>OX438744.1:6039805-6688734 GCA_949316235.1 Oegoconia quadripuncta
GTACTTAATATTTATTTTCTTATTTTCATTTTACTTGTGTGCACTCTATGTTTCCCCTTCACTATTGTTATTTCCTATGTTGGGTTTGCTGGAAGATATCTCTTTTAGGGATAAGCTCGCCTTTTGTATATCTTACTCTTAAGTATCACTGTAATTGTTTTTTGTGTATGCAATAAAGTGTTATTTACTGTTTTTAGACGACCGATTGGTGTAGTGGATAGTCACCCTAACAGCGAAACCAACGGTTGCGGGTTCGAACCCGCGAGGGGTAAATGTTTGTATGATGATTACGAACATTTATTCCCGAGTCTTGGATGTTTATATAAATATTTATGTATGTTTATCCGTTATCTAGTATCCACAGCACAAGCTTTGCTTAGTTTGGGATTAGGTGATTGGTGTAAGTGTCCGAAATATTTATTTATTTATTTAATATTTATGCACAGCTTCTTTTTAATATAAATTATAATCATAGGTAAAGCATGCTTTGAGTATGAGGATTCCAGCAACACGTGAAGCCAGAATGTATTGAAGAACTTATAAAGTACATTGGCACAATTTTTTATCCTTTGTACACTATTTAAGATTACTTTAGCACATTTTTTTGATATTATCAAAATAGCTGAAATCCACGAATTAGCATCACGTACGTCGTATAAATACGCCAAAAAACTGTGATAAACGCTAAATATCTTAGAATCGGCTTAACCGATTTTCATCAAACACGTCTCATCATTACCTCTTCTGTCTTTAATATAACACACCACACTCAAATCAGACCACGCATTTACGATACATCCGGACAAAAACTGAACACACATACAAACACAATGCTGTCAAATACAACACTCATTGTTTTTCGACGGGGTTAAAAATGCCCTCGCACCAACCAAACCGAGGTACTAAACGAATCCGTGACCTCCATTTTGTACACCTTATGTTAATCACATTGAGCCAGGGCGGCGATTAAAATTGCGATTACTTCTAGATTAGCGACAGTGATGTTGACAATAATGCAACTGCTGAGCGACGGGGCTGACCCGTGTTTGGTGCGAAGTCCACAGCCAGGCCTACTGTTAGCAATGGCATCTGGCTCCACGGATCTTGTGCGACACCTAATAAACTACGGCGCTGATGTCAATGAGACGTTTCCTAGCGTAAGCAAAAGATATTTTGGGAAATCAGAGACCCCGTTTTTGTCTGTGCATGCGAACTTCTAAATGTTATCGACGTTTAAAATAGATAAGACACATAAAAAAACATGAGAATGGCCATATTATTGGAATGCCGATATTATGCCATTTCGAGCACTACTGACTCAAATAAAGGGCCAATCTATAAGTTCAACTAGATGGGGCCCAGTTGGGGCCATATATCGACAATAACGCGTGAATGTTAGTTTCCATGTTTTCCCAGTTTAAATGAGAGGTAGGTATGGACTATATAAATATAACTTCATAATATCTTCATCGTCATATCAGCCACAGGACCTTCACTACTGAACAATAGTATATCTCTCCATAAAATAACCCAAAGGTCATAAATACTAACACGAACTGGTTCTTGAAGCTACTTAACCACGACTCAGCGTTGTTATGACGTGAGTATTTTCATGGTGAAATGGAAAACCAAACTCACAAGCTGTCCCTGGATTTATCCTGGACTTTTGTGTTGTCTTTTAGTAATGTATACTTGAGATTTTACCTTTAATATAATGTAAAGAATATGCCACCGGTATTATTTTCTTAAGTTAATGCGAATACTGTTTTATTCTTACAATAATGCACCGAGGAAGTCCAGCAGAGTCCAGCAGTGGATTGCTATAGGAGTCTAGATGACAGATGCTTGCTCAAACTGCCGCCAAGCAGCAATGTTAATAGCATTGTTGTATTCCGGTTGTCAGAGATAAGATAGCCAGTCCCCCAAATGTGTTCGGGTTTCCGGGTCAGAACGCTTCCACCTTCGACCTCATCAGGTGTGATTGAGGTCAAGTATCAAGGCGTTGTGCATAAAAAAAAACTGAAACTTGCAGTGTTTGGAAATACGAAATAAAATAACTATGGATGCAAGGCAGCACCGAGATGCACAATGCTAGAGTATGAGCTAATTTAAAAAGGCCTTCCTCATTATAGATGTTGGGCTACACAGCCCTAGATGTTGCAATATCCCGACCTCTGCGATACGAGAATATAGACATGATCAGAACGTTGCTGAACAACGGAGCTGATACTAACCATCGCCTGCAGTATTATGACCCCGAGGTGCCTGGACCGACGCTTGTACATGCGCTGTTCGCTAAACAAACGGAATTCGAGTTTGAAGACGAGGTAAGGTAATATCTGTAACAACATCCTTACGTCTCATAATACTGGTATGGCTTCCGCTCGCTAGACAGGAAAAAGCCTTTGAAGCATGGAACCTCTCGTAAGAAAATATACGGAGAAGTACAGTGTTCGGTGTGTATTTAAAATGCGGATTTGTTTCCGTTCATCCGGTTTCTAATAAGTTGGTCCGAATTTCTAATTCGTCAATTCCCAGTTTTTGTAATTCTAAAGACGTGTTGTTTTCTTTAACAGATACTCCATCAAGTACTCGAGCTGTTCATTAGAAACAACTACAATCCATTCATTCAATTCAAAGGGCAGTCAGCTATCGATATTGTGATATCGAAGAAGATAAGCCACTTCGACATTTTCATCAAGAGTCCGAAAGTTGATCTCAACAAGGTTATAAACAGCGATAACCAAACGATTCTCGTCAAGATGTTCTGTGAGGAGTTCTACAAGAGTTCTAGAGATCTGGACCGAGTTCCAATTGTAAGTTTGCTTTTACTCGAAGTGCTTCTTAAAAATAATATAATGAGCCCTATCAACATTATTATTAGTTATACCCGAAATGTAAACAGTTCAAGGAAAAACAATTATGGTCATAATAGTCAAAAATTAAAGGTTGAAGTTTGGGTTTTGTACATATCAACCGCAAACGCTCGCCCTCGCGGTGTCACAACGCGATGCATTGTCGGTACCTACGGACACTTCAACACGCTTGTCATACTACTACGTGATGGCTAAAAATATATTGTGCCTCTCGAGCCCGTAACTGAACATCGAAATATAAACCGTAATTCCGATAAACCATACAGCGGCAGAATACGTCTTCGATGAACGCTAACGACTAACTGATGAAGGGTCGCGGGAAGTCGCTGAAAGCAAGCCGCTTCCAACCGGATTCTCTGAAAATCAATGAAGTGGGCTGCATTGAGCAGTCTTGTTGCTGATATGATGATGAAAAAACTAAAATTTACATTTAGAAAACCCCGGAGATTTATAAATCCTACGATTTTTATATAACTTTTGATAAGACTCATTAATAATTCAATTTCTTCATCAAATCAATGATCTCTGTAACATTTTCAGCTCACTAATTTATTATTATATGGTGCTGACCCTTTGATGAAATGCCAGGACAAGGAAAATGAATACAAGAATATATTTGCATTTACAAAAAAGACAATTACTGATATGGAAAGGGGCAAATTTACAAGTTAGTAATCTATCATATGATTAGGTAAGCTGAGATGGATATGCCGAAATAGGCCGAGCCCGTTGTTTACTTGGATGTCATAGAAAACAATAAGGACACAAAAAAACACTATCACATTCACAAAAAAATACAACGACACGAAAAATCAGGTAGTTCCACCAAACCAATTATTTTGTTTGACTGTACTTACAACATATTTAATCTCTTAAATACGTAGATTGTAAAAAACCTGCGATTACCACATATTGCGCAAGAATAGATCTGTCTGCAAATTCTCCCAGAAATAGAATTATATACGTAAGTTGGTAGAGATCTAAGAATACCTAGTCATATTAATATTATTTTGTAGAAGACGCACACGCTGATAAAGGAGATGCGAAGAATGGAGATAAAAATAAGAAACTGGATCCAAAAGACAAAAAAGCTAAACCTGAATCAGACAAAGCAAAAATAGTATCTAACAAGTCGATTGGCAAAGTTCCCGTTTATGATCCGAACGACTACAAGCTTGCTGTCGACCTAGTGATGGAATGTGCGAGACTTTTACACATACGGTGGCTGCAAGCAAAAATTATGAAGGATCTCCTTTCAACCGTCTATAGGTAAGAAATACATGTAACTATACAAATTGCCTGTGCAGCCGTCGTACCACAATTGCTAATAATTAGCAGTTTAGATCGCTTGAGTTCGATCGCTAAATTTGTAAGTAAGTGTCCTAGATAAATAAACGTCTAATGGATATACGTATCGAGTGACCATAGTTTACTTCTAGGGCGCTTACGTGGTACGAAATTTAGATGCAGATCGTTGTTATTAAGGACAATCTTCCAATGGAAAACGGTAATTGCGTCATAAATAGGTTAATGGTAATAGGCATGTTTATTGAAATTTAACTATAATAGCATTTATTTCATTTTTGAACAATTACAATGTTCATTAAAACGAGATCTTACACAAAACATTCCGATAACAATAACAGTTGCTAAACTATCTCTACAAAATATTTTAGCCTCTTTTTGTCAAAAATGTTTAGGGTTTCAAATATTTTTCGAACTATGGGATTTAATTAAAAAAGTGCACATCTCTATGTTTCTACTTTGTTCTATTTGTGGTTGATATATTCCACTTTAGGATGGGGTGCCTATAGCTATAGACCTTTGGGAGACAGTTCTTCTAACGTCTTGCAGTGAACTTTATATTTTTTGGAGAAAATGCGTTTTATTTTATTCCTATTAGAGAAGGAAGGAATCCGTGAATAGAACAATTCACGAGCTTGTTGTGTTTCACGTCATAAGTAATCTTTGCTTTTACCAACACTTGAAATTATTTTCAATATTTATTTTAGAATTAACAATTTTCTAACAACCTCTTAGATGTATCCTTCGGTAGAGTCGAGAAAGATAATGCTTTTCAAAGTATTAAGTTCCGTTATCATTCTACAGATACAAACACCGTCCATGGATCATGATAATTAAAGAGCACAAGAACAATATCAGTGCTGGTCTCTGGTTGACGCCGCAGCGCTGCCTTGAAATTTGGGACATTCTGAAGACTACCCGGAAAAAGATTTACAAAGAAGACCGAATTCTGAAATACCTACTGTACATAGTGCAGTTCTATAATAAGAGATCCAATTCTGTCCCTTTTGATCTGACCATGACTACAGCTGATAAAAGCATGATAGAGACAATTGTTGCAAAACATCTGAATGAGCACAAAATCGCAGCGAAACTGTCTGCTGCAGCAGAAGCGTGGAAAGGATTTTACGTTAAACCGGAACTAGAAGTCAGAGCTGTAAGTGTGGATAACCAATGGATAAAAAACTACATTGTCATCTGATTTTACTGTGGGTTGATTTGATAGTAGCTGAGCTGCCCTTTGACAATTTGTGATTTATCTGTCAATTCGATGTACATTACTAGTTACGTTTAAGCATATTACATAGATAATAGCAGCTCCCTTAACTTTCTCAGTAATGTATCCCGAATTGCCATGGTAAATTATGAAAGTCATGTTTATGAACTAGGGGAAGGTTGGTCAATCACTACTGTTATATTCACACAGTAAGTTTTCGCGATCCTCCTATTGTGCTTATTGTTAGATAATAAAACTAAATGCTTTCGCTTCACCTCTACATTCTGTTAGTAATGTGACACTTAGCTCATAGTTTGCTATCTCAACAATATTGAAATCCCAGTCATGTAAAAGGTACAATGTTTGTAACAGCTTCTAGAAATAATGTATCCAGCGAAAGAATTTGATCGGTGTTATGTTCTTTATGCTTATGTTCAATATGTTTTCAGGGTTATAAATACAACATCTGCTTTGAGTGCTCTCTACCGCTAGATGATGACCAAAAAATTCCATGTAACACGTGCAATCTCGTCTCGTTCTGTTCCTTCGAATGCATCCAAGAGAACATAGACAGGGCCAGTTGTCACCCATGTAGTTTCTATATGAAAGAAAAGTACTTTCCGAGCCCAACGTCAAGCGAAATACAAATCGATACGAGTATATTACTATGATATTTTTGTAAGAACTCCAGAAATCTACATAACACCTGTTCAAGATTCTAAAATCTATTAAAATGGTCACCAAATATAAAATAGACGCTCTGTTTTTGTTACGACGAGTTACTAGTATTTTAACTCTATGATATCTACATAGGAAAACAATATAAGACATACAAGAAAATAATAACTACCAATAACTAATAATATCCATATACTTTTTAATTCTATTCTGCTTTTAATATTAATTGTGCTATAGATACGAATAACCGATTTTTAAATTTTCTTTAGTTAAACAAATTGTTTTTAAATATAATAATCAGTCATAATAAAAATAAGATTGAAAATATGTTTAAATATTTGGCGACCCTATAAAGTTTAAGTTTTCTGGTTATAATTCGTGACAATAACAAGCGTTACATTAATGTAACATTCAATGTAACCTACCTTCATAAGATAGGTACATTGATTGATTTTGTTTGCGTATGTCATCATACTTTCCTATTTCTATGCGTTTCATTGATTTGTATTTGCTTTGATTCATAGTTTTAATTTATTTATATTAAGTTACGATGAAGGTTTATTTTCGATTATTGATAATAAATATGGTTTAGATGTGTATTTGTTGTTTATTTATTAAGTCGCTCGTCTATGGAAATGCACTTGGCCACAGAATACCTACTACATACTTACGTAGCACTGCCTTCTTGGGGTTAGGGATGTGGGGTATCTATCGTTGCATAGGATTTGGGGGTCAACGATTTAAATCTTTTAGGTTGAATGTATAACGGTTAGTACATTATGTGGTACAAAATTATCGCAAAAATAGAGGAGGATCTATTTGTAGGTACCTTTCTGGCAATATAGAAGTTCTTAACCAATCACATGTAAGCAATTTCAGTTTTCCTTTCTTTTCCATTTCCTACTCTTCTATAATCTTTTCTTTACTTACGCAATCAATCGACGATCATTATCATTATTATACCCTAACCATTGATTTGTAGGCTTTCCATAAAATATAATTTGGTATAGAAATCTTTATAGTCGAACAGACTAGTTTTTTTTTAATGTTGCTGAATTCCCACCAAAAAGTCAATAGATGTGTTGTCAAGATAATTTGAATTTTTGCGACTCAAAGAGTTTGCATCTCCCATCGACACCTGCCACAGACCATTTTACTATATTTCTAGTTTCTGACAAGTTGTTTACATAAATAATTATTATGTTATTAAAATAAATTTTTGAAATAACTTTTAATTTCGAATCGTTTATTTGCTTTAATTATACATCTGGCCATGGTGACATCATCAGAGTCATGCCATTCGCTGCCGACGAATGCGCCGCAGATCTGCTCCTACGATGAGTACTACAGAGGAGATAGAGACAAGGATAATAGGAGAAATGGTAATGGAGAGAATCACTGGACTGGTGCCGAGGTGGGTACTGTCACGATCATTCTAAGTTTATGGTCAGTGTGGGAGCACGGTCTTTTATCATCACGTGGGCCATCATAACCCACAAAGCAGGCCGCGGCAGTGTGTCGGGCCCAGACAGTGTCTATTTATTAAAGTGTCAGACAGTCTGACTCAGACTAGTGGCCGCCTGACAGTTTTAAGGTAGGCCTTCAGCTTGAATGAAGAAGAACAATTCCCTCGGGAGAGGAGCTTGCGATGTGCAAAGCTATGGGTTAAACTGCCTTTAATAGAAAACAACAGAGATTTTGTAACGTGCTTCTTACTTAGCTAATCGCTTTCGATAGCTTCGATATGAGTACTTCGACAATCGAAAATGATATGGACGCATATCCGTTAGATATTGCTAAACAAACTCACTTAGTTTTTCTACAAGGGATTTCGCTTGTGTGAGAGCCAATTAGAGCGTTAAGTTGAGTATACATATAACGCGCACTGCTTTAAAAGCGGCGACAGTAGAACCCGTACTAATTAACAACATAACTCCCTTGTTTTTATGATCTAAGGTCTACACTACGTGAAAAGTCAGTACGTGGTGGAAATAAAAGTAACTTTTGACTGTCCTGAAAGAAGATTAAGAATCAAACATGTAGTATTGTAGTATTACAGCATAGGTAGACTAATAAATAGTCATTCATTCAATGGGTGGCACCTGATAACATTTCTATTATCACCATTCAATGTAGCATTTCTTCATACATTACATACACTTCGCATAAACCGGATGAGTTTTTTTACCGTAAGAAAAAAATACGGCATATTAGGTAAGTAAAATAGAAGATATTGGCATAGGTAGTTTAAATATTTTTTTTTCAAAATCATCATCGACGCACGCCCCGGCCAGAGATTGTTACCCATGCGTTTGGCGGAATTCGTAGGGTTCCTATCATGCGAAATTTATTTGGAACCCATGTTTTTTCCAAGTTTCTTTATTTAAATTAATGATGTAATAATGTGGAATAATCTACAAACGCCACCGTCAAATGACTGTGTCATTTTTTTTTCGATGATGGCTTCTAAAAAAAAATTAAACTACCTATGCCAATACCTTCTATTTCATTTATCTAAAATGCCCTATTTTTTCCACGTGGTCAAATAACTCAACCGGTATACCACTGGTATACTGGTGGTTGAATGGCTCCAGACTCTTTGAGAAGGCAGTTGACAACCGTTAGATGCAAATATAAATGAGAGCGTTTTCCAAAGCGAATTCCTTGAGAGGGGTTATAGTATATCTCGGAATGTGAGCTTTTTCGTTGTCTGGACTGCCGTCTACTATATTATGTAGGGTTGCCATAACTTCTATAGAAGTCAATACGCGACGTTTTCTTTTCTGATGCCTAAAACTCGAACCTAAGACATTCAATACCGACACGCGGCTTTTGAACTATGTTTTCTAATAGATGGGTATTGATCTGATGAGATCCACAGTGTGACTATCGCGCTCGCGCCCCTCACCTCTCTATTCTATTTCGGTATTTTTCGAATACGGGACATATAGTAATACGGGACGGGATGGTGAATTACAGTGACAGTACCGTATATACGGGACATATGGCAACCCTAACTATATGATAACTTGATACAGACGTTTATCCCCTGAATATCTTTACTTGCGACGTGGTACCAAATTTAGCCATCGAACGTAAGCGAGCTAAACGGCAAGTTTATAGCAAGCGAATGCAAAAAAATTTACGTATACCACGTAAATTTACGTATGCTGGATGGATGTTTGAGGATCCATTAATGCGACTGCTGAAAGAAACAAAGGTTTGGGAGGAACACCGCCAGAATTAATATCTTTGGAATTTGCGTACAATAATAGAATTATATGAACGACAAGTTCGGGCAAAGTGACTTTACAGGGTATTCACCATCACACTTGAATCCGTCTGTACAAAGACACAATGGTGTTATTTTGACAGACGACAGCATCTTAATTCGTTTTATTCTACTAAACTGAGTATGTACTTGTTTTGTTGAACTGACGATTGGATACAGTCACCGATATACTACAAGAGGTTACTTTAGCTTCTTGCCAATGATGTACACGCCGTACGAGGCTTGTAACGGCTTGGCCACGACTTTACGCGACTAGCGATTCGACGAGCGTTTTTAACATTCACTAAGCGCTTGTCACGCACGGCGGGCCGCTGGCTGTCTCGTCGTGACGAGCGCTCAGTGAATATTAAAAACGCTCGTTGCGCCAAGTCGCGCAAGATCGTAAAGGTTCTCGCGGCGGCGACGCGGGTGGTCATATTGCAGATAGCGTCACGTGACCTACTACACTGGTTGCGTTATCGTGACTTTCTACACCAATGAACTAGAGACAGGCAGAAACCATGATAATGTGTATATTCTTTCAGTCGATAGAATGGTATATAGGGCATTTCGTGCACGACACAATGAATGGTTATGGCGACTACCGCTGGCGGTACCGCGGCGTCGAAGGAGACTTTGTCACGTACGAGGGACACCTGCTCGCTAACCAGCTGCATGGGTATGGGACCATGTCCTACCCCGATGGACGGGTGTTCACTGTGAGTTTGGTTTGTTTTTAAAATACGAACTTTAAGAAGTACCTGCTTACCAGGTTCCAGGTAGGTAAAGAAAGAACAAAGCATCTCATTTAGTAGCAAACGTTCTAGACCCACCACGCAGAACATACTATCTGCTTTTTGGTCAAACTGGTAACGTTTCCAAAAGAGATAGGTAATTAGTTACATTTGAAAGTCGACTGCTCGAAGCATAGTGTTTAATTTCATGTGTTTTTCATTTCATTCAGTATGATTGTTTGTGCGGCTCGCGTCTGAATCCGTGGTAAGATTTCCAGTGGCTGTGGTAAAATCGCATCGTAGTCGTTTGGTTTCTAACAACGAATTCAGCAGTAAAAACATTTTTTACATTTTTATCTTATCTCTGACAACCGGAACACAACAATGCTTAACATTGCTGCTTGGCTGCAGATTTAGTTAAGAGATGGTAGCTAGCCAGGGGGATATTTAAAATGCCCTACCACCAACCGTTGTGCTTGTGGGCTTACAGAATAACATAGCAGTACTTGTTGACCTCGTATGTAAGGCTCAATGCACACAGAGGTTCGATGCTCTATATGCATTAAGCCTAAGAATATCATAATAAATAAGTAAGCGCAATTGAAAATATAGGAAACCCTTGAGAAAACAAATGTTACCTAACTTCCAGATAAACCAAACCGACTGTATTGAAAGCGAAATTCCTTCGAAACGGTTTAACAGATTTCAACCAAACATAGCTAAAAACCTATCCCTGAGTTTAGTCATAAATATAAACAAAATAAAACTTTCGATCCCTAAAAGACTATGATATCATTCAAATACACCAAAAAAAAGCATAAATATCTTCAAAACGGCTTTACTGATTTTCATTAGTCATGGCTAAACCTGTCCCCTTTAATCTTTAACATAAAAAAAAACCAACTCAAATCGGACCACGCAATTACTGAACACACACATTCTCGTCGGATGCTTTTGACGACGTACCTACAATTTGGACGAATAACACTTTTCACTCAACCGAACTCGGTTAATGGTACCACCTGGCCATGAGTGTTCTGTGTTTTATTATTCATGTAAGAATTTATCCCCAGGGTCTTTTCCACAATAATGTTCGTTGGGGCCCAGGAGTAGAGTCCCACGCCTGCGTCCAGGAAAACGTGGGCTTCTGGAGGGGCACGCAGCTAATCAGACTGGCATGGAAGCCGGCGGGTCCAAACGTCGCCCTCGACTTCTCGCCAGTCAGCAATGGGAGACCTTTTGTGGAGCAATTTCGAATTATGTTGGCTAGCAACACGAAGATTGTTAGTATTTAAATATATTTTAATGCTCCGTTGAGAGTACCCATATATACCTACTGAGCACATTATACCGTTTTTATGGACAATGGGTCACCGCTTGAACATGACCACACCTAGACCTAAATAAGATTGTGGTAGCTGGCCAGGTGGACATTTAACACGAAATACTTGTGGTAAACACATAAAACTCGTTAAAAATATATAACAAGTATGTATTATCATCACAACGCAGGGGAGCGATTTTTGAAATTCATAGTCACAATAGGAATCAATTCCACTTTCTTTCCTACTGGTTCCGTTTATCCGCATTTTATGAATCAAAGCTGTGTTGCCAATTTCACCAAAAAGTTAAATATCCATTACTCTCCGAATATTTTGAAACTACAAGAACTTGAAAACGTCAAAAGACGTTGGATTTTTAAGGAAATCTATCTCCTTTAATTAACCAAAGATAGCCTTTTTAAAGTACTAACCAATGTGATTTGCAATTTTTGCAAAGCGCGTTCAAAATCTAATGATAAAAAATCGCTCTCCAGATTGGCGAAACGAACAGCGCTCTGGAACTCCTCAAACAAGCTGGATCGATGCCGCTACAAGCCTCAGAGAACTGGCCCAAGCTGTATACGAAGCATTGTACGGACTTAGAGAGCAAGGCATGCCATGTTGATGTGTTCGAGAACGATTATTATAACGGAGAGATTGAGTTCCTCGAAGAAATCACCTCTATACCTGAAGTAAGAAAACTCAAACTCAGATTTGTCACTTGTTTCAGTTGTCCAGCTGTCGTTGAATTGAAAATAAAACAAGCTTTATTTTCAATTCCTACGGCTGTGGGTCTAATACTAAATTTATAGTTATCGGTTCGCTTTTGTGATGCATTTTATTACGAATGGTACCGCTGCAGCACTCAAATTGTAGGCGGTTATTCGGTTATTATAAACACAATTGACATTTTATCGTGAAAGTACCGGGACCTCCAAGGAGGTAACATATTCGTACCGGTTGGGTTCGAGACGATAGATCCCTGGGGCCCCAAAACGCCGGATATAAGATACTTTTTATTCCGATGAAGCAAGTAGAGTTTTAACAGGAGTTGGGACCTTATCATATCCAATGGCACACAATCTCGCCTAATGTTTTTGTGGCTGGGAAGATAATAGACAAATTCTACGCGGGTGAAGACGTGAATAAATAAATCTGTAGTTGGTGGTACCTAAATATGCGCACGTCCACTTTCAGCCTCTTTCCCTTACATCGTAGACACAAACAATGTATAAAAATTATTACACGTTTCATTAGAATGAAAGCCAAGACACCAATGAGTTCCGTGACACATTTTTTGCATGGAATAATAATGAAATCATGCTGCATATGATGAAGCATTGCTACAAACACGAGGATCAGAGGAATATAGCAGGAGTCAATTTGCCTAGGATTCTGAATGGGCCGAGGAAACGATACAGGCCTGCTGGAAAGCATGAACTGGATTGCAGGTAAACTCTTACTTAGATACAGTAAATTGGTACAAACCTGCATATTGTCACTATAATTTAAGTCTATATAGGTTGGTATGTCTGAGTTGCTTCCAATTAATCATTTATTTGTGATGTAGCATGTACATCACAAATATGTCATATCATAACTTCTGCATAAAAGGTACGATAAGGAGTGTCAGGAAAAGTCCTTTGATTAGATCCTTAAAACCACATAGTATGCGATGGGTCTCTATACCATGTTGGACTCCAGACTACGAGTTAAAGGTGTGAGAAAATTAGAGTGAGCGAGCCATAAGGCTTAACCTAGGGGAAGGGAATCAAGTGATGCTTCACCCCAGTTCACAACACAATAAGTGTTAATGTTCAGGAAGCAAAAGGCTACCGCGAAAAATAATGTCTATAGTAATCATGGCAAAATTTCGTAAAGGCTTGAAAATAATGTCGGCTCGCCACTAAATCGGTATAGAAAATAAGCTGTACAGTCGACTGCACGGTTACGGTAATACTACCAGTGTTAGCCGGTCACGCTACGCTCTCGGAAATGTGTACGCAGCGAGACCTACTTATACTGGAAGTGTTACGGTCGTCATGCGGTCGCCTCTTACTATAAAATAATAGAATAGGACCAGTTGGTTCCACGATGAACTTAACACTTATAATAAAATTGTCGTTTACGGCTTTGAACGCCAACGCCATCACCTGCATGGCGCTAACAATAGATTTTCAATTGTGTCTGTGTCACGGCAGTCAATGTGTTAAGGGTCCAAAGTACATTTCCGACACGCCTCTCCTAGAGAGAAAAAATAGCCACATTGAGGAATTGCCTAGGTCCGGTTAAGATAAAGATAGCTAGTTCCCCAAGTAAGTTCTGGTGTACCGTATGGTTCTTAGCAAAGTGGAATAGGACCAAGCCATCGCTTCCCGTGTGAAGGGGACAAACGATCACGAGCAACAAGCATAGACCAGTCGCGGGCAGTAGCGTCATTGGTCTGAACACAGATTACGGGTAATCTGTGGGTCTGAAGCTTCTAGAGCAAATCTGCGATCGCCATCCCGCCTGCCCAACGTAGCGATTAAAGCAATTATTAAAAAATATAAATCGCTCCATGGGAGTGGCTTATGTCTACTAGGATGATCGCGTTTCCACCTACAACCTCATTACGATGATTATGATGTTTGTATTGTTTCCAGAACATTGCTTATGGCCAGCTACCTAGGAGACATCGCTAACGTTGCTAAATTAATAAACGAGTGCTACGTCCATCCAGATCTAGCTGATATCCAAGGGAACACTTCTGTCATGTACGCTGCTGTAAGTGCATTTTAGCATTTTAGCCCCAAAAAGAGGGTAATGTTTTCGTATTTAGGTATGTATATGTAGATTTCTATGTTACCTCAAAACGGCTCCCGATCTTGAAGTGTAAAGTGTCGTTCGATTCGTCTTGATCCCTAGACTGTCATATGATACATTTTATAGTAAAATAACCAATATGCTGTCGGGTTGTTTGGTTTCTAAATACTTAAATAGTTATTCTTTTTTAAGGTCCCAATTTATTAGCTTGACCACGTGATTATATCACCGATCTTTAAGCCAAGTCAGTGGCGGTTACAGGGGCGGCTTAAAAACACTGACTGTCAGGTGGCCGCTAGTCTGACACAAAACCACAAATCCGCACTGGGCCTGCGTGTTGGATTATGGATCACACCTTCTCCCAGTGAGCGGAGGCGGTGCCCCAACAGTAGGGACGTGTAAGGCTGTTGATGCTGGGCCTGCAGAATCACGTGTTCAATTAATCGCAACTAATAAATTAGAACCTTGTGTAATGTACTATTCTATTAGATATCTGTGGTTCTTCCTATTGAGGCCTCCTCTCTTCGCCGCAGTTAATGGTACATCTAGACTAAATATCGAGATGAATGTGTTTGCGTATGTGTGGGGGGGCAAGTGTGTGTGCTTGTATGACACTTCTTTTGCAGTTTAGGTCACTATCTATACCTACATTCAGCCTTCGCATATGTTATTGCTCAGACGTGGTATTCTGTAACTTCAACATCGATAACGATATCCCATAAGAATACATCATATTATCGAGCGAGCGATGAGCCAACCAGTCATACGTCACACACAAAGTAATTTCCCTCTGAATTCACGGTTAAACCACAAACTACGCAGATAAGCATTGTGCAAAAAACCACTTTTGATTCTACCCAACTTACAAGTGGTTCAATGGAAAAGGTGTGACTATGGTTTAGATCCTGGACACAAATCACGCCTCTCGCTCGACGTTACAACTTCTATTATGGCTGGTGACGTGTCCCAGGAAGTGTTAACTTTAAGACTTTTAAAGATTTTCGCTATGCTTTACGTCCTAGATTCCGATTTCTAAGTTTCTACCTACACTCGTCACTACCATTGAAATCCCACTTCTCTTTCATGTCATTACCAAGATTAGAAGGTTATAGCTGCAAGGATTTGTAGATGCTCAAAAATGTATTCTCTGACTGACGTGTGATTGGTTGTTGTGTAAATTTGATATTTTCTCATTGGTCAACGTTACCGACAACTAAGTATTTCAATTTCATCAATATTGATCATTGTCAATTATAAAATTATACAAAAAAGGTGCTGGTAGACAACCGGTGGTTTAGATGATTTTAATGATCCAAGATAAATAAAGTCATAAGGTATCGTCTAGCTTCGATGTAGAGCATCGCTGTTGGTCTTACAAAAAGTTATAAAATAGTTCATAAGTATGGCATGGACGACGTATCTAATGTATGTTTTATTCAGTGTGGAGATCAACCTGGAGTAATACACTTCCTAGTTGAAGCCGGTGCGAACGTTAACAGCTACAATGACTCGTGTTGCACACCGCTAGGAGTGGCCCTCATGCGACTTGTATGTGCGCAGAAAAATATCGCACCTAATGTCATGGTTCAAGCTCTGCTGCCGCCGCCTGTGCCAATAGCACCCGACCAACGTAAGCTACACTTTCAATAGCTTATTACCCTACTAAGCTAACCTGAAGTGTAGGTCAACGCATCATGGTATCACGAGTGTTATGATCTATAAAAGTATAAGATTGGGTACCAATAAGAGCCAAGTATATTCAAAATGTAAAGTCAATCAAGAGTGATAGTTCTAAAGATTGAGGATAATTTATAGGCGTTTAAATAAAACTTCAATTTATTTATTACTCATAGTTACGGATAAGTATTAGACAGCCCCTAGCAGCTAGTGATTGTATAATAATAGTGGCTCTCGAATCTTAAACAAGCGTACCGATAAATCAAAATTTACTGCGGAGCCAACTCAACAATTGATGTGTAAGTAAAATGAAGATATGACTTAATGCAAAAACTTCATTTTAGGTACAGAACAAAGGGTTTTTGATTGGTATATTAATAGAGAATTACCAGTTCAAGATATAATAAACAAATTATCTAAATCTCTTAGTAAGACAGCAAGAGCGATGAGTGCCAGGAAGATCAAATCGAGTGCATCACTCGGTTCGATTCTAAAGAAAAAAACTGAAAGTATAGTTTCAAAACCACTTGAGCACGAATACGAATCCGACGACTCGCTTACAGACGAAAGAAAAGTGTTCACAGTTACGAACCAAGAGTATATCAGTAGAGTAACCGCTCTATTCTCAGGTGTAAACATGCCAGCTCCATATATATTTTCAGTTAATAATATGATAGAAGAAGTGGCCGCCAATCCTATAACCTCAAAGACAGCTATGGATTCTAAAAAAACTGTTGTATCAAAAGTTTTTAAAGATCCCGTAAAACCAAGTAAAGAAATTATGTGGCAGAACAACGAGAAAGATTCACTGGATAGCAATGACAAAATTAAAGTTGATGCGTAAGTTGCTTTTCTTGATAATGGTGACAATGGTGAAAATTCGACAAATATTTTCCACAAATGCCACAAAGATGTTCCGAATTTCAAATTATTAATCAATCCTTGCTCGATATAATTTTCAAACACCAGTGAATTTTCAGGACGTCGCAAATGGTGCTAACTATACTGCAGCTACTAGCTGATGGTGCTGATCCCAAACTAGTGGTGTGTCCTCAACCGGCAATGTTCCTGGCAGTAATGTCGGGACTACCAGACCTCGTGCAACACTTAGTGCAATACGGTGCAGATATTAACGAGTCTTTTCTTGAGGTAAACGTTTCTATACAGTTTCCAAATACCAATATCCAACATGGAGTGGATAGCTAAGAGCAAAATAACTCAAATGGAGGGTAAAGTTTTATTTTACTGTAAACAGGCATTCAACTACACAGCATTAGACGTCGCAATATCGGGTCCATTAAGCACAGACAACGTTGAACTGATTCGATCCTTGCTGGACTCCGGGGCCGACGCCAGCCATCGCCTGCAACATCCAGACATACCAGGTCCGACGCTACTGCATGCAATACTTGCAAGGAAAACGGAGTCTAACTTCGAACAGGAGGTAGGGCAAGATTTTTAACCAATTTAGGCACTGGATGTTTGAATTAAGAAAACAAATAAGATAATTTCCTACCGATTGAATTTACATATAGAAAACAAGTAAACTGACAGTATTTTAGTAATAATTTTTGTGCACAACTAAACGTGCATAGACCACTTTCAGTACTGACAAGATAGGTTTCAACCGTTACTGGTTTTGCACTCCCATTATAACGTGAATGGAATTATCTACCAATAAGCCGGCAATCTGCTTTAACTATACAAGCACCCGGTCCTCCAGTTTAAGGCATTTGCTCGCCACGAGAATTGCTAGGGCGAAAGGCATATTTGCGCCAAAATTGGCAAGAATAAGATAAACCGTTCACAAGCGATACACGTTTTATATTTGTCGAAGCCAGATTGCTTACAAATGTTGTGTGATTACTTCTATGAGTAGGTACATCACATCTTTTTAAAATAGATGTAATTGAAATTTCTAAAATTGTTTCCATTTCGACTTTGCAAGAGAAGTGGGTAATTGTTATTTCCTAAAGACTGAAGAATGCAGGTTCTTATAATGTGTTCTTCTTATTGAAAGTTTGTAACTACTGGTGGTGTACAAAAAGGAATATTTGTATTGTATTCCTTTCCTTACAGATAGTCCGCCAAATAATCGAACTTCTTCTCGAATACAACTGCAATCCCGGCACTCAATTCAACGGTCGCTCAGCGATCGACTTAGCAATGAACAAAGACTTGGATCTGCTGAACATCTTTATTAAGAGCTCCAACACAAACCTGAACGAAGTGATCAACAGTGACAACCAGACTATCCTCGTCAAGATGTTCTCTTCACAATACTTCAAAAGAACAACTGGAATGGATCGCATAACAATTGTAAACTTTCACGTCATTTACTTTATTTGAATTGTAGTAACTACTAGAAGTAGTAGTATCTACTAAAAGTCATTTAACTCGCACATCGCCTAAATCTATGGGTACCTTGATATTACGAAAATCAACGACGTGAACATCATGCTACTGTCCTATCCTAATTGGCTACTGGTATAATTATTCGGCTGGCTTTTTATTGTATTGTGTTGAATAATTTGCGCAATAAAGTTGCAAATAAAGTGCCTTTTTGACCCTCGTATCAATATTTAACAGCTTCGAGTTAGACAGAGCTCGTGGACTCGATCTTTAGCATTTAGATTGATGGTATTTAAGTATGCTTGACTAAGTATCACCCTTTACGTCACCTAACTCGCAATGTTGGGTTCCGTAAGCTAGCCAATAAGTCTCTGATCTTCACTTGAAGTAGATTTGCAATCAACTACTAAAGGCTTGATATAAATTTTCCAGCTAACCAACTTGTTATTATACGGCGCTGATCCCCTGATAGAGTGCCACGACGGTAAAGATAGCTATGGAAATATTTTCGCTTATGCAAAGAAGGTGTTGGCGGACATGGACAAGGGCAAGCCCACAAGTTAGTCCTTCAATATTCCACAGACTTTCGGATATCTATGCATCAATGCGTAGTTTCAGCATAAGTCCTATCTTCTCCATCTAATTTTGAATATTCAATGCCTTCACCACTTAAAAACTAGGTACCTATAATGTTTTGTTAAGTGCATGATATTTACCCATTTGCATTTCCCGCAAGACAAACTGTGTATTAAATTAATAGACCTACACATTACTGCGTATGGACCGGGTCGCTGAAACAAAGTGACATAACTTCGCTGGTGTTAAAACGGGGGTTTGGAACCAATGGGAACACACCGACTTCGTTTGCGAACTGTCGTATCAAATGCTGAGTTAAATTGCAATAAATGCATCACTTACCACAGAAACTTTACCAAAAACCATGCGTCTATCTAAAACATAATGCATTACTCGTAAAATTCATATTTCAATATACAATAATATTGAAATTTTTTTCTTGCACTTTTATGTAACCGATTTCTAAGTTGTGAGCACAGACTAAAAAAAATGGGTGTGCGTGGTGGTTCAGGACCCCTATTCTCGCACACTCGACATTTGTCTATCGATAGACATTGGCATGTCTATCTCTTTCACACTTATATACGTGTGTAAAAGTGACAAACCTATTGATGTCGTTCGACATTGAAATCTCGAGTATGTGAGAATCAGGCTCCTGGACCCCTATTCTCGCACACTCGACATTTGTCTATCGATAGACATTGGCATGTCTATCTCTTTCACACTTATATACGTGTGTAAAAGTGACAAACCTATTGATGTCGTTCGACATTGAAATCTCGAGTATGTGAGAATCGGGGTCCAGGGCCCTGATTCTCACATAGTGTGAAAGAGATAGACATGCCAATGTCTATCGATAGACAAATGTCGAGTGTGCGAGAATAGGGGTCCAGGAGCCTGATTCTCACATACTCGAGATTTCAATGTCGAACGACATCAATAGGTTTGTCACTTTTACACACGTATATAAGTGTGAAAGAGATAGACATGTCAATGTATATCGATAGACAAATGTCGAGTGTGCGAGAATAGGGGTCCTGAACCACCACGCACACCCATTTTTTTTAGTCTGTGCTCACAACTTAGAAATCGGTTACATAAAAGTGCAAGAAATATATAGGGGTCCCGGACCCCAATTCTCGCGCATTCGACATTTCTCTGTCGATAGACATCCATAGATCTGTCGCTTTTGCACATGCATGTAAGTGTGAAAGAGATAGACATACCAATGTCTATCGACAGTAAATGACGATCGTGCGAGAATCGGGGTCCTGGGCCCTGATTCTCGCGCATTCGACATTTCAATGTCGAACGACATCAATAGGTTTGTCACTTTTACACACTTATATACGTGTGTAAAAGTGACAAACCTATTGATGTCGTTCGACATTGAAATCTCGAGTATGTGAGAATCAGGCTCCAGGCCTTTTATTCTCAGTAGTCCTATTAGTTCCCAAGAGATGGCGCTGTTTTATCTACTAAGAAAAGCGCGAAATTCACGCGATCATATCTATAGCTTAATTATACAATGCTGCGTACCAGTGGTCTGTATTTATTGGCCACTGACATTAGTCAGTGGCCAATAAATACAGATTATTTTTAATATTGATAGAAAGTTACATTACTATGTAACTTTCTATCAATATTAAAAATAATCCTTTTTGCAATTCACAGCTGATAAATCTGCCAATAGCAAAAGCAAAGCTAAACTAGACACCAAAAGTAAAAACGACGTAAAAGGCAAAAAGGAAGAAAGTTCCAAAATACAAGCCAAACCTACAGGAAAATTGGATGAAGTAACCGATTACAAGCAAGTTGTTGAATTGGTGACTGAATGTGCGAGACTCTTACACATACGGTGGGAGCAAGCTCAGCTGATGAAAGAGCTTATTGCTATCATAAACAAGTATGCCAACATCGACTACCTACCTACTGCTAATTAATGTAACCCAGTATTCTAAATGTACTCACTTTAACACTGCGAGAAAGATATTTATGCTGGCAAGTCAGTTTAGTCGCTACACTGCGCGCCGTCTTTGCAATGGCAGATAACGGGGGAAAAAATCGCAAAACCTTAGCAGGTTCATTTCAATAATGCTGCCCAGCAACGTGTTCTGCATTTATAAATCGTTTGATTGTTTAGTACTTACTGTTTTTAGACGACCGATTGGTGTAGTGGATAGTGACCCTGCCAGCGAAACCAACGGTTGCGGGTTCGAATCCCAGGTAAATGATTGTGTGATTAATGCGAACATTTATTCCGGAGTCATGGTTGTTTATATAAATATTTGTGTATGTTTATCCGTTATCTAGTGTCTGTAACACAAAGCTTTATCTAGTTTGGGACTAGGTGATTGGTGTAAGTGCCCGAAATATTTATTTGTTTAACCCCTACGCATCCAATTTTTTAGTCTTTATTGGTTATTACAAAAGTAACTGAATGACAAAAACGCTTGGTGTATATCGGCCAGCTACCAAAAATTATAATTTGGTATTACTTCCATAAGTGTGTTTATAAAAATATTTAACAAAACCCAATCCTGTGGGTTGTTGCGCCGCGGCGCGCCGCTTCTTTTCCCACAGATGATATCCCTTTCCGATGCTTGTAGTTTTGACATAGTGACTGACAAAGAAATCCTATCCTATTATTATTTCCAATAGATTTAAATTGACATTTAGCAAATGATATCACGTATCTTACGTTGAAATAAATGCTTTAAGTTTGAACTCTATTGCAATTCCTTGTACATACACAAATCATTCCATTTACGAGAGTAGGTACCAGTTCGCTAGTACCAGTACCTATAATTTTATTTTGGTACCCTTTGGTCACACACCGTAGCATTAGCCAGGAACCGTGGGAATCGTTCTGCGTGAGCTGCCTGTTTTGTGTGATGGCGACGCTTCTAGCTCCTACCGTTTTGATGGGCAGTTGAAGTATACCAGCTCGGCCCGATGATGTGCAGTCCTTTCCCTTCTCTACATTCCGCTTTTACTTTGTCCTGATACGACACGGCATTTACTTTTTCCTTTACTTGTACCATGTATGTTCTTCTAGGCCTTCCTCTCTTCCTCTTCTCCTCCACTTTTCCTTCAATGATGTTCTTGATAAAGTTGTCGTGTCGTATCATGGAATAACTATACCTACAATGAAAATTTAGAAAACCTCCGAAAACATTGATAGAACAAAATGAGTATTACCACCCAAGAAGCTAAATATCGGCTATCTAAAACGGCTTAAACATTAGCTAAGAACCTATCCCGTGTTTAATCTTAAATACAAAGACAACTCTCGAAAGATATGATATGATCGAAATACACTAAAAAACTGCGTTAAAATCTAAATATCTGCGAAGCGGCTAAACCGATTTTCATAAAACAGGACTACGCATCACTGAGATACTTCCGGAGAAAGACTGACTTCACACAACGCCGTCAAGAACATAACACTCGTCGTTTTTAACTAAAAATAACATTGACCGACCGATGCAGTTTGAATTTTCAATCAAGTCCAAACTGCATCTAGTTTATAGGAGAACAATTCAATTATCAAAATGAGTATTGCGATTCCATTGTTAACCATTACAAAATACTACTAAACGAGGATTTCACGAGTACCAATTTAAGAGTAACATTTATGGAAACACTGCCAAATCGGTGAGTAGTCAGTCAGTGTACAAAGATAATACATAGAAAAACCCGAATTGAGAAAATTCTTTTTGAAATCGGTTAAAAAGTCAGCGTGGGCTATCGCTATTTCGTTTAGTTTGAGTGATTGGACTTAGGCAATCGTATTTGTAAGGCAATACAAAGAAAATAATTTGGTTTATCTAAAAAGAAAGGGACTCTTATTAATTGTTATAATCAGATATATATGTAGACATAATATAACCATGTAACTATTTGTAACTTTTTCATAAATAATTTTGTTATGCAAAGCAGCCTGTTGTGTGCAAGTGCCATGATATATCATCCATCACTAATTAGTGGAAACTGTTTTGGCTTATGTGTTGTAGTTTTGTTACAAACATATTTTATCAGTATTAGCTGTTTGTTTCCCAGAAGTAAATAAAATAAAATAACATTTTATAGCATTACTTTTTAATAGGTACAAACATCGGCAATGGAACATGATATTGAAAGAGCACACACGATCTAATAGCGTCGGCTTATGGCTCACACCGCAGCGATGTCTCGAGATTTGGAACATCCTGAAGCGGACCAAGAAAAAAATATATCGCGACGATCATATTCTGAAACATTTACTATGTATCGTACAGTTCTACAATAGGAGATCCAAGGTGTACCCACTGAATTCGATACTGACTAGCTCTGAAAAGAGTATGATAGAAACGGATGTTGGACATTTGATAAATGAACACAACATTGCTTCAAAACTGGCAGCGGAGGCTGGGGCTTGGAATAAGCTTTATGTTAAACCGGAGCTTGCCGTTAGAGCTGTAAGATACTATGAATTAGGTTGTGTTGCGTTGCTTTAGGTTACGTTGCATATTGTATTGCATTGCATTGAACTGTATTGTACTGTATATTGTTTTGTTGTATTGCATTTGTATTGTGTTGTACTGTGCTGTATTGTATCGATATTGTATATGTAACTGGTGAGTTTTTTTACCGTAAGGGAAAAAATTGGGCAAAAGAAGGAATTGGTATAGGTAATTTTTTTTCTTTAAAACCATAAAATATTATAAAACGTAGAGGCATTCGACAGTCGCGCATGTTGCGTATTGCACATAATTACATCTTAAATTAACTAAATAAAAAAATTGGAGAAAATATGAGTTCCAATTAAAATTCGCATGATAGGAACCCTAGAAATCCCGCCAGTCGCATATCTATCTCCGGCAGGCGAGTAGGTCGATGATGGGTTTGAAAAAAAAAACTATCTATGCCAATAACTTCTATTTCACTTACCTAGTATGCCCTATTTTTTTCCTTACGGTAAAAAAACTCATCCGGTATAATAGTCGTCTCATAGGTACTTATATGATAGGTGATTATATGAATAATGTTTTGTAAAGGATATTTTTTTCTCTTTTAGGAAGAAAAATACAAAATTTGCTACGAATGCGCTCAGCCTCTCGAAGAGGAAACAAAGATTCTCTGCAAATGGTGCAATATTTTTTCCTTTTGTTCTTATCAGTGCATTAGACACCACATAAACCGGATCAGTTCACATCCATGTATTGAATACATGAAGGAAGAATACGCCATCATACCGGAGAGTCCGTAATAGATTGATTTAGGTACCTACCCTTACAATAAACACATAAATGGAAAATGCTTGTGTTCAAACGAGATCTAAGCAAACCTACTTAGTGATTTTGTAGAATTTATATTTTCTGAACAGTTTATTTTTGTACACTTTTTTTTTTAAACTAATCAGACAAATGTGTGTATCTAATTATATAATATTATTGTTTTATTTTTGTTTCTTAACTCGGTCCGATTATTTTAAACTTTATGCGATACCTTAGAAACATGGCCAAGATGGTTCTTATGACAAGGGGCATGGACATCGAACTTCTAACATTCTAAATTCCCTTTTTATATTTTAGTAGTGGCAGGTATTTTTGGGGGGATTTTGACAGAAGTCGGGAAAAAGTTCACACGGCATCTGGCAACAATGGATCGTGCCCCCCGCCCGCCTCCGCCCGCAGCCCGGCCTTTGCTGTGTTCTGTTGAATGGCGCGGATTTCTACAATTGTTACGAACAAATTAGTAATAATTAGTGGAAAAAGTACAATTTACAACAGCGTGAAAATGGCTTCGGCTCCGAAAATAGCGAAATTATCGACGGCCTCGCAGTTAAAGTTAGTCGATTATAGTACAAACGTTGACGAGTTTATGAACCAAATACAAAGAAAACGCGAAGAAACCGCAGAGTCGATATTGAATTACGATTTCAATAGGAACCGCTTGAGGATCCTGTCGGAGGAGCAGATGGTGGCTGATAACTGCGAGGGCGTGGTGTACTGGATGTCCAGAGACAGCAGAGTGCAGGACAACTGGGCCTTTCTGTTCGCACAAAAGCTGGCGTTGAAAAACCAAGTGCCGCTTCACGTGTGCTTTTGTTTAATTGCAAAGTACTTGGACGCTTCGGTGAGACAGTTCCACTTTCTGTTGAAAGGTATTTTTTATTGTTGTTTTCGTGAAGTCCGAAAAGTGCTGTTACCTACTACATTAATCAAAGGTTTGGTTGGGTACACAGTTTGTAGAGGTGTCTAGGTAGATGGGTAAATTAATCATTCCATTTTGGAAACTCCACCGCCTGGAGGTATCTAAAGCTGCACAGTATTCTGTGAAATCAGCAATGACTTAACCAACTGCCTCCTAAGTACCTACTAAGAAAAATTTGGCACTGTTAATTAGGTAGGTAGACTAGAACTTTGGTCAGAGCATTGATAAGGAGGTGAAAAAAATTTTCTTTTTTACCTATTTACCCAAGAAAGACATTGTTCATTAGTTCCTTTGTCGCATCCTGTAGTCTAAATGGCCTAAGCGATTTAGAAGTGCATGGTATCGTTAAATTCATCTTGATACCTGGAGTGTCAAAGGACACATTTTATGGTAAAGAAACCAACACGGAGTCTGCAAAATATACTGTCGGGTTCTTTGGTTTTTAAATACTTAAATAGTTATTGCCTGAGTGCCCTAACTGGAACTTCGGTTGTTGGATCTTTGTTAAGACTTCAGAATCATTTCTGCCCAAACCAGGGTTGGTGAAAATCATGTTTGTTTGTTTGTAAACTCTTTATTGTATTGACTACTGCATGATTTTTTGATATCAGATTTAAAGACAGAACACGTTTTTTATTTAAATAATTCAATGATTTACACTTAAAAAGTCAGTAGATTTGAAAAAATTTTAAAGTAGTACTGTCTCTTTCTCCCTGGAATAGTATGATGTGACGGCACCGCTCCAAAACTGGTTTTAGTTTAGGTGGTGTACATCCGAATCGACACCATCGTGTCTTACATACCCTCAAAAGTGAGAGGTATTTTAGATGTAGAACTTTTAAAACACAATGGTTTGCAAAAATGGTCAACTGCCACTTTGCTTATGGTAAGCTCCTATTCATACAGTATAGTTCAACTATGACCTCATAGTTTACTTGAAAATTATTAATCTAAGTTCTCCTCATTTCAGGTTTAGAAAAAGTGGCAGCTGAATGTAAAAAACTCAACATATCATTCCACTTGCTTGAAGGCAGTGGAGCAGACGCCCTGCCACAGTGGGTTATAGACCACAATATTGGAGCAGTTGTGTGTGACTTCAATCCACTGAGAGTGCCTCTTGGTTGGCTGGAGGGGGTGAAGAAGAAAATTAAAAGAGATGTACCCTTGATACAGGTATAAATAGGCTTATGAAATGTCCAGCCCCTTTATTGTCTTAACTTCAAATGGTGATACTTTATGGCTAACCCCTTTCATCGGATTTAAATTAAAAAAAATTAAGCTATACTATTGGTTGAGTTGGGAATTCGTGACACACTTCATTACAATAAGGGGCTGATTGACTGCAGTAGTCCAAGTTTCAGACATTGAGTGGTATTATGTGTTGTCTCTAATTCTATACCCATAGTTGTATAAAAACTATTATTTATATCCCTTCTCCTAGAGTGTAATATTTGACTGAACTTATTGATGCATATACTTGCCTTCCTCCTGCATGGAATCCGTTTATCATCCACCCTGCAGGATTCATTTAAAATTTGGAGATGAATAGTGCCACATAATATACTAATCCAGCACATAGTCCATCTCTATTTGTGTTCAGGGACATAGGTTGTGTTAAGGAACAAAAATCCAAACTTTAGTGTTTAAAATATGGGAGGGATGGGATTGGGCAACGATGATGGACGATTAAAGTAAACTTAATTTTCGCTTTATCAGGTGGACACTCACAACGTGGTTCCGTGCTGGGTGGCGTCAGACAAGCAGGAGTACTCGGCTAGAACAATAAGAAACAAAATTAACAACAAGCTCGAAGAATACCTCACAGAATTCCCACCAGTCATCCGTCACCCTTATACAAGCAAGTTTCAACCTGAGGTGATTTGAATTTATAACTATTTAAATTAGACTTCCTAATTTTTAATATTCTTAAGAAGTAAATATTATTTAGTCTACTTTTACAATCAATGACTACTATGTTATATGTTAAAGGTTGAGCAATTTTTATAACGGATTCCCTGTCAATCAAAAAGCGATAAAGTTCATTCTGCAATAAAGTTCATTCAAATGTCTGCGAGGGTTGTTAGATGAGGTGGTTTTGCTAAATCTAAATGAATGCTGGCGAAGGCGTAGAATCTGGAATCGTGTGAATAATTTGTCAAGGCCGTATATATCATAATGTCCATTAATTATTTTATAAGCTTTGTCATCGAATCGTCATTTTCTTTGCACGTTTTCCAATATTTCTATATCCTTAAAAAAAAACAGGTCTAATATAGCTTTTATAAATTTTTATGTCATGGCCGGACTTAAAGCCCCAAGCGCAAAGCCTTTCTTATAAGATATATTAAACTGTTGGCCTTCTTTGCAATGCTTGTTATATGTTCATCCCACTTAATATTTTAAGTTAACCTTAACTTAAATTTATGTTGTACTTAAAATTTAAGGGTATATTTTCTGTTTACAGCAAATTGACTGGGACGAAGCTATTGAATCACGAGACGCTGACAAGTCAGTGGGCCCCGTTGAATGGGCCAAGCCTGGCTATGATGAGGCTATGGGAATGCTAAGGAGCTTCCTTGAGAAAAGACTGCAGATATTCGCAAGCAAAAGAAATGACCCCACTCAAGATGCATTGAGCAATTTGTCACCTTGGTTTCATTTTGGTAAATAAAATATATTTTATTATACAACCAGCTTATGTACTGTAAATTAATTTGTCAGATGTGCTTAGATCATTATTAGAGTTATAATATAATACTGGGTTGGTATACAGTTAAAACTAATAAAAGGAGACGTAACCCATGTCAGGGGCAACGAAATGGTCCAGACTCAGCATGTGCTGTGGGTAGAAACCTTAGTTTCAGTATTAGATTAAGAATTTAAAACTAAAATGTAAATTATGCGCAGTAAATAAAGGCTTTATTTTTTTTATATTGCATTTTACAGGTCAAATATCAGTCCAGCGAGTGGCCCTGTGCGTTGAAGAATACAAGTCTAAATACACAGAGAGTGTGAACGCGTTCTTGGAGGAGGCGATAGTGCGCCGCGAGTTGGCTGACAACTTCTGCTTCTACTGTGAACACTATGACAGCATCAAAGGGGCTAGCAGTTGGGCACAGAAGACTTTGGATGACCACAGGTATACAATCTAATTTTTTTTTTTATGCACGACGGGTTCGTACTTAGACCTCAATCAGACCTGATGTTAAGTGAAGATGAGGTTGAAGGTGGAAGCGTACTGACCCGGAAACCCCAACACATTTGGAGTACTGGCTATCTTATCTCTGAAAATGGAACACAACAATGCTATTACAACAATTACCCATCACGTTGCTGATTCGTAAACGTAATATCCACTTATTGCACCCGGATAATATATAAACTATCGCTGCCAGAAAAGTATTGCAATTTGTCGAAGCAGCCAACCTGAGCAGCGAACTGTACTGCTGCAGGGCCTCTGACCTGTTACACTACAACTGCCTCCCTGGCTCAATGTAAATAACATAGGATTTACGGATCGGAGGTCGCGGGTTTGTGGTACGGCATTTTAAATGTCCGCCTAGCTAGCTGCCATCATCTTAAATCTGCCGACAAACGGCAATATTAATAGCATTATGTTCCGGTTGTCAGAGATAAGATAGCCAATCCCCCAAATAAGATGGGGTTTTCGGGTCATTACGCTTCCACCTTCGGCCACATCTTCACTTTACATCAGGTGTGAGGCCGAGGGTTAACCTGTTGTGATTAAAAAAAACTCGCTGCCATTTGTTGAAGCGGCAAACCTGAACAGCGAACAGTAGTGATGCAGGGCTCTGATGACCTGCAACAGCCACATATACATTTAATACAGTACAAATTCGTACTGGCTTTTGGGCGCAATGTCGGATTTGGAAGACGCTATCAGATTGGGGAGTGGCCAATGTAACCATCACTTCTACAAGTGTGGTCTCAAATGATCCAGAGCTTGGATATTAATTTATAACAGGCTATTATTATCTGTTAGTCGAATTTCGCGAAATCCTAATGCAATTGACTCCCCAATTAGCATTTACTGAAATCACATGGTACACTTCGAACACATCACTTTCTATCGGGTCAGATTGTGGTTAAATATGTATCCAACCAATCATAAAAAATATGTGGTTACACTTTTGTACACTGTGCAGTTTTCACTGGGACAACAAGTATTAACTTTCACAAATCATTAAATCAAATCAAAATATTTTATTTCATAGGATAAAATTATCACTTGAAAACGTCACTATTAATAATCAACTTATTCACAAAGCTGACTCCCCAGAGAAGAATGAGCAAGAAACTCTAGGGTTGCTCTTTTAAACACTTATTATATGAATAATAAGGGTTACAATTTGTGATTTGATAATTATATGAATAATAAGACAGCTATGTCCATGATTGCTTATCATTCAAATAGTCAGTAATTTTATAATAGCCTTTTTCTAGTAATTTCTGTTTTATGCTTGCTTTAAATTTATTTAAAGCAAATTTTGAATGTCTATTGGAACCTTGTTATAAAAGCGTATACATTGCCCTTTGAAGGATTTAGAGTTCCATATTTTATAAATCCACAAACACTCATAGATACATGCACAGGCATCATAATAAAACTATTTTTTTTTTTTTCTGAACACTTTCTTATTAAACTGATCATACAATAAATAAATATATTTGGACACTAGGCTAGAATTCGAACACGCGACCTTTTGGTAAAGCAGTCAGGGTTTTTAACCACTACACCAAACAGTTTGTCAAATATAACTTTATACTACACATGGAGTTGGAAGTCTGATGACATGACAAAAGTACCTCTTCCGGCATCAGTCTCACAAAAATCATAATGGACCATTATTTTTTTATGTAATTACTAAATTTATTCTCCTATTTTTGAAGTGTTGAGACAATAAAAAAATATAATTACGATTGCCCTGGAAAACAGTTCGGACTGGTATTTGCATTGCCCTGAATACTTGACAGTACTACGCTCACAGTAGAAGTGAATTAGATGGTGACACCTTGGTGCTCCGCCCGCTGCCCAGACTCAATGATGAGCAACACATGTACCACTATTATCCACCCAATTTATCATTTAAATTATTATCTAGTAGTAGAAAAGTAATGCATTCTACTGCACAGGCATTTTAATACTGATGTAGTGATCCTCATACTGAAATACGATTACTGAACAAGATGCTATTAAAATTTCCAGAAAAGACAAAAGAACCTACATCTACACACTAGACGAACTATCGAAGGCACAAACCCACGATGACCTCTGGAACTCCGCGCAACTCCAGCTTGTGACTGAAGGGAAGATTCACGGGTTCCTACGCATGTACTGGTGTAAGAAGGTACTTGAATGGACGGCGACGCCTGAGGACGCGCTCAAGTACGCAATATATCTGAACGATCACTATAGCGTCGATGGAAGAGACTCCAATGGATATGTAGGTGGGTACCATCTGCATAACTTGATGAACAAATGTTTGTTGGACGATCTAAGGGGCATATTACATTATCCTAGATGACACCATGCTGGATTCGTTGCCAAACAACATATTTAACGAAAAGAAAACTAGCAATAAATATCGTCTATGATCATATTTCTATGTAATACACATACATAACGTCACGACCTTTATCCCAAATGGGGTGGTCAGAGATGTCCCTAACATTAGTGTTTGGGTGTTCGATAAGAGTTTAATGCTTGACACAATAGCCACGGTTCACTTTTCGAAATATACAGAAATTCACACGTGATAGTGGGGGTGGGGCTATCGCCGTTAAAACGTGCAAATCTATAGACATTTTTGGTGGAAAGTCCCTTAGTCGCTTTTTACGACTCCCATGGGAAGATTGATTCTATTCTTTTACGTGCCAAAACCACACAGCACCGAAGAAAATAATAACAAATAAATATTTTAATCTCAAACTAGGTAAAGCCTGTGCTATGGAATATGCATAAACTTTTACGGAATATGGAATAAATGTTTACGGGATTCGATCCCACAAGCTGGATTCAAAGGCAAGATCATTACCCACCACAGCAATCGGCTGTCAAAATGTTTGTAAGACTCTCAAGTCTGAGCATTATGCTCATTCTTTTCTTACACTTGATAAAATGGTAATAAAGTCATCTACCAATCCGAGTACTAAATATATGGAACCCGCAACTTTAATGTTGGGCGAAATATTATTTTTTTTCTTTTATATAAAGGCGATGTTCTGTAATCAGCCGGGAGCATTGCCAAATATACGATAACTCTTCCTTGAGAATACATAATCTATGCTTGTATATATATTTTTATGCTCAATTCAAGTGCAGATGAGCTAGAGTATAATATATGGACTGAGACGTTCCGCCCATTTAAATACCCCTCCCCGGATGGTTAACCTTCGTAACTCGAGAGTTGACTAACTGTGAAGAGAAATAAACGTTATCTGTTAAACTATGCTTCAAGTCTGTAAATTAATTTTTCAGGTTGCATGTGGTCAATATGCGGCATCCATGATCAGGGTTGGGCGGAGCGAGCAGTCTTCGGCAAGATACGATACATGAACTACGAGGGTTGTAAACGGAAGTTTGACGTTAAAGCGTTCATCGCGCGCTACGGAGGGAAAGCGCACAAGTACGTGCCAAAGAAATGAGACTTGAACTGTGTTGGTATTGAAGTTTCTAATGTAGATTCTTGGTCATGGTGACCGGGCCGGAGTCAGTCTTGGAATTTAATAGTCGAGGACTTAATATTTGATATGTAAGAGATTTACACCACCGAAAAGCAATGAAAGTGTGTTTCATGAAGCGCCAGTTAAACTAGAATTAATAAAACGATCTCAAGATTGAGATGAAAGTAAGTTGACACTCGAGATAATGTTTTGTATTTATACAGTAAAATAGTATTGGGTGAGACTCGATCTCAATGTTATGATCACTTTATTTATCCGGCCCTATGAGCCGTATATGCGGTTTTTTATATTTATTGTGATAGTTGAATATCTCATACGTTCGAATATCGCCTTTTCGGAGCCGAAACTACGATCAATATGCAAAATATTGTTTTACCCACGGCATGATTTTTTAAACAGTGTCCAATTTTTTTATTTCGTTTTTGTATCAAAACAGTGAAATAATCCAAGTAAAACAACGTAAAAGTTATCAGTAAACGATGCTCGATATCGAATACTTATTATTTTAATACTAGATACTGAAAAAATACGTACAAAGAATACAATTCTATACACAAAAATTCAAAATAAACATTTTACAAAATTATTATTTATTTACAAAAAAAATGTATTTATGTATTAAATCAACCATCTGGTATCCACAACACAAGCATATAGTTGCTTACTGTGGAACTAGATGGCGCTGTGTGTATGTCTAAGGATATTTATTTATTATTATTATTATTATTACAAAAGGTAAGCAATTATCTACCATTTTAGTATCGCGATACAGAGAGGTCGACACTGCCGACACTTCCAGCGTCGTCGCTACGGTGCCCCAAGGTGGCAGCATCGACTTATGAATTTTATTTATAGGTATTTGTAAATTTCGTATTTTTTATAATGTTGTTACTTATTTTTGTCATTAGTTACACGTTTACCCTAGAGAATTAAATACGCTTTTACAAAAATATTTCAATAAAAAGAGTAGTTTTGGGTACCCTTATTAATAAAAGCGATCTTTGCAGGCAACCTTACAATTATTTATTATTTTAATGAAAGTTCACAATATCGAAATTTGGACACTGATTAAAACAATCATGCTCTACTCAACTAGGACAACCTCCAACTATTATATACTTCTGAGGCGTCAGTACCTGCCTAGAAGTCCATGCTGGACACAAGCATATTATTTTTGCCTGTGTTCTAAAAAGTTCATTTACATCAGTGGTTAAATTGGTTGATATACATGCGGGGTATCGAAGTGATAATTCCATAGTTCCCCTATCGGCTTGCAGCTGCTAATATTATAGTAATTTGTTCGCCGGATTTTTTCTGCGCATAGTTTAAAATCTAGTGTTCCTTAGTCGTTTTTTGTAGCGACTGATGTAAATGACTGATGCATGAGAATGTAACCTTCCGTTGTTATGTAAATAGTTTGTTTAGGTAAACTTTGAGATTGTTGTTATGCATTATTCGTGTTTTAAAATCGCCGATAAAATGTTAGTATAAGAAAGTATCTGTGATTTATTTTATATTTCTCTTTACGTCTTATTTATTATATCAACATTTACACAGATCTGTAGGTAATTCAATGTTCTACCTCAAATTAAAATTGCATATAAATTTTAAATTATATAGATCTTGTTTTATTTTCACTTCCGATTTCAATAGATAATAATGGGTAGCTCAATAATTCAACCCACCAAAAACATTATTCATTTTTTTTTATATGAGAGGGCGGCAAACGAGCATGCGGGTCACCTGATGGAAAGCAATCACCGCCGCCCATGGACACCCGCAACACCAAAAGGGTCACAGATGCGTTGCCAGCCTTTATTTGATGTCATTACTCACAGGCTCATAAACGCTTTCTTGTTAAAAAGTTATCAGGATCTCATGAGCTAAGCCCCTAACTCCACATCTTGGTCAAAAAGTACGGCCAAACCGCTTTTCTATTGGATGACGCTCATACAAAGGCTAATAATCTAACTAATATTATAAATGCTGAAGTTTAGATGTTTGTTTGTTGCTCAATAACGGCGAAACAGATTTGGATGAAATTTGGTATATAGGTATATGCCCTGGATTAAGCCATAGGATATTTTTTATCCCGATCAAGTGAGTAGTTCCCGCGGGATAAATAAATTAAACATATCCCGCAATTGAAACCGCGGGCGTAACATATATCAACCATATGTAGAAGATTATGCGACATTTTCTATATTTTAGTTACAAAAATTAAAGTTAACAGGGTCTAGCTTCCGTGAATATAATGATGTGTTAAAAGATTTAATAAATTGTTTCCGATGTTTTTATTTTTGTATGAAAACACAAAAGTGAAGCAATGAACTCATCAATCACCGAGCTTCAGCCTTGAGCTTTCTTATGAGACCCATAGTCAAAATTTAAAAAAGTATGTACCTATTTATATAATGTAAAAAAGTACTAAGATTAGACATTTTAATTTTTTGTATGAAATGACGAAATAGACCCAGCAACAACTTAGATCTATTTAATTTTTATTCCTTTAAATCTCGCATAGTATTTACTCGTGGTGCAAACCACATTTTTTGTATGAAAACAAGTTTACCTAGTGACTTAATTTGTTACCATAAGTCACTGGGATGTCTGGACGGCCGCGAAACAGCCAAATCATACTTTTTCACCACAAATGTTTCGTTTGTTCGTTTCGGTGATGTCTGGTGTCGTCAGTCAACGGATTGGTGGCCATGAGTGGCATTTCTTGTCTTCAACACGGCCACAAGAAATGCCACGGTAAAAAGTCAGTTTCGTTCGTTAATTTAAGGCGGTCGTTAAGACAGGGCAGTGGCCTACAGAGGCGGCCTCTAAAAACGCTGTCAGGTGGCCACTAGTCCGCACCGAGCCCACGGCCACTGGGAATTATGGCCCATAACCGCTTCAAGTGAGAGGAGGAGAGGCTTTGTCCCAACATTGAGAATGTGTTGAAGAAACCGTACTACGTTCATAAAAGGTCGAAAAATTATCAGGGAATTCTTCGATGATACATAATATACCTACGTACCTAATACAATAAAACAGCTGTTATTGCTTATAAATATTTTTATTTATGAATGTGACTGTTCCGTAGTTACACGATCATTATAGTAGTTCGATAATCTTCATAAAATTAGAAATAGAAAAATAATATCAAATAACTATTTATTTTCATATTGGTACATTGGTGTGTCAGATTTATTATTGATTGTGTATGACTATCTATTTCATTAGGATTCCATCAGATTTAGAGTTGAAAGTAACCGTCATGAGAGTGGAGGGCATGTCATTCATAAACACCTAGGTTACTCACAATAATAGGGAGTTTATAAAAAAAAAGCACATAACTTTACAAATTACACAATTGTCATAGAAGATATATCAAATTGTCTCATGAAACACAAAAACGTCCGTCTATTATGTCTCGGTTTTAACAAATCCTTAAAAGAAAATTATACATAAAGAAAATATATTCATGATTTCACCACACAAAGAAAAAGAAATACATTGAAACAAATCGAAATCGTCTAATATTGACTGCATTGTATTTATTATTGAAATTTATTATGATTTACACAAATACCCGAGTAACTGTCAACTATGAACACAAATTGTGGCTCGCTTCTATTAACATATTCCACTAAATATACACAGTACAGCACAAGGGTAATACCACCTTTACTTTGAACATACAAACATTAGCTTACAATAAGGCTCTCAATTAAAATTTCATAGAAAACTCGAGATAAAAATGTCAAAGACTGTAGATTAGCGAGATCATAACCAAATTCTATGTCAGCTCGAGTGAAAATGAAATGGGAATGTGTGCGATTTACCAAGCGGTTTGGCTACATACGAGTCTGAATTCGGTTACAATCCCTGAACCAAAAAAAAAGAGAATAAAAACAATAGAAGTGGTCGTCAAAAGGGCGACATGCTAATATAAAAACTAGTAGTTTTGTCTATGCTCGTCGGTCGGTGTGTGTGTGTTTGTGTGTGTGTGTGAAAGCAGAGCTACGTTCGCTGTTAGGGGCGCGGACGGTGTGCTAGCGGAGCGCTTCCCCAACGGTTACTGCACGCAGCACGAGTTCTTGTGGCCATTCTTCTTCAGCCGCGACTTAGGTCGGTACTTCTCCAGATACGAGAGCTGCTTAGCGTTGATTGCACCACGGCGCTGACTGTAACAGGGAAAAGATCATTTTTAATAACAGTACTTCACTTACCTGTACTCAATGGCTTCGAGCACTACCAACACATTTTAAAAATATTACTCAGTAAATAAATATTGACATATATGATTCGTCAATTTCGGAAACGATTTAAAACAATGACGACATTGCTGGCTATTTCTTTTTAACCGACTAAAAACAGAAGAGGTCCTATGTTCGTCTGCATGTATTTTATGTATGTTCACCCTTATTTTCGTCATTTGTTAACCGATTTTGATGATTGCTTTTTGTTTGATAGTGTTTACTGCCGGAGTTGTCCCATATAAATTGGTTAATATCCGAGGACGTACTCCGTAGTCAGAGGGTGGAACTTTACTGAAATCGGCTGTTTTGGTTGTTCAATTATTCTATTTTTGACATTGACTTTGTTAGACGCAATAACTTCTGTCAGTAATTATGTGTGTTTAAACTTCGGATGCCTGGTTTCCTTCATACACCTTCATCAAATATTAATCACTACCATCATAGTAGATGTCGATGTCTGGAACAACACACACACCAAAAGTTCCTTTAATATCTAGTCTCACTCATCCAAGACGACACTCATCAAGAGAAGTGTTATGTTCCACTAATCACAAAACCTTGGATGCAGGACCTATAGGTAATAATTTTAAGTGTAAGTATACATACATAACGTTACGACACTCACGACTGGGGTGACCAGAGACATCATAAACATTTGCGTCTGGGTGTTCCAAACAACATCCACGGTTAAATTTTCGAGATAAAGTGAAAATATGTCCATTCTCGCATAACTGACAAGTTATTCGTATACGGCCACGCACTGTCATGGCCTATTTAGACGCGGACACCTGTCCGCTTGAAAGGTAATTTGCACTAACCACTTGCCGATCGGTTTAGTCACCCGTACTAAAAACTGTCCGCGTGTAATGGGGTCTATTGAAGCCTACACAAGTTTAATATATTCAATTACATAAACAATCGAATTCAGAGTTAAACATTCATTTTGACTAAACTAATTTTATTGTTGTTGCCGAAACGAAAATGACATTGCATGCCGATCATTCCAATGTCGCATAAAATTCAATTAACATGGAAATTACAGAGATTCGTACAAACAGACCATGCGCTATTAGTTTATATAATATAAGAACTAGATCTACAGTGCTTATTTGGAAAGATAGACTGCGGCGGTGGGTATTTTTAGTCTAATATAAGGTTCTTCGAAGGCAAATGTAATGGTTGCTGATCGAAAGCACCACGGCATGCGAACTCGCGTGTCGCGAAATCTCTACAAATAAATATAGAACGGTGAAATACTATAAAAGCCAAAAATAGCGGTAGTGATCGTAACATCGCCAAAAAGTACGGCGGAATTGCAGGAAAATTCCTAGTTTGCCTGACACGGGTTGTAAGATTATTAATGACATCACGCTCTAGACTATATTAAGACGTGTGTAATAATTCGCAAAATCTTAACGCAAACGACTCACCAGATATTTGGTAAAGTATCACTTCAAGAGCTAATTTATGAACCCAGTATCCCACTAGGCCCGCTAATATTATATGCGAAACTTTGGATTTTTGTTATTCAATCATGCCGCAGCGGTTGATCGCATTTGGATGAAATTTGTCACAAGGATGATTGAAGACACGCATAAGCCTAACATTGTGCTCCTTGTCATCGCGGGGAAATAAAAATGTACTATAAATAAATTGCTTCAAAACTTTTGATGATACCCTTTTACAAGAGACATATTGTCTATGACAAATTCCATTGCATTGGGGCAAATTACAGTCACAGACAAATCTGAATAAGCCAAAATATATGACGAGGTAGTGCAGAAAACCAACGGCACATCGAGATATGTTTGCATTCTTACCTGGGGTTCTATTACATAATTTTATCGTCATCGGTTACGTTCTGACATGTGATTGGTTGGCTCATCGCTCGCTCGGCAATTTAACAGTTTCTCATTGGTCAACGTAATCGATAACGATTCCGATGAAGTTACGTAATCTAAGGGCTGGTGCTGGTGGCAGAGTTTGATTGTAACTAAGCAAAGTTACTACCGCTAGTACAATAAGTGCGCAATTATTTTTTTCCTGTAATTCGCCTAAGGGCCTGACTGGTCACGAAATTACATTACATTGTCGAATTTGTGAAGCGATGCACCAGCTTACTGCTGATTGAAAATACACTCCTTCGAATGGATTAAGGTATGCCTAGACCCTAAAGTAAGGAGCATAATTCCTATAGTTTTTAGTTTTTCATAAGGTTACTTGTTCTCGATATTCATCAACATTTTAGTTTTTAACCTAAAGTCTGTATTTGCCCTTCCATTTTCTAAAACAGTACCAAACAAGTCAAGTACGTCAATAAATGGCGATAACAGACGGATAGAAAGTAAGGTAATTCTGGTATGGGACACTGAAAAGCACATCGCCATGTCTCCCACGCAATACTCACTCTCTGATAGTCTCCACGGCTTCCTCGTATTTCATGCCGAGCTCGATCAGCGCGATCGCCACCATAACCGGTGCACGGCCTAAACCAGCTACACAGTGGACGGCGACCGCAGCTTCAGGCTTGTTCTGGGCTCTGGAATTAGTAAACGATAGTAAGCTTAGTATACCAGGTAATAGCTTTCCATAAAAAATATAGGCAAATGCGACGTTGTAAAACTACCTATGATGAGAAGGATGCAAATCACACGTTGGGAGAGGTTATGTCGGGCAGTGGACTTTTATAGGCGTTGATGTGTATGTGAAAATTAGACTGACACTGATAGATACCATCAGAGCAAAGGTGAAGAAGACGTGAGCGATGAGCTTTATAGTCAAGATCTTTTCAAAATATTGGTTTTATATAGAAGTACGAAATGTCATATTTTTCCATTCAACGACGTTTTGATTCCAACCTGGTGATCAATTTTTTGGACAAATTCAGAAAAACCAAGTCTTAATTAAATTTATTTAGAAGCGTAAATCGTCTGGCGTCATTAGAAAATGTGTCAGAGCATCAGCATTTAACACTTTGTGACCTTCCAGCTGTGAGGAGTGGAGTCATATTTTATCCAATAAAGTATCGAAAACCGTAGACGTTGCGTGTGGTATACGAACCCATTAAAATGATAATACGTTTCGAAAGAAAAGTTACAAATTAAATAAACCAAATGCTTATTTGATGGGTGAATGGATACTTCAGAAACTTTTACGTAAGCTTTGTTAAAATATCGTCCAAATGGGGTGGGTACATGTTTACGGTTTGATTGGTGGTGGAATATTTAAATGTCTTGGTACAACTACCTCAACAAGGTTTCTTGTGCAAAAGGTAACTTTGAAGCCTTTGTTTCTCCGCGGCATTGTATTGAAATTGTGAAAGCAATCGCGCGATTTTACAAACGGTTTTATCGTTCGAACGGAGTGTTTTGGGTTTCTATTTGGTTTAACTAATGTAAAATGGTATCGCGCTACTTTTTCTGAACGATTAAATCGTTGACGTTACCAAAAAATCAATAAAAATCAAATTCAAAATATTAATTCCTTGAATCCTACCGTACAGACACTGGGTCTTCCTGTTAAACAAGTTAATGAAACTCGCAATTTAAGTCTACACTTAGATGGTTTGTTAAATTTTGAATCTCAAACTAAAACTGCTCACGATTGCTTTTATAGAGATTGTCTGTCTTATACCGTATACGAAATTATTTAAGTACTGATCTTCGTATTCAACTCTGTGATGCATTAGTACCTCTAAAGTAAATTAAGTTGATACGATTCTTGGCGCTTGTCTTTTGGTGTTTGGCTCGTTCTAAGAACGTATTACAACGCATACAGAACGCATGTGTCCGTTTTTGTTTTCCCATCCCAAAACGAACACACATATCACCCTATATTAATAAATTTTGTTTTTTTGAGCATGTCATCACGAAGTGCTCTTCACTTTATACTCTTCTCTTTGGTACAATCAAAAACCAAAAGCCTATATATTTATATGAAAAACTCTGTTTCTCTGACCGTCACATCCGTTTAGCTATTCGTTTAATATGCCCACGTTTTAGAACGACTGCATTTCGTTTTCGTGGTAGTTTCCTATTTATAGTAGCATATTTGATGCCACGAAATTCCTTTAAAACCAACATAAAGACATATTTATTAAATTTACAAAGAACGCTCCGCTTTAAACAGTCGTTCTAATAATAATAATAATTCTAATTGTTTAGGAATTGTAGGTGTCTTTCGCCAATTATTATTATTTCAATTTTTTTTTCTCCTAAGATTTCGTCATACAATGCTTGCTTGCATGTAGCTTGTAGCCAATAATATTGTAGTGTGCAACAACTTCTGACGTGTTATGCGTTCTGTTATCACATCAGTGAATGCACGAGGTGGAGACTGAAAAACAGCTATTTTGCTGAGGCTCCAACCTATTTGTCCACTACGTTAGAAAATTTAACTATAATTAATGATCATGTAGTATAATTTTTTTAAGTGGATGAATAAATATCTTTTTATTTATTTATTTTTAATACATGAAACTGTACAATAATGATTTTTAATTATAATTTTATTATGGTCTTATAGTTTTAAGCTTACAGCTATTTATTATTTTATATATACATTTTTGCAGCATTGCTTAGCTGCGGTTTCACACACTGCAGGTGCCACGGAAGATCGGCGCTGCAAGAGCGACCGCTACTGTGGCTAATGCCGAGTGGTAACCTTTTTTGATAACCAATGTTCCTATGTTTAGTTACCACCATTTGTACTTACTTTTACTATTGATGTTATCAAAATAAATAACTTTCTTTCTTTCTAAGTCAAACCAAATGCAAAACGTTTAGTGCTTACCATGAGTATCCTCAAGATACAGGTTGACTTAGTTTGAGGATCAGAGTCCAAGCATTAGAATTTTTAAGCACTTTAGTAATTAGACTGTTACTTGCAATTATTTTTTTTTTTAAATAAATAAACAAAAAAAAATATAAGGCTCATTTCCGTCCAAATAATTAGAGCGGTACGAAATAACGTAAAGTTTTTGGTTATGGTTTAATTTTGGTATTGGTGTCGATTCGGATGTACACCAACTAAACTAAAACCAGTTTTAAAGTAGTACTGTCTCTTTCTCCCTGAAACAGTACGAGACGACTGCACCACTCCAAAACTGGTTTTAGTTTAGTTGGTGTACATCCGAATCGACACCATTATCGTTCAAACTTAGCGCGATTGGCCTCCTTGGTATTCGCGAGATTGTTTTTGGAAATTGGTTAAGCCGTTCCAAAGATATTTCGCTTTAAACTGTTAGTTTATTTGCCTAGATGATTTTAATAGTGTCGGGGGTTACCTAAATGTTCAAAGGAACATAAGAAAAATCACAAGCAGTGGTAAACTAATCTTTAAACCCAATATAATTTTAGTTATTGCCCAAAAAGAGTGAATTGTGTAAGTGGCAAAAGTTACGATCTAGCTAGGAGGAGGGCAACCTTTTGAACCTTGCTTTTATGTTTCCTGGCGCGACTACCCGGGGCTTGTCTGAGCGCATTCGGTCTGTTAATGGAGATTTCATTACCTACCCGCCGACAGGTGGAAAGGGCATCAAAAATACGATCCAAGTTCTAGGTCGAGCGAATTATACTTAATCGGTGTCACTTAGGCCCGTATTAATAAATCGTTCTTGAGATTGAGATCGCGTCTCAGTCTCAAGACCATTTTTTCTGATGCTGTTTTAATATGCAGCAGATTCTCAAGAGTCAACTTTAGGCCATGTCAATCTTGAGAACGGTTTATTAATACGGGCCTTAGGCTATTGGAAATATTAGTGGCGATACCTTCATATAAGCCCAAAAGCCCGGCATGCCTTTGCTTTAATGAAATACTCAGGAACATCAACTTCAAACTTTATTGATCTTTAAACAGTCTAGGAATTGCATATGCCCCTGCATATTGAACAGAAAGGCAACAAGATGTATTTAACTTCATCAATAATTGTGTAAAAACCACAAATTATTCATCAAATATTACTCGGACTTGCCCTATTCTGAAACGGTATACGCGTCAATTCGACTATATAATTCGCAGAATAATTAATGAACTAATGTTATATTAAGTTTTTATAATAAACTAATTTTACATTGACGATCCGTTTGGTGCAGTGGTTAGAAACTCTGCTATACTAAAATGTCATGAGTTCGTATCCCGCTAGTGGCATTAGTTTGTATGTCGAATACGGGTATGTGTACTCGAGTTATGGATTTATATATGTATATATTTCCAAAAACAATGTGTTTGTGTAGTACATCAACCATCCAAAATGCAAGTCTAGGTGCTTAGTGTGGAAACAGATGGCGCTATGTGTATGTTCAAGAATATATTTATAATAAAGTTTCGCTACACAGCCAACATTTGCCTTACATAAATTTAACTTTGTATAAAACTTTCTGGTTTGCTTAGTTACGATCTTAAAAGCTTGTAGGTAAGCAAACATCTGCTTAAGAATATTCAGTCTGTTTACTGTTCATATTTCTCTTTTAATTATTTTAATAATTGAGAAAGAATCGGACATTTGAATTACAACAACAGCCTGGTTATTATTGTCCACAGCAGGACAAGTAGGTCTTTCCCGAGGTACTTCGTGTACACATCGCTTTACATTGGATTTGTCCCAATCGCCACACAGGGTAGCCGATATTGGCAATTGAAGATGGTTAAAGGATTAAAAAAAAGCAATTGTAGCATCAAATTCTTTCGCATTTGTTTGGCAATCCATAGAAGTAAACGTCATAGTTTTGATTAATTTCAATCAATCATTTATTTATTTGTGGTACACAGGTGTAAAGGTTGTTATGATACATTAACTTATAAATATGATCTCTGTGATCAGCCAAATTGGCATACAAATATGGTAGTCATGTTACAATAGTAATTATTGTACTATTAGCCCAATTAAGAAAAGGTGAATGTCGTGTCGTACCAAGAGGTTAAAAGAGGGCGGAAAGTAGAGAGGCGTGGTGATTACTCCACCGACAAGAGCATAGCTCTTAAATTGAAGAGAAGAGAGAGCCCAATTAACGAGGTTCTTTTTTGAATGATTACCCTGACCATAATTTTTTCGCTAGTAAAATGTGTGGTTAGAGCGTGTGGTATTTATGTACGTACCAATACAATGTTCGTACTTTGCTAATATCGTATTGCTGTAGTGTTTGTTTATAATTATTTTGCCAAAATATTTCTCATATACGACGAAACGAAGAATCACGATCTTTCGTCTTGTCATGTTAGTAAATAAGTGCAAATTACATGTTAGTGTAGAATTTGAAACAATACCCACACAAAAAGTATATTACTTTAATAAAAATAAAGCATGATTCTCAAATTAGTTGAAGGTAATTACCTTTTTATACTTGAGGAAAAAAACAATGTTCGTCATGTAGAAATAAGTCATCTAAATGAATTATTCTGTGCCTATACTGAAAGCTATACTAGCCTTTTACAGAATGTTGCTCAAGCGTAGATCTGTGCTTGAGCATAGTTAGAAAGAGATCCCGCTATACAAGTTACATAAAGCTGTCCATTTTTAACTGGCCTCAAGCGGAACTTCGCCAAACCCTGGGCCAGCGGCAATCAAATACTAAGAGCTAACCCGCATGCCAGCAGAGGTGATTGAGCAGATATGTGTGTAAGGTGTAAACACTTGGTCATTTAAGGCAATCCCGGTTCCAGATTATCCCTGGTCATTTATTGCCGCTTTCTTAGGTAGCGTCTGTTGTCGTGCCACTTCGTCACTTTTCACCAAATCAGATTGTGGTAAAACTTTGGAGACTGAAACGGGGCTATCATACAGTAAATGTGACATAATGACTTACTTCTCGCGCAGTATCTCGAACCAGTCGTCGACAACGTTGACAGGCGGAAAGGTGCCGTCATCGTACGCCAGGTCGCGCACCTCGATGCCCTCAGCCTTCAGCGGCGCAGTGTCGTAACTCGGTTCGCACACGCGCACGACCGTACACACGTTATGCTTGCGCAACTCCTGGAGAAGATAAATAACAATGTAACTAGCGTGCTAGTCTGTTTCCCCCTTTTTAGCCTCTGGCACAAAGGCCTCGGAGGCATTGTAGCGCCAAAACGCGAATCGAAAGCTGGTGTTTGTCTGATGGAACTAGATTTAGACGTTTGCAGGCTTTTAACACAGTCGGTTTGTTTACCTAGATGATATGGTAATCTCGAGGGTTCTGTAAATCTACAATTTATAATGTCATTATCTTATGATACGATATAAAGGGCAGACATCATTTAAGCGTTTATTGCCGACAGAAAGGGAGATAATCCGTCTCTTTTCCTGTGGGTGTTGTAAAAGGTTACTATGGGATCGCAAACAATATAGACCCGCGATGAGCGGAGTTCCCAAAAAAATCGGCGATCACTATGTGACGATTTCTCCTATACAAAGTGACCCATAGGAGAATTGCATATCTCTTAATTGGATTAAGTCTGGCGCTGAGATCGGTAAACACTAGTGGCATTCTTCAGTAATGCGTGGTCCGAATTAAGTGCGGTTTTTTTTTTATATTTAATACAAAACCCGGGGACAAGTTTGATGGAAATCGGTTAAGCCGTTTTAAAGATATTTATCTTTTAACACAGTTGGTTTATTACAATGATCTAAAAACATTTGTTGGGGTTTTTCATACTTTCCATTTACAGTTATTACACGCTTTGAAGGGCGCGTTGAAATCCACCAATTCCCACTGAGATGAACTATATATCATCGAGTCGTGAACGCTGTGGTCGAACTTTAGTATTACGTTTGAAACGAGATAAGGGGAATAGCCCGGGGCAGTCCTCCAGCTACCAATCCATCACAAGCTAATCGCAAAATTACACATTGAAGGTTTCGTCAATCAGATTGGTAGATAGGTGATAAGAGGAATAGGCCTGCGATTTTACTTTAAATACAAAATTACTGAAGGTTCTCCCTAAGCCTTAGACAAAATCATTTTATTATAACAACCTCATATTATGATGTATACAGTTGATAGAGGTTCCGCTTTATATGAAAAGCGGGGGGATGAAAAACACTGGTTTAAAATCGGCATCATAGAAGATACGATTTCTGTATTGAATGATTGTCAGGGTCAACCCAGCAGATAAACAAACCCATTACTTATTCTCCAGTACCCTAATTATGCTACAGAAAATTTGAAGATATCATTGATTTGGATAATGCTATCCCGAGCACAAAGGCTATATAGAAAATTTAAACGATTTTCTAAAGCCAACAAATACATTCGATATTCTTTTCATTATTATTTCGCCCGCAAAGGAATTCGTAAATGTACAGAAAACAGATAACAAGAAGATAATTTGTTTAAACAGATATCTTTTATGCATGATTCTTAAAACATGATAGGCATTCTAATGACGACAAGACACGAAATAACAAATCGTTATCTGTTCAACCGTTCTTTTAGTTTTTATAATAGTCGGCAGTTCTACGAAAATCATTATAAATTATTCTATTCACAAACCAACTATTATTCACAGTTAAATGTTTCATCGAGACAAAAAGCTTTTTATCTTAGAAAGGTAAGCCTTCAGAGATGTCCTGTCCAACAATAGCAATAAGTGGCATGCTAAAAATGTTTCAATATAAACCTAGGAATTAGGGCCCGTATTAATAAACCATTCTCAAGATTAAGCGGTGACGCTTGAAAATATGTTAGTCAAAGCCAAAAATGCTTTATTCTCCACGTACACAGGGTACACTTAAATTAGTCAATTTTACATTTTTTAAGCTACTGCTTGGTCAAAAGACAACTTTCCCCTGAGAAGAACAAGCAAGAAACTCGAGGGTTTGCTCTTTAAAAAACAGGTTTTTATATTACAAAAAAAATATATTTTTACATTTCATGATTAATTGTTAAATAGCCTGGCATGCGAACGAGCTGCTTATGTCTAAGGATGTTTTAACATCTAAATAGTCTATTTTATAATATGCTTTCGTAATGAGTTTCTCTTTTATAATATTTTTAAATTTATTGAAAGGATGGTTTTGTATATCAACAGGAACAGTACCAAAAAAAAAATAGTATTGAGACTGAGACGCGATCTCAATCTCAACGATTTATTAATACGGCCCTACATTTCATGGAAAGGCGAAGCGGGTTAACGATGATAGATTTTTTGAACTATCACGACGCGATCCTTTAGTTGCCTTTTACTACATCTATGTACTTGATGTGACAGACTGATCCTATTCTTCTCTGTTGGCAACCACACGGCTATTTCTTACTAGTAATTAAAATGGTACCAACCTGAAGGTAGGTCTGTATGCTGATATCTGATGGCCTATCGGTGATCAAGAACCGCATGTTCTTATACTCGATTAGCGAGGGCGCCGGGCGGATGTCCTTCTGCTTCATGGTGACCACGGTTGCTTCTCACTGACAACTCGAAGACCACTCACGCACTGTCTCACTCGCCGATGGTAACACTACACACGCGCAGCCAAGGGTGTCACAGTCCGTCAGAGTCTAACAGACAAATTGTCACTCTATTTCCACACAACACACGGCAGTTTCGTTACTTTTTTTTAGAAAGGGTCCAATTATGTCATTTGAACCACCCGCATGAAGGTCGCTTTCAACCACTCGAGCACATACGGAAACGGTAAAACAAAAGTTCTGAATGTGGAATAAAACAGAAATTATGCGAGGAACATAAGTTTGTTGCTGTCACTCGATCTTCGGCTTGATATGCTCCAATTGTTGGGTTCCGAGTTTAGGGTAACTGAAACAGACAGAAGAAAGTTTATTAATATCAGAGTTCCCCCGTGGGGATTTATGTCGGGTAACACACAACATTTTGGATGTGCATTTGCGTCAGAGCCAGAGCGACTTCTGTGTGCGAATAAAAAAAATGTGCTTTTAAAAATAGCCTCGGGATTGTGAGGCGAAGTTTGTGTCATGTGAGTTTGTTAGTTTTTATAGTGTGTCCACTGGCTGGGTTAATCGCGATCTGCGAATTCTGTGATCCAGTGCCAACGGCGGCGCTGCCGCGTCACTTGTTAGCGCGTTCACAATGCTCCACGCTTTATACTGATGATAATTCCAAGTGTAAACACTACGTCGTCCGACCGACATTGTTGCTCGAGTGTATATCACCTGCGACACAATCTAGCAATAATATTTGGTGATGTAACTCGTTAAGCAAACTACCTATATCACTAGGTATCAACTATCAAGTTTGCCTTGGTCAGGAATTGATAACAATAACAAACGACTGATAACGCTGCGGCAGGCGACTGCTGCAGATGTTCCCGGTTGCCAAACGCGTCACAGATTGAGTTCTCATTTATCTTTGCAACATTAATATAGAAACTTCGGCATGTAGGGGACTAACCCAGTGGATGTCGTAAAAGACTACTAAGGGATCGCTATATCGATATTGATTAAAGGCATCATCGCATGGAAATCAAAACGCCCCTAAATTCATCATCATCACGCCGAAAGACATCCACTGTTGGACAAAGGCCTCCCCCAAAATCTATAACGACCGTCAGTCCTACGAGCAATATGCCCCGCTCACTGCCACTTAAGTTTGGCTATTCTTCGGGCAATGTCGGTCACCTTGGTTCTCCTGCGGATCTCCTCATTTCTGAATCGATCCCGCCGGGAGTTTCCGAGCCTAGCACTCTCCATTGCCCTTTGGGTGACCTTGAGCTCAAGGCCCCTAAATTACCGAATAAAAAATTTCTGGCTTTTCACCAAACTTTGGCTGAACCGAGCTTTAAATGTATTTAACATTAAATGTAGTGAATTCTGTAACCGACTGTATTAGCATTGTAGGCACTCGTCGCACCTGAAATACGTGGATCGTGTGCGGGAGCACGTTCGCTTACAATGGTACTACTAGGGCAATAAAGTGTGTAGCTGTAAATAGGAGCAGTATCAAGTATGTCGTATGCCTTTTGTATCAAAGTACTTTGCATCCTGGTAATATAGCTCTCGAACTCGACTTGTGCGTACGAAATTCGGAATCATTACGGACGGTGTCACACCTTTGGTGATGGTTTGGCTGATCGACGGTTACGGGTCGATAAAAACTATTACTTGGCAATAGATCAACTAACGATTGGCAACTATGTACCTATCAATCGGCAGTTGATAGACCACGTTGGGGCGACTAGTACAGGCTAGGACGGTTATGTACCCTGACCACTGCCACTTTAATTTACTATTCCGGTAGGCAACGTCAGTCTTTCGTTCTTCTATGGATTTCTTAATTCCTAGTTCAATTTCGTAGTGGAAGGCTGAGCATCACTTTTGTAGAGCTCGGTTCATGTCAGGCTTAAAAGGACAATCCCGCCTCCACACTCCTCCCACTGTAAATCCTATAAGCTAGGATCTACAGTGGTACTCGACACGGCGCCTACTGAAAGGTAGACGGTGCCCTACGTGACTCTATTGCTACCTTGGACCCCAGACTAAAGAAAGAAATAGGTTGTGTAAGTAGGAAAAGAAGTTTCCCACTTCCCCCCTAGGCAAATGGGTGTGTAGCCAATGAAATGCAAAACGTCATTAATGCCAAACCCTATGGGGAAGGAGGTCGAGTGAAGCTCGGCCCCTGCTTTGTATACACCACGGACTGCGCCTGACGCCTTTACGGACGTAGCTAAAGGCTACCGTGAGTAAAAATGCCAGTAATAAGAGTGACAAAAACGCTTGAAAGCTTGGAAATTATGTCGCTTTGAGACAAGGTCGATGGAGAACAGCGGACGGACTACTGACTTTAGACCGTCAAACATGAGTTCACGTTCCTGCCTCCAATTTACATACTCCCACAAAATGTGGTGTGATGATTGTTCGCCATGGCCACAATCGCAGTTTGGTGAATCGGCTAATATGCCATAGAAAATAGTTTGGCTTTAAAATTTGTGCAATGGTATATCTGTAACCACCCCTTAGCCATGCGGTCCCTGAAAGGACAATGCCATTTTTGTAACCATTAAGTACATACGTACCTATGGGTGGGTGTGTGAGTGCGCGAGGTGCGTGTCAGCGCGCGCATCCGGCAGCATCGGTCCAGCGGCGTCACCTGCACTCCCGCACGGAACGCGCTCCAATTTATTTGTGTTGGGCCTGGCAGTACTCCGCGCTGTCCAAGCGGAACTCCATCAATGTCGCCACAGAAGGGATCTCCAGCTGGAACAAGAGAGACAACATTTTATTGAAGGCAAATTAAATACATTTTAACCCAAGGAAGGAGGGTTAATGTTTTTCGAGTGTATGTATGTAGATTTCTATGTTACCTCCTGTAGCCTAAACGGATTGACCGATGTCAAAGTGCATGGTCTTGATCCGTAGAGTGTCATAGAATACACTTTATGGTAAAAAATACAAATCAAATCAAAAATACTTTACTTTCAGTCAGATTTAAAGCTACTGCTTGTTCAAAAGGCAATTTTCGCCTGAGATGAACAAGCAAGAAACTCGAGAGGTTGCACAAAAAAAAAAGGTTTTTATATTACATAAAGTCACAATAATATTTCATGGTTAATTGTGAAATAGCCTGGTTATGTCCATGGATGTTTATCATCTAAATAATCTGATATTTTATAATATGCTTTCTTTAATAAGTTTCTGTTTTATTTATTGAAAGGAAGATTTTGTATATCAACAGGAACCTTATTGAAAAAGCGTATACATAACCCTTTGAATTAATTACTGACTGCGTAGGCGACTTATGTGACCTGCAACTTTATCTTTATTTCTTGTATTGACATCATGTTTATCACTATTTTTCCTAAATGATGCTATATTCTTTTTGCCTTAATATATTAATTAGATGGCGCTCACGAAATACAAAATATGCTGTCGAGTTTTTTGGTTTTTAAACTCATATTGTTACTTGAAGTTGCTTGAAAGTTTTGAGAGAACACAAGAAAAAATTAATACAGAGGTAATAAAACATCAATCCATAAAGCTACGGTACACCGCAGAATAACCAATTTTGCTGACGTAAAGCTAGTATAATGTAGGTAACACATACGAACAACAGGCATCTGCTTAGAAGCAAACTACAGAAAACTACTAAATCATGGAATATTATAGGTAACCAAATACCATGTACAAAACATTGAGTCACGACTGTTTACGATTCGCACCTACTGGTACCTATGCAGTTCGAGGAATCGAGGAGTCCATCACTCATACATTACGACCTCATTTTAATAAATTTCTTCACAATTATCCCGTATCGTAAAATCCTTAATTTTTTAATATCTTTATGGTACACGAAATATGCATTGTATATAAAATTTAAAAAGGCGAGCTGCCAGCAAACCTTAGAGATACATAGTGTTTATTAGATTCGGCAGAAAATTAGTGTACACAACATTTGAAAATCCTTATTATGAAAATTAAAATAATACAAAAATTATAGGAATTTTTGTATTATGTGTATGGTTTATGTATATTATTTATGTATAATATTATATTATATGTATTTATATATAATGTTGTATGTATGTATTTGTGTATTTATGTTGGGTAATTTTTCGTTTAATGTATTATGTTGGTTTTATTCTTTTATATGATATTTTTAACATTTTTTGTTTCTTCTGTTTCGTGTACACTTTATGTCTACCGTTTATATAAAATTTCGCTCTCACGGGTTTGCTGGAAGAGATCTCTTATAGAGATAAGTTCGCCCTTTGTACATTTTTCTAAAATATTTGTTAATGACCATTTCTTTGCGTGTGTGTACAATAAAGTGTTAAATAAAATAAATAAATAAATAAATAAAATAGTTTGATACGTTACAGCTATACAAGATCCTAATTTATCAGTCAAGATTAGGGTTGCCAACTTATTTTAGAAGAAAAATTGTATATTTGATTCAGAGAGGGTTAATATAGAGTATACATTTATAAAATGAAAATTATTTATTTCAGTTTCCTAAAGACTATTTTTTGCACTTTTTGCTCTCTATCTCTTTGCTCTCTATGTAATACGAGTATGTTATGTAAAAGTGTTATTTTGCACGCTTTTACCCGACTGCCGAAGGAAGAAGGGTAATGTTTTTAAAAGTATTGTACGATCTAGACGTTTTAATTCTAAATTCATACAGATCAGGAGCTTAAAAGTAAGTGTTATTATAATACAAATAGACTATTTTAGAGTACTCTATGAATGTTAGAGATTACAAGGTACACTTGAAATACGTGAAATAGAATACTCTATTTTAGAATACGGGTAGCAACCCTAGTCACGATTCTGAAGGCTCAAAGTATATAATAAATAACACATAATTTCAGCGCTGCGGCACTACTTTGTGTCGAAATGTCTGGTGTTTTATTATTTTTAGAAACACAATTGATATTTGGACCACTGAACAATCACGTATTCAATGGATCGGGACTAATGGAGACTGGTAATTGTGAATTTAATTCATCGTAATGGAAATCATATTACATTTGTAATAGCACCATTATTAAAGCCATGTTTAAAACATTCGTCAATTGAATGAAATACTGGTCAATAGGAATTTAAATACAGGTGAAATTCAATTCGTGTACTTCTTGTTTGCTGGTGACTTCACTCCTGATCACGAACTACCTTCCACCAGGAACCATAACCGAAATCAGCAGAAAATTGTTGAACTGATAATTGGTTCTCTATTAAAACCATATCACAACATACCTGCCTTATTACCTTACTCTCCCCCATATTATATTGTATTAAAAAGAATAGCCTATGCCCACGCTTGCTTTTCATCCAAATGGTCACAAATTTTATAATAACATTTTAGTTAATAATTTCTGTTTTTAAAACCATATTAAAAACACATTGGCCTTTAAATGATTTCGTGACTTTGTGTAAATAACTGACATGAACAACAAGTTTATTTTTATATCTTGTATTTACATTATGAATGTAACTATTTTTCTTAAATGATTCTAGATTTTTCCTACGGCACTCGTGTTGTAATGCGTAATGCCCCTATTACTTGGCAATTACGTAAAATAATATATCCGTATGATAAATGATACGTATTGCCGTTTAATAATAGTATTAAAATAAAGTTTAGAGCAATTGTCTTTCACTATAGATGGTTGAGGTCAATTTTGAAAAGATAATGAGTTTATATAACTTATTTATAACTTACATGTGGTTGGCGACTATAAAGCGATAACTAAGCACTTATTACCACGTTCCTAAAGAACTGAATGTCCCGACACGTATGTAGAAACTGTGGTAACGCGGAGAAAAGAGCTTGAAGAACAAAATTATAAAAATCTACAACTCTCCAAAAAATTGGCATTCTTTAGCGTACTCCTTTTGCGTGGTAAATAAATAAAACTTAATTTAACAATTAGAGCAAAACCGTAAAGACGACAGAATTCGAGGGCGTCGCGACAGACTGTAAAATCGCGGCGCAACAGAAGTTGGCAACAGTTATAGCGGCGCGGGCGCAGGCGTGGGATTCTGCAGTACGTCAAATGTTTACATTTTGGTTCACTCGTTATCGAATTTAATCTCGATACATACCTATATTGGCAACGACCAGAATTACACCCTCAATTACTAGAAAATGTTTGATATATATTTTATTACATAAGGATTTTATCATTTGGAAGCGTGCCAAAAAACAGAATTGATTTTGTTTGATTGAGACGAAAAATATTAATTCAATAATAGCTCCATTTAGATCCCAGCGCAAACATTTAACAATGATTCATTTTACTACGCATTATCTATAAGAAACCAATAAAGAAGTAGGATGTGACAGCATGACATAATGGGCGACTAAATGATCTACGTATGTACCTACAATCAAACAGCTAAATATACTCGTGACTGCTTCACCGAAATAGTTTCAGCTAGTAAACACGACTGATTTATATGTTTCTCCATCGGCGCCTTTCGTTTCATTTATTGTTGGCTTTCCAATAGAAGCACCGATCGACGGTGTCGCTGGCCAATGATGATATCGTATTGGTAGATGCGCAGGGTTTACCAAACTTTGTCTCGAAACCACATAATTAATATACTTAGTAATAACGTACCGGAACGTAGCAGATCTTCAAAATATTTTCGGTTTACTTTCGCTGCCAAGTGTTAAATATGTACACAAGCTCCCAATATATCACAAATCCTTTCTAAGAATAATTATTACAAATTCGCCAACTTTTAATAGGTGAGATCAATGACACTTGAAGAGCGGACGAGGTCATGAACCTATGGTCACATCTTGACAATGAAACTTGTAAACTATTAATATCAACCTTTTGAATATTGAATAGACTAATATGACTTAATTCTGCAATAGGTGCAGTATAAAAGAATAATAAGCAGATGGCCTTTACGATCATGATAATACCAAGTCATGTATACTATTTTGTGGAGGATGAAACTATTGATCAGTTATCAAAGTTTATATTTAACATCAATAATGCCTCTAATGAATTATCGCCATCTAATTCATTTATTTCTTTTTAAGATTGCTTCACAACATTGTCAAAGTCAAAAATGCTTTATTTTGTAGGTACACAGAGAACACTTAAAATAGTCAATTTTACATTTTTTAAGCTACTGCTTGTTCAAAATGCAATTTTCCCCTCGGGCTTTGATTTTACATAAAGGTTTCTATATTACAAAAAGGTTTTTATATTTCATTATTAATTGTGAAATAGCCTGGCATGCGAACGATCTGATTATGTCCAGGGATGATTATCATCTAATTAGTCTGATATTTTATAATATGCTTTGTTAATAAGTTTCTTTTATAGTATCTTTAAATTTATTGAGAGGAAGATTTTGTATATCAACTGGAACCTTATTGAAAAAGCGTATACATAATACCCTTTGAATGAATTACTGACTTTGCGGAGGCGACTTATGTGACCTGTAAGTTTATCTTTATTTCTTATATTGACATTATGTTTATCACTATTTTTCCTAAATGATGCTATATTTTTTTGACATACATTAGATTTTCAAAAATATCCTGTCACGAAATGGTTAGAATGTTATACACTTTAAACCTATCTCTAAGTGACACTGCAGGTCTCAATTGATAAATTGCGCGAACAGCTCGTTTTTGTAAAACAAAGAATGTATTTATATCCGCGGCATTTCCCCACGGCAAGATACCGTAAGACATCAAGCTGTGGAAATAACTAAAATATACAAATCTAGCAGTATTTACGTTTGATATTTGTCGATTTTTTTTGCCTGCGTACGCTGCAGAGCTGAGCCAGGAGGCAGGAGGCAGGTGGCAGGAGTCTCCTTAATAATGGCTGTATTAGGAGACTCTCCATAGTACAAAAATATAATGAACTTATTGCTAAAACAATTTATTTAATCTTATGCTTAAGTGCCTATACATACAGCATCCATAGAAATTAAGTTCTATTTATGAGAGCTCAATGGACTGCCAATCTATATCCATAATAAAGCTTGATTACCATAATTTTGAGTGTAATTTACAAGCAGAGAAGATGGTAAACTCGTCTCTTCCCGTGAGTATCACGAAAACGAATAAAAGATCGTCTACATAACAACATAGACCAGATGGGTACCAGTACTGGTACGAATGGATAGAACTGTTTGTTATAATCTTGTGATGTTCCAGTCTTTGCATTTACTGTGCAATTACTGAGACCAGGGTTACCATAATGACAGGTGTTGGCGCATTTGACGGGCGTTTTAGGGTTTAGACAGGCGTGCGGTCGGCGTTTGTCTGAGACAGGCATTTGTGAATTTCGCACATTTACTGTTTGATTGAAAGACCTTTTGAAAAATATGAATTATAGGTAATTCATAGCCTTTCTTATCTACTGCTTTTTACTTTAGTTAGACAAGCATTTTAGGCACCTTACATCCCTCCATTTTGAAATGGTAGACCCTAACTTGGACCAACGTACCTCATCATCATCTCAGCCCGTAAACATCCGATTACAGAGATATAGGCCTACCCTCGTATATAAGGAAGTATGGGCCATATAGTCCACCACGCTGGCCCGATGCGGGTTGTGACCTTCACATGCCTTTGAATTTTTATTTCTCAGACATGCCGGTTTCCTCACGATCTTTTCCGTCACCGTTTAAGAGCAGTCGGATAAATGCACATAAGAAATTAAATTTTAAAACTCTTTGGTGTATGGCCTGCCTGGGAATCGAACCGAACAAATTGGGAGACCGCGTCTTAACCGCTGAGACACCGACGCTCCCGCAACGTACCTAGGCACTTCGACAATATTGTCAGTTGAGATTGTAGTCAAACACATCTCCATTGTTGAGCGTACAAAAATATGAGGATACAACATTGATTGAAAAACTTTCTGTGGCAAATTCACAATATTGGACTACCTACGTAAACCGTACCCACAGAATAACAAACGTTCGTTTCTTTTCCATTGTCCACAAACAGACGGGTAGACATAATAATAGGAGTCCCATAAAGGTACAATTGTAATTTGTGCCTTCCAAGTTTTTTTTATTTGAACTCTATTGATATCTTGATTATTATTTCGTGATAGTAGGTAGGACTAAGGACTGCATACCTATGAGGTACGAACAAAAGAGCTATGCTACGGGTTTCTACTTGTCCCGTACAAATAGAATCAACAGATTACAAGTTGGCCTCCGATTTACATTTTTTTTTCCCGCCTACTCCAAAAAGGAGGATAATGTTTTCTAGTGTATGTAACATTACATACACTAGAAAACATCTTACATAAGTAGATTTCTATGTTATCTCCTGTAGCCTAAACGGCTTGACCGATTTTGAAGTGGAAAGTGTCTTTCGATTCGTTGATCACCAGTATCATAGGATGATACAATTGTATGGCGACGGCTAAATACAAAATATGATGTCGGGCTTTTTGGTTTTTAAATATGCTTAAATTTATTGGGTTATTTATTTGTTTATTGTAAAAGCGAACACAGACAACAGCTCTTGTTCCGGTGGGATATTTAAATGTACCTATAGCAAAAAAAAAACAAAGATAAATATAGATGGGTACCTACCTACCTAACTACATATTTTAAATTCCCTCAATCTGCCTGCATTTGTAACGAAAAGAAGGGCAATCACAATTGACCAAAAAAAAAAGGACATGAATGGCATTCCACACGATTACGGTTGAGGTGCATACCGGTTACAATTCAGTGGGTATTGTTTAGTGGCTATGGTATTGAACCAAGGTTTGGTAGGTACCTACTAGGTAGGTATAAGATAGGGAGAGGATTTGGCTAGACGCGACGGTCGATAAACCCCAGACTGCACACACGCTTGCAAGCGTTATGGTATGGTATACGTTTATAAAGTTTGAACTCGGGGGAACGTCTCGCCGTAAACAATTAATACAAAAAAAACCGGACAAGTGAGAGTCTTGACTGGCACCGCGAGCTCCGTACAGAATTGTCTATCACGTAAATCAAGTCTCAAAATGTAAGTTTGTAATCGCAATAAATATTTAAGAACTGTAAACTGTATTTTCTTTTCTGTTGTGCAATAAAGTGTATTTGTAAGAAGGTTTAGTCCGTCCCGTGGATAAATTAATATTTGTTAAATACAGAATAAATAAAAAAAAATCGCTCTAACCTGCACTCGAAAAGCCTCCAAGCTAATTATAAATAATACCTAAATAGCTTTTGATTATGGTTATTTTCCAGAATTCACGATAAAAAAAATGGCCGCTAATAAGCGTAATCTAAGCGGTAGAAACCGTAAAAAAAAACAATTTAGGTAGGTATTATTAATACTCTTATTTAGGTAGGTATAATTAGGTTTTAGGCTTTTCCGGTGCAGGTCAGAGTAATATTTTTGATTTAGGCTGTATTTAAAAATAAATCTTAATTTATACAGTTCTATAATAGGTAGTTGATTCTACAAACAAATCAACGATTTTAGAATTTTATCAATTTCTTGTGTTGTGAGCTTGCTTCCTGCCACATGATTCTTAGGTCAATCAGAAGTAAGTAGTTCGATTTATTTGAGCGCTGTCAAAATAAGCGGAGACTTTTTTATAGCTAGTACCTACCTAGGATATGATAGAATTTCCATTTGATACCTATCTCGTTAATAAAACGAGCAATACCCCAAACTAAAATAAGGACACCTGGCAACTCTGTCCTCTAACCGTGTTAGGTTATCAAATAATAATAACAAAAAATATCTCTGCGACCGCGTGGTCTGGGTCCGCGAGACGGCACACGCCGCCGCCACGCCGAACGAAGGGAGGTAATATGCGTGTCCTTTTCTATCTTCATTAGAAAAAAGAGCCAGTTGTTTCGGATAACTGCCGCTCGGCTCCAATAGCGGGACAGTACGCCTTTTGGCGGGGCAGCGGAGTACGCGGGGTGCCGTCCCCGCCCCGCGGCGGGCCCGACACTGATAAACCGTTGAGTCAGTGCATTCGGCGTCGCCGGCCGGCATCCCACGAAGCGCGTTCCGTTTAATGTCGGCACTGTGAGTGAAATTGCTTTCAACTGTTTACCAACTGTCGATCTGTGTTGATTTTTTATTGAACGATACAATGGCAAGCGCATCAAAGACTAAATCAAACCCACTTATAAATGTGCTTGACGACGATAATAGTGATATGGAGCTTGACCTATATGGTCTTTGTGACTCGGATGACGATTATGTGCCTGATAAACGGGATTCATGCAGAGAAGACACTGAGTTTCTGTTCCCACAAGTTACCAATATCGAAGTAGATGTGGACGTGCCGATGCCACTTCAAACACCGACAAATGATTGGACAACAGAAGGCGAAATGAAACGTTTTCCCTGCTTAAGGCAAAATCAGTTTTATGAGAACCTAAGCGGAGGTCCTATTGATTATTTTAATTTCTTTTTCACTGAAGAATTCCTGACGATGATTTGTGACGAAACAAACGCGCAAGCTGTGAGACTGCTCCTATCTGGTACAGCAACAGATCAATCTCGGATTACAAATTGGAAAAACTTAACCATCCCGGAACTTAGAGTGTTTTTAGGTATAATCTTTCATATGGGTACTATTTCACTAAGCCGCATCCCAGATTACTGGAAGACAGACAGATTATTCGCGTTTCCCATATTTAAAGAACAGATGGGTAGAAACAGATTTCTACTCATTATGAGATGCTTGAATTTTTCTACGGAGACAAACAATGAAAATCCAATCCACAAAGTACGTAGTGTGATAGACTATTTTAATAAAACCATGACCACCTGCTATTACCCTGGAAAAGAGTTGGTAGTAGATGGTTGTTGGAACCTGCATAGAGGACGTTGGCAACCCAGTCAGTTAGTTCAGAATCAGAATAAGCACCCTAAAGAAATCAAATTATACATGTTGACTGAACCTGATGGATTGACGCTAAAACTGCATTTGACCAATGAAGGTGCTGAACAGGAAGACAGCGATATTTTGCACCTCCTAGAGGAGAAGCTCCAGAACGGACATTCCATCTACATGGACAGTTCCTATGTCAATATTAACTTGGTAAAGATCCTACTCGACAACACAACCTACTGCACAGGAATATTTAAACAACATCCGAAAGAACTTAGTGGGAAAACATTAAAGACAAAACAAAACTTTTCACTATTCCGGGACGGCCTCCATATGGGCATTTGGAAAATCAACCAGCGCGTCACCACGTACATAAGCACCGAATTTGAGGACAAAATGGTTCCAGTTACAGGTAAAACCGACCACTTCATCTATAAGCCAGAAGCGTTAGCTAAATACAATGAATACATGTCCGGAGGCGTGGAGCGTCATGAGCAGGTGCTGGCTTACTACCCCTGCGAGAGACTTACCTTGCGACGGTACGTGAAGTGTGCCATACACGTCTTCCAATTACTGATGATAAACTCTTTTAAAATATACAGCAAATTTTCGGGGCAGCCAAAGAAGACATTCTACGACTACCGCTTGTCAGTGATCAAAGCGTTACTGCCGGTGCCGACGGTGCGAGGGAAAATGATGCCAAAAACACCAACTGATGCTGTGTCCACAGCGAGTAAATTGGTGGCAACAAACATAAGCCACCACAAAATTGCTAAAACGACTGAAAAGTCCAATGGGAGGTTGAGACGTAAACACTGTCGCCAATGCAGCCGGAATAAAAAACGCACAGACACCGTGTGGTACTGCTCCACTTGCTCAAATCTACCCGGTCTATGTGTCCAATGCTTTGATGACTATCACACAACAGTTTATGAATGATTCCTATATGTAAAATGTGATTTAATTTTGATAAAATAAATAATAATACAGCAAAACCTAGTTTATTTTATACATTAATCTCTTAGTAGAATAAAACCTCTGTTAATAAATAAATATCCTTAGATATACACAGCGCCATCTAGTTCCACACTAACCAGATGGTTGATATAACATGAATATATGTTTTTTTTGTATAATGTTCAATTAACATAATTTGTATCTGCTGTAATAACATTTCATCAAAATCGGTTTAGCAAAATATTTAGCCTAGGTAGGTATAGGTATACAGAGTGAATTTAAGTTCGTGTAATTCCCCTTAACTGGCTATCGAATTCGCCTATGGTTCCTCGGGGAAAGTTATTCGCAATCAGGAGTGAAGTCACCAGTGAACAGAGGGCGGAGTGTGAGTTTTGTTTCGACTTAACTTTACTACCGCGTTCACGTTTACGTGACGATTTGTATGAAGGAATGTGCAGCGTGTCTACCGGATAGTTTGCAAAACAATTTTTTTCATATGTACATTTTACGAAAATGCGAACGCGGTGGTAAAGTTAAAAACGAAGCAATACTCGCACTTCGTGCACAGGAATTACACGAATTAAATTTCACCCTGTATGGCGAATCAGTTGACGATACAGTCCATTGAAGTTAGCACGCTCCCTGCCAACTACGAGTATATACGTAGTGAACAATGAATTTTCAATTGTGTATTGAATGGGTTAGCCAATAAGGGTGCTGATCCCAATTTATTTGGGGTTAAACCCCAAAACTAAAAATAATGTCCACTCGACTTACGCATTCGGAGAGAGAAGTCTTCATCAAAGTAACAGTTTCAGAATATTCAAGCATTAATTGAATAGGATGACATTGGTCCACCCGGATGTTATTGTTCTAACAATAGCATTGGCACAATCTTGCTGTCGGTAGCTATAGTATTCAAAGCACTCTCAAAACACATCGGTTTATAGGTAGGTACATAGAGACGGACACGTGGCAGTCAACCACAAAAGACATCGGACACCACAACAAAATGGTACCTAATACGCAAGTTCTGACCAAGGTTTACCTACATACCAGTAGGTACAGTTGGCTACGAATACAAGCCAATGATAATATATTAATATCCTTGGACATACATACATCGCCATTCAGTTCCACAGTAAGCTACTAGGTTTGTGTTATGGATACCAAATGGTTGTATACTACACAAATACATTTTATTTGTAATTTTTTTTTTTTTTATATGACAGGGCGGCAAACGAGCATGCGGGTCACCTGATGGAAAGCAATCACCGCCGCCCATGGACACCCGCAACACCAAAAGGGTCACAGATGCGTTGCCGGCGTTTGAGGAAGGTGTAGGCTCGTTTCTTGATACATAATAATATTATAAATGAAAACATCCATAACTCGGGTTCACGCGTCCGTATTCATTATACAAACATATGCCCATAGCGGGATTCGAACCCGCGACCTACCAAAGTATAGCCATAACCTGTGTTCGGAAACATGGGGGTGTAAAAGAAATTATGTATGTGAGTGTATGTACGTTTGTATGTATGTGTTTTCCTGTTCATACCAGTGCGATGGATAGCTTTCCGCCCGCGGCTTCATCCGCTTGGAACACAGACCAACCACGAATAACATTACCGTGGAGTTTTTCTGGACACCAAGTAGCCTATGCCCTTCTCGGGTTACCCCTCTCTGTCAAACTTCGAATGGGCTCAGCATTTGACGACCGATTGGTGTAGTGGATAGTGACCCTATCAGCGAAACCAACGGTTGCGGGTTCGAATCCCGCGACGGGTAAATGTTTGTGTGATGAATATGAACATTAATTCCTGAGTCATGGATGTTTATATAAATATTTATGTATGTTTATCCGTTATCTAGTATCCATAGCACAAGCTTTGCTAAGTTTGGGACTAGATGATTGGTGTAAGTGTCCGAAATATTTATTTATTTATTTTAGTTATGAAAGCCAGACGGACACACTTTCACGTTTATAATAAGAGCATAAATGCCATATTAGGTCAAACCATAAGAATACTGTCAAGCGACGGACTAAAATGCATTCTATTCTATTTTGGTTACCTTTTCATTCAATTTTCAAATATCTATAAGTCGTAAAACTTTAAAGCAGTCTCAGCGAATGAGAAATTAGGATTCCAGCAACACGTGACGCCAGAATGTTCAAACTACAGCGACACATTTTTTTCCTTTTGACCTATCTTAATTTGACATTATTAAAATAATTGAATTCCAGTTTGTGGATTCTAGCATCACGTACGTAAATTTCAGCTGTTCAATTATTTTGATGTTACCTTCTTGTTAATTTAAGATGCGTTGTGAGGTGAGCAGGTAGGTATGTTAGCGACTTATCGAAGCCAAATCATGATAACAATTCCAGATATGGAGTGTGTGTAAGTGAATTAACTACTTTTTATAGTATTTAAAAGCCAAAAATCCCGGCAGCATATTTTATATTTTGCGGACGCCATGTTGGATTTTTTACCATAAAATGTATCCTATGACACTCTCGAGATCAAAACGAATCTAACGACACCATGCTTAGGCCGTTTAGGCATGCGACAAAGGAACTAATGAAGACGGTTGAATCTAATGAAAACAACTTTACCGATGGCATGTATTATTTGCAAACCTCTGTAACATCTAAATACTGTACTTAAGTACATGTGAATATATTATAATTATAACTCAAGACTGCACACAGCATGCCTAGGTACAATAGCGCAGGCGTGTTCCGCTTAGAGTGCGACGAGGTCGTGCGAACTGTAACTACTTACGCTACATTATAGGTACAAAGAGGGTTGCCAACATTTTTTAGAAGCTACAAAGTATATATATATATTTATTTTTTTTATATGAGAGGGCGGCAAACGTTATCTGGTTACAGGGACGGTAAATAAAGAGAGATTTATAATAAAAGAATGTTATTTATTTCAATTTCTAAATCACTTTTATTTTCACTTAAGGGATAGTCTTCGTTTTTTTTAATTATATGACACGTAAACATTCTAACCCTCTTATTCATTAAAATTTACAAAGGCTTTAAGAATAAAACGGAAATTGTGTAACCTACATATAGATCAAGAGCTCATTTTTAAAAAAATTCAACGAACTATGTTCCTCTGTTCTGTTCGTTCCCGCCATCACCACTTCACACTCATAAGCGAAGATTCTCAGCACACGCTGACGCGGCAGGAATAGAGTAAGAGTACTAGTAACTGTAATTTTTCCTGAATGTAATGTTTTTGTATTTAGATTATGTAAATTGAGCTTTATTCTGAAATGTGTTCTAAATTATTAAATACAATATTGAAAGAGTTTAGGTCAGAGTTAATGTAAATAGAATACTCTTAACGAACTGTATTAGCGTTACAGATTATAAAGTAAACCTACGTGAAATAGAGTAAATATTCTATTTTAGAGTACGGTTGACAACCCTAGATAACTATATATGTAGCTAGCCTACAATAACACCTACTAGGAAATAATTAAGCTTTGACGTTCTGCAAATCGCTTTAGTTCACATTGTGTAACATTATCAGGGAATCTATTTCAGTTTCAATACTCGCAAATTTCGCTCAAAAAAATCTTAAAGAAAGCATGTCCGATCCCATCTCAAACCATTTTCATTCTCGAGTATTTGCGGTAAATATCTGTTAATGTAACACCTACCTACGTTATACTTAATGTATACTACTACAAGAACTACAAGAATTAATCGATCTATTTCAAAAAAGTTAAATTTTGAGAGCTCCAATTTTACATGCTGTCGATTTTGATGACATTTCTCTAAGCTAAAATTAATTTTAGTGTGATGCCACCCTGGTCTGATTACAAACATTAAAATTACGACAAGGGTCGTCAGAATTGTCTAGTTATCTCAAAAACCGATTATGTAATATTTTAACTAAATAATAAATATGCTGGGATATACACACAGCAGGGCCATATTAAGGCTTGTATTTTATATACCAGATGGTTGCTATACTACACAATACATTCTTTTCAACTCCCGATCCAAATTTATTTACCATCTTAAGCTGTGTTTGAGGCATCGCAATTTTTTCCCAAGACATCGATACTGTTGAGCTGCGCCATTATAGAGCACTTACAAATTAAGCACTTATTAATAGATCGATCAGTTAACGACTAATTAATGTTAAATACATGTTTCCTATGATACGTCACATTCACAGTAGACCTTGGAGTCGTTAGCTTAGTGGTCGGTGCCTCATTAGCTCATTACGAAGACCGCGTTTTTCTGCAACCGGTATCGGTCAGATACAAAAATAAATTCCAGTTCGGCCAGTCTGCAGACTTGTGGCTGTGATACCCATGTTATTAGAAAAGGGAGGGCAGATAGTTTTCATCGAAATTTGAGATGGACAAACGACGCCCTGAAGAAAGGGGTGCAGCCAGTAAATTCTTCTGTTATTTATATATATGTATATCGGGATTAGTCTTCCTTTAGAGAAAAAGCCGAAAAAACTAAAAGGTTGCTCTCTTTAAAGTCAATATGTTCGATAAGTGCGTAATGTGACATCCATACTATATTATAAATTCGAAAGTGTTTCTGCCTGTCTAACTTTCACGCCTAAACTGCTGAAGCGATCATATTGAAATTTGGCATACAGGTAGCCTGGGACCCGCGAAGGACATAGGCTACTTTCATCGTGATTTATTTTGTGTAGCCCTTCACACACAATTTGCGTTTAATAACAGTGTTATAAATAGGTTAAGTTTCGATATTAGCAGGAACCTTATCGTAAAAGCGTACACATTGCCCTAAAGATCAACTAACTTCGTTGAAATCGGCTAACATAAAGAGACAACTGGTTCTTGTTTCTTATATTAACAATATGTCTAAATATTTTGAATAAATTCTCATTAATATATTGAGATGCCATTGTTGTACGAGATATTCTAATTCCCAATGTATAAATCTTTATTTTCTTATTTTTTTTGTTAAACATAAACGGTATGTCAGTAGCGTTTCTACTCAAACAAGCTTTTACACCAGTTCCAATATATCATAATAGCAGCCAATATCAAACCTAAGAAAACAGTGTAGTGTACATAATGTCGAATTTATCACCTCGTAAAAATATTTCTATTGGCAGATGTTTAACAATGAAAATATACATTTAGTTTATTTCTCATTTAAATATAGATATTAACTTTAGAAATAGCATTGCTCACATCTGTTACCTGTTACCTTTAAATAACAAAAAGGTGTCATACGCAAACAAGACTATTTCATATAGTTTAGTTATGCAATCGGGAACGTTTATTCCCCAAGGACCATCGGTTCGACAAGCGACATTGCCTCTACCTTCCATTCTCAGAGCTATGTACAGTCACCTTCAAAATCGCAATCATAGTCCAAGTTCAAGCGATTAATTTTTTTCCCCGAAACCTTTGTATTTAAAGCAAGTAGCGAGTACCCTTCTTGTGTAGTACGATCCACTGCTCAAGTATTAAAGATATTTTTGTTTATAAATTAAAAGGTGTTCGAAAAAATTTTTATCGTTCGAACTTTGACAATGTCTGTAATTTTGAACCTGATTGTACATAAGTCCCCGGGTCACAATAATGAATACTTGTGCCCCGGTTCTTCTACGGATTTCCTCATTTTGAATTTTATCTACCAAGATGAAGAACCCCTCGGGGAATACATAACATTTTCCTTTATACGAAAATGACACCACACCAGAATCACTTTCAAACAGTTTATACTCTGAAGCATTACGTGCGTCAATGTTCAGTTTTGACTTTCAAATTTCAACTCTATTCAAATGCGAGCAATCCATTCGCTACTTCGGTACGGGCTTGGAATGACAATGATGTTTAACGACCGACCAAAACCGACGGGTGTTATGTGTTTCGCGGCGTAATATAAAATAAAATATTTTGATTTGATTTGTATGCATGTGTGTCCAAATTTTGATGAAAATCGGTTGAGCCGTTTCGAAGATATTTGGGGTTTTTGGGGTATTTCGATGTGAGTCTGTTGATAATTTTCTGGATTTTCATTTTTTTAATTTAAGACTCAACTCAGGGCAGTGGCGTATATCCATACAAGTAGAAAGGCGGTGCAAATCCTAGAAAATTGCAAGCTTTCCTCGAAATGCATTGTCAAGATAAATAGAGGAAAGTTACCTACGCATGACATAATTAATTTAATTGACATTCTAAAATGGATTTATGCACGACATTATTAATATTATTATTGACATCTCATTATATTCGTTGAAATAGGATAGGGTGTACTTTTTAATTTGTTATTTTTTGTTTATTGTTGATTGACTGTGGAATTAGAGCACTTTCTTTAAGCTTCCAACATACATATGTAGCTGTATGTTATAACTATTGGTAATTGAAACGACATTATTAATATAAATATCCCTTTCCTCCATATTGTCATGCCTGACAAGGTACATGTGTATGTTAGTACTTACCTATGTATTGTAACTATGACATGTGTAATGCAATAAATATATGAATGAATGAATGAGAGATAGCTGAATCATAATGATGTTCATTTTTTTCCTGTCCTTATCCCACTCTACGTGGGGTCGGCACAACATGTCATCCTCTTCCACTCTCCTTTATCAGCCGTCATCTCCGTACTCACCCCTTTCACACATATAATTCCTCACGTAGTCATCCCACACATTCTTCGGTCTTCATCTACCTCTGTATCGCTCCACATTCATACTTAGCACTCGTCTTGTTACGTGCCTTTCATCCCTCCTCATAATGTGTCCAAACCATGATAACCTCATTTTAATGCTAACGCTATTACTCCTCAACTTTTCTGTTATTGGTGCCACTTTTAGACTTCCTCTGATATACTAATTCCTAATCTTATCCATTCTAGTCACACCAAAAATCCATCTTAGCATTTTCATCTATGACATATGCATTCTACTTTTATCAATCTCTTTCATTGCCCAACATTCAAATCCATATATGGTGACAGTGATTCATAAAAGTTAACAGAGATATTTTAAACTGTTGCGAGGATTGTTATAAGAATAAGTTATTATTTCGTAGTTATATTTTTTCTCATTTAATAGCAATTTTTATCATTCTGTCTACCCTGTGACAAAACTCTGTGCACGCCACTGACTCAGCGATAGATCTTAGCCATGTTTAACGGAAATCGATGAAGCCGTTTTGTATTTAGCATTTAACACAGTTTGTTTTATCAGGATGATATAATGGCTTGTTTTCTCAGAGGTGTTCTAAATTTTAGTTATAAACAAATACTCTCCAAATGACGGTCACATTTTATTTTGTGATCATCTATTTGAAAAATAAGAATTTTGATTGGCAAGTCGTTGGTATCGATTGTACCTACTACATTCATATATGCAATGAGTAATATGGATTACACAGTTTCACAGTTACTACATAAACCTTCAGTGCGAGTCGGTGCCAAGCGATATTGTTGGAAAACAAAACATACTAGGCTTATCTCTCTAGGATTATTGTTCTCTAAAGCAAGGTAACATTGGTTATTTGTTAGTCACGTATAGCATATTACTGCGCCCTGGATGGATGGATGAGGGCAGTTCAGTGAGTCAGCATGGTGACAGGCCTTTCACTGTCTCGTGTATGAATATATTTGCTTAGGGTACGAAGCTGACTTCCCTGAACTCACCTGCGAACTGGTTTCGTGTCCAGTGTGCATACTACTCATACGAGCGTTAACAATGACAGACGATTAAAGCTGACCTAAATAAATAAAAGAGAAACAAAGCGTTGAATGTAAATCGTATGGCAAATTCTAGTTTAAATTAATGCAAGACGTAAAAGATATAACATACGGTGGGCTATCTAAAATACATAGTCATTAGCTGATTATTATGTGAGTGTGAGCGTGCTTTCGAAACCAACGGCTGCGAGTTCGAATCTTGCTTGGGGTTAAAGGGTTGTGTGATGAATTTATTCTCGAATCATGGATGTAAATATTTACATATTTATATTTACATGTTTATATTATCTAGGATCGATAGTACAGGCTGTGCCTAATTTGGTGCTAGATAATTGATGTAAATGTCCAAACGATTTATCATTCTGTTAACATGTCTGTAAAGTCAGATCGGATTTGGTCACTAGGAATTTTCAATCAATTCCAATTCTCGATTCGACTGTATTTTTAATGTATGTATGTATTATATCGCATCTTCACCGGTTTGAACCGACTTCGAGAATTGTTTCTATGATTTGAAATGGCATAGGTACCCATGGTTGCCCCAAATCAAGGCCAATATCTGATAATGCTCTCCGGTCCCTAATTAGAGATAGAGAACGAACCCTATTGAAGTCCGCTGTTTTGCCAATTTTCGGACTGTGTGGTGCTTGGCAAAGAAGCAGATCTGAACCCCAGTCTCTTCCCGTGGATATCATAAAAGGCGATAGCAATTCATCTTGCATAGAAAAGAGAAAGCAGTAGATTTACCTAGGCAGCAACATCCTGCATAGCTTACAAAGAACTACCGATGATAATCAATCAGCTTATTGCAGTCCAGCTTGACGTCAACAGCAAATCCTCCAATGAAAAGCTATGCAAATCTTGTCTTTACAGATGCTTACATCCAGTACTTGACTTATACGGGCTGTTGACATGGCATTTAACTTCAGATAGATAGACGCAATAACGAATAGGCCAGAATTCCTTAATGTGCTGATTTTAGGATTAATACACTCAAATAGGCTTACGCACACATCAACCCTGATAAAAGCTTAGCAACACTGCACACCGGCATCAGACGCGAAGGTCGTTCCTTATCGTGCGTGACAATGTCATCGTATATGTTATAAGGATCGAAACACGGCGACTTGTTGGAATTTCCCCATTAGTTATATAGGACATTTATGTCAGACCTATTTGTACCTCTGAAGAAATACTTGGTGCACTTACTCATTATCAGCAGCCTAATTTATGATGCGTTAAACCTTTCTCAAGGAAGGAATTATATATCTTTCATAGGAGCATGTACCATAATCGCAAACGCAGCCAAAGCGTATTTTTGGGATGCACCGAATTTGCGGCTCCTCAATGATCTATTCTGTTTGTTAATTCCTTGGTCACCTTTTATAATACCCACGGGAAGTTCAATCTGGGCAAATAAATTATATGATTTTTTTATTATTATTATTATAAATTTGGAATTTTGATGAAAAAAGATATAACAGTTGAGAACATTCTGGGCGACCATCTGGTTCCCTACTCGAAATTATGATGGGCATAATATGTGAATACTTTCCAAATATTTGCAGAATTAGTTCACCCATATCGCTACAGGGTAAGGATTACATTGTGATTTGTTTTATCTATAGTTTACATGGATTTATTAATGTTCTAACGATGAAATTCACGATGAAACAGTTTGCATGACATCATAGTTTTTTTCATCGGGTCTTTTCTTGATCAGGTCTTATCTTGACCTGATCAAGAAATTTCCCTGCAATGCTCTGTTAATTTGCCTTGAAATCCTCTATTTCCATGACTCATTTTAACTATCTACACCTTGTTACCATCAATAGTATGTGAGGATATTGGTAAATGTAATAGTATATTGGCCTGTCCCCTTTCGGAAGAAGCCAGGGCTTTATATCAACTATTCGAAATTGTAATGACTAATAGAAATTAAGATTGATCTTCTGCTTCCATAGATTAATGTATGTAGGTAATAAGTACTCTTTGAGTTGTTGAGGTCTGTCACGAGGGTGACATAATCGCTAAAGCGACAAAACCCTCAAAAAAAAAAAACAAGAAAAAAAAAAAAAAAACTATCTACACCAAAGAAAACATGTTGTTTAGTGGAGCGATTTGAAATTAAACATGATTCCGAATTCCGACGCATATTCTAAAATAAAAACACAGTGAAGAATGAAAGAGAGATGTGTTCGTGTGTTCGCACTTGAGACTAAAACTAGCGGACTGAAAGGAAATAAGGCTGAATTTAGCTCAACTCTATCAAGGAAAAATCTTTTATAAGAATAGAGGAGATTATCTCGAAATATTTCAATTTACGTTGTTTGATCTTGAGTGCATGCACACCTTTGCATATCTTTGGAATTATGCTGTGAATAAATAAACATTTGCATGCGTAGAGTCAGAGAAGAAAAATTAATGTGTCATTTATACTATTCGTACATATAAATCAGGTTAAGAGAAATTTGGCATTTTTTGGCATGGCGTAGTACTCGATTTTTCTTAATTTTACTGCCATGAACACACATAAACAAAGTTTCTATTATAATAATTCATTAAGCTAAGTAAGGTACCTATTGACGAACTAATACAATTTGGAGGATTGAGATGATTTGCTGTCAAATAGGGGCTCAGTCTAGCCGGATGACGCGTTCATGTTAACGAGGAAATTATGGATGATATATATATTCTACGCCACATTCAACATTGAGACTACTGAATAACAGTCTGTCTACGACAAAGTCTGCATTTACACGTTACGACCTAAACTATAGTTAGTACAGTTAACAACCTATCGACAATTTGAAATGATAATACAAACAAATGAACGAGCACCACTCTTTGCATTTTAAACGATCCCATTGAGACACGATAATCGCATATGTACCGAGTGTTTGACCGTGAAACGTTGACATTGGCATTGACTAGACATGATGTCAACGTGGGCGGCAAAACCAGTACCCAGCTAAACTACAATTTGTATTCTGCAAAAACTGCTCAACACTTTGATGAATGAACTTCGTGTTCTTGGATAACAGATGCGGTAAAGACCTTAATTTTCGTTGCTAACCACACCCTGCCCATAGCTTAATTGGACTGTATTTAATAGAGCTAAAGTGAACACATTATAATTAAACTGAAACATACAAGGCCTTTAGCACAAATTAACCAGTCTTAACACCGAACGCGAATTAAACTCTTCCGGTGAAATATAAATGTTGCGAATATGTGAGCCACTTAATTGTGCCAATGAGTGCTGTAAATGCTGGGACGTCATAGTTAACTACGTCTGTAAGGCGCGCTTTCTACGTAAACGATGTCTAACACGAAATAGTATGATAAGAAATAACGCGTAAATGTGCTCGCTAACTACGACAAATAACTTGCAGCGTGAATTTACTAGTCAACCACCTGTTGAATCCAAAAGCAACTAAACAACAAATTTCAATAGCAAAAAGAAATACAATGCTGCGACGTGGTTAAAATTGTACAACAACCAACTAAATTACCTGGTCACCTATTTTGACCATATCCAATCAAAGGTCAGTCGCACGCGGCACTCTTGCACTTCTCAGGTCACACTCGCAGGGCACACGAGAATCGGTTTCAAAACGTGTCAGTAATACGGGACACCGAGGTTAAGATGACACAGAATCAACACTTACATGTATCCGGGAGAAAACAGTTGTCGGAACACAAAACAAAAGAGTTAATGAACCGGTAAACTAGGAAAATAATCGAAACGATCGTGCACACGCAACAGGAGCTGTCGTTGTAGACAGTGTTGGAGGTTGGGCGTTTACATCGCAGCGGCTCGACACTGTCAGTGCCGCGGTCGTGCAGAGACTGGCGCCTGAGGCGCCCTCGTTGCGCGCCGCGATCGGCGACGGCGGCACTCGGCACCCGCAGACGACAGGCGGCGGCGCGGGGGCGTTGGCGTCACCCATCAGACATACGGGGCGTTCGTCGCGCCAAATAGCACATGCCGACGCAGTATATATCCAAAAGTTTCAAACTTTTCACAACTTATGGCCGTCTGATTGGATGCAATGCGTAACATTACCGTTGTTGATAAAACTCTCATTCAACACTTAAACAGTCAAGAGCTCGGTGCGCCGGTTTATGGAAGGCAGAAGACTAAACACTCGGGCGATAAAAACTACTTAAGCGCTAATAAAAGAAGACATGAAAGAGATCAACTTAAACTGGAAACTAACAACAGCGACGGGATAAAGCTCTTTGAATAACAGGAAATTGTATCCAAGAATATATTTAAAGTATAAGTAAGTCGAGGCGCAGATGCAATTTCAATGAGGGAAATTGCGTATTTCTGCCCGAAGCGATTCGATTAGTACGCGATGCCAGTCGGTCACATTCTAATTATAGCAAGAAAACGAGAAACAATCTGAGCACACGTACACCCACGCTTCTCTCAGTAAAAATTAAGAATATGGTTCAAAATGCAGTGTCTGTCAACTAGCTAGGCGACGTGTGGGAGCTGTAATTTAAGTGGTTCAATTGGTTGCGCCTATTTTCTTGGCAGTTTCCAAATGTAAATTTTAGACGTAGGCGTTACAATCAGTTCTTCCCTTGGAGAATTAACCTTGTGGTGTTCTTCCACGAGTATAATAATGCAGTACCATGTAGCTAATATTTCTTCAATTTAGTACTTCAACGTCATATGATATGATTAACCATGGAGGAGTACCAATAAACCGAGCCCAAGGTGCAAGTTTAAGGTCTCTTGCACAGTGCGGAGGTCGTGCCAAGGCAATGTTATTGCAGTACGAACGATAGACAAGAATAGGATCTTTAAAGGACGTGGCGTACTTGGAACATCATTAGTGCTGGAAAGGGAAACGTGTTGCATTTGATACTGGTTTAGCTGTCAGACATTTTAACAAATCTGCATCGTGTTTTTACTAAACTACCTCATTAAATCCACAAATTAGGTACGGCTTCATTTCGCTTTTTAGTTTTTCTTTTGCTCTTTAACCTGATAATGGACAATATTTCCAGCTTTAGGATTGACACTATCGCCACGGAAACAGGCTGTCATGAATCTCCACGCAAGCATAGAAGTTCACTACCCACATTACGGCCGAGATAAATATAGAACCACCCACAATGGAGATACATCCCAATATAATTTCACCCACATGGTGGCGGGTATCTAGCTAAACAATTGAAGCGTATTGTTCATGGAATTATGTTGCTGCTATTTCATATACAGAAAACAGACCAAATATTTCTGACATAATGGAAGACAAACCAGAAAAAACCGTGGGTTTCATGGAGGATTTTTTTATGTTTGCCAAACTAAACATGCAGGTTAGTGATCGCCATGTGGTTTTCGTTTTGTCCATGTTCATCGTAAGGCCCACTTGCTGAGATACCCGGTTGAGGTCATCGAGCATAGTACTGAGTTCTTCTGTCGATTCTACCATGACTAGAATATACTCGCCATTCCAGAAGTTTGAAGGCGTCTCCCAGTGCGGCTGTGGAGAGATAACGTCTCCCCGCCTCACGCCTTTCTGCAATGGAATCGCCCTCATGCTTTGGTTCTGTACGAGGACTGATATAGTGGCGTTATTGCCAAAATGTTTGCTTATATGTTCACAGAATATATATTACGTAGTTCATTATGTTCATATGAGCAAGACAGGAACAGCATAGACCAGGGATTGGCAACAGCCTCACTGTAAATAAACGTAGACGTAAAATATCAAAAGAGCAATGAACCCTTTTGCATACATTTTACTTAATGTCACAATTAAGATATACTGTTACTCGTGAATGTGATACAGGATGCCAGGCCACAAATAATAAAAGACAAAGATCGTAAAATGAGGCGGTTGTTTAATTAAATACAGCATGTGAGTAATGCCGCTCATATTTTATGGTTGGATTTCATTTCAATAACATTAAATGCAATGCCGAAGATAAAATCCATTGTAGGTGGTCTTCAAATCCTATATTAAATTAACTATAGGTACATCTCCAGGCTCATTCAGATTTTGAGAAAAGAACTTTGCCAAATAAAGTCTGTGGTTTATGCATTGCAGTTGTGATAGCTTTTGCCTAGTCCTCATGGAACGAGGGTACACTATGGCAATTAGTTAGCTAAGATTAGCGAAATCTAATCCAAAGAGATTGGATAACAATATCACTAAACCGAAGTCTGTTTGTCTGTCTACCTCTGTCTGTTTCTCTGCTTTCTTCTTCTAAACAATACAACGAATTTTGATACGGTATTCACTATCACTTACAGAATTTCTTCCAAAAATTATGTAGAAAATAAATGCATTTATACACCGTGTAACGGTTAAGTGTAGTCATATCTTAAGGGCTTGTTCTACCCATCAATACGAACAACTTTTACTATGGGGGCAACTTCAAAATCGCGAAAAAAAAATGAGCTGTTCCATAGAAAATTTCAATAACCTCCCGATGCAATGTATGAAACAGCTGATTTTTTTTTCGCGATTTCGAAGTTGCCCCCATAGTAAAAGTTGTTCGTATTGATGGGTAGAACAAGCCCTTAAAATATGACTACACTTAACCGTTACACCCGTAGAAAAGCCATTGATAAATAATCTTTGTAATAGAAAAGAACAACTTTAGTTGTCTCAAAGTCATCTGACATAAACATTTTACTATGATAAATAATGATTCCAAAGGACATTAAATCCCAATTCCCAACACCGTAAACGAAGAAATGTCGAAAGAGAAAAACTTGAAACAAGAGCAAACACTTAGGTTCTTGACGTGCTTGAGTGTCTTCGAGGGCCGTTGGCGGACTTATATTGATGCGAATTTACCGGTCACACCGTATCTTGCAAAAAATTATATACTATTTGGGAAGTTTGAAAATAATCAGCTTACAATATTGCAGTTTTCGTCAGTTTTTTTATGTAGGTGAACGTTCTTGTTTCCATAAAGATTTTCCTGTATAAAACAAATTTACCTGCAAAACCTAAAACCACATTCATAAGGTATTTAGTGGAGTAACAATCTGGATTCGACTTTAGCAATCACAGTGGTTTAACTGGAAAAAGTATTTAATAAGAAAGAACTCATTATAAGGTAACTTCATTAAATATATTTTAAAAAACAATTACATTATGTAGTCAGTATATCACCACGCTACTTAATCAAGATAATTTGTTAAAACGTGTGACCTTTCACTTTGTGCACAAATCTACTCTAATATTGATTGGGGCCTTAATTTTTGTGAGCTGCAAAGTCAAGTAAAGCTTTGGTGGGAATGATTAACGAGAACTTACAATACGACGCTGTAACAGTTTGGAATAAATACCGGAAACCGGGACTGTGATTAGCCTTGCCAAACGCATTCTGCCCTGCCCAAGCCACGTGACTCGATGCACGTGGCAGCATCAACGTGAACCGTGCGCATGACAAAGGCCATTGTTAATTTTCCCAACTCCCACGGCAAATGTGTTTGTGGAAAACTCGAGCATCCAGAGCAAACCAGAAGTAAACTGGAAAACGTTGAAAAATTGCCGAGTGTGGGCATACGACGTAACAATATGCAGCCAACAAGAATTGCCGGAAATTTTCCTTACGTCGATTAAAAATCTATTCTTAGGTTATTTCATAACAAACGAGTAAGCAGCTGACCTGGTGGAGAATGATTACTTACTACAAAGATAAGGTGGATACGTTCGGTCTCAAATACAGGGGGTCAAAGATGCATTGTTAATGCATTGCAATTCACTGGCTGTCTTACCACGTCGGAACACAACACTGCAATGAGCATTGATTTTTACGTCTCCACTGCTGAGTAGGACACACTCTTCTCAACAGGAGAGGATGTGGACCATAGTCTGACAGTCCACATTGTCATGACACACCATAGGTTACCAAGATAGTTTACCGACTGCACTCTAATCTAAACATAATGCACATTCAAAGAAACCAGAAAAAACAAAAATATTTAGAGCTATGGAAGTTAAAAGCAAGGGTAGAATCAATGTTTCGTAATGCCATGGCAACTGGCACAAAATGGTTTATTTTCGGGTTTATCGTTCGATACATTACAAAGTCAAATTCTGACTTCTATAATCTCGGAATTGTTATATAGCTTAAGATCGATATAACAGATAAAGGTACGATTTACACTGTCACGAACATTTTAAGGAACGATAAGCGTACTAATTCCGAATATGAAAATAAAAGTGGGTCAAACTTTAATGGTTTCAAAGCAACGAGACGAGATATTGATCTTGTGAAAAACTTACCACAATAAATACAAATATATTACCTAGGAAAATCTCACTCGACTGAAAAGTGAACGTTTACCTATATCGTAGTGGAAGGGGTAAGGAGTGCAAATTAACTTTCTCGGAGTCAACTCATTACATACAAACCCACGCGATCGGCCAATCATAATGCCTCAGTACACTTGCGTAGAGCTCTACAGGAAACTATTGGAGCTGACTGAACTAAAGTCGCCGAAGGTTGTTCTATTAAACATTATTACCATGAATTATTCAAACTTTCTTCTTATACCAATATTTTCTGTGTACTTTGTAAACAGTCTTGATGACTTAACGTAAGACGAAAATTTTGCCAGCTCCATTAAATTATAAGGAATATTTGCATTGTTTAGCGAAAAAACAATGCAGGCAAAATAAATCGGCCGATTGGGTAATAATGTCCGTACCCGTTACGGTTCACCGCGGAATTGACGTGACTGACATTTAGCAACGAATACAAGACTTCCGAAGGTCATACACGACAAAAGACGACAGCAATCATATCGCGATTAGCAGAGCGGCAGGTGAACTCTGTTAGCCGGGGCAACTTTGCAATCAGTGGACCTGGTGATATCTCAAACATCTCCAAGTAGTAATTAGGGTAATGGCTCGTTTGATAACAAACTAAATGCGCATAATCATAAGACAATCTGAGGATAATTAACAAAGGCTAAAATGCTTGATATCTAACAATATGTAGGTGGCAGTCAAGAACTTGGAACAACATATCGATTAAAAACAATTTGTTCAACAAACTGAGATACTATCAAGGAAGTTAACTGGCACAACTAGTAATGAACTCCAATATTCGTCTTGTGTGACTGATGCAATCTCTCAATTGAAAGAACGACTTGTACAACAAAACATATTAATTTTACAACCAGGTAATAACTGTATAAGTTTGAAATATTGTATAAAAGTTAAACAGGCCAAACTTCTTGTTCCTCTGGTGACCCATGCAGATTCTGGACTCTAGTGCAGCGGGAAACGGGTCGCGACCCACATCGTCGGGATCAATACTCGGTCATCGACTCCGCCCGCACTTCGTCCCCTATGTCTAGGTATACATATCACTCGGGACTTAAAACAAATATTCTAGTTCTCAAGAGGCCAGCAGGATTTGAAGGTTAAAATTAGAGATGTTATTGAACGGGAGAGATGGTTTCAATATTGGCTTAAGGGAATAAGAAATATAATTATAAGTAAATAAATGATATTAATTATAATGGTATATTTATTCATTTACCGATTAGTAAACCCTTACAATTTTAAAAAGATACTTTGTACTTTAAAACTCCTGGATAATTCCGTTTAAAAAAAGTTATGAGATATAAGTAAAGATAAACTACATCGATGACATTTTTACCACTGCATCATTCTTTAAGAAGTGATGGAAAATTGACCCTCATCTCAATATTTTCCATGTACATTCCAATTTTATAGACGCGTAAAATTCTTTATGACTTCACACGATATTTCTGAGTCAATATCTTCCTGAGGTTAGAACGATTAAGATTAACGGCTTGAATCTCAAATGGCTCTCTCAGAGAACAATATACGACTCGTAAAATTTGGCATTTAATATCAAAAATTCCATGCTTTAGTAATAGTTTGCTGAACTCGCACAATGTAATCATATTTTATGGAGTTTCTTTGAGCATTGAGGTTCCATTTTCGAACTACATCCACCTTTTTTTTTTCTGTTTTAGGAAGTTTAGTCAATTTGCCAATTTCACTCCATTGTGCCTTCTTAAGGTTAACTACAGCTGATACTAGACTCCATCTATCAGAAGCAGTCGTAGTATTCACCTTTTAAATCTTTCAAGAAAATATGCGAGAATTATGGCCCTAAAACACACACGCCATTTTCTTCGGCTCTACGTTATACTTCACAGCTACCTACCACAGGGCCATGGGACGGTGATAGATTATGTTTCACTAAGTCCTATCTGCTACCAAAATTTCAGTTAATGTTTCTAGAGACCTTAATTCAGTAACCGCTAGAACTGTTCTCTCTTCCACGTGATTTATTGACCTTTACGTCTCGTCGTTTTGATAAATGACATTCGCACGTCAGAAGCCGGCTACTGCCACACAAATCGTATTGACCGATAACGTACCGGCGCGCCCGGTTAGATATCGTTGACCTTCGTGCGTCAGCAGATCACGTGGCATAGACCGTTTTGTGTCTCTAATAAATAACTATACAATACCTTGCAAATATACGAGAAAAGCGTAACAGGAAACAAAATGTTGTATTATCCCATTAAAAGTATCTGGCTGCACAAACATGAGATTGCTTGCAGTATAACGCGCGTTTCCCAAAAATTACGTTTTTAGATATTCACAGTTCATATTTTCCCTAGTGTTGTTAATTGAATGTGTCATTACATTAATATCTCTTCACAAAAACTAAGCGACAATTATTAATGTATATTTGTATTTTCTCTTTATGGGAATTTCTAGGAAATTTTGTAGATGTAGGAAATTTACATGTTTTTTTTTTTATGCATAACGGGTTGGTACTTGACCTCAATCACACCTGATGTTAAGTGAAGAAGAGGTCGAAGATGTAAGCGTATTGACCCGGAAACCCCAACACATTTGGGGGACTGGCTGTCTTATCTCTGACAACCGGAACACGACAATGCTATTAACATTGCTGCTTGGCGGCAGATTTAGATAAGATGGTGGTAGCTAGCCAGGCGGACATTTAAAATGCCCTACCACCAACCGTCAACCAAAGATTGTAGGTAAATATCATCTACAACTCAATTGAATATTAAGTATTGGACTCAAGGATGTTTTGTGACATTAAATCCTAGTGAGATAAAGTACTGAAATTTCGAAATAAAAATGTGTTATAAACAAACAAAATTACCCTATGATTGTATATGTATCGCGGGAAAAATCTGACCTCCTTGCAATCAACAAAATCATCAACATCATCAATTTAAAAGCTGATCAAGTCGATTCAGTTGTTGCCAATCCTTCTACTTGTCTCTCCTCCACGCATCATATTTAACTTATCCTTTAATCTGGTTCATGTAGATAATTCTTGACCTTTCTCAGCCTGTCTTTCCTTCTACAATATCTTAAAGTCGAATCATTAAAAACAGTTTTAGTTAATATAACAGTGGAATTGTCCATCAGCTACAATAACAACGTGACCGACATTATGTTCCAATTACAATTATGAAGTAATAGATAGATTTGTTACTAAAATGTTACGCAGTTCTCGATAAAGGTTAAATTCAATTTCAAACTAATTGACAAATAATCTTTACAATAGCTGTCATTAGTCGCATATACATCAATGTTTATCGCAAATCATAGGCCGCTACCTTTTAACAGTCTTCCGATAACTTTAAACTGGATAACCTGGTAATACGATTATTCCTAGAAAGCTATAAAGTCGATAAAGCAAAATCTGAAACAATCCGCGCGGAATCACTTCGTCAACCCGAAAATCCAAGGTTATTTTAACGTAGTAAACCTAATACCCAAACCAAAATGATAACAACTTTATCAAAATGTACCTATAGATAACACATGTCTACTTTCAAATACATATTTCGACAAATTACAGTTATCATATCTATAAAACGGTAATGTTGGCGCCATAATAATAATAACTAAAAAGAAAGTAACACAAAGAAATATAAATAAATAGTGAATAACACCGATGATAAAAAAAGAGATATAGAAATATTTAAACATCAATTCAAATTACATATGGTAATTTACAGGTTAAATATTATTGATACCAGTACACGGTGACACATCAACGAACCAAACAGAGACATACGTACGAAACATGAATATTAGACTATGAGTAATCGAATCGCTACGTCACCATTGTGACGTACTGCGCATGACGTCACCCGCAACACCACATGACTAAGAAATTTCACCCCATTCCTAAGGTAGTCATTTTCTTATAGTATTTCGTCATAAAAACGTAAATGTCGTAAAAGATCATGAAAATGTTCCTTACCAGTGATAAGTATTTGGTTTCATAAAAAGTCTAAAGGCATGATTCGACAAATCTTTCAGGGCTAAGGCGATAGAAGCAACTATACAGGATTATCTTCAAAGATTTACTTTTTAATTAATAATTATTAGGTGGCACTAGCATTTTATTTCAACGTAAGATCGTAAGTTCGGTTAATTGTTCATTTTTAAAAATGATTCTGAAATAAATAACAATCTTAAAAATATAGGTAATAATATGGCTTAAGTGCCACAAATGCTCAAACCTGGACGCAAGAAAACGTAAAATCCCACCTCCGCACTCCTCCCACTGTAACTGCTATAAACTAGGAACGACAGAGGTCATCACCACCACCGTCTGATGGTGTCCTACGTCACTCTATAGCTACCTTAGTTGGACCTGGGGCTAATTAAAGAAAAAAACAGGCTATGTAAATAGGAATCAAGTCAGTTAAAAAGAAGTTTCTTCATAAAAAAACGTCTCGAAAGCCTCTTTAGCCTCTTCACCGATCCACAGAGGATTTTCAACAGAGACTATGGATAAACAGATTATTTTCCCGCTTTCCGAATTACTTTTCATCGTATTCGGTTCAAGGAACAGTATTCGGATGTAACCGATCGGAAGATGTGCCAAATCGGTTGTAACGAACGGACTTTATGTACTTTATGATTCGTGTTTAGAATAGCTTGGATAAATAATCTGACTGATTGATCCTATACCTATGCTTTTATTCTCGGATCTACTGAAAGAACCGGGTAAGATTACATAGACATCGTTTGCTTTACTAATACAAAATTGTATCTATTTGGTATTATGTAGTCTAGTTTTATTAGTTATATATTCATATTCATTTATTCAGTATAATTAACATAGTCCAAATTAATAATTCTTCTTCTTCTTCTTATTTTTGAGGATGGCAACCAGTCAACCTCATTGTCGAGGGACATTACTGCCAGTTTCGAGTGAAAATTTTTATTTATCTTATTTCTTCAGTTTATAGGTCAGTCTCAATCAAAACAAGTAATTCGTCGTATACAGAGTCTAGTCACGGTCAAGTCATTCTTCAGCAAAGTGGCAGAATGCTTTACAAAAGATTTTGGCGGCTTCTTGTGGGAACCCGAAAGCTCCGTTACGCACTTTAATTTACACTTCCCTTCACCTGTACACCAACACTAACGTTTGCTGCACAATATTCTGCCATTATTAAGCTTCAAAAGTTAGAATGCACAAATTTTAAGACTTATAAAGAAAAATGCTACTTCACTCGCCCAGTTCCCGCCAAAAAGCCAATTAATAATTCATGAAATACTTTTATATTAGTATAAAGCTCGTCTGACTGTTCATGGCGGGATAGTGGTTCCAACACCGATTTACGGGAGCGAATGCTGGGTATGGCAGAAGAAGAACGAAATGCAGTGTAAATGAGATCACTGAGAAGTATGAAAGGGGGTGACTTATAGTGTAATTAGGGGGTTATGCAGTGTGAAATAAGACATAGTAGTGACAAAGATTGAAAAAGGTATGCTGAGATGGTTTGGATATGTGGACAGGATGAATGAAAGAAGCCTAACGAAATATACAAAGCGAATATGGATTGTAGTGTTGGTAGTGGAAGGCCACGGCGAATGTACCATGTTCAAATCGGGGACGTCAAGACAAGTATGTATGAACAATATTATGAGAACGAATGAAGCAAAAGAGGTGTGTCAGGATCGTAGCAAGTGGAAGTCTGTGGTCTCTGCCTATACCTACGGGAAACAGGTGTGACTTTATGTATGTTAGTATGTAGCATAAATATATATATGTCAATTGCGCATTAAGATCAAATTAAAAAGAATAACGATAATAGTTAACATTATACAATATAGTATTTATTTCTCTGAGTAAGTGTTTTCTCGTCAAAGTAATCTGTGATAGGGTAAATAGGCTTTATTTACCAAGACTTTTTAAGTTTCGTTGCGAAGGCATAATCCGATTTGGCGAGTTGTTTAAGCAACTATAAAGATCTCCCTCGCTGGGGTATCCTCTGTTTTCTATATCGTAGTATATTATGATTTTATTTCTGCTTGGTAGGGCTTAAAGGCCCGTATTAATAAACCATTCTCAAGATTGAGAACAGTCTTGTAACTGGTCTCAAGTAAACGTGTTGATTAATAAACCTAATTTGAGACCTGACCAGCACGTGCACACTCAAGCAGTACTCACTTGAGAGGTGCGCGTATTAATAAACGAAACTCAAGACTATCATCCATTCGCCGTTGAGGCGTATACTTCAGAAGTGATCTCAGCCGAGTAAACCTCAAGATTGCTTTATAAATTAGCACGGAGCTTGAGATAGCGTCAACTGCTTCAGACGCATTTCGGTAGATACAGCCTCAAGACTTGTATTGAGATTGGTTTATTAATACGGGCCTAAGTCTGCCGCCAAACAGCAATGTTTATAGCATTGTTGTGTTCCGGTTGTCAGAGGTAAGATAGCCAGTTCCTCAAATAAGATGGGGTTTCCGAGTCAGTACGCTTCCACCTTCGGCCTCATCTTCATTTAATATCAGGTGTGATTGAGGTCAAGAGCTAACCCGTTGTGCATAAAAAAAATAAACATCCATGACTCGGGAATAAATGTTCATATTCATCACACAAACATTAACCCCTCGCGATTCGAACAACGAAACAATTCGAACCCTCAACCGTTGGTCTCGTAAACAGGGTCACTATCCACCACACCAATCGGTCGTCACTTACAATATAACTTATAATATATATATATATATACAACTTTCTATATCTTCAGGCTTCATTTTGTCTCTTATTTTGTTAGATATATCGCACTATTATTCTCTTGTAACACAATCAATTTATCAGTTTTGTTCGGTCCATTTTATTGGGACTACTTACCTAATAGTAAGACAATACACAGGGGCAGGATTAAAAATAGGCCACTAGATTGATACAAGCCCACCAATTCGCACCGAACCCGCCGTGATGGATTACCCCGTACTGCTAGTGAACCAAATTCTTATTTATTAGTTTATTTGTAATCACCTCAAACCACCGCCTTGGAGTGTTCAGTTCTGCCCTAATCCTACCTTTATTTAAACTACATTCTATTCCCTCCCTCTGAGGCGCTCACAATGTCGAATAACTAGAAATATGAACGATGTCTATAGATAGACTTAAGCCCATTTTACTCAACCTTTTGATGCCCATTATAGCTGGTATTTCTGTGAACATTTCATCGACCGGGCTCTATTTTAAAGCAACTAGGGCTTTGGGATCCTGACCGTGGTGTCGACCTGGCTTAGTGACCCGGATTGCGGGCAAGTCCGTTCTGACCCGCTTTATGTTAACCTCTGGCTCGTGAAGAGTTTGGAATGCAAACCTACACAACGTGCTTATTTCATAAATAGGTTTTCGTACGCATTCATTAATCGATATTTAATATCAGATGCCACCACATGAGCACTATGATAAAAATAAATTGGATTTACTAAAAGTAGAATAATAATAGTACAATATGATCCTGGTCTATGAAAACGTTAAACCGGTACATATGAAAACGTTACCCTAATGTTAAGTACATTAAAATCTGTTTATTATGGATTGTCGAGTAATTAAATGATTTGGCGACTGTAATGTTCTTTGTTAATTAAAAACTTGTGAAAAACATCAGGTGCTAAATTACCTAATACATTACAGTCAAGTCTGCGTAAGTGTGACCATCAATGAAAAAACTTTATTATTGAGAATATTTTTACGGTAGGTACATAATATAGGCATCATATTTTTATTAATGGGAAAATTGCTAGTGCCATCGCGCAAGTCTAGCCAAATCTTAAGTTAAATATTCTTAGAAATTGCAATACAGTAATAGTTATATTTTGTTATAAAACGCCTAGTAGTCAGCGAGTCCTACAGCGTTACCCTTGTTTTAGCGAACACGATTTATCAACACTTTATTAGTGCGATGTTTCATTTACCTATTTTACCAACCGCACTCTATATCCATTATATTATTGTTGCACACGAGTACAAGGTGCAAGCTTATCTCTAAAAACCATATAACATTTTATCAAATAACGTTTCACCGATGGGTTAAAATAATAAATAACACTATATGTTTTATTGTTTACGCGAACATTGATAAATATTCACTCAACAAGACATTATTTAACAGAAGTTCCGAAACAGTTTTTCTTTATCATTTCACATTAACACAAAATAATGAAATAAATTAGAACACAAACTAATATGAATAGAACAAACAATACGTATACTAACTAATAATAAATAATTCATCGGTATAACGTTTTCGATGAAACGTTACATCAGTCGGTGACGATAAATTGTGTTCGACATAAAGCGTTTTGGTAAAACAAATTTCAATATTTATTAAAAAAAACTTGATAGGTAGGTACAATACAGATACACTTTATTGCACAAAAGGAGAATATACATTTTACAAAGCACAATACTGAAAAGAGTACAATTAGTCGGTCTTATCACTAAGAGCGATCTCTTCCAGGCAACCTTTGGGTATAGCAGTACAACTTTACAGAACAGGCAGGTTGTGCAAAATACGAATGCAGATATGAAATAGCTACATAATTAATTACTTATTTAAAAAACAAAAAATAAAACCATACATTTATACATATATATTATCTCATAAATAGCTATATATACATATAGATGGATACTACATACATAACAAAAATAATACACACATAAGTACCTTATAAATATATAATAAAAGAAATAAACAATTTGTAAAGCAAATTTAATAATTAATGGTGACCGATGAGAAAAAAATAAAGAGAAAGGGTAAAGGGTGTTATATTACTTAGATTAAAGGATAAAAAAAAACGCTCTTTAACTCTCCTGCCTTGAAACATTCAAAGACTGAACACGTCTGATGGATTCAGGTAGAGAGTTGACCTGCAAGGTAAAAAAGACTGACTATCAAATTTGGACCTGTTGGGTGTACGGAACATAAAGCCGTAGATTGTCCGTAGAATGAAGGCGGCGATTGTGGGTGGAAGAAAGAAATTGAAAACATTCCTTGATATAGAAAGGGGTTAGGGATCGAACAGCACAGTGAAAGTATATGTAAGTCTTTGCGCTTGCGTAGGTGCCTATTTCTATTACTGGGAGTAACAGAACGGTCTGTTGCAATCCCACTTATCCAGGTTTGACTGAGTATCCGTGGTGCCATACATACTTATGCGGTCGACTCAAAGACAAAATGTTACGCTTGAAATGCCGTTGGCGGTTTACCCATGTAACCTAAGGTAACCTAATACCACAGGTAATTGAAACCATATTTATAAATATTAGGTCCTTACCTATGAAATTGGCGTTTTGTATGAAGAACTTCATTAAGACTGTTTTCTCCATACAAACATTTTTGATTTTTTTTTTTGGGAACGGCAAATCCAAATTTAGCTGAACTTTGTGTGTATTATCGGAGAACATTAAGTTAAGTATAGGTAGCGTTAATTTTTAAACGTAACCGCTTTATGAAAGTTTCAGCGAATCTAAGAAATGATTATGGGAAGCACATGAAAAGAGCTCTGTTAATTTTTTTTTATTATGCGATTTAGCCCAGAAATTAAAATATATTTCATGTGAAACCTTGAAATAATATTCCATTTTCCAAATAAAAAACTAATTTGGATATAGCTTTGAAAATCGCAGGTATAGATACATATGATTAATGAAGAAAAAAACTCCAATTTCATAGGTAAAGACCCAATATAAGTAATATCTGTTATATTACTTAGGGCTAAAAATGAAACAGCCATTGTTCAGGAGAATAAACCGTTACATATCCTCAATATGCCATCATTATAACAGATCTAGGTCCGTGTAACTATGTCGGCGATACAGCTTTATGTACCGTGCTTTGTTCCAATTTCAAAGTGCTTCTATTCACAGTACAGCTGGGTGTGACGTGTAACGAAATTGGCGGGAGAATCTGGTGGGCAGATGTCGGGGATACGCAACTAATATGCACATGGACCGGACACAAATTGATCGTCACATCCTCTTCTAACGTCAACGTTTAACAGAAAGTGAACGCCATTTTCTCCGTCGATAGAGTAAAAAGTAAAACCAACCAAGTAATTATTAAATATGTGCGTAAAGAACTCATAAAATTATTAAAAATGGATCGTCTCAATACAACGTCATCGTCAAAACAAATTAAGGTCAAAACCTAAGGCTCATCAATCATGGACCCCGCACGATTTTAGTGTGGTTAACTAAGAATGGACGAAAAGTGCGTCGCCCGTTCCGCGAGTTCGTGGACCCCCGCAGCACATAGGATCAACGACCGTAGCCCTTGAATACAAACGGAGTTCTTATAAATCGACCGTTCCCTCTTTAGCCCCCGTCCCTCTATGGCTTGGAACGCGCCGAGAGCGTCCCGACAGAATACGAAAAGAAACGTGATCCTACTATGAATTTGAAAGCATACAAGCATCACAACATGGATGCGACACGAACTCTTATTCTATGTAATGCCATATGCGCTTGCGACCTTATTATACCGGAGACGTGTTTCCTGGGGGAACGATTAGTGGGGGAGGAGATATATTTACAATCTAGCCTGGACATAAGTAATATAATATCACATGGAAGTAAGTAAACAAGTTGCGTAAGTATGTCCAAATAAAAATAGGGATGTATATCAATAATGTTGCATCATCTTTGTAGGATTTAATATTATTGTTACACGTGTTATCCTCATTTGAGCAATAATATTTAAACAAGGTGTACCGTATAATTGTTTGAAAACACCTATTTTATAAAGTAAACATAATTTAAGCCAGAATTTCCGAATGTCTTCAGCCATAATACGAAGATAAACAAGATAACTCAGGAAAGACAGAAGAAAACGAAAAATGAGATAAAATGTGACTGACAAAATGAGGTTGGTAGCTTTGTTTAAGTAGGTTGGTAGAAATACAACTAGGTAAGTAAGTAGATAGCTACCTAAATAAATACTTGCTGTTAGCGCAATTAAGTATTTTATCTGAATAACAATGGTTCAATCAATATTTACATATTGATTCTGATTAAATCCACTCCTGAAAAAAAATTAAAAAACCGTTACAAATTTATCTTGATTGATTTATTCGCGAATTTATTCGAAATCCATGGAACAGTTTGCGCACAAAGCAATGATTAAGAGTGACGGCCTAATTTTAAAAAAGGCGGCGTTTGATCCTACGTTCTGTGATATTGGGTGTAGTCGCGAGTGTGCGGGCTAACGGAACGGACCAGGCGGGGCGTCAGCGTCTGCGCAGGGTCAACAGACGCCTGCCAAGGTCTGGTCGACGCCCTATCTAGGGATGAGGGCGAACAATTTGCAGGCTATAAAATAAACTGATGACGTCGTCTCGTACGATGCATGTCTAAAAACTTTTAGCCCGTTGGGCGGGGAGAAGAGATAATTTGATACATAAAAGGTCGGGGCGAGAATAGATAGACCCCATTTAAGTCGGGACCAAAACTAGACAGTGAACGTGTAACTAAATTATAAGGATATTTATAGATATTTTTGTTCAACTATGAGTATCGTGTACTTTATAAAATCTGTTCCAGGTAAGAAGAAGAAAGGTCGTGAAGACTATATAAAATTGTATTTCAGTGCTACATCACAATTTGACAGAACAGAATCAATGAATGTAACGAAAACAACTTGTCAGCAAATTATAATATCTACCTATAGTAGGTTGGTAGCGCGATAAAACGCCGCACAATTTGTTAATCGTTAAAAATTAGGTACAGTCAACTTCGTAAGTCAGTATTTAGCCCTAGCTATAATTTTTTAGATGTCGATCGTTCAACCGTTAGGATTCAAAGAGATTCGAAGGAACAGGTAGGAAGTAACACGAATCGACCAGCCTAAGAAAGATCCTATAAAATTTTATCAACGTCAATGTTGCTTGAAATACAATGAGCCAACTAAAGATGTAAACAGTCGAACGAAGTCAACATAAAGTTGTAAGCTGAAAGCTAAAACCGTTAAAGGCTCCGATCTCATTCGGCATCAACGACATAGATCTCCAGCTAACGGCCGAGTTTAATCATTGGGCAGGCGACATCTAGTTGGACACCAGCGTAAGCTGGCCGTGCTACGATACCAGAAATATTCACATAGGTACTGGAAATATTCCGAACGTCGCGCGGCCGCGAGTACGAGCTCGCATAATCGTTTGCAGGAAGACTTATGTATCGCAGATGTGTGGTATGTGATGTCGTTTTTCGACAACATATATTCGGCTATGATTATAATGTTCTAAAGACCCAGCGCTCTCGCTCGCCACCATAAAATCGCATTATGCAACGCGACGCATGATGTAACCGCATTTGACGCGCTTTGCAAATAAGCGTGTACTTGCAGCACAATTGTTAGATTCGCGTGAACTATGACGTCAATCCACTTATGTTATCGAGAAAGGAAACGTGAAACTAATTAAAATAAAAACCCCCTAGATGCAAGATAACCCTAGATTAAAACAATAAACAGTTTGTGGAGTCGCATTCGCTATTCGTTTTCGATTACCGAATCTGTGCAGTCAGTGGCACATTGTCTTTCCATATTTGGGATGTCACATTATAACAGTTTGCTTTCAATTGAAAGCTGGTGGTCTACACGGGCGACTTGAAAACACCGACTGTCGGGTGGTCGGATACACTTTTAACTTCCTATAATCTTAAAGGCCGTGATTTCATTGCGTTGGAGAATATACTTAGAACTCCTGTAATTATTTTCAAAAAATTACAAAAAAAACTTCTTTACATTTATGAAAACTTTCACCGAGGGCAAGTATCGCGACTAAATAAACTAGGTATTTTTAGAAAATATATAAATAAATAAATAAATAAATATTTCGGACACTTACACCAATCATCTAGTCCCAAACTAAGCAAAGCTTGTGCTATGGATACTAGATAACGGATAAACATACATAAATATTTATATAAACATCCAAGACTCGGGAATAAATGTTCGTATTCATCATACAAACATTTACCCCTCGCGGGATTCGAACCCGCAACCGTTGGTTTCGCTGATAGGGTGACTATCCACTACACCAATCGGTCGTCAATATATAAAGTAGCCATTGACAAATTTTTTAGAAAATTGTTTTAGGCATCTTCACAATGGTAACTTTAATTTAATATTGTAAGTTGTATAACTAAATATGTATACTATACCTTAAGCAAGCTACAGAATTCTTAGAAAACATTAATGGGTAGAAATCAGGAACTTTAAAATTATAGGAAATTACTCCACAAAAACTGCATATTTTTTTTACTGGACACAAATTGACTAGCGTGGGTTGGGCCCAAGTGGTGCATTATGGCTCATACCTTCTCTCAGTGAGGAGGCTAAGCTCTAACAATAGATAAGTAGGCAAGCACTGTTAACCACTCGTACAATGGTAATTGGAATAAAGCAGAAAAAAATCATCTCTGGCTACGGTTTCATTCAGATATATCACGGTAAAGAATATGAGCAGGTAAAAACCTTTCTTCGGCTTTAGGAATAGAAAGAGGGTTGCAGGTATAATTTTTTTGTATTATGTTTAGTTTATAAACAAAACAGGTTCCAGTTTAGGTTATGGGGCTGGTAAGTAATACGAATAAATGAATATTAAGTGCATTCACTAAATTACACAAACAACTCTGATATTAAAACTGCCTTATATCTGTGGCCAATTCCCGTGTAAGCGTCAAATTCTTTTCAATAGATATTTCTAATAAATCAGAATAGCAATTATAGGTACAATGAATAACTTCTTTCGTCAGTTAAGTAGTTATACTTATTCGAGTGCATAAAGAAATAAAACTGTCGTAGTCTTTTATTTAAGAATTTTGGGGTGTAGCTGCCTATAATTTTAAAGTGCCTCATTTATTTATTACACATCCATTGGAGAGTACCTATCAGTGATACAATAAAAATATTTTGTAACAAATCGGTGGCTTGCTTTTGGTACAGTGTGGGTATTAATAATATAAAGCTAAGCTAATAAAGCTAACTATAAAACCTACAATGGTGTCGATTCAGATGTGCATTAGAGAATCAGAATCGACACCAATGCCCATTATTCCCCTATCTACAGTTTACCATAGCTAGATATTAAGTCTCTCCAGATGTCCAATTTTATATATTCTTATTGAATATCTACTGATACTTTCAACTATCATATCTACAGATTATTATGTTTAAAAAATTCCTGCAGACTTCTTTACTACCGAGTTCATGTCGTCAGATCGGTAGGACAAAGACAGTCGGACCACGTGGCCAGAGCCTATTCCCATATATTCTTATAAAACTAACTCCTTTATTTTATAATGGGTAATATGGGCATGGTTGTTAAGTCACTATTGTATTTATTTGCATGTCACGAATATCAATTTAGTTCACAGCCAAACTGCGGTGAAGTACATTAAAGTAATATTCAACAATTCAGGATGGAACAAAATTCTGGGGACCCCGCTAATTGTATCTAAGACAATGGCTATTATTGGTAGAGACAATCAGTGAAGGCAGGTCAGTGTTTATAAATTAAGCCAATCACAATGACAGCTTTGCAAACACGAGTGAAAGCCGCGGTGTTTCGTAACAACATAACTTTCAATTCGTCCATTTATGAAAGCCATATCGTTCGTCCACCTTAGAATTCCGTTATTTAAATAGGTAAGTTCTTAGCCCCTTTTTGATTTGATAACAAAACAGATTGTAGGCAAATTAAATGGTTGGGTCAGGCAGGACAAGGATGGTGAGATTTTAGGAGAATGTTTTTGCCAAACCTGCTGCAATATACAGATATTGGTTGAGTTCCTTCCTTAACAAGCATGGGCATATTGCCCATTATAAAACAAAGGATTGAGAATTTATATTAGAAATGGGAATGTGGTATTTTTTTTAAACATGAAAATCTGTATATTATACCTGAAACTGTCGGTAGAATGTTAAATAAGAATCCATATAGGTAATTGGGAATCTGGAGGAGAAAAAGTTAATATCGAGAAATTGGAAAATGTAGATATGGAAATTTGTAGAAATGGACATTGCAAATATAAGAATCAGTATACATGGGAATTACTAGATATTTCATGATATATAGGAATCCATAAAATCGAGAATCTGAAGACACACTAACTCCAGAAATGAGAATCTGTAAACATGTAACTCTATAGAAATTAAAATTGCAACTTGAGTCAGTAGATATTATTAGAAGCCATAGAATTGAGAATATGGAGATACATGTATCTCTGTAAAATAGGAATATGTAGACAGGAAAACCTATAGAAATGAGAACTATAAATATGAGAACCGATGGAAATGGGAATTAGTAGAAGTATAAGATAGAATTGGGATTGTGAAGACCAGAATACTTAAAATGGGTAATCTATAGGCATCACCAAAAAGGATCTTAAGCCTATAATCGATCATTAGGCCTTTACGTCCTAACTCAGGCCGTAATAAGCCGTTTTCCTGTTATATCTGGTTTATTGGGAATTGTTGCGTGAACATAACATATGGGGCTCACTGGTGACGCCACTCTTTATTACGACCAACTTTCCCCAAGGAACAATAGTTGAAATCGAACAAAAAAACTTGGATTACCAATACAAAGTAAAAGTCGTGTAAAAAAAAAAAAAAAAAAACCATTCTGAAACCGGTTTTTCCCGTTGGTCAGATCAATGGTTAGATTAGTCTGTCCAGTGGGAACAGTGAAAGAAAGTACATTTAAAGTGACAACTCTTTAAAGGCCATTCTACATTCTATATTTCCGTTGAGCTACCGAGACAATTACGAAACGGGCGTATATGGAAGTCCAACAATTTTCGGATGAAGTCGGCTATGGTTCCTAGTGGAAAGTTGTTCGTAAACCAGTAAACACGAATTACACAAATCAAATCTCACCCTGTATACATAATATCAGAGATATTCCAAACATTAAGAGTTTAATGCTTGAAACATCATCCACGGTTCACCTTACTAAATGCACACATGACAGTGGATTAGCCACCATGGTTAAAATGTGCAATTCAATAGCTGTTTTTTGTTGGAAAGTAGTAGGTATAACATACAAGGTTAAGTAAAAATCAAACCAATAAAGTTTTATTTCGTAAGTTATTAAAAATAACTTCTGAAACCTTTTAATATTCAGTATTGATTGGTGGATTTTTTTTGGGACTTATGCACGTAAAGAGAATAGAACCAACCAATCTCTTCCCATGGGTGTCATAAAAGGCGACTGAACTTTAACCAAAAAACATCTACATATAGACTTGCAATTTTTAATGGTATGTGCATTTCTGTATATTTCGAGAGGTGAACCGTGGATGGTAAATTAAGCAGATTTTAATGTTTGGAATATCCAATGTATGGACCTAGTATCTACTTACTATAACTTAGTGCCTTTATATTATGTACCTACTTGTATTATGAAAAATACATACATAACGTCAGGTTGGAAATGTTGTATTTGCCCGCAGTCACAAAAAAAAAGATTGCATTGGATACTACAGAGAAGCCCCATAGGGCAGCGCATACATACATAGGTAATGTCCAAAACCTTTATCCCAAATTGTGTGGTAAAAGATATCCCATCATCTCATCCATAACTCCATACATGACGGGGTGAGCCCATCACTGTTTTTGGTGGAAAATGCCTAAGTAGTCTTTTACGAAACCCACGGGAAGAGATGGGTTTGGTTCTATTCTTTTTACGTGCGGAAAACAATAATTTCGATAATACAATATAAACTTTATTGTGCAACGCAAGGAAAGGAAATACAATAAAGTTATATATTAGAAAAAGTCAAGTGTCAATTTTTACAGAAAATAGATATGTCTTCTTTTGGCTTTTCATATTATTTAGTTATGGTATGGTAACTGAATAGGTTTAAATTGAAGTAAAAATTGTTAAGTATACCTGAAATCTAGAATGGACAAAATGCACTAACAAAATAAAAAAGAAAATTGTGACTGAATATTGATTCTTATCTGTGGAATATTAATATCATTAGGCAACAAAATTAGAATTTTGTACAAGTTTCAAGTTTGACAGTCAAACTATATTAGCAAAAGTTGCTATTACCCCCGAGTAACCATGTCTTTAATTACCATGAGTAATGAAAAACACTATTAAATTTGCTCACATAGGTAAACAATTTAATATTGTGAAATCATAGACTGTAATTGAAAATAAAAACAAATGTTCTTTGCTTTATAAACTTACTATAAGTTAAAAATATACCTAACTTATTATTATAACTTTAAATTTGATATTGAAAAAGTTGCCTAAAAGAAATAATATATGATGCTATAGCCGCCAATTGACTTTTTTTTATTCACAACGACCTTAGCACTTGACCAGATTCAGATTACAATTAATGTTAAGCCAAGTAGGAACAGAAGGTGGAAATGTGGTCATCAGAATCCCCTAACTCATTTGAGGGACTGGATAGGATATCTTATCATGGCTGTTGGTTTATGGCAGATAAGTTGGTGGTAGCTAGCAAGGGTGACATTTAAAAATAATCTAACACCAACCAGAGAACTATCCATGTAAGTAAGTACTACACTGGAAATCAAAGCATTTATTTCAACATAAGATGCATGATATCATTTGTTGAATGTTAATTAAAATCTATTGGAAATAAAAATAGGGCTTCAGCATTTCTCGATCAGTCAGTATATCCAAGCTACTACCGCTTCAGAAAGATAAATTATCTGTGGGAGAAGAAGCAGTGAATGAAACCCACAGGAGCATTGTTCTTCAAATCAAATCCGTATTCTTGTTTTGCTGTTTACATTTTTACTCTGGAACCCAGTTCATATCAAAGGCACCAACAAATAATATAACATTAAATTATGAAGCTATTTGTAAGACCAGTCATTATGAGAAGGCAGGTAGGATTGAATAAATTGGTAAAAGTGCCAGACAAACTTGGCTTTATGAATGAACCATATTAGACAGAGTATATTCCCTGTAAGAAAGGAAGGACCGAATAACTTCTGGAAGATCTAGAACACCCATATCCAAATGGCTATACTTACATCTATTGCTAGTACCTATATTTCATTTTACTCAATGTTGTGAAATTTTCTGCTTTTTCTGTTCACCAAGTTACAGCAACCTCTGGCATAGTTATAGTGAATACTTAAGGAACTAAACCTAATAATTAATTCATTGTTGATCATATATTTTTATTCCAGGGTAGGTGAGTAGCGATATCTTTATCAATCCACACAAATACCTTTATGGGTAACCTACCACTGAGAAATGGGTGCATATTTAACCGATATAAATAGACCTGCATGACAACTCTACAGGCGATCTTAAAGCAGGCATGCGATCTATTCCAAACAACGTTTTTTAAGCACTCTTGCATTTTAAATCCGTCGTGACATGCGGATCGTAATCTTCGCAGGGCAGATTTTAGTCGAAGAAAAATAAATTCCAAGCCTATTTTATGAGAAGAAATAGGTCGAACTAATTATGAAGGTATGCAGTGGCAGGAACGTTTGCCACAGTAGCAATACAAACAAGGTGCATACCTCACATTTAAATTTTTATATATTTTTAGATGTTTTAGACTTAAAAGAGCACAGTGTAGCGTGTGAGGAAAACAATTACAATTTGAAATAGTCGCCTCGCTCGTGACGATCGCTAAATCGGTAGTCAGGGCACGACCTTGCTTCGTTCCGTCTCATACCATACTGTTAAAAAAAACCGTATATTTCACAAACTATATTTTCAATATAAATATTTTTACTCACCTCCACAGCCATACACATTGAATAAATCTTGAACGGATGTAGCCGTGGATAGCCAAAGGAAAAATCACAACACACGCCAATAACGTGTGCTTTGCACAAAGAAATTCACGAAACTGAAAAAACTACGTATTTTTTTTTTTTTTTGTATTAATTTTTACGGCTCTGAAAAAACTACCTAGTAGTAGAGTTGCCAGAGCCGGAACACGCTAGTCGCCAAAAATTACATATATCGCCTAAAAATTTGTCATAATATATATTCTTCATCGTCAATCATTTATTTGCAAGAATACATCAATTTAGTAAAAATCTAAAGTTCTAAGAATTATTTTCACGTTCTTTGAGTTGTTGTCTTCATGAGTTTATTTTAAATCCGTGTTATGAGCGCTCGTTTGTTAACGATCAACCCACTAGACGTGAAAAATGTAGACAGCGCTGTTCGCCAAAACATCGAACTGCCTGCATCGAATGCGTCTCATTGGTCGCATGGTGGTATTGGACTCTTATGAACAAAACATATAATAAAAAATATTCGCTTTCAAAAGTTGTCTAATGTTTCTCTAAGTGAGTGTAATAAACTATTATATTAGTATTGTATTGTAATAAATTTTACAGAATTACTGGCAAAGAAAATGTTTTGCATTATATGGGGTAGGTGGTCAGTGATATGACTCATAATTTGCAGTAAGCTTCTACAAGCATTGAAATAATTAAATGATTATTTTTAAATCTATGAATCCTATTCATATATTTTAATAACGCCACAGACTTATAATATATTGCAGTAGACCAAACATTAATGTACATATACACCTATGTAGCTTAATAAAACTATTTTTAAATATAAATATTGTTTGTATCCCAAAAAAAACACCTATGAGGTATGTACCATATTAAACATAAACAAAATCGTAATAGAGCTCCAGGTTCGATCCCCAGGCAGGCTATATAACAATGAGTTTTGCGAAACCTGCATGCCTGAGAAATAAAATTCTAAGGCATGTGAAGTCTTTAATCTCAATTCGGTTTGCTTCTAGTATTAAGTCTCTGAATACAGGGTAAAGGTTTAAATTTTTTAATTATTTTACAAACAAAACTTTGTTTGATGCAGGCAAAAGTACAACTTAAATGTCGGTGGCTCAGTGGTTTAGACGTGGTCTCCCAATTTGGGAGGACCGGGTTCGATTCCCGGGCAGGCCATGTACCAATGAGTTTTTAAATTTAATTTAATTACTTATGTGCATTTATGCTTCTGCATTTAAAAGGCGAAGGAAAACATCGTGAGGAAACCTACATGCCTGACAAATAAAAATTCAATGGCATGTGAAGTCCACAACCTGCATTGGGTCAGCATGGGCGGACTATGAGCCGTACTCTCTCATATATGAAGGAATGTTTGCAGTGGAATGTTTACGTGCTAATGTAGGTATGAATGCTTTACACATTTCCATGTCACTCCCCAAAATAAATAAAGAGACTTCTTTTTATTTATTTTGGCGATAAAAATAAATTTATTTTTTCTCTAAACAAGATCAAAGCAACTTGAAACTCACTCCCCCATTCACATTACGCTTTTTTAGCTGACCGATCGTCTATAATGATTGGTGTTGCTCTATTTCACCCACTACTTTATTTGCTATTTCATTTGACTATCGCGAGGTAGCCTAAAATTACTCAAAATTATTTTTGAGATAAGCGAATAGCGACATGTCGCCAAATGACCTTTTTAGTCTCCAACCAACCTCCTGAGATAGCTTACAAGGCGACAGATTACCCTATCCAGCAACACTGGTAATTTAGTTTGGTATACCGATATATCCTCCAAATAAACCTACTGCAAATCCTCCCAAAAACTAAGTTGAAATAAAAATATTTTTATTTAATTATTTATAGAAAAACATTATCATGGTTCGTCTGAACAAAAGTATGGCGCTGATACTTCAGTGTATTTTAGCAATAGCTTCCATCTCTTGGTCGACGTCTGCCGCTATAGCTTCTCGTCGGAGGAGTAGCATATTCCTTTCTTCCATCAGTTACACGCTAGATTTGATGTGGGCACAAATACCGACTCCGAACTCGAACGCGTGAAATCATATTCCTGATCGCATTATTTTTTACTCAAATGTCTATTGTGAAACAATAAGTTTACCTGCTTCTGCTCGATACGGGTATGTAAGCAAGGAATGCCGCTTTTTATGTAAACAACTTTTTTTCCGAAAATCTCCTTAAAAAAATTGTCGTCCCATTCTTTTTCCAAAAACTCCCAAATTTGGAAAATATCCTTCCAATGGCATCACTAGTTAGTTTGGCCATTTTTGAGTGTTGCCAAGAAAGAAAATTTAAACAAAATAAACCAATGTTTGTGAATATTACAATAAACCCCTGAGAATAATAATAGTGATGCTCACAACACAGAACACTATTACTCCTAGCGTCTAAAAAGGTCGTTTTTATAATTTGTTGCTCGTGGTTCTACCAGTAGTACCACTGGTAAAAAAAATCCCGTAGAACTACCAAGCGATCCAGTAGTACCATGGGAAGGTTTTTTACCCGTGGTACCTAAACAATTCATCTCATCAAAGGAATTCGTTAACATTCTCAACAGATGTGGGGAAAAGTGACGCACGTGATTTCAGGACATATTAAATGCCTATGCATACAGTTATTGAACATCCTAGTTTTTCATACAAACCGTCAGCAGGGAACTCAATACCTTTCCCGTTCGTATTATTTCGCCAAATCGAAACATGAACAGCCGCTAAAAGTCCACTATTAGAGAATCCAAACTCCGTAGGTTTTATATACTCTTTGACTCTCCCATGGCATCGAAATATTTCATCCCTACTAACTGCTCCACTCGGCCAGGCTGACCCTAAAGAGGAATGTAACTTCTGAGAGAAGTGTTGCTTCGTTTTTATTAACTTTAGTATCGAGTAACTATGAAAAAATAGTTTTGTTAACTATCGGCGTTGTAAGTCCAGTAAACATACGTAATTTTTGTGGTTTATCTTCCTATAATCTTAAAGTTCCTGATGTTTTGTAATATCCATCAGAATTAAACATATTTTCTAACCATTCTATAGCTTTCTTTAAAGTAAATGTAGGTATTAATAAAAATAAATAAATAAAATATCCTTAGACAATACACACAGCGTCATCTAGGCTTGTGTTGTGGGTACCAGATGGTTGATATACTACATAAATACATTTTTTTTGTAAATAAATACTTATTATAAATGAAAATATCCATAACTCGGGTACACATGTCCGTATTCATCACACAAACAAATGCCCCCAGCGAGATTCGAACCCGCAACCTTTTGGTATAGTGGTCAGAGTTGCTAACTACTACACCAAACAGGTCGTCATTAATAATAATAATAATATATAGTTATAAAACTTACAATATAAAATTCTAGTAAAAACAAAAATCGATTTTTTTGATAATAGTTACAGGAGACTTCTCCGACGCCATGTAATGCAGTGGTAATTAAAGTACCTATGCCAATACCTTCCATTTCACTTACCTAACATGCCCTATTCTTTTCCTTAAATTTTTATCGGTAAAAAAAACTCATGCAGTTACCTATATTATCTAAGGTTAAATCCAAAAAAAACTCACACTACGCCCAACTGGTCTATTGGAATAAATACTTTACTCTCTCAGTCCGTCGGACATTTGTGTCGATTCGGTTGCACACGAACTAAACTAAAACCAGATTTAACCTGGTGCTGTCACGTTATATTGTTCCAGAGAGAAAAAGACAGGTCCACTTTAAAATTAGTTTTAGTTTAGTTTGCGTACAACCGAATCGATAGAAACTGGTGAGTTTCTAGTTATTAGTGACCAACCCGTATGCGTTTGGCGTTTGACAAGCATTTGACATAAAAAAACAATCGAGTGGATATATTCGGAAATAAAACTCGTTAATATTTATTTATTACTTAACAAAACAACTTTATTGATGACATTTGTTCCCCATACGATAACAAGAGAAATTATGAAAGAAAAATAGCAATCAGTCGATTTTGCATAAAATTTTGAATGCAAAACACAACACAGGAAAACGAAAGATCCTTCATATAGCTACTTAGATACCAATATGTTTATTATGCTTGATTTGTATTCAACAGCATTTGTGTGCAGGATAGTCTTGTAGACTAATATCTACTGGTTTAATAGCCGGTCTATAGGCCGTCGAGTCCACATTTCCTAGACTACGCTTTTGATTGGCTAATGTAGAAGTCGGACCAATAGGATTCATTTATATAAATATTCATAGGCCGTGGACTCACGAAACAAATTAATTCGATAGATATAAACCAGCGCCCGCGATACGATCGTTATATAAACCCGCACCGTAACACATTAAAATTACTTACACCAGCCGCACGATAGTGGTCATTAATCAATCTAAGGTTGCTTTACATTATGCTTGCATAAAAGAAGCATAGAACACACACCATAGACTCCTAATTATAGGCGAGAGGCATCTGTCAACACCTCAGGACAATAGAACAGATGCTCAAAAAATTCTAACTCGCTATTGGTTTGTTGCATTGGCTCGGCCAAGGGCTATTTGGCAGGTACTCAGCGAGTAATGTTGCATTTTAATTTTTATTTCTTATAATGTGTGCATTCCGAGTTTTGAAGCTTAATAATGGCATAATATTGTGTAGCAAAATTTAGTGATGGTTTACAAGTGTAAATTAAAGTACGCAGAGACGAAGCAGCCAAAATCTTGCGTACAGCATTCTGCTACTTTACGAAAGAATGACTTAACCGTGATTAAACTCTGTATTCGCCAAGTATACGACGATTGACTTGCTTGACTGAGACTGACTTCACTAAACTGCAGAAATAAGACATAGCTGTATTGGCTTAGATCCCTTTGCCTTCGAGAGGAGTGAATTAAATCGAATTAGGACAATAGAAAAAAATCGAACCAGTTATTGGTTAGTCGCTGTCAGTTTCTTGCACTCTCATTGGCTCAGTCAAGGTCACGTATAACAACCTTGGTAGGGCCAATCGGAATGCGGTAGCTCGCCACCCGCATACCTCAGCTAGTCCATAGATTTGGTACTGTAATTCCAACATAGGCGTCTATAGGCGTGATCTATGGTACGTACGGTAAAGAGTATTCCAGACCGATAAGGCAATGGCAAAATCATCTGCTAATAGATGCTGCGAGAACGAGTATAAGCGCAACTCGTCCTCCCTGGATACACGCGCTTTGTTCTAACGCCACAATTCTAAAATGGCAGTGAGAAGTATTCGCGCCAAAATTGCATTCACTACATGTGTGATATTGTTTAACAGTTATACAAGCTGCCGACTGCGCTTTGTCGGTTTAGAAAACGGCATACCAGGATCTTAATTATAAAATTGTATGAGTAGCTTCTAAAGTATGTTGTACGTTGGCAATATATCAGTCACCTAAAACGCCTTTGAATGTTGGAAGGCGGGTATCGAATTTCGCGGGATATGAACAAGGTGATTGTTATTCTACTGACTCATGATATATTGACGATTACTAATAATGGTGTTATAAATAGTAGTATAAACCAAAACAACCATAGTAACGTTCAATAAACTGCAACGTTCAAGCCATACAAAAATAGTATTCGTGTCCCGCGAAATAAGATGTCTTAGCATTTCTGATTCAGAAGTCACTTCATGTTCGTTTTAAACGCGACAGTGTTTATTTGCCAATCACTGACAAAAACAAATAGTAATGAAAGGATTACATATTGCTCAACTAACCGAGAATCCGTTATTTTAGTAAAAGTTATAAAATTTTAAGATTAAAACAGACTTCATGCTTGCCCGTGGTAAAAGTCGTTGTCGAATACCGAAAAAAGAAATTGGCGACTCCGACCTACTTTTCTATAAATCGCGTCATCAGATTCTCGGGACGCCATCTATGTAAATCGTCCAAAAGTCATTACAAAACCAATAAACCCTTGTTCAAACCAGTCCGTTCGCGAAACGATTGGACTTTCCAAACAAATTCGTAGACGAACTGGTGTGAACAAGGCTTAATTTTTTTTTAATTCGATATAATTTTGTATTAACTAGCAACTTCATAAATAAGATCTATTACTACGATGTTGGTACCATACAGTACACTCGGCCTACTCGTTGGCATCAGCTTAACCACCATTAGGTCACGATTGGAGCGCTAAAGTGCGGAATATTTTTTTTTGGTGATCGTAGAGTTTTATCAAGTTTCTTTCACAGACTGCTCCATATACCATGTGTTGACACTAGTCTAGGCTACATAAACATATTGTCGTTGAACCCTGGGGGCGGGAGGTGGTCTGCGTCGGGTGCACCGGGTCGCCGACCGGGCCGGGGTCCGCCTGGCGGCCCGAACGGGTCGAAACGGGCCCCGGGCGGGACCGCTCCTCTGTAACATGAAAATGTGAACTGTTACTGTAAATTGTATTGTTGGTGGATGAGTAAGAGGTCATGCTCATTCCCACTAGGTATTAAAATATAGTATTATATATCTAGATTAAGTTTGCATATTGAGCGTAGTATACTTTTTTTAATTTTTTTACACTATAGCAGTTGTAGCGCGCGACTTTTTTTTTATAGACAACAGGTTAGCACTTGACCTCAATCACACCTGATGTTAAGTGAAGATCAGGCCAAAGGTGGCCGGAAACCCCATCTTATTTGGGGAACTGGCGGTCATATCTCTGACAACTGGAACACAACAATGTTAGCATTGCTGTTTGGCGGCAAATTTAGATAAGATGGTGGTAGCTAGCCAGGCGGACATTTAAAATGCCCTACCACAAACCAAAGCGAGTACTAAACATGTACCCCGCTGGGGATCGAACCCACGACCTCGGATTCGTAAACCCTATGTTATTTACATTGAACCACGGAGGCGGTTAAACTTAAAACTTCTTTCGCCTACAGGTCCTAATCTATCTACCAACCAAATTACACCCAAATGCGTCAGGCCGTTTTGAAGACGTAACAAGCACACATACACACACAATCTTTCGCATTTATAATATTAGTGTATAAATATTCATACATATTATAATTTTGAAAGTTGCTATCTCTAAGAAATAAACGTATCCATCGCAAGGGCTTTGTCCCCAACATTAAACAAAATCCTGGCTATACCCTTGCTGGAGCATACGAGTAATGACCAACATTAAATATATAACAAAACTGTTTGGTGTAGTGGTTAGAAACGCTGATTGTTACACTAAATGGTCGCGAGTGCCAATCACCAGGCACATGTTTGTATGATGAATATGGACACGAGTAACGGTTATGGACGTTATCATTAAAAATAAAGAGGTCGTTTTCATTTATAATTTAAAATTCTCGAAAATAACCGTAATTACCTAAAGCTATACGTATTATTTATAATTAGCTACAAGGCTTCTCGAGTACAGGTAAGTCAGAGCGACTTTTTTGATTTATTCTGTACCAGCTTTCCGCCCGCTTTAATTTTACCGCGGAAATTTGTTTATCCCGCGGGAGCTACACACTTTATCGGGATGAAAACTATCCTATGTTTTAATTCAGAGTATGTTCTACCTATATACCAAATTTCATCCAAATCCTTTCATCCATTTTGCCGTGGTTGAGCAACAAACAAACAAACATCCAAACTTTCACATTTATAATATTTAGACTAGTTAGATATTTACAAAAAAAAATGTATTGTGTAGTATATCAACCATTTGGTAGACATAATACAAGTCTAGTTGCTTTGTGTGGAACTAGATGGCGCTGTATGGATGTTCAAGGACATTTATTTTATTACATTAAACCCCATGCTATTGTGTGTATTCTGTATGATGATTTGAATTTCATTGAAGATTATTTAGTTAAAAGACAAACCTTGGAAGTCCACCAGGGATACCCAGTCCAGGATTCTCAATATCCCTGCGAGGTCCAAACGGATTGTAGATCATACCGCCACCGGCCGGCGCGAACGGGTCCAAATCAGATCTACCAATGTTGGGCATGTGTGCAGGTGGCAGTTCCCTGTAGCCAAATTACATGATTTTGGATCAAATATATTACATTAATTAATGGCATGTACAGAGATTGGAATGATGGAGTTTGCATACTGCTTCAGATGCTTACAAAAATATGTTTCTACAATGCATAAAACTGAAATCAAAATATTATTACTGCAATAGCACATGGACATCTGTCAAATATCAACTGAAAAGAAAAACTTGAATACCTATTCTACAGAAATAATAGAGGACGGCAATAATAATACCTTTTATATGAAAATTATTCATCATTACATGCATTAGTTTCGGATCGTAGCTAGTACTGTGACTGAAATTTGACAGGTGTCCACATGATTTCGCTTCTAACTGTACCATAGGTCTGGTGTGTCCGGGTTTACTCCAGGCAGTGGTCTGGAAGGGACCCTGAGTGGGTCTTCTTGTGGTCTTCTATTTAACGAATCGGCTGAAATGGAAAATTATATACAATGTTAATTAGTAACACACATATTTTTTGAAAATCATAATGACTTTGATATATGGATTAAGGAGGATATGAGAACCCAAAATTATTCATGGGTTGTAACGTTATTGTTGTTGTATCGTCACATTTTAGATAGAAAATAATATTAACTATGTTGAAATTAGAAGAATTTAATACAAAAATTAATTCCACTGATAGTTAGGTACCATTACAGTTGGAAAGCCTTCTCTCAAGGCAAGCCATGAACTCTTACTACAGCTCACCAATCTACATTAGCATGCACTTAAGCTTAATTTCCACTTCAGTAATAGTTTCTTAAGACAAACAAAAAGACGACTTGTCATGTCTGTACAGTACACTGGTCCACCTACACAAACTTAGGATCACTGATAATACCATTTGGAATGCAGGTTACATGAAAGCACATCACATCTTGTTTAACTGTCCCTAAAAATAGAATTTCTTCATATGATGTAGCCTCTTATTTACATCACCTACATACTCGTTCGGTTGGCGGTAGGGTATTTTAAATGACCGCCTGGCTAGCTACCACCATCTTATCTAAGTCTGCCACCAAACAGCAATTAATAGCATTGTTGTGTTCCAGTTGTCAGACAATATAGCCAGTTCACCAAATAAAGATGGATTTTCCGCATCAGTATGCTTCTACCTTCGGCTTCATCTTTTCTTAACATCAGGTGTGATTGAGGTCAAGAGCTAACCAGTTGTGCTTAATAAAAAAAAACTCCCCCATTATACCTATCTTATAAACTATTAAAAGAAACTTTTTGTGTTCATTTTTGTGTTGTTCAATGTGACATCAACCAGGAATTCCTACAAAGTAACAGTTCTATTGAGGTCAATATTTAAGAAAATGAAATCTCAATCACAATAATTCACTAAGGACACAAGACGAAAATAAAAATACATACTCCTCATTGTCTGAGTTTCCACAGACACAGTAGTCTTTTCAGTGATGGTGTCGATCAGATCCCGTTTGATGTTGAACATGAGCTCCTTGTGGTTTGGCATCATCTTCTCTATAGACCCATTCATCTCTTTCACTGTATCATCTAACTTTACTGCTATGTTAGACACAGTCAAATCATCTGACTTCTGTGGACATACATAGTTGAATTTGAAAATATTTACTCACCATTGTTTTAACATGATTTACTCCAATCCATTATGAAATTAGTGTTAAAGAAATCGCACTAAAATAATTTTACATAATTTCACATGTCAGGCATTGATGGATTGGTAATTGACATTACTGATCTGTCAGCCTATGTTTGATTAATAATCTCTTTGTTAGCAAGACAAATTCTTTTTGTGGTTGACAAAAACTATAAAAAATAAATAAAAGCTCACTGAATCTCTTACCATTAGATTGACAATAAAATTGCCATCGGTATTAAGTCCGTGCATTATATATAATTTACCATCAAGGACATATCTCAATGTGTAATTGTCCTTATCATTCCAACCTGTTGGTAGCAACTCACTCTTATCTTCATCACCAGACAGTGTGCGCTGAAAAAGTAATTGAAAGGATTGCATCACCAGTTTAGTTAGACTTAGATCTGAGGTGTGAAAACTTTCCATCCGGAGCCACAAAAAAACGTCAGTTTTATGGGGTGCACAATTTCAGACTCTTACAATCCGAAAAACTATGGTCTAGGAGCGAAAATATTATGGGTCTAACTAGTCATGCCCCGTTTTTAATCCAACTTATTACGGAGAGATTGTACTAATACAATGATTTGTATCTTTACCCAGAAGGGAAGTTTATGAGCTGGATAAATAAGTTTGTAGGCCATTTGTATAACTTTGTTCAAGCAGTGTCGCACTTAAAGGCTTATGTGACAAAATATGAATTATAAGTGCCCTGCGAAGTACGTAAACACTGATATGAAGATGTCACTGGCATAGTCCAAGGGCTGACAGTCCCAAACGATGCTCGAATTCGAAGATTATTAGAGAATATGAGTGCTTGCAATTAAGTTATTTCTAATAAATTGACGACCGATTGGTGTAGTGGATAGTGACCCTATCAGCTAAACCAACGGTTGCGGGTTCGAATCTCGCGAGGGGTAAATGTTTGTGTGATGAACACGAACATTTATTCCCGAGTCTTGGATGTTTATATAAATATTTATGTATGTTTATCCGTTATCTAGTATCCATAGCACAAGCTTTGCTTAGTTTGGGACTAGATGATTGGTGTAAGTGTCCGAAATATTTATTTATTTATTTATTTATATATTTATTTAATAAATGTATAGTTTATTTTTTAATTTAACACAATAAGTCTTACTCTATAAACCCTGTTTATTTTGTAATCAGCTCATTACCTAACTTAATATGTGACACCCACCATAGTAAAGTAACTATTTGGATAGGTACCTACCTATATTCTAAATTATGAAGAGCTTAGTTAGAATATGTTTAGGTGTTAGAGTTCTCCTACTTAAGTTAATTAAATTGTACCAACCAACCTCTGCTGCATCCTGTTTTCCATTTGACTAGATTTACAAATACGTACAAATAATATACAAATAATTAAATAAATATAGTAAACTAAAATAGTGAGTTCATATTCAACATCAACCCAATATAACAACAATTACACATACCATTACATTACCGTAATAAGTAGTCAATCGCGTGTCAATCTAACGCCCCGAAAGGTATCCATGGCTCCATAGCCAATTTGAAACTAGTTTGCGTTTCAAAACATGTCAGAAAATATTTCAATAATGTTTGGAAAACACATACCTCATCTCCTATACCAATGCTGCGGAATCCTCTCTTCGTCAAATTCCAATGAATAAATGATACAAGAACATCAGATTTTCGCTTTATATCTTTCTGTACAGTTCTGAAAGTCAAGTCCCAACCGAACATGGGATCCACCGATGTCCCCATTACGGCGTGTTGTTACAGTATACTAAGAAATTGATGATTACTTATTTAGTAAATCACAAAACTGCAAATCTTTATTTACGGCAACTAAATCTTGTGCCTTGTTAGTAAATAGAGAGAAAAATAAACCGACCCGAAAAATCTTAACAATTTTGACTTGTCATTTGTCAAAAATAAATTTTTTTATTAAGTTTTATTTTCTCCTCTAGGAGAAGGCAAAGGGATCTAGCCCATTACAGCCATGTCTTATTTATCTTATTTCTTCAGTTTATAAGTCAGTCTCAGTCAAAACAAGTAATTCGTCGTATACTTGGCGTATACAGAGTCTAGTCACGGTCAAGTCATTCTTCAGTAAAGTGGCAGAATGCTTTACAAAAGATTTTGGCGGCTTCTTGTGGGAACCCGAAAGCTCCGTTACGCACTTTAATTTACACTTCCCTTCACTTGTACACCATCACTAACGTTTGCTGCACAATATTCTGCCATTATTAGGCTTCAAAAGTCAGAATGCACAAATTATAAGAACTATAAAGAAAAATGCTACTTCACTCGCCGAGTTCCCGCCAAAAAGCCTCAAAAATAAAATTATTTTTGTATTTTTTTTTTTTTTTTTTTTGTTTCATTCTCTCCTTTAGGAGAAGGCAAAGGGATCTAGCCCATAACAGCCATGTCTTATTTCACTTATTTCTTCAGTTTGTAAGTCAGTCTCAGTCAAAACAAGTAATTCGTCGTATACTTGGCGTATACAGAGTCTAGTCACGGTCAGGTCATTCTTCAGTAAAGTGGCAGAATGCTTTACAAAAGATTTTGGCGGCTTCTTGTGGGAACCCGAAAGCTCCGTTACGCACTTTAATTTACACTTCCCTTCACTTGTACACTATTACTAACGTTTGCTGCACAATATTCTGCCATTATTAAGCTTCAAAAGTTAGAATGCACAAATTGTAAGACTTATAAAGAAAAATGCTACTTCACTCGCCGAGTTCCCGCCAAAAAGCCTTTTGTATTTTAAAATTCCTGAATCTCGGGAAGGCAAAGGAAACTTATTTCATAAAGGGCCCCACTATATTGTGTAACTTCATAACTTTGCTTATAAAAATAAAAAAAAATCATAACATCAAATTACATTACATACATTCATTGTCGGAAATCCAGTAAAGAAATACAATCAAGCCTAAAATACTGATCATTTATTGTACAGAGATAAAATTGACAGTGCCGTTATTTGTCACGTTGCCAGAGCAACTACGTGACATTTATTGTAGCGTGGCACCCAATTCAAATTATATATTTATAATTCAAATTATAGATTTCAACTGCATTATTCTTCAAATATCCAACTTTCTTCAAATAATCGGTTTTCGGTTAAAATGCGGATGTGGAGGCCCATCACTATGGAAGTGCCTATTCTTCTGAAAAACAACATGGCGGCCAGTGTCAATTCGGGAACGTCGTGATTATAACGTGAAATAATGAATTTTGTTATTCTAGAATATGGGTGAATATGTGCAATAATTTATTATACATTGATGTGCATAGTGTTGTGTTTTGATAATATTTGTGCAATTTGAGTGTGAAAATGGCCTCAGATAAGATTAAAGTAGCCGTTCGGGTTCGTCCCTTTAACAGACGAGGTAAGCAGGTTTTGTTCGCTAAAATAAAGAAAATTGCTATCATACTGGTGACTATACACGCCCAAGTTTATCTGTGTAATGTATTTGATAACAATATTGATCGTTCAAGTTTTTTATTGCGTGTAAATGAATCACAATTACACTTCTACAACATTATTTTGAAATACATTTATTCGTCATAATTTTGTAAAATCATTTTGTAAAGAATGTAGATACATATGCAAGAGGTGTGGAATTATTGTATTGGTAATAAACTATTATCAGTCGGCTATAGATCGGTACTTCAATGGTAATTGGAATATGTGGACAGAAGGTCCATTACTCCTGTTCAACTGGCTCAGTAAAAAGTGGTGGTATCTATGCCTAAAAAGTTTTTGCTGTGAATGAGCAGTTCCAGCGAGCCTACTGATGCCAGTCAGAATAAATTAGTCGTCTCTTCCAGCTCTGTAGAGCTGGTGAATCCATTGCCCAGAGTGGACTACACTAAAATTAGAAATTTTTTTAGACTAATTGCAGATTGAAGAGAAGTTTTGGTCAGAGGGTCAATACTATAAATAGCCCATAAAAAGTTGGATAATTCACAAGATTTTACACTGGGACAGTTAGTTTTTTATTTCATGGAACCGACTTATCACTTGAAATCATTACATTTTTAACTTACAATACAATACAATACAAATACACTTTATTGCACAAAAGGAGAACATACATTTTACAAAGCCCAATAATGGAAAGAGTACAATTAGGCGGCCTTATCACTAGACCGATCTCTTCCAGGCAACCTTTTAACTTAATATAATGAAATAGCCAGATATTTTATAATAGTCTTTTGCACTCTGTTTTACTTTATTAGAACTGAACTGAACCTTATTAGAAATGCAATATATATACTTATACCTTGCTCCTTAGTAACTTCATGTAGATGACTGACATGAACCTCAAGTTTATTTTATATCTTGTATTCTTCTTCTTCTTATCTTGTATTTACAATATGTATTTCAATTAAAATTCCGAATCGTTCTGGATGCCTTCTTGCATGCATAAAATTTTTATAAAGATTACTTTTGCAACAAAAAAATTATTTATAAGTATTTTGCAATTACTGTTTGATTTCAGAATTAAAAATAATAGTAAGTACATGAAATGGTTAATTTTACAGAATTACCTACCTATTTGTGAGAACAAAGTGTAACTGAAATTTTCATTCTCAAAATTCTGCTCGAGGATAATACCTACTGAGAGACAATCCATTTGTACCTGGAGAAAGTCCATAAATTTTCACCCCAATGGGTGAAACTCAATAGTGTTTTGGTGTTTATATGGGTGTTTATTTGTGTACTAAACAAACATCATCATCGTAAAAATAGCTACTTCAGGATAGCAATATAGTAAATTATCATACACGAAAATAGTACAGGAAAGAAGATTGGCCTAAACGAGACACCCACATCCTTACTGGTGGATTGATTGCACATCAATGCCCGCATCAAACTGCAGATGCATTAAACAATAGTTTGAATAGGGTAAAACCTTATTCTCTTAATGTAACACAAATGAAATCTAATTGGAAATTTTAAATCGAAATACTATTTGTAACTGGCTATTACTCACATTCAAATTGATTTGACCTTGCTGGATACATCATGAATCAAGCAACGTGGTGACTGGTACACAATGATAGGTCATCACTTTTATATTATTTTTAGCTAACAATAAACTTAGGTGATAGACTGTTCATCTGCAATGGAATATTACATTTTCCTATGTTGCTTCATAGTGTTCATATTTTTGGATAGGTATTCATATATTGAATCACTCCTGGCGCAGTCGCATTCACTATTCGGTGCCGATTAGCGTAGTTGGATGCCCACTAGTGGTATTTTCATTTGACTGTATCCTTGTGGTAAATTTTAATGTGGCAATAGAAATGTTTTAGATATAAAACCTAGAATTTATAAAATATCCTTTGATATTGCCATAGTACAGTATAAGAGATTAATAAAATATTACTCTTAATATATACTTACCTTAGTAGGTAATAGTAGTGAGTGACCTATGAATACAAAAAAAATGATTGCCACCTTTGAGACTAGATGAATTAAATTACTTACATTAACGTCGATGGATTAAGTACTCACGACATATTTAGAATTAAGGCTAATTTTCCAGTCACACTGATCGACGACGAGGACGCGTATGTAGCTGCTCTAAGCTGTTTTTAATTTGTAACGACATGAAGAGGTAAAAGCGTCTTTTGAAGTGGTAATCTTCGAACCGACAGTTCCACATTATTTCTGTCCATTGTGTGGATTATGTTTGGTTTAGTATAATTTCTATTGTTTTCGCTCTTACCTTTGTTGTGTACATTTTTCATACATGACTAATTTACATTATGTAGGTACATATACAATGTGATAGGGGTGGTACTTCTAACCCGTTAAGGCTAAATACTACATCCAAATCCATCGACAAAAAAAATAATATGGGGGGTCCAGCCCCCTTCCCCCTAAATTTATGACCATTTTTATTTTATTTTCAATGTACTGCGGCGCGCTCGATACTTTATGCGATATCAAAGGTTTCATACGTCGTAGAAACATGAAAAAAATGGCAAACGGTACCTAATGATACTGGCTAACTAATCAATTACTTTGTTTTGTATGTTTGAGATTATTTTGGTAAGAAAAAGGAACATTTCATATCCAATTACCTTTTTTTTACGCTACCTGCTCTTCTCTACTGTTTGGTTAGCTTAGTCAATGACCACGAAATCTAAAGACGAAACAGTTTCTCCTTGACGCAGGTTGTGTATTTTTAGTGTCCAGGGTCTATCTATGCTTCTAATTTCAAACAGGATGTTGTTTGAAAATGTTTTTCTGTTTAATTGTGAACAAAAGAGTACATTTGGTTGGCTCCTTGAAGTGTTATTTTCGCTAAATATTATTCATCGTCCTAAGGTTCGTATTACAGAATAATTCAAACCTGAATCTGGTTTATTTGCTATCCAATTTTCGCCGCAAGAATACTATCGTTTTCGAACTAGTTTTAGGTGAGACACTAGGTCACTAGGTTGACGTTGTTTTTATAATATTGGGCTCAGTAATGTATTGGGGTATCTGCTTTGTCCATATTTCAGTATTTCTATAGTCAGAATCATAAGTATCATTATTTGCAATTATTTTATATACAAAAAATATTATTCGGAGTGTGTGTGTGTTTTTATTACCTTCAATCCGTACTACGGGCTCGCATGTGCTTGACAGACTACCGTTCGCACTCCCGAATTTTTTAAATTTTTTAAATCTTTCAGAGACAAACAGTAGCTTACATAATTACATAAGCTCATGTACTCTTAAAATATTACAATAATTATTAACCTATAGTCTTTTACATTACATAATCTCAGGTGCATTTATAAATTACATAGCATAAGAAATCTAAAGCCGAAGTTTCCAAACCACGGACTTTGGTTGGGCATCGATTCCCGATAATTCGTTTTTTTTTTTGCGCGGTGATCGACGCATGCTCTGGGACATTTATAGGCTTTACGTTTTTGTGATCCTCCGGCTATTAGGCCTAAGAATTCATAGAAGGTATTAAGGTATGTCTGTTCGGCCTTCTGTGTAACCTTCAGCCTTTTCCTCACAACCCGCCCGGAAAAATTGGTACTTGCTAACCGTAAGGTTTACTGTGTCAGGAAACGGACTTGGCCTAAGGAAGACTTGGTCATTGACTGCCAAAATTACCTGCTACACTTACCTAGTTTTATCAATTACAAAAATGTGCGGTACGCTCACTTGCATTCGTCATGGTAAATAAGCGCGTGGACTCTCCGCTCGGCGGTTGCGCCGTTCCACTTTTCGCTGTATATACCTACCTCTTTACGTAATTTTTTAAATCGATTCTCCTCTAACGTTTGCCACCGTTTGCCACGTTTCGACAAATTCGTCACAGGCCGATCATTGTTTACTTTTTGATGCAATTGCCGTTGCGCAACGTGATTTTGATACATCATTCGACAGGCCTGATTAGTGGGATGAGTTTGAGGTAGAAATTATGACAAATTTTATCAGTGGCCATATTTCATTTTGATCACTACTTAAATGGCTGGTAAGGTAACTATACATATATACATACATAAAGTCACGTTTGTTTCCCGTAGGGGTAGGCGGAGACCACCGCCTTCCACTTGCTACGATCTTGACACACCTTTTTTGCTTCATTCACTCTTATACTTGTTCATACATTCTCGTCGGTTTACCGTACCCTTGACTTGTCTTCCGTTACCAAAATCACCATGCACATTCACTTCGTATATCTCTTTCGTTAGTCTAATTCACCGTCCACATGTCCAAACGATCTCAGCATAACTTTTAAATCTGCGTCTTCTTTCACACTGGATGACACATAATTACACCATTCCTGATTCTATTCTTCTACCATACCCAGCGTACACTTCCGTAAATCTGCGTTGGAACAAGTACCTCGCAATGAAAGCCCAGACGAGCGAGAATAATACAGGTCATAATAAATATCCCAAGATATAATTCTTTAACAATACCGACTCAAGAACAACTTGTCTCCACTTTCAAATAAGCGATTTGCCTTGTTTAATTCTTTATAGCTCAAACGCTATTAAAGCATGTAATGATCCAAACAAAGCGCAAGATCAAACAAACGCAACCAGTGAGTAAGTAGCAGTCTGAATGCCGTCTAGCCGAGTCGACTCTAGCCTTAATTTCGCATACTTTACATAACCTTAGAGCATATGAAACACTTACCTAGTAGAACCGGATTTGAAAGAAAACCGTGGGCAAGCAGCTCTGCTTGACTCACCACTAAACCTAGCCACACATAAGATTACAAACACAAATATTTGATGTATTTTACAAAAACTATCTCTTGCTATAAAGCTGTCATGTCACGTGATGATTGAATGTTTTTACTAGCTAGCTAGAGATGTGGTTAGCTTTAAAGTGTTTGTGGGCAAATTGTAAGGTACTTTGTAAAGGTCTGTGATTTGTCTGTGATTGATGATAGACGATTTGTATAATGTAGCGATAAAAATATTTACACCGCTGATAGTGAGCGAGATGAAATAACGGTATGTCAACAGACATATGAATAATTTGCTGTTATTAAGGTATGAGCAATATCTTTAAATACAATATAATACTAAAATGCTTGGATTCAATTTTAACCCCAGACGCAAAAGCGAGATGTATTATTTTGAAGTCTTTGTCTGTCTGTGGAATCTTTCACCAAAAACACTGCCAAATTGAAACCGGTTTTTCTTTACGATAGTCGGTATTTGCGAGATGGTTTGATGGAAATCAGTCGAGCGGTTTCCAAGAAGTTTGATAGTGTCGGCGTTTTCCTAAATTTACAGTTGATCACAAATTACTTCATTCTAACTTAACAAATGAAATTGTAAGACCCCACAGACCAAAAACGTTAAGTTGTATATACTTCATATATAGGCATGGAACTCCCTTCCAGCGTCAGTCTTTCGCGAATCCAGTCAATCATAAAAAAAAACTTCCTAGTGAAAATCTTTGATAATCGAATTGATTGTTATATTTTCAAGTAAGAGGATTATCTGATAAATTACAGTGTCATATACCTACATAACAAGATAACCATATTCCTACAGATGTTAATTAAGGGCAATTTGAATTCGTACCTAGCCCTTCCCGATCCCTATTCAGAGCGTGCGATAGCGCACGTTGTACCGAGTTAGCCAACTAGTGTGAGAAGGATTATAATAATATAACATACATAAGATATCGATTCCTATAGGAATCATTTTAGTTTTAACAATCGTGTATTTATGTGTAGAGCTTGTTCAGTTCCTTTTAACCGTGTGTTCAGGGAAAGGTCTGTTCTTCGCTTGCGTGGAATAATTTTATCGTGGATATGTTTAATTTGTGTATCCCGCGGGAGCTAGTCACTTTATCGGGATAACTGTGTAGCTGTATTAATCCAGGGCGTGTTCTACCTACCAAATTTCATCCAAATCCGTTCATCGGTTTCTCCGTGATTGAGCAACAAACGAACAAACATCCATACTTTCGCATTTATAATATATTACTTAGATTTGCTTCACATAAGCAGGCTTGCGTCTTCTCAGAGTGCAAACTGTAAATTTGCGTCAGATTAGTGACCATAGACAGCCATTGATTTGAAGCCGCCCCTTTATGTCATCGACTTAACTTGACGATTGAAAACGACTGGGACCATCGAAGCACGGAAACATTCTTATGTTAAGTACCAGTAGTGGTCACGTGCATCATTTCTTTACCGTAAACGGAAATTTCATCCGGAATGGTGGTGAATAAGCCTATAGTAAAGATGACATTGGTGTCGATTCGGATGTACACCAACTAAACTAAAACCAGTTTTGGAGTGGTGCCGTCGCATCGTACTGTTCCAGGAAGAAAGAGACAGTACTATTTTAAAACTGGTTTTAGTTTAGTTGGTGTACATCCGAATCGACACCAATGCCGTTGTTATTTTTCGGTTTGTGGTTTTCCAAGGTAAAATATGATCTTTCCTGCCTTTCAGAGGACCAACCTTTTTTCTGTGTGACCTCATAATCACCCAGATTATTACATTTTAACCTTAGTAAAAAGCTTACGGTTTTCGAGATATTATCTTTCTTTTAATTTTTTCTTTAATCTCTGTCTCGGCCTCCAAAGAATCCACCTCTGTAACGTAATTAAGTATAACTTGCGCTGAGTAAATACTAGTCTATTGTACCGGTTTTTACCGTAATGCAGAGTTCTAGATACTAACTAGGTAGGTACCTACTGAGACGGATTCAGTAATGTTTACTACACTTTCGTTTCCTGACTAATTGCGTTTCTTAGATGTAATAATAATTACTATTTACATTTCATAATCAAGATTACTGACCATCCATAACGTTCATATGTACAGTCAACGAAAAGATTAGTATTGCAGTTAACCTAATATCTTTGTGTTTAGTTTGTTTTACTGTGCGTAAAGTGTTTAGATTTATGCATGTGCTTTAGTATTTTTGGTTGGTGAGCATATGTATTGCTTTAGTGTGCGTGATCCATATAATTTATGCAGTGTGTATTATGCAGGTCTGTCTAGTATTGGAAATGATTTTACAAGATAATATATTATACACCTATATAATAAATAGACACCTAATATTATGAAATTATGATACGAGGGTGCGATAAATAATTCGTAGATAATTATAATAATATTATTTAACCGATTTTATCTCCTTATCGGAATTTTTAGTGGAAACACTTTTGGTGTTCGCTGTGACTATAAAGTTCGTTTTATCTATATAATGGAGACGGTATCAGGGGTAAGAGGTGTGTGTTTGTTTGTCTGTTACACAGATGAATAAATATTACTAGATCGAACATAAGGATTAAACAGCCTAGCCCGTTTCCACACAAAAGTACGTTTAGGCTTTGACGTATAAGGAAATCTCCTGAAATGGGTTCTAGTACGAGTACCTATATCCCAACTATAATCTCAACCATCCCTATATAATATTATAAATACGAAAGTTTGTATGTGTATGTATATTATGTTTGTTACCTGTTCACACCTAAACGGCTGGACGGATTTGGATGTAATTTGGTTTGGTAGACAGATTAGGACCTGGATTAATATGTAGGCTATTTTTTTGTTGAACCAATTCTGATAAAATGTTCCACTCGAACGAAGGCACGGGAAATAGCCAGTATTGCTAATAAATGTTTAAACATCATGGTCGTATAAATTTTTTGTCGTGAATCATGAACCGTAAATCGAACAAAATAACAAATATTTCTCAAACATAATTTTCTTTTATGTAGGTATCTGACTAAAATGGCGTTTCACTACGTGATCGTGATTATGTATGTATGTAATTTATCTACAACATCTCTAAATGACCTTTCGAGTAAAATGTATCTCCGAAAACAAGACGCGATGTTTCACTTACAATTTATAGTTCAAATACTCTGACCCTTGAAAACGTCTGTTTATTGATTGCCACATAAAAACGAGGTCGCACCACGAAAAAATTATCAATGACAATACCTAATCATGTTGTTTGTTGCAGAACTCGAATTGGGTACGCAGTGCGTGGTGGAAATGGAGGATCAGCAAACAGTGCTCCAGTATCCACAGTCAGCACACGATAAAGACAGGTAAGAAAGAGCATGATTGTATAGTATAAACAGTATAAAAAAGCACTTCCCAAGGTCTTCCCTATTGCCTTGGAAAATTTAATTTGTCAACTTTGAAATAAGAAACAGCACCCCTAAATTCTTGTTGACAAGTCATCCATCAATCAGAAATATTACTTGCATATTAATCTTAATTTTTTTAATGTCGGTTATAGCTGAAAATATGGTTGCCGAAATCATACCTAATGTGACTTGATGCTTTCGTAACAGTTCAAAATCTGTAATAATTTATAGTTACGGTATACCTATAAATACAGCTAGGTATTGCTGATAGTGGTAATCTTATCATTATAATTTGACTCATCAATCGATATAGTTTTGAAATAGACAACAGAAAATAGAATATAATGTGCAGTGGCGTGCACAGCATTTTGTCACAGGGTAGTCAGAAAGATAAAATTTGCTATTGAATAAGAAAAAATACTACTGCAAAATAATAAGTTACTCTTAATGCAATGCTCACAACTGTTTAGAATATTTCTGTTCACATCAGTATGAATCAGTTGTCTTGACAATGCATTTCAAGGTAAGCTTAAAGTTTTCTAGGGTAGGCATTGCTCTTCTACTTGTATGGAGGGCACGCCACTGCGTGTGTGTAAGATGCACCCACATTTAGCGGAGGAAAATGAAGCAATATAGAGATACTTAAAATCGTAATAGATCATGGATTTTTCTGTTCCACTTGGGTGGAAATCCTAGTAAGTCGGACACAATACTTCTCAAAAATGAAAAAAAAAAACGGCTAAGTGCGTATCGGGCTATGCGCAGTGTAGCCTTCCGTACTTGCCCTGATAATATGCGGACTCGGAAGAGGGCTTGACAAATAATTTACAACGTAAAGTACATTTTATGAGTTTTTCAACTATTACTCATTAACTTTTAAAACCTACTCACCTGTAATAGTTTTCCTTTTAACTTCATTATAATATATGCTACTGCCTTGAATTTTTTCACGTATCCCGTAAGCTTAGATTAATATTTCTTGAACGGATCCCTAAATCGAATAAGTGTTTAAGATAACCTCTAATAATTTTGAACGACCTATCCCCTACCCCACACGATGGGATTTAAAAATAAAAGAAACTTTATCCCTTCTTTACGTGAAGGGGAGGTATCCTAAACAAATACTTTCAAGATTTTATTTTACCACTTTATCGGTGTGATTAATATGTATACTCATGCCATGCCAAATTACAGCTTTCTAGTACTAAAAGCTTCTGAGCTAAGCCTGTCAGTCTGGCTAACAGACCGACATGGCGAAACTATAAGGGTATCTTGATGTCTACGAAACCCTAAAAACGTCATTTTCGTTCGTAGTTAGGTACACATCGTTAACTAAACGAACGAACTTTGTGGGAAAACAAAAGTAAACACTCTTGTTGATATTAGTTAATGGTATACAGGGCGTCCCAAAGTTATGGGACATGAAGGGGAAGTACCTTAAATATCGTAGATAGTGAATTTTGCTCAAAGAAGACTTTATGTTATTTTTAAAAGTTAGTAATTCTGCATTCATAGATTTTCTAAAAATTATTTGCTTCGGCTGGGAATCGAACCGACTCAAATGTGAAAAAAAAAACACCCTACTTTTATGATGCCAATCGAAAGAATAGCTAAAAAATAATAACTCTGCCTAAGTAACATAGTATTTTAAAAGAAAGGAACAACGTGAAATTAATCATTTTAATCAAATAAAAAACATACATGAAACTGCCGTAGTCAATTAAGTAGGTATTTTTTTGTAAATTAATTAATTAAATGCTCAAAATGTGATCCCTCTTGTCTTAGGCAAATCGCCAATCTTTTAATGAGCCCGCTGCCTGTTGATTTTCTAATCATTTTATGGTGAACACTCGATGTGATATGGCACAATTCTGTTTGCAACTCGCCTACGTTCTCGTATCGCTTTTTGTATAGCATATCTTTCACGTATCCCCAAAAGAAGAAATCTAATCATTTTATGTTGTTCCTTTCTTTTAAAATACTATGTTACTTAGGCAGAGTTATTATTTTTTAGCTATTCTTTCGATTGGCATCATAAAAGTAGGGTGTTTTTTTTTTCACATTTGAGTCGGTTCGATTCCCAGCCGAAGCAAATAATTTTTAGAAAATCTATGAATGCAGAATTACTAACTTTTAAAAATAACATAAAGTCTTCTTTGAGCAAAATTCACTATCTACGATATTTAAGGTACTTCCCCTTCATGTCCCATAACTTTGGGACGCCCTGTATAGTAGTAGGTAGGTACTTTAAACCTTTGCTTTTGAAGATATTGTTCCGACGGTTACTGCAGACTTTAGGTACCAGCGGAATCATAACACAGGCGACGTTACTGATTCTTTGATTTTGTATGAGGACTCAATACAGTTAACAACGCCGTTATTAGAACCTAACCCATCAGAAAATGGTATGGTAGTAGGTAGGTACATCAAACTTTAGTCTTTGAAGAAATGATTCCGTCGGTTACTGCAGATTTCAGCAACTAGCGGAATCATAACGCAGGCGACGCTACCGATTTCTTTGATTTTGTATGAGAGCTCAGGACGGTCATCGGCAGCCTGTAGCCGCATTCCGAATTAAACCTTTAAAACATAAACAAGTTTACTTGCCGCTTAATCTATATACAGGGTGAAATTAAATTCGTGTAATTCCTATTAACTGGTGACGCCACTCTTGATTACGAACAACTTTCCCCAAGCAATCATAGTCGAATTCGATCAAAAAACTTTTTATTACCCATACAAAGTAAACCATTCTGAAACCACCTTTAGTACAGAAGTCCAACAATTTTCGGCCGAATTTGCCTAGGAACTTAGTGTAAAATTGTTCGTAATCAAGAGTGGAGTCACCAGCCGAAAATGGTTAGATTTGTAGTTGTCTCGTTAAGTCGAAAGAGTTTTCACGTTCATGGAGCTGTACTTTACTTTTTTGGATTTATTCCGCTTTTACCATAGATATTATTCTTTGGCAGATCATTTGACGTAGGCGCTTAACCTAGAAACCATCCTTGCGCTAGTTTTGAAGATAGAAGAATAAGGAATAGGAAGAAACAAGTAAAGGCCGCACATTCAAGAATACCACTTCCTTCAGTTTTGATGAACGTTTTTATAACGATTCATGCCTATGTAATGCAATTATTAAGAGCAGTAATTAAATTCATCCATTGACCTAGTTGAGGCTTTAATTGGAGGACTGTGTCATTGATTAACTTTTCCGTGGCTTATTGTGTTCAATTTAAAAATATATCTGGGTTTTTCAATGGGTAGGTAAATGATAATAATAACTATGAAATGTTCTCTTTTGAAATTGAATGGCTAATAATATATCTACCAAGTGTTCATGGGTCATTTCAATATAAATTTCATTCATTGGACATACAAGCAGCGCCATCTAGTTCCACACTAAGCAACTAAGTTACCAGATGGTTGATTTACTTTTACACTAATTTTTTTATAAATGTAAACATCCTAATTCTGCTACACACGTCCGTATTTATCATACAAAAATGTACCCCTAGCGGATTCCAAGCCGCGACCTGACACTAGCTAAGTCACTAGTCTGACCACTACACCAAACACTTGGTTAATATTTATGTAGTATATTACCGTAACGAAACTAGTAGGTAGGTAAGGTACCTAAGAAAAACTAAATTAACATACTTTTTCGAATTTTACGACTACCAATCTGCTTTTAACGAGAGCGAGAGAGACAGCGATACTCGTCCTTGCACACTGAAAAAGGATGACGTTATAAAAGTGGGATCTTCCTGGAACGCATCTCATGAATGACAGTATTTACGTTCTTTCTGTAAATTTAGCCTGGCATGAACTTGATAAACCTATTTTGTTTTTTTTAATGATTGACTGGATACGCCTTTGACCACAATGTCATATGTTGGTAAGTTTTACTTATCTCAGTAGACCTACCTGCTCTTGAAGATTCCAAGAGTAAATACATCCACCTCTGCTTTGTCTACCGACCGACGACCTAAGTTGCAACAACCCCTAATTTATTAACACAACGTTCTGAAACCAAGGTATGTCAAAGAGTTCAATTTTAATTCTTTATAGATGAAAAAAAAAATACGCCCCGAACACAGAACCTCCTCCTTTTTTGAAGTCTGTTAAAAATAGTGACGTTTTCAATAGTACATGGGAATATGTATGACTTAATTATTATTAAAACGACCCGGAAGATGATAACTATATTTCTAAGTAATACATGTCAGATTTATTTAGATCAATAAAAATTCTCAATGATTGAAATGATACCAACGGAGTACATTGCCAAATTAGATGGCTCTGTAACACTGACGACGGTTGGCTGAGATGCTCTGATTGGCGCGTTACCTCGACGAATTGCGCAAGCCCCGGCGTATGCTCATACAATGAATAAACGAAGAAATTGGAACGCTGATTTAAAAAAAAAAATCGTCCTATGTCAGTTGTTCCTTTTATTTAGGTAATATAGGTACAGTCAACAAATACTGTCTGCAATATGTATCTGAAGATATGCATTATCTTTGACATTCATAACAAAACTGATTTTTATAGAACCAACTCTGAACTTGTATAAATATGTATAAAGTTGTTTCAAACATTTTTTACTCGACAAATAAGGTTGGTTTACTGCAAAGATTAGTAAGTAAACCATTATATCAACTATGATAAGAAAAATAAAAATAAATTATATTTGCAAATAATTAGAAAAACGATTTACCTATATTCCCGCCTCTTTTGTTTAAATTCGCAGACAACCTTATAGTGCTCACCTCTTCGGTCGTTTAATCACAGTCGCACCACTCAAATATGGATAGTTCCAAATTCAAATATATAATATTAATCTGTACGTTGCAGCTTTATTGGTTCCAAATCCAAAATCACTCTTTTTCTGCACTATCTCTATCTTCTGATCGCGGATGTATTGCCAATATTTAATAGTATTTTTGAAAAAAAAAAAGAAAAAATTATGCAACAACTGATTTTCTGCAATTTTAGAATCGACCCCTAATATTTTTTTGAAGTTAATGCTTATCGACAGATTCAAGGTGTCATACTATACCTATAACATATATCAATTATGTACACACTTCATATAGGTATCTATGCTTTTCTAAAGCGCCTTCGAAAGTGATTAGTTCAAAGAGTTCTTTTGAAGTGTTTCTGTTTTAATTTCAACTCAAATTAATTAAATTTCCATCTCTAGGCAATCTAAATTTCACTTTCTGGGTCTAAAGGATAATTAATTAAAGACGTCAGCGCGGTAAAAAAGGCTGTGTGAAAACTGAAGCGTCGGCGACGTGACGGTCGCTTATCTTCGTTACTTCGTTTTGTAGCCCTGTCCCTAATTACTAAATCCTCTAAAACCGCAAGTACGTTCTGAAATGGAATTTACAGCTGACCCGTCAGATGGGGTGGAGGGTGCTGCTCCCGTTATGTACAAGTAAATTGTAGAATACGAACCTTGTCTGCGCCAATGAATGTCGTAAAAGACGACTGGATGATATGAAATTCTACAGATCTGGACCCCGATTCTCGCGTACTCGACATTTCACTGTCGATAGATATTGACATGTCTATCTCATTTACACTTATATGCGAGTGCAAAAGTAACAAACCTATTGATGTCGATAGACATTGAAATCTCGAACGCGTTAGATTCATTGCCCTGGTGAGACGGACATGTATAAAAATGTATAAATTTCAATTTATTTATTTTGAGTAACACCTGTGTTACTGACTCCTTCATCATGACTCTTGGTACATCCTTTATTCCAAATGTAGTGCGGTCTGGGATATTCAACCATAAGCGTTGAACAGCCACGGCTTTTTTTTATAAACAACTGATTGCAAAACTAAGTTGCTATGGCGGCCGGAGGGGTGGAATGAATCTGTACGCGCTTCCACGAACATGTTCGAAATGCTTCCGTAGCTGAATAACTCCAGCATCACCCTGAACCATTGTTGTTCTGGACGCGGAGGGCGCTGTACGACTTCTAAGTGTAGCTTGCCCATAGGCTGCATCTAGACTAATAAAAAAATCTTAATTGTTTGAAGTAACTACTTCTATGCCGATTGGAGCTTATCTTCCAACGAAAGCATAGGTGTCCAGTGTGTATAAACAGTGAAAAAGTGATATTATTTATACCATAAAAATACAAGTACGTACAATAATAGGTAGGTACACATAAGTTACAACACACTGCAGCTGTGCAAAGTGAATTACTGTTTTATAGACCACCACTATTCATTCAAAGTCCAGGATTTGCATAGCATTAACTTTTGAATGTATGTGGGCTGTACGGAAAAATATTACCCCCAGGAATCTACGAGGACGCTTTTATTTGAATGTTTTATTCTATGAAGTGTGGAATTTACAATAGTAAATAAATTGGTAGCTATACTAGATAATAAAATCGTGGGAAATATGTTCGACGATCATCCGCAACCATACTAGTCTGCTATATCGAAGGTTGCCTTTTCCTTAGCACTATTTATGGGAGGTATGCCGTTAGTCACCTCGTTATGGCATAGCTACGCTGGTTTTTTCCATATTGTCCATGATCAGTTGCACTGAACACTATATCTAATCTACTAACATATACAATATGTCCTGTCGAACCTTTATCAAACGAATTATGAGAATATTAGACAAAAAATTATTGATAAAAATCTGATATCCTTTTAAAAATTAAAAAGTATAAAATTAATTAAGCTTTTATTTAAAACGTACCTGACTAAAAATAATAAAGTAACATTAGTAATTAAATATAGTAAAAAATTTTCTTTCACTCGATCTTTCTTGATTATTTTAGGTGAGTCATCATCCCATCGCATTGATATAGGCCTTCCCTCGTATAATGAGCTGGCCCAATGCAGATTGAGTACTTCACATGCCTTAGAATTTTTATTTCTCAGGCATACAGGTTTCCTCACGATGTTTTCCTTCACCGGGAGCAGTCGAATAAATGCACATAAGTGATTAAATTAAATTTAAAAACTCAATGGTACATGGCCTGCCTGGGAATCGAACCCGGTCCTCCCAAATTGGGAGACCGCGTCTTAACCGCTGAGCCACCGACGCTCTTTTAGGTGAGTGTAGCAGATTAAAAGGTATTAACAATATACATTTTTTCCAGATAATGCTAAAATACACAAAAGTTTGAGGTGTTATAAAAACTGTTTAGTACAATTAACAACATTACCTACCTTATAATTAACGCCTTAAACTTTTATGTATTTTAGCATTATGTGCAATAGAGTTTTAGTCATTATTCTTAAAGTTACTTTAGGGAATTTATAGAGGAATTGGTCTAAAATCCGCATATTTCGTTTTATCAAGGTGGAACCTTGATCTGACAAATTGCACATATTTAATTTTAGTACAGAAACACGCCAGAGACCAATGAATTTGGATATTGTGCATACTGCCATACACAACCTCCGATTTTAACCAAATATGCTTAACAATGAGCCAAAGAGGCAAACGGTATAATTTCCACTGTATTTTTCTAGTTTTATGACTTCCCTGTTGCATATTCGCAGAGTTATGACTCCGCTGTGCATTGTCCAGACATACGCTGCGGTATATGGACTTGGTGTTACGTAGAATTTAAATGTTGACTTTGTTATTTGCCAGTTCCTAGGTTCTTCTCGTCTCAAATACCGCAATGTCTTAAAATGAAAGTCTTTGATCAGTGTGTGTTGCCAGTAATGACATATGCAATTGAAACGTGGTCGCTCACTATGGGCCTCATAAGAAGGCTCAAGGTCACCCAAAGGGCAATGGAGAGAGCTATGCTCGGAGTCTCCCTGCGGGATTAAATCAGAAATGAGGAGATCCGCTGGAGAACCAAAGTGACCGATATAGTCCGAAGAATTGCCAAAATTAAGTGGCAGTGGGCAGGGCACATTGCTCTTAGGATCGACGGCCGTTGGAGCGGAAAGGTTCTCGAGTCTCGAGAGAAAGGCACCGGAAGACGCAGCGTGGGTAGGCCCCTCACGAGGTGGACCGACGATTTGGTAAAGATCGCGGGAAGCGGTTGGATGCAGGCAGCGCAGGACCGATCGTGGTGGAGATCTTTGGGGGAGGCCTTTGTCCATCAGTGGACGTCTTTCGGCTGATATGTTGATGATGATGAGGTTCTTTCGGATCGTGTGGTTTTTGAGAGCAAAATGTCTTCGCTGGAAAAACGAGCATAACATAAGTCGTGGAATCAAAATGGGACGTCACTAACCAAACCGAATTCCTACATTATATTTACTTTCGTGTGTATTTAATGTCAACATTCAGTCAAATAAACAATTTCTATTCTATACATCGTGCCCTGCTGGGAATCGAACGCGCGACCTCGTTACTTGTAAATCTAATCCTACAATAATCCTAAATAATAATAATCCTATCTGTAATCCTTCTAGGTCGCGCTTAGTGTTTTTTAAAATAATAACAGATTTAAATTCAGACTACAATTGATATCTTGTATTCAAAAAATATATGAATGGCTAGTGAAGGGAGAGGACAACCAAAGAAAAGATGGATGGAGTATGTTAAAACGGTAAGAATGGATGATTGGAAGAAAATACCATATTGCGCCTCAAATAACGGAACACCCTGTCGGTAGGAAGTTGAAACCACTGAACCTGCAGCAATATAATTACGCTAAGAATTTAAAGGCCACTTTATACATACCTATTATTAAATACTCGCCATAGCAGCCAAGGCGACTGAAAACCGCATTATGCAAATCGTTGCGGCGAAATAAGTTACAGAAAGTTACCTAAATCTCATGGAGGCCAATTCTTCTAATTTACAACACAACGTTTATAGGAGTTTTGATTCCAGCTGCGAGCATTTAAAATATTTACATTTTGCGAATAAAAAATACAAAGAGCACAGATTTCGCGTTTTCCGCGACCATCGTGGCTCGTTGGATAGGTTTGATGAACGTAAAAGAAAAAGCCTCGATTTCTGAGTTCCGTAGCCCCGTCAATATTAATTAAAATAAATTGTTTGTAGATTTAATATCCCTGTACAAGATAATGTTGTGTATTTTTTTTACGAACATTTATAAACACAAACATTTACAGTTAAAAAATTGCGTCTAGCGCATCTCCTCGAGGCGGCATAGTGCCCAACAGGCAAGCAGCGTTCCCGCGCTGAATAGCGAGATTTATTCTCTGAGCTAGAAAGCCGCCCGCTCTGCGGTCACCAGAAGCCTCGATGAGACGCGACGAGGTATTGGACTCGGGGCCCCAGGGTCCCATCGTCTCGACACCAACCGGTTCGAACACGTAATCTTCTTGTAGATCCTGGTACTTACGCGATTTTTTTTACAAGACTGGAAAATTCCAAGACCACATCAAGTTAGATAGCACACAAGATAGCCGATTTTATATAAATTTTCATGTTTCTAGAAAAATGCTACGACATCGTGTAGATCTGAAGATAACATGTCTCATGACACACCTTACTCTCAATATACGCGACGTTATGTCAATGTCTCATTGTTTCCTAAAACTGACCTCTGTAGTATCGTATATGAATACCAATATCGACAAAGTATCACGTACAAAAGTGTCCGGTATCCAATAAAAAGTACTCGAGACCTTTTGGTATCGATACTCTTCCGCGTCCCTACGCGTATATGATACTACTTATAGCAAGGTGACTTACGGTAATATTACAAGGTGATAAAAAGCTATGTGGCTTGTCCAACACTGAGAAGCTAAGTAATATTGTAATCACTTTTCATGATTTTTTTGATTGTACATATACGTAGTAACCTATAAAAACAATATTGAATGATGTGGTTTTCTTACTTTTTATTTATTTTATTTAATAGGGACATTTTTTACATTTTATTTAAAATTGTTAATTTATCCTATTTAAATTACATCAAACAACAAATTTCTAAAACACAATTGAGAAAATACCTATATCTTATAGAAAAAATACGCCGTCCAACTCGCTTCCGTGAGGCATAGGTTTTTTGTTTAATTTAATAAAATGCATCTTTTCTCGTGCCTAATTTGTACCGCGTTTCCCGCTCCGCCCGACATTCAAAGTATACGCAAGGGAGGATAGAGATGACAGTACCTACACATTAATATGAACAACTTTTGCTACTGGAACAACTACTATGACAGCGATCGTTTGTTATTAGAATGGGCCCCCTGAGAAGCAGTGTGTTTATAGTGCAATTAGTATTTTCTATACTAACCCATAATAGGTTGGAGTTAAAAATTAGGAGTGCTTTATACATAAATATTTACCTGCGCTAGTATATTCTAATTTAATGGTTTTGACAAACATATCCCTAGTAACATCAACTTACATTAACCTATTTTTGGCCGTTATCTACCTAGTCACTATCGATTTGTTTACGTGAAGAAGTTCAAACAATCGGCACCCAGTTCTTAAGAGCAACCGGAGCGAGCAGGTCGATGATCTAACGGGGAAGTTGGAAGTGATGTTTTGTTCCTCATGCTATGCTAGTTTTTATATCAAGACGTGCACCTACTAGGTTTTATATAAGACTGGCGTTCTGTCCGCGGCTTTGCCCGCGTGGAATACATCGCGGACTTTCAGGATGAAATGTAGCCTAGCTTACCGTTTCCGGGTACCAGGCGACCTCTGTGCCAAATTTCACCAATTTTGGCTTGAAAACCGGACAGACTTACGCATTTATAATATTAAAATATATTATTATAACACAGGTAATAGGGAGCTTCAATAATAATTCTGAACTGTTGATGGGTAGCAGCGTCCTTTGTCCTCGTCCCATATGTTATCAACCATTTTACTCGGCATATATTAAAATAGACTAACATACTTTCTATTCTATTACCTATTTCAATTCTATTATTATTAACTATTTCAACTTTATTCTCCAATCTTTGTTGGAATGTTGGCCTAAACTGGGTGTTATGGAACGCACCGCTTGCTCTCTGGTCGGTGACATTTATTATCTATGCCCCTTACTTCATAAAATACTATCTTAATGAACTAGTTATTATAAAATTACATTTCTCCTTCATTTCATCAATCTTGCCTTCACCTAAATCAGACATTACTACTTTTATCATTTTTATGGCATTAGACATTAATAGTGATATAATGAATTATTAATTAGTTATTCAGAAGTTAAATTATAACAATATTTGCCCACCACAAAGTGGTAGAATCTGTAGAGACAATATACTCGTAGCTTTGAAAACTTTATATATCATACTATCTTTCCGCCCGCGGCTTCGCCTGCGTGAAATAACTTTATCGCCGAAATTTGTTTATCTCGCGGGAACTACTCACTTTATCGGGATAAAAATTATTCTATGTCTTAATCCAGGGTATATTCTTTAACTTTACTTTCGCATTTATAATATTAGATTACATAAACATTTCATTTCAGTTACTCGTACAAGCACTAATAAAATACCTACGTAGAAAAAATATATAAGTATAAGCACAGTTTCGGGACGCTTGGAGCACAGGTCGGAGGGTGAATGAATGAATGAAGGTGTCGTTTATTTGAAGTAGGTATGCATACCAACTAATTTTATTTACAAGCTTCCCACTTTTTAAAGTGGGACACAACATTCCCGTGTGTATTCTTACAATTTATAGCTTATATTTTTGTTCATTTGCGAGTTAGTTCTCTACATTTATAAATATGACGATGCTTCGGAGTCCATTAAACGGAAGCGGTCAGATGCGCAGGATATTTTAAGGTGCGCCAGCGTTCGCGCAAACGCAGGGGACTGGAGAAGAGGTGAGATGATGCGTCTGGCCGATGGTAACTTTATGCCCTCTACCTAGGCCTGAAACGCCGAGTTAGCCAAGCCCTTTTGCATATCTGCGTTGGGGTGCCTTCCTCGCCAGATCAGACTTTGTCCGCTATACTGGGGGGATCCACGTAAAGGGAGGGGGGGACATTTTAGGTCAATACCTAAAATGTTCCCTATCCCAATGGATAGGAGGTAAATTAGAATATTACTGCTTGAAGGACATGGACAGAGGCAGTAATAGCTCGGGAGGCCGGGGTCGCGTTCCCGTGTATCATACCATAATTACTGGACCGGTTATTAGGATGTATAATATCCCTGACCATATGAAGCAAACATTCTACCGTGTCTTAACTCGATAGTATATTTGTCGACAGATTATAAAATACTAACATTTATTCCGAGTCATCGATGTTTACATACTTATGCACTGAGAAAAAAGTACGTAACCCTGGTGCGTAATTCTGCGTTGCGCTTACTTAATTACAGTAAAAATCGTGCCAATCGGACTCACGTACCCGGTTACATTGCGTGCAATGAGGTAGTTGTACGTATGCGGCCTACGTATGTACGGTTGGCTTAATTTTATACTTAAATACGTAGCCGAGCTACGTCCATTTTATATAGTAGTAATGATGTAACTCACATATGTACTGGTGTGACATACATACTGTATAGATACCAGTGCATTGGAGCATATAGTGTCGTACGTTCGTACTGGTGTAACATACCTACTGCATAGATACCAGTGCAGTGCAGCGTGATGTACCATACATACTTACGAGTGTAACATACGTACAGCAAAGATATCAATGCAGTAAAGCACGATGTACCTTACGTCCGTACTGGTGGGACGTACGTACTGCATAGATATCAATGCAGTAAAGCATGATGTACCTTACTTCCTTACTGGTGTGACGTATGTACTGTATAGATACCAGTGCCATGGAGCATGATGTACCTTACGTACGTACTGGTGTGACGTATGTATTGTATAGATACCAGTGCCATGGAGCATGATGTACCTTACGTACGTACTGATGCAACATACGTACTACGTAGATACCAGGGCAGTGGATCATGATGTACCATATGTACGTACTGGTGTAACATACGTACTGAATAGATATCAATGCAGTAAAGCATGATGTACCTTACTTGCGTACTGGTGTGACACATGTACTGTATAGAAAACAGTGCAATGGAGCATGATGTACCTTACGTCCATACTGGTGTGGCATACGTACTGCGTAGATACCAGTGCAGTGGAGCATGATGTGTCTTACGTACGTACTGGGGTGACATACGTACTGCGTAGATACCAGTGCAGTGGAGCAGGATGTGTCTTACGTACGTACTGGTGTGACTTACGTACTGTGTAGATACCAGTGCAGTGGAGCATGATATGTCTTACGTACGTAGTGGTGTGGCATACGTAATACGTAGGTACCAGTACAGTGGAGCATGATGTGTCTTACGTACGCACTGGTGTGTCATACGTACTGGATTGATACCAGTGCATTGGAGCATGATATGTCTTACGAACGTAGTGGTGTGGCATACGTAATGCGTAGATACCAGTACAGTGGAGCATGATGTGTCTTACGTACGCACTGGTGTGTCATACGTACTGGATTGATACCAGTGCATTGGAGCATGATATGTCTTACGAACGTAGTGGTGTGGCATACGTAATGCGTAGATACCAGTACAGTGGAGCATGATGTGTCTTACGTACGCACTGGTGTGTCATACGTACTGGATTGATACCAGTGCATTGGAGCATGATAAGACTTACGTACGTAGTGGTGTGGCATACGTAATGCGTAGATACCAGTACAGTGGAGCATGATGTGTCTTACGTACGCACTGGTGTGTCATACGTACTGCATTGATACCAGTGCATTGGAGCATGATGTGTCTTACGTACGCACTGGTGTGACATACATACTGCGTAGATACCAGTGCAGTGGAGCATGTTATATCTTACCTACGTACTGGTGTGACATACGTATTGCATAGATACCAGTGCAGTGGATCATGATGTGTCTTACGTACGTACTGGTTTGTCATACGTACTGGATGGATACCAGTGCATTGGAGCATGATGTATCTTACGTACGCACTGGTGTGACATACGTACTGCATATATACCGGTGCAGTGGTGCATGATGTGTCTTACGTACGTACTGGTGTGACATAATGTTTAATAGAACTAGCAGGTAAGGTTATAAAAATAAAATTTTAATATGATGTAACGAATACAGTATATTTTCATCAAAATGAAAGGTAATAAGTAAAAATTAGTGAGTAATGAAATAGAAAGTACTGTCAGGAGCAAATATAGAAGTAGTAGCCAAATATTTTTATGAATCACATTCAGGCTCACTACCAGACATTAATAAAATTTATAAATAATCTTGCAAATGGTGAGAATTGATGACTTCCCTAGGTTATACAAAGATTCAAGTAGTTCACGTTTAGAATCTAATAACAAAAACTGTCCAGATTTAAGCATTTTATAATCCAAATATTAACAGCTGTACGCTCGATGCTCATAAAAATTTGACCAGTTTGGTTGAATAGATGTTGATGGAAACAGAATGCGTACAACTTAATTGCTCTTAAGTATTTGATACTGACTGTACTTTCCGTATGGCGAAGAATATAGGTACTTATATTTTATCATTTACCGTGATATTGAGCAGAAACACTTATATACCGAACGCCATGGAATTATAACGTCAATTCTTCTATTAACATAGATAGATCGATCGAACAATTGGATTGACAATAATCATACAAATATGACAGTGATATTGTAATTTTATCATTTACCGTGATATTGAGCAGAAACACTTATATACCGAACGCCATGGAATTATAACGTCAATTCTTCTATTAACATAGATAGATCGATCGAACAATTGGATTGACAATAATCATACAAATATGAGAGTGATATTGTAATTTTATCATTTACCGTGATATTGAGCAGAACGGCAATATTACCGAACGCCATGGAATTATAACGTCAATTCTCCTATTAACATAGATAGATCGATCGAACAATTGGATTGACAATAATCATACAAATATGACAGTGATATTGTAATTTTATCATTTACCGTGATATTGAGCAGAACGGCAATATTACCGAACGCCATGGAATTATAACGTCAATTCTCCTATTAACATAGATAGATCGATCGAACAATTGGATTGACAATAATCATACAAATATGACAGTGATATTGTAATTTTATCATTTACCGTGATATTGAGCAGAACGGCAATATTACCGAACGCCATGGAATTATAACGTCAATTCTCCTATTAACATAGATCGATCGAACAATTGGATTGACAATAATCATATAAATATGACAGTGATATTGTAATTTTATCATTTACCGTGATATTGAGCAGAACGGCAATATTACCGAACGCCATTGAATTATAACGTCAATTCTCCTATTAACATAGATAGATCGATCGAACAATTGGATTGACAATAATCATACAAATATGACAGTGATATTGTAATTTTTATGACTGTGCATACAATCAGTGTGTGCGAGCACTCACATGAAATCGAAGATTTCAGTATAAAATTAAATTTCTTGAAAATGATTATTTATAAATTTAATTATTATACTAAATATTTCTTATTTAGACGCGGGTTGCCCACACAACACATCCTATAAAATAAACGTCCAAAAATTGCTCATAATTTCAAAGCTTCTTAAAAATGTTCAATAATTTTTAGAAGCTTTGAATTTGTATTTTTCATCAATTACTTTGGCATATACAGATTAGGCCACCGTCCTAACAGAAAATCAACCTAGAATTGTCTAATTTTTCGGTATGATGAAAATTTAATCTAAGGTCCATCTTAATGTGACATATAATTTTAAATTAGGCATTACAGTCATCGTATTAGGCACCGGAGAAATTAATTGATCAGAGTTCGAAAGCAAATACTTATTTGTTTTTTTAACTTCATATGCAAAATAATGCTGATCGAAATCGACACATTCCAGTAATAAACAAGAAAATATAACATCATCATTCTCAGTTAAAAGTATTCTCACTACTTGTGCAAAAATTGGCAAATAACTCGACTCTGACAAATCTAATGTAATAATACATGTTTTATCAAATTTGACCCCTCTTAACTTAACCCAAGGTACGGAGTAACAGATTTGACTAATATCTTGTGAATTATGCTTTTCCTTGATTTGTTCTATTTCGACAGGTGTAATTTTGGACTTTTTACCAGTAGATAAAGTAACTAAGGGCTCATTTCTTAAAAATAAATCGTTTAACATTAATTGATTTTTTATAGCAATAGTTTTGCAAATGTTAACTGTGCTCATTGATGCTCTCGCTACAAATTTGGATATACGATGTTTTGCTTCAAACCGCATAGTCCAAATTTGACTTAATGGACCAAATTTTTTCAACATCTCTGGGTAATGTGTAAGAAAATGAAATTTTGGCTTAAGGTCGGTTTCGGTTAATTGACAATAAAGCTCATTTAATTCTGCTATTGCAAATTTTATTTGCTCAATATTGTCATTATGAATTCTATGACTCAAAAGCTTATCAAGAAGCTGACGAAGTTTAGTATATAATAGCCAAACCTCATTCTCATCTGGGACATTATACCCAGCAATAAGCCCAAAATAACGAACTAAGGTAATCATTTCCGAAGCAGAACATTTAAGCTTTATAGATGATCCTTCCATTGTAACAGAATTTGAAGGTTTCGAATGAGAATCAGGCCCATAATCAAAAAAATGCAGTTTTGACTTTAAATTAACTAAAGTAATTAGTTTTGCCTTTTGTACCAAATATGTTATTACAAATGGCATAATATAACGACAGCAACCTTCGAGATAGTCATGTAAAATATCTACAGCAACATTTTCAAATAAATTGAATCCTTCTAGAACAAGCCACACACATTCTTCCTTAATACCGGTCTTTGAAGTATCTTGCAATGATACATCATTAATGTAGTTACAGTTATTTCTTAATAATGCGCTGTTCTCATAAAGCAAAGTTTTAATTTGTTGTCGGTCAGCATTGCATACTCGACAAGGTCGATTAGCCGTAAAACTTTCAACAAAACCAAACATGCCATTTAAACCAAGATTATCGCCTGTTATAGCAACCACATGAAATTTAATACTTATTTCGCATGAATCAGTTTTAACAGTGATACCATTTGATTTCAAATCATTAAGTAGATGAATTATTTTCTGGAAAATCATATTATTGCCAAAATGTACCCTATCAGAAGAATGAAAAAGAGCTAAAATAAAAATGTTCTGTAAAAGTGATGTATAGTAAGGTGGAAGGCACGGAATGGATACATAAACGGCTCCAAGCTTATGAACTCCAGCATGACTTCCTAATGGATTTCCAATCTCTAAGTCATCATAGTAAATAATCAACGGTAAAATTAAATCGGTTTTATCAGCAATATTTACTATTTTACGCCATACTGAACCTTGAACAATATTTTCTAAACCAAACGAGGAACTTTGTAAATAATTTAAATACTCTAAAGTTACTTTCAAAATATTATTTAAGGATAAAAAACGTGTAAGCGTTTCTTTCATAGGCATTATTTGCATAGTACAAGAAGTGGGAACCATCATCACACCCAATGAACTCTTTTTATTTTCCATGCGCTGACCAATCACTATTTCTAGTGGCTCCAGATATGTTCCTAATTGTTTAAAATGTTGTAAGCGTATATGTTCTGTTCTAAATTTTTCCAATATTTTGCTATTTAGAGAGAGCACTTTCTTAAGAGCAACACCAGTATCGGTATTAACTTGATTAGAAGGTATTATTTCGAAGAAATGTCGCAATAAAACATCCGCCGAATTATATAAGAACGTTTTTAACCCTTCAACAAGTAATTGTACTGTTTTACGGGGTATGGCAGGATTAGCATATACCGAAGATATTAATGCTGACATATGGTGTACAAGGACATCTTCACTTTTCCCAAGTAAACCCGGGGACTCGTTTATTTTGGATTCCGACTTCTTATTAGCCGCACTTGTTGAAGGCAATTCATTTATTTCGACACCAATATCACGACTCAAATTCTGTTCTAATGAATGTAAATCGTTTGATAACAATGCATGATCTCTAGACAAGTGTTTTTTAAAAGATGAGGAGGAGCAAAAATTTCGAAAACATCCCTGTTCACCACACCGAAACTCAGAATTACTACGTGTCGATTTACAGAACATTTTTATATGTGTAATGAGTAGAGACGGAGAAGCCATCGCTTTTTTACAAAAGAAACATGAAAACATTATAACTATACCGTCCAAATACTTTAACGTAGAATGACAACTTATTACATATGTATGATTGATTTGAACAGCTTATTGAAGTTACTCCGCCCTTTAAAAAACGTAAATGTGAACAGTTATTATTAATCTAACATACCTAGATCTGTCAAAAGAGTATTTACACTTTGGGTGATTCTATCGAACTTCGTTCTAATTTGGTAAAATCCTACTTGAATGACGAGCCAGATATCAGCTGATTCGTCTGGGTAGTATGCACCCGTCGCCTGGAATATTTTAAAGGCGGCGTCGACTGCCGTTATTAGTTTTTGGAACTTATACAAAGTATTATTAATAACGACATAAGCAGCTTTAATTTCAATTACAGAATCACCTACAAATATGACGAATGGTTGAAGAGTCTTCCCTGTCTTCAACGACTTGTTACGTCTGGATTCCAGTATGCTACTCACATCGCTTTGGGAAGCAACCTGAGTAATATAACCATCCCGGATTTCTGAACGGGACGGCCTCCAATTTTCTTTTCCTTTTTGCTTACGCCAAGGAGAGATATTAATTATGTAGGCTAAAAGTATTAGAGCCACATTCGTGGTTGTTTCTTGATTATCATCTGAAATAAACCAAGTACATGTTATGTGGTCCATTAATAGCCACCTTATCCTAATATTTCACCTGTGAAGCTGAAATTTGGCAGATAGGTAGTTTATAGGTAGGAGAGTCAGCTAAGAACGGATTTTGCGATAGGGTAAAAAAAAAGTAAGTCAAGTAAGAAAGGACTTTGAATTTTAATTCGAAAGGTAAGTTTCTAGTACGATAAGCAACTCGAAGTATATACTTACCATTAATCAAAGTAATATAATCCCCTATTGCCTCTTTAATATTTTTATCTCTAGTTGTGCTTAATTTGGATTTTGCATATTTAATAATTACTGCCTTTTGCCAAACGATTTTGCAAATCAAACTGTTTTCTCTATCGGGATACAGGTGACAGAAATCTTTTATAAGCTGTAAAAAATAATACACGTAGCTTAAAATAAACTTCACTCTCATCACATACACAACCTCACCTGAGGCAAATAATAAAAAATATATAAAAGCAAACAAATGCTTCGGGGACAGCTACTAGTCCAAGTACTTACAAAATATAGTACACTCACGTAAACACAGTGATTGTGACAGAGACAGGGGAAAGAGAGATGGGGAGAGATAGAGGGAGAGGTAGAGGAAGAGATAGATAGACAGACAGTCAGAAAAAAAGTGGTGGATGGAGGGGGAGATAAATATAATCTATACAAAGTAATTATGCAACATACAAGTGTGTATCCCTGTTGCTGCCGAAGTGCAGGGTAGTCATTAAAATAGTCTGCAATGTTCCCTTGTCCACTCTTCACTAGCTCGAGACGAATATCTGTGGTTTCTTCCCATTTCTCTTCGACTGATTTCCATGGGTCCACATTGCTCTTGAGCCATATCAGGGTTTCTTGCATTGAACGATCATCTAAAAGATTAGCATAAGACGCTACAAAAGAATGTTACAGCTGCATCTCATCATATGTGCATGTCGTAAAAGGAGACTTAGTGAAAGGGTTCATCTCCGACCACATCGTCACTTTCCATCAGGTGAGATTGTGGTCAAACGCGAATCCAGTCAATCATAATATATATAAAAAAAAAAAAAGAGTTATAATAAGTGTACTCTGCCAATGCATTATTTCATCCTAGAACATTAATTATACAATGCCATAAGTGAACTGTCGTGGACGCTTGATTTTAATTAGGTGGGCGTGGTAGTGTTCCTGACCACCTCGTAAGGGACAACGGTCGTGAGTGTATGTATGTATATATCATAAGACGAATGAGACGCTCACTCAGATACCTAAATTCTGTGCGCTATCCGGCTCTGGAACTCCCTTCCAGAATTCATCCGCCGCAATAAAACTTGAAGTGCCTTGTTGGTGCAGTTCGGTGATCTGCATACTTGCAACAATTTCTTTTTCCCGAAAGGTTGTCAGGAAGAGATCGTTCATTAGCGATAAGACCGTCAATATTGTATATTGTGTTTCTGTACAATGTATTTATAATGTTGATTTTGTGCAATAGTTTGAATTGAATTGATACGCTACTTGTAACTATGTAGTTTCCTTAGTATAGCGACGTGGGAGATGGTACTTAGTTAAAATGAAAACTACCCACCATTCTCATCATGACTAATTGGAGAGGCAGTCCGCGTGGTGCAAGTAGATGTATGAGATGAAGAGCGCCTAGATGCAGGTAGATCTCCTCGTGCTCTAAATTTCCTTCTTCTAGAAATATACGTTTCGTATAGCTTCCCACTGGAGTTCTTTTTTGCACTTTGAGATGTGCCACACTCATACGGTGAATAATAAACTACTGGGCTCTCTTTAATGAATATTTCACAAATTTCGCAAGCTAAACGATGAAACTCTTCCTTGGTAATATTTATTGCTGGGTTCTTATCAAGCAAATTAATTATTATAAGTTGGCTGAGTTTTCTACGACTGCTCTCTCTTAACAAACCTTCATTTTTCTGCCCTTCTTTTAGAATTGCTCTCCCATCTACGCTTTCCTAGAAAATACAACATGAATGTTTGGTTTTAAATGTTAAATAAATTAAGTACTTTAATTTGAATAGCTACTTCTACCACTACAGTACTATATATAAATCAAATAGTTTGGACGCACAAGCGTTTTTTGACAATACAATAAATAAGAATAAAAATATACACATAATACTTACATAGGACAAATATAAGCAACTAGCCATTGATATAAATATAGTCAATGCAACTAGCTTTCTGCCCGCGACAACATCCACGTCGATCTCGAAATAAATACAAATTAAACGGGTAGAGACATACTTAATGACGTGCGCCCCCGCGCCCCCGTCCCGTAAGATTGTGTGTCAAAATTAAAATGTAAAATCATTTCTTGACTTATTTTTTTTCTTCATTGGTGAAGTAATTTTCGAAGTGAGTGAGTGAGTCAGTCAGTCAGTGACCTTTCGCTTTTATATATAATTATATAGAAGATAGTCACTATTCTTTACGGAACCCTAGAGTACAGGGAAACAAATAGAGGCAGGAAATAACTGGAGTACTAATATTTTCTACTACTCTACTCACTACTACTCTACTCACTACTACTACTATTTCTTGTTGTCAGAAGTATCTAGGTGTACAATAAATAGATATTTTGCATAGTTACATTGATGATATCTAATACCTGAAACAAACATTGAATTATTAATCATTATACCACCTACATCATGATATTACTACACAAGACATTCACTGCTGGACTAAAGACCAGGGACCTTTATATACACAAAAAGAAATTAAAAATAGCTACCATGATTCATCATTTCTTCATTGATTTAGCCTGGCCTTTTAGGATGGCTTTTACAGGTCAAGATTTATCTTATACTAGCAGCTGCCCGCGACTTCGTCCGCGTAGACTACATGAATCAACACTTTATTACTTTCCCACGGGAATACATTCAGCAGAAAAATTACCATGTAGAGTTTATCTCAAACAGGAAAAGACCCTGATCAGATAACAGGTATGTGGAACCATGTTGGTGTTTTGCCAGGTAAATGAATTAAGACAGGGATCCATTAAAAGACCTTTCTGAAAAATTCTGGTTTATATTTATTAAAGTACTTCCTTATAAACAACATTCTTTGCCATGTTTGAAGGTGGTAGCAATAGAACCAAACTTTGAGGTGAACTTACACGGGAGCATGCCACATAGAACTGACCGTGAGAGAAACAGTCCTGTCGTAGGTCTACTCCGGCGAATTTGAGAGTTTGCCCCTGCGACTTATTTATTGTCATGGCAAAACAGACCTTTAGTGGAAACTGAAGCCTTTTGAATTCAAAGGGAAGATCATTTGGTATTAATGGAATACGTGGTACAAACACTGTTTCCCCTGAGCAGGTCCTGTTAAAATAGTGGCCTCTACTACGTTCCGGTGCAAAGCCTTGACTTGCAACCTAGTACCGTTACAAAGTTTGGGTGGCTTTAAATTTCTCAATAACATAACAGGTGCACCCACACGTAGTAAAAGTCTGTGATATGGCATACCCGGTGGGTTCAAAGTGTTCAAAAATTCTACGGGATAATTAACGGCATCGTCGGTGTTTACCACGGTATCTATTGAGCTATGAATAATCTGTTGTCCTTCAAAAGAGTTCAATAATATGTCATTGATGACCGCTGCTTGGTCGTTCTTTCGAAATGGCGAAATGAATTTCGAATTCTAAATAACGACACCAATATAGACTTTTTTGGTATCATCCCCCACCCCTATCTCACCCCTAGAGGGTTGGCTTAAAATAAATGTCATTTTCATAATCAACATCCCAAAAAACCTAAATAACGACACCAATATCGATTTTATGGTTTCAACCCCCATTTCATACCCCAGGGGGCTGTTTTTCGAAAAATCTCAACTCACCCTTATCTCATTCTCTAACCCCGAGGGGTTAGCTTCAAAACAAATGGCATTTTCGTAATCAACGTCCCAATAATGACATCAATATTGACTTTTTTGGTATCAACCCCCACCCCTATCTCAACCCTAGAGGGTTAAATAAAATAAAATAAATGTCATTTTCATAATCAACATCCCATAAAACCTAAATAACGACACCAATATCGATTTTATGGTTTTAACCCCCATTTCACAACCCAGGGGGTTGTTTTTCGAAAAATCTCAAAACACGTATTAGCTTATTTGTTCCTAGGAGTACTCTTGCGAAGTTTCGAGTCGAAAATAGTCGAAATGTCCAAGTTATACTGTTTCTTCATACAAACTTCCCACCCCTGTTTCACCCCCTAAAGGGTGAATTTTTAAAAATCCTTTCTTAGTGCTCACCTAGACCTCGTAAGGAACCTACATGCCAAATTTGGAAACTCTATTCACCCCTTTGACTATGACTATGACTTTGACTAAAACTTTGACTATGACTTTGACTATGACTTCGACTATGACATTGACTACGACTTTGACTTTGACTTTGACTTTGACTTTGACTATGACTTTGACTTTGACTATGACTTTGACATTGACTATGACTTTGACTATGACTTTGCCTATGACTGTGACTATGACTATGACTTTGACTATGATTTTGACTATGACTTTGACATGACTTTGACATGACTTTGACTATGAATTTTACTTTTCGACTTTGAGTCTTCGACTTTGAGTCTTTGACTTTGAGCCTTCGACTTTGAGCCTTCGACTTTGAGCCTTCGAATTTGAGCCTTCGTCTTTGAGCCTTTGACTTTGAGCCTTCGACTTTGAGTCTTCGACTTTGAGTCTTCGACTTTGAGCCTTCGACTTTGAGCCTTCGACTTTGAGCCTTTGAATTTGAGCCTTCGACTTTGAGCCTTCGACTTTGAATCTTCGACATTGACTCTTCGACTTTGACTCTTCGACTTCGACACCAATTTGAATTTGTGATTTCAACCCCTACCACTATCGCAACCCGTAAGGGGTTAGCTTCAAAATAAATGTCATTTTCGCAATCAACGTCCCAAAAAACCTAAATAACGACACCAATATAGACTTTTTTGGTATCATCCCCCACCCCTATCTCACCCCTAGAGGGTTGGCTTAAAATAAATATCATTTTCATAATCAACATCCCAAAAAACCTAAATAACGACACCAATATCGATTTTATGGTTTCAACCCCCATTTCACACCCCAGGGGGCTGTTTTTCGAAAAATCTCAACTCACCCTTATCGCATTCTCTAACCCCAAGGGGTTAGCTTCAAAACAAATGGCATTTTCGTAATCAACGTCCCAAAAAACCTAAATAATGACACCAATATTGACTTTTTTGGTATCAACCCCCACCCCTATCTCAACCCTAGAGGGTTAACTTAAAATAAATGTCATTTTCAAAATCAACATCCCATAAAACCTAAATAACGACACCAATATCGATTTTACGGTTTTAACCCCCATTTCACAACCCAGGGGGTTGTTTTTCGAAAAATCTCAAAACACGTATTAGCTTATTTGTTTCTAGGAGTACTCTTGCGAAGTTTCGAGTCGAAAATAGTCGAAATGTCCAAGTTATACTGTTTCTTCATACAAACTTCCCACCCCTGTTTCACCCCCTTAAAGGGTGAATTTTGAAAAATCCTTTCTTAGTGCTCCCCTAGACCTCGTAAGGAACCTACGTGCCAAATTTGGAAACTCTAGACCCAGCGGTTTGGCCTGTGCGTTGATATGTCAGTCAGTCAGTCAGTCAGTCAGTCAGTCAGTCAGTCAGTCAGTCAGTCAGTCAGTCAGCTTCTTCCTTTATATATTTAGAAAACACATTCTCTCACGGAAATTGCCTCATAAGGAAGCCTTATGTTCAGCCGTGGACTACATAGATTGCTATGATAATATAAAGTTAGTATTGCCGTAGATGAAAAGAATGATAAATTTTACTTACACTATTTTTCTGCTTCAGTATTAAGGGTTCGGGCTCGGGTTCTGTTGGAGTGCTAGTTAATTCATTATTATTAATGTTAATGAAATAACTGTCGACAAGCTGCAAATAATCATAGTATTTAATGAAAGAAAGAAAACTAAAACTTGGATGGCCCTCTGGTTTAAGCATGGTAAAGATTGAAAATTTAGAAGTTAAGTTAGTTGTGCATTATGTTTTTTTGTCATTTTATATCAAACTTTAAAATAATATAAATAAATAAACATTTTCACATTCACACAGGGTCATCTACTTCCAATGTGAGAGCTACGAGGCTTGTGCTATGGATATCAGATATTTTATAAAATACTTATCTTTTGCAAATGATGATATTAATTTTACCAAATTTCGTTAAATAAACTATAGCGATAAGACTCTTAATAATAACCCTAAGATTAAAAAAAGTAAAATTTACAGCAAGATTCAGGTCCTCAGCATCTTGTTGCTTTTTCCTTAAATTCTCTATAGCCTTTTTAATTTTCACCCTGTGTCCCACTGATGAAATTAAGTCTCTTAGACTTGGATCATCTAAAAGAAGCAGAGCTTCTATATCAATGTGGTTTTCTGAAATTATTAGAAGACAAACTAGTAAATTAAAGAAATATGTATGTACAAACATCTGGTATACATGTGAATGCCAGATCTAATTGTATGCTAGGAAGGAAGAGGAGATGACATCGCTCATGCTAATAATATTACTTCATGATATAATTATAATCTTCTCTTCAATAAATATCCACTTTACAAAGATATACAAAACAAATAGGAAAAATGTAAAAATTAATGAAGCACAAGTAATTCTGTTTTCCAATTCTTTCATCATCATCATCATTACCAGCCTCCGGCAGTCCACTGCTGGACATAGGCCTCTCCCAAGGCGTGCCACTCAGCCCGATCCTCGGCTTTACGCATCCAGTTGCTGCCAGCCACCCTGCGCAGATCGTCGCTCCATCTAGCCGGGGGGCGTCCCACATTACGTTTGCCTAAACGCGGTCTCCACTGTAGAACTCGCTTGCTCCAGCGATCGTCAGTCCTACGACAGATGTGACCAGCCCACTGCCACTTCAACTTGCTGACTCGAGCGGCTATGTCGGTAACTCTGGTTCTCTGACGGATGACTTCGTTTCGAATTCTATCCTTCCGAGAGACTCAGAGCATAGCCCTCTCCATGGCCCCATTCCTTGGGTATTTAAAAACATATTATGAGCAGTTCTCTGTAGTGCATGTGGGCAGATCGCCATTGGTTCAATTATGCTGTAATGTTTTTAGGCATATAATATAAACTTATGTTTAGTAATTAATATACCTACCTATATATTTATGATTCACAATATGTTATATAATTAGAACATGATAATAATGCTATATAGGATTATTAGTATAGCAAAGATAGGTCGGCAATTGTGTGAAACTATTGATATTCGCATTAATTCTATTTATTTATTGTGGTTATAAATAATGACATTTAATTGTTAATGAAGAATAGTGTCACATAGTTTTTTATATTGTTGATAATCTTATAAAAAGGTATTTAGTCAACATAGACTTGACCTATTAATGGGTTTCTTACCATGTATACAATATTTATGAGTTCCCGATATAAACGGAAACTAATAAATATTGTATACATGGTAAGAAACCCGTTAATATGTCCAATCTATGTTTAAATAGTAACCACATAAGTCTCAAAAAGTATTTAGTTAACTATTTGTTCTAAACGTGAATCTATACAAATTAGCCAGTTTCAATGGACAAGGTAGTCCTACTTTAACTTGGAATGGTGCAAAGTATTATAAAACTAATTTTGTGGTTCACGGTCACCATCGCCACACGCACCTACATACAAACATATCACTGTCTGAACTAATAATTTTATGAATAAAACAACAATTTAAGAAATACACTTAAGAACTTAAAACCCAATGTACATACTTGATTCCAACCCTCCACTTCATCCTTTGCAATCAGAGTGATAAGGTTCCTGAACAGAGAGTCTATTAAGTTGTTTTAAAAATCAATCTAACTTTATAACATTGATTTTGATCAGATTCAACCATGGAGATTAGTACAATACCTAAGTCAGGTAGGTATTATAGGTACTTAATCCACAATGATTCAACCACAATGGGATCTATTAAAAATCTTGGAGAATTTACACTTTCTCATAGTAGGTACCTAACTGATAATAATACACTGAATATGAAAAAGATTGTGACAAATATACTGAACTAAAAAATCTACATACTTAAGTACTTACATACATTATACTACCGACCGTTATCCCTTAGGGGATGGTCAGATGCACTGCCATATAATCAAGCGTTCATGACAGAGTTCACTTTTGGCATTGTATGGGTTTTAGGATAGATTCATGTGTTATGTGGTGATAGGTCAGCCGTATTGCCCACAATTACACTTGATTTTCACTTAGTCGCCTTTTACGAAATGCAAATGTGAAGAGATGCAATTGTAACATTACTCTAACAGCAAGTTTTGGCACCTCTATGCCTTTGATTCGTTACCATTTAGGAAACATAACCTCTTTTATTAACCTACCATTGAAATACTTGCTCATACTCTAAATTAATTGCGAAGACATATCAGCCCCCGCATGAAATAGAAACTAAGCAGGGACTGAGTAATATACAAGAAATACGTATACAATCAATCAAAGGTCGGTAGGTATCGTAGTGATTATATTCTCAGTAAGTAGTACTTACTATTAAAGACGTCCAGGTATTCCAGAAATTCACACTCTTTAAGAAACGTTTCAATGGTTTCTGCCTCTGCCATCATTCAAAGCGTTTTTTTGTTATTTTATAGGGCACGGGAAACGAATCTTGAGCAGAGTAATAATGTTCTGTGGTTAGTACTAACTAGGTACTCAAACACTGGAACTGGCGGGATGAAAATCGGTATGCAGTGTTGCCAACCACTTAAATAGAAAAAGAGTAAGAGTAACATTAATAAACATTAAACTTATATTATTTCTATTTGACATCCCAAATATGTTTTGTTCAATTACACTTGTAGTTCTATACTAGAATGGGATGCAACAGGCTACTCTCATCGTTACAAAAAGCCTGTCACAATCAAAATAATCACGGGCCGAACGCCGGTTTAAAGACGTAGGAAGTTGCGTGTTACAAGTAACTTCTAGTACCTACCAAACATTCGTAATCAATGGTGTCGATTCGGATGTACAACTAACTAACTAAATTTAAATTATATGTATCCTTTTCTAACCACTAATACATGAAAAGGACGACATATAATTAAGTCCTGTCAAATTAAGTAAAAGGATCAAAACAAGCACTTCTTTATCAATATTAGGTGTACACCTAGCGACGTCACGATTAAAATACTATGGAGCGACTTGTTTTAACAGCTCTTAACTTAATTTGACAGGCCTTAATTTATAGTCGTCCCTATCATGTTAATAGTGTTAGAAAAGGATGTATCTGCTTTAAATTTAGTTAGTTCGTTGTACATCCGAATCGACACCAATATTTACATACCTACTAACATTAAAATTTAATAGTTAACCGTTTATTTGTCACTCTAATTAAACACATACTTACATAAATTGCAGAGATTAAATAGGGTTCAATATGCAACAAAAATGAACATTCACAGCTCAAAGATTCAGCAGCCGTACCACGTAGGAAATTTTTAGCGTTCGACCGCTGTGCAGCAGCACAGTGAAATCTAGCAAGATTTGGATTTGGATATCCTGGTGGAGATCTGCAGCCGTACCAGGAAAGAAATTTTTTGGCGTTCAACCGCAAGTTTGACGTTTAAAGACGGTCACGTGACATAAATCGCTAATGTTTAGTAGTCACGTGACCGTCTTTAAACGTCAAATTTTGCGGTCGAACGCTAAAAATTTCTTACGTGGTACGGCTGCTGATCTCGCCTCCTCACTCCTCACACTGTAACTCCTATGAACTAGGATCAACAGTGGTACTCGATACGGCAGCACAGTCAACACTTGTAACCACTCGGCCACGACTTCGAGCGGCGGGCGGCGCTTCTTGCGTTTTTACCTTTCAATGCGTGCTCATCATGGTGAGCCAAGCCACGACATTGTGATCAGAGTTCATTGAATGGTAAAATCACAAGTCGCGCCGCCCGCCGCTCGACGTCGTGGCCGAGCGGTAAGACTGCTACCCGATACGAGAAAATACTACATAAGTCAGCGTTCAAAGGTCTGGAAGAAACCGAAATCGCTTGAGTAGGAAATAATTATTATATTTACATTGTACAGTACAATTTTTTCCCAGGCATCTAGAATCCAAATAAAGTCTAAACAAAATTAAGGCACCTTTATGTGCATTGCAGCGGTACAAAATAACCATTTGTATAATGTATCTTTGTGAATGTCACGATCCAATAAAATTACGGTCACGTAAAAGACATCCTGTAAAGTTCAGCCCTACATCGCGCTACCGTTTTGAAATTAGCAATAACGTTTTGAAATTATTGCTAAAACAGTAGTGCTGGCCACACTGACTCTTGCATGGAAGAGAGTAAATATTGTCTTTGGTAATGCATAGAACTCATTTAGAGATAGATCAAAGCGCATTACATACATTCTTCGTGTACTTTTTAATGCATTTTAGTCTTTGACAATGCAGCGGACACAGTAGGTACGCATTTTTTGTATATGGATGGTACAGAATTTGATCGGATGCATAGAAGTCATTAGTAATGTAGCGGATACATTAGAGATAGATCAAAGTACATTACATACATACTGCGGGTACTTTTTAACGAATTTTAGTCTTTGGTAATGCAGCGGACACTACTTACGTATTTTTTGTCTAAGGATATAAGTACAGAACTTTTTTTTTTATGATTAACTGGATACGCGTTTGACCACAATCTTACCTGATGGAAAGTGACGATATGGCCGATGATGAAGCACGCGATCTCAGTAGATGCCTATTCACCCTGCACTTGGAGATCCCAAGGTTTTAGAATTCAGCAAAGATCGACGCGGGAAGGGAGTTCCATGCCCTGGCTGTTCGAATTATGAAAGAAGAGTCGAACCGCTTAGTGCGAATGTTTGTTTGTAAACGCTTTATTGTTCTTTATAAAACTACAAAGTTACTGTAACTAGCTTGAATTTAAGTACAAAGGCGGACTTGTCCCATATAGGGATCTCTTCCAGTCAACTTAGGTATATGTCAAAGAACAAATTGACAAGCAAATAAATTTTTCTAATTTAGGAAAATGTTCGGTATGTCAACTACATACGGGTGGAATCCGTCTCCACGCCTAGTAGTTCGAAGATAAAATGGCGATGGTGGAATAAGATTGTGCAATTCCAATACGCACTCACCGAAATGCACCGAGAGACAGGCGACCTTGTGACGGTGTTCGAGGCCCTGTAAGTGTCAGTCATCGAGTGGTCACCAATGAGTCTTTTGGCGCGTCGTTCCACATAATCGAGTGCAGCCAGCTGGTACTTGGCTGAACCATCCCAGAGGTGACAGCAGTATTTCATGCACGAGCGGACCTGAGCATGGTAAAGTACCAAAAGTTGTTTCGGCATGAAATACCGTCTGACCTTAAGGAGAATACCAAGCTTCTTAGCTGCTGTTTTAGCGTTCGATTCTATGGAGCATCCAAAATTTAGGTTGGAGGTTAACTCCAGACTCAAAAGATGGAGATGGTCAGATATTGGTATGGATACATCTCGGAAAGTCAGAGTCAGGTGGAATGGAGTGCGTTTGCTGGTGAACACACACGCCTGTGTTTTGGTGGCATTGAATTTGACGAGGATGGCGAGTATGGAGGTAATTGCTATGGGTCTGTAGTTAGCCGGGTCCGCCCGACTACCCTTTTTGGGCACTGGTTATCGCGCTATACTATATATACGCGCTATGCTATAGGTTAACCCAAGCTCCATAGAGGTGTGAGACGGTAATGGCTATCGCGCAGCTCGACGGATTGTCCGAAGAAAATCATGCCTGCCGCCAAGGATAAGATGCAAAGAAGTCAGGCATCTCGTCCCATTCGGCTGACTTGTATCTCCATACTCGTCTGGTACCTTTGGTACTTAGTTCAGGAGAGTAGTTATAGATACAGATTTCACCAGACAGTGGTCAGATGTCCTCAGTGGCGATGAAATCGAGACTAGGTATCTGTCCGGCTCCCTCCTGGGGAGCGGGATGGGATTCGTGGCCGTGGAATGGGGTTCCACGGCCATGGTGGGCTGTTACATCTTCCCTAACTGCGGCCTCGCCTCGCAAGCTCAGACCGTGGGTCCCTCCGTTGACGGAGACCCTGGAGCCCGACTTCGTGGGAAGAGTGGTGGATGCGCTCTTCCCAAGGGTCCAGGATAGTCCCTCGAACCCTCCGTCGCGGTCGGACCGGGATCCCTGGTCCGACGACCGCGAGGTAACGGAGGATGAGCTGGACCGGGCCGTGCGGCGGCTCGCCTCCCGAAACACCGCGCCTGGACCCGATGAAATCCCGGGTAAGGCGCTGGTGTTGGCACTGGCTATCCTGGGAAACAGATTGAGGCAGCTACTAGCTTGTGGAACCTCGCATACGATGCGGTCCTTCGCATCAGTCTCCCCTCCGGCCTGTCTGTCGACAGACGACACCCTGGTGGTGGCCGGGGGGCCGACTTCGAGGAGGTGCTTCGGCTCGCTGAACTTGGCGTGGCATGTGTCGTCGGGAAGATCCGCGAGCTGGGCCTGGAGGTAGCGCCTCACAAGACCGAGGCGCTATGGTTCCACGGCCTCCGTCGAGGCCGGCAACCACCTAGCTCGCGACTCCGGGTAGGTGACGCTGAAGTCACCTCGGCCACACAGTATATTTTCAAACTTTATGTAAAAATAATATGTGTGTCGCTAAATGGGTCAAATAAACGATTCTTATTCTTATTCTTTATTCTTATAAGTCCAGGTGGGCCGGTGCATCAAGTACCTGGGCTTTACCCTGGACAGCCGATGGGGCTTCGAAGAGCCTTTCCAGCGTCTGGTCCCCCGAGTACGGAAGGTAGTGGGCGCGTTGCACCGCCTGCTACCTAATCTCGGGGGACCGCGGGAGGAAGTTCGCCGCCTCTACGGTGGCGTCGTGCGATCCATGGCCCCACGGTCTACGGGGTACGGGGCCCCAGTCTGGTCCAACGCCCTGGCGAGGTCCTCCCGCTGCAGAGCTCTCCTTGCGAGCCTGCAGCGGCTGATGGCCATTCGGATCGTACGAGGCTACCATACGATGTCGCACGAGGCGGCGACGGTCCTGGCGCGGACTCGACCCTTCGACATCCTGGCCGACATGGATGCGGCGGTCTACGATCGCATCCGCTCTGTCGGCCGGAACGCCGAGGGGGTCGCGCCGGACCGAGAGCTCGAAATGCTGCGGCAGAACGCACACCGACGAGCGCTGACGCTCTGGCAGGAGCGCCTTGTTATACCAGGCTGCGCCCGCCAACGCGCCGTCAGAGCCGTTCTGCCGAACTTCGAAGCATGGATGGGGAGGAAAGGCTGCGTCACCTACAGGTTGACTCAGATACTCGGAGACGGCACGATGCCACCACTGCACGTGCGACCTGGACTCCGTCCAGCACACCTGACAGAGACCTGGTCGTCGGGATCGGACGAGATCTGTCCCCGCCAGCATTGGTCGCGGCCATGCTGGCGAGTGAGGAGGGTTGGAGGGCCGCGGCGCCACTGATCCGCGGTGCGAGACTTGACGGGGCCCTCCGGGGAGGGCGCACTTCGCCCTTACCGAGAGTAATTCCTACTTAAAACAAAACAGTCGACTCGCAAGTCGGAGGGAGGAATTGGACGTCTATTTTGTCTCTATGCAGATCGTGCCTTCAGATTGTAGTGTGTGACGCACCTCCGCCTTATGTAACTTTAGTATATAAGTAATTGCACCGCTTCATTCGCTCTCATTATACGCATAGCACGAGTCATTATGTTTCCTTTAATTGCGATCCTGGTTGCCACATTTCGATAATCGGACTGGCAATAAAATCGTAAACACCTAGCGCTGTTTTTCAACTCGGACGTCCCATGCGACCATCGGATCATGTGTATTGAGTATTCAAACAAATGTGTGGCACGAGTACCTTCCGATGGTCTGATCAGACTATCGAATCCGACTAATCGGAATAATCCGAATAATTGGAAATCTATTCCCAGCCTAATACTGAGTTCCTGAGCACTTGGGGAGGCCCAAAAACAAAATTTCGTATCGTTTTTTAATATGTAGTATTTAAACAAAAACATGAATGTACATACTTATACTCAAGACCTTATTTGATGCGTTCAACTCTCTGGTAATGCATACTAGTATTTTGTAATACAGACGATACAGGTCGACAACCTTGTTAATGCATTCAACTCTCTGGTAATGCAGTCTAGTCTTTAGTAATGCAGACGATACAATTGGTCAAATTTGTTAATGCATGCACCTCTTTGGTAATGCATTCAACTCTCTGGTAATGCGTACTAGTCTTCTGTAATGCATACGATACAGTTTTTCAAACTTGTTAATGCATGCATCTCTTTAAAAATGTATTCAACTCAGGTAATGTGTACTAGTCTTTTGTAAAGCAGACGATACAGTTGGCCAAACTTGTTAATGCATGCACCTCTTTGGTAATGCATTTAACTCTCTGGTAATGCGTCCTAGTCTTTTGTAATGCCGACGATACAGTTGGTCAAACTTGTTAATGCATGCACCTCTTTGGTAATGCATTCAACTCTCTGGTAATGCGTACTAGTCTTCTGTAATGCATACGATACAGTTTTTCAAACTTGTTAATGCATGCATCTCTTTAAAAATGTATTCAACTCAGATAATGTGTACTAGTCTTTTGTAAAGCAGACGATACAGTTGGCTAAACTTGTTAATGCATGCACCTCTTTGGTAATGCATTTAACTCTCTGGTAATGCGTCCTAGTCTTTTGTAATGCCGACGATACAGTTGGTCAAACTTGTTAATGCATGCACCTCTTTGGTAATGCATTCAACTCTCTGGTAATGCGTACTAGTCTTCTGTAATGCATACGATACAGTTTTTCAAACTTGTTAATGCATGCATCTCTTTGAAAATGTATTCAACTCAGGTAATGTGTACTAGTCTTTTGTAAAGCAGACGATACAGTTGGCCAAACTTGTTAATGCATGCACCTCTTTGGTAATGCATTTAACTCTCTGGTAATGCGTCCTAGTCTTTTGTAATGCAGACGATACAGTTGGTCAAACTTGTTAATGCATACATCTCTTTGGTAATGCATTCAACTCTCTGGTAATGCGTACTAGTCTTCTGTAATGCATACGATACAGTTTTTCAAACTTGGTAATGCATGCATCTCTTTGAAAATGTATTCAACTCAGGTAAGGTGTACTAGTCTTTTGTAATGCAGACGATACAGTTGGTCAAACTTGTTAATGCATGCACCTCTTTGGTAATGCATTCAATTCTCTGGTAATGCATAGTAGTCGTTTGTAATGCAGGCGATACAGTTGGTCAAACTTGTTAGTGCATGCACATCTTCGGTAGTGCATTCAACTCTCTGGTAATGCGTTTTTTTTTTTTTTTTTTATATGAGAGAGCTGCAAACGAGCATGCGGGTCACCTGATGGAAAGTAATCACCGCCGCGTACTTCTTTGGTAATGCATTCAACTCTCTGGTAATGCATTCAAGTCTTTAGTAAGGCAGCGGCTATGCAAACGCCTAACGGGAAATCTTAGCAATTCTGCAGAGCGAGTTGCCTATTGTTTTAAACTCATAAAAGTATATTTCTGTATATGTCTGTATTTCGTTAGCCGCGCCATCAAATTTAGCTCGTCCCGAAATTGTTGTTCATTAATTTCAATCGTGGACGGACATCAATCAAAGGAGTTTTGCACTATAATCAATAACAAACCTTATTCCTACAACCATATCGAAACATACATAACTTCACAAGTCTCTATATACGTACCTAGAAGGTAGCGAAATATGTACGTTCTTGGTGCGTAGTCTTTAAATAAATGAAGCGTGCACAGTCTTCTTCACGGATGCAGGTTATATAGATTCGGACTAATTAACACTTATTGATTTTAGAGGAAACCACATTAATAAAGACTCAGAAACTTTGTACTGTCTTTATTATAATATCATTACAAAGAATGGTGTTTACTATAAGCGTATTTGTATTATTAAACGTTAATACGTAAGTAGTAACAAAATTACTGTTTCCGAGTCTAGATTACGCACTAAGATGCAAAGACAGTAGTAATGCGTTTGTAGTCATGATAGTATTTTTCTCAGTGGTAAATATTTATTGATCATCACTGGGAGACGGCATTTTTTTTTTATGCACGACGGGTTCGTACTTCACCTCAATCACACCTGATGTTAAGTGAAGATGAGGTCGAAGGTGGAAGCGTTTTGACCCGGAAACCTCAATACATTTGGGGGCCTGGCTATCTTATCTCTGACAACCGGAATACAACGATGCTATTAACATTGCTGCTTGGCGGCAGATTTAGATAAGATGGTGGTAGCTAGCCAGGCGGACATTTAAATATGTATGGGGTGTCCACCGCGCCCAGTGCAGATTGGTGGATTTGTGTCCACCTGACAGATCCCCGCCTCCACACTCCTCCCACTGTAACTCCTGTAAGCCAGGATCAACAGTGGTACTCGACACGGCGCCTACTGAAGGTAGACAGTGCCCTACGTGATTCTATTGCTACCTTGGACCCCAGACTAATTAAAGAAAGGAATGTCTACCTGACAGTGTTTTTAAACCGTCCCTGTAGGCCACCAACTTGGCTTAACGACTGCCTTCAATTTTGAAAACAAACGGGGCCGACTGTTTAACGTGCCGTCCGAAGCATGGAAACACTCGTATTAAAATGCCACTAATGATCATCCATCTAAGGACTGACCGCGCCAGATATTGCTTAACTTTGCTAATCGAAAACGAATAGCGAATGCGCCACGAGTGCTTCTATATTATGTATGTTTATCCGTTATCAAGTAACGAAAGTGCAGACATTGCCTAGGTTAGGACTAGATAATTGGTGTCTGAAATATTATAATCATCATTTTCAGCACCACAGGAGATGAATATGTCTTGCTAAGTTTTCTGTCTTGCGCAGATGCGAGTGGAATCGCGTCCATAATCACTCTAATGCATTTTTAAGTAAGTAACTCCGTATCCACGGGTTAAGACGTACATGTCTATCTAAGTGATTTACGTGATACGCCTCGTACAATATAACTAGTTACAATAATTGGAATTTGGAACATTAGGAACGCATGCAGACTAATAGAGCCTATAAAAATTATCTTCATGTGCGTTTCCATTCGAATTGGCTCGAAATCGAAGAGACAGGTAACGGTGAGGAAAGAATCGATAAGGGAAAATAATAGGAATCTGTTACGGTGGCATTTGGGTCAATCGATAGCACGCGACTGGTCGGCTGACCGGTCGCACAACACGCCGCTTTTCATTATTCACGCTGAACGGAAGTAGGTACTGGTGGGGAGTAGTAATTGTTATATGGGGTAGGACAAAGAAAGTGGTTTATGGTGCGGTCAACACTTTGACTTGGGTACGGTTTGTTCTATTCTGATATTTTAGTTTAATACCTTTTGTATAGAAGGTATCTAAATCTGTTTGCGTCTACGACTACACTTAAAGAAACGTTGGAAACTGCAACATAGAAAAAAGTGACATACGAACTCAGGAATCCGTATCAGTTTTATTATCGTTTTATTAATTGTAAGTGCCAATTCATTAATTGTATGCAAAGTTTTGATTAACAATGAACCAAGTTACTCCTTTATTTCGGTTAAAATAGCTTTTTCAGTGTAGTACCGGCCAGTCCAGAGTTATACGCAACGAATGGCATGGTCAAATAGATTTGATAATTTACTTTTATGCACCTTGTCTATGGGTGGTAAAAAATAAAGAATACCATCAGGCAAGTTGTCGGCTGTGTACATATACCACCCATGTATGTCTCTCTGTAGGACATAACCAATGCAAATTAATTTTATTATTATCATTTTGACTTTGTATTTGGGGCATAAAGCCTCAAATGGTGTATATTTTTATTGCGTGTCTTTTATTTAATTTTCATACTAGATAATAGATTGTTTAATTTTACTTCTCATGCTCTAAAAGTGTAACATGTTAGCGTACCGTATAGATGTGCATCTTTCATCCCTAGGGCGTAAAGCAGATTTTCTCTAAAACACCACAAACTGCTAGCTACACATTAAGTTGTTTAAAGATATCGGTGTACATACATTAAAAAAAAAAAAAAAAAATACGCGCCGAATACAGAACCTCCTCCTTTTTTGAAGTCGTTTAAAAACACGTGCCGAAATAAATAAAAATTGGTTGGATTGAGAATGGGAGAATGCCTTCTGTTTAATTTAATATTAAAATATTAATATTAAACAGGTGGCTTTGTTTAACATATAAATATATAAATAATAATAAATAAATAAAATCTTTATTGCAGGAACTTGTTCCATATCACTTTACATTAAAAATTACAATTTAAATTTAAATTCAACTCCAAAATTTAAAAATTACATAAAATTTCTAAATTATTACATTAAACGATTATTATTATAAATGTGTCATTAGTATCCATAATTTAGTCATTTAGATATTACATATTATTTATGTATTAAGTAAAAGTATATAATTCGTCAAGCTTCATTTTTGGCCACTTATTTTAAAATTTGTTTATGTTGTTAATTTATCTTGTTTATCTTGTTAATGTATTTAATTTTAGTTCTGTGTAGTAAGCTTCACTTGTACAGCTCTATGATCGACTAAATATTCTACATAGTATCGATTTAGCCACAAAAAGAAATGACTGCCTTTTATAATCATGTAGTAAATTAATGGATTCCCATTGTTGTTTTGAGTTGTCACTTGCTCTCTTTCACGCGGTCCAACAAACCATGGAAAAACAGACCCATAAATAAGCTTTTCTATCCGTCCCGTGTTTACTGCTCCGGTTAATGGATAAAGTTCGCGTCAGACTTATTTAATTATCTATGTCAATGTTATATTAGTCTATGACATTAGATATATTAGTTCGGTTAGTAGTCAAGCAGGATTTCATATGTTCTGTTACCTGTGTCCTATTTTGAACTTGTTCCACGTCGTCATATTCCAAATCTCCATGTAAAAAATTGTCTTTTACGTGGATAGCTTATAAAAGGCGATTACTAATTTTTTGGAGAGACGAGAGTTTTACAGAAGCATCATCGATTGGCCTACCAGGTCTAAAAATCTGCGAACTCCAACAAAAGAATTGTACTGTTTTGTTTTCCTTTAAATATGTATGTAATAAAAATTAAACAAATTGAAAAAGTAAATATTGTACATTAATTAAAGATTAAAGAAAGGTAAAGGCAAAGCCATCATTCACACATCCTATTGTTGTTTTCAATTATACATTTTCAGACAAATAAACTCCCTCAAAGTCTCATCTCTGATTTGTAAGGCACTTTATTCCCATTTTAATTCAATTATACAATGGTTTGATGCGTGTTTTTGGATGTCAGCGTATTTCCTGTTTATATTTCAAACCCTTGTTGGGTAGCAGAATGAAGTGCCACCTGATTCCTTTTAAATCACTTGGTAACTATAACGGGGTCTGTAACGAGAAGTCTTCAAGAAGTCAATTTCCTACAAAGCGAACTCCCAAAGGTCCATTTCCTGAAATGTTTAGTTATAGGGCGTTATCATATTCAATATTTTCAGATTTTTCAAATGACGCGAATCGACGATAAACCAATTTAATAAACGTAACTTTTGGATATGTATTTGTGGTATTATAGTGACTATTGAGTCATGCTTGTACAGACGACAGCCATAATTACCATTGTAAGCTGGCCCCGCGAATCTGCGCGAATGTAAAGGTCGAGAAACCTGCTTATACTGGAAGTGTTACGGTCGGCGTGCGGCCGCGTGTACAAATACAGACCTAACTTATCTATGGTTATAAGTTATTGAGTACTTTAGCGTAGATACATTACCTGTCATCGTCCGTATCATGTTTGATTGGATTTTTTTAGGTATTATTAGAATGAAAACATATATTCCATAATCTACAGAAAATAAGTTCTACATTAAAATACTAAAACAAGCTTTTAATGTTCCATTATGATTAATCATTATCACATATTATTCTAGTTTAAAAGTGTATGTAAAATTTCGTATATCCGTGCTATTAACCGAGATCCCTCTTGCCCTGGTCCTGGCTGCAGCATATGGTCATCACGAATATTATGTTTAACTGGCAATTCTCTTCGCGCGGAGACGACCCTGGCTGCAGCATCAGTTCATGTCTATCATATAAATGTATTGTCATCAGAACTGAACGAGTAGAGATAGGTTTAAAGTGTATAACATTAGAACCTTTGTACATTTTTGAAAATCTAATGTATGTCAAAAAAAATATAGCATCATTTAGGAAAAATAGTGATAAACATGATATCAATACCAGAAATAAAGATAAACCTGCAGGTCACAAAGTCGCCTCCGCAAAGTAGTAATTCATTCAAAGGGTTATGTATACGCTTTTTCAATAAGGTTCCAGTTGATATACAAAATCTTCCTCTCAATAAATTTAAAGATACTATAAAACACAAACTTATTAACAAAGCATATTATAAAGTATCAGACTATTTAGATGATAATCATCTCTGGACATAATCAGATCGTTCGCATGCCAGGCTATTTCGCAATTAATAATGAAATATAAAAAGCTTTATGTAAAAGCAAAGCCTGATTTTAACAGAGCTTCTTGCTTGTTCTTCTCAGGGAAAAATTGCATTTTGAACAAGCAATAGCTTAAAAAATGTAAAATTGACTATTTAAGTGTACTCTGTGTACCTACAAAATAAAGCATTTTTGACTTTGACTTTGAGTATGCAAAATTTCAGGCCCTCAGTTAAACATTACTTGCAAATTTTGAATGGACATACGAAGTAATTTAAATAAAAGCTTGTAAAAATTTATTGAATGCCGATCGGTGGGATTGAGGTCAAGTACCAACCAGCTGTGCATAAAAAAAAAATCTCATACTTCTTTTCCCTGGATTTTCCAGATATTCGCTTAGCTTTTTACGATGTGGGTACACTTTAGTTCGGCACATCATAATGGCATCGTTTCTAGGGAGTTTTAGTACGGTTTGGTTGGTAGATGTAGTTTCAAATGTCTGCCTGGCTAGCTACCAACACTATCAGTTAAGTTTGCCTCTAAACAGCAGTTTTATAGCTTTGTTGTGCTGCGGATAACCTAACCCAAGTTACCATATTCAAAACGACCGGACAAATGCGACTTGCGCGTCGGAGGTTGTGTCTCTTTCGACAGATTGAAAAATTTAGATGTTACGTAATGTTTAACCTGTAGCATAGTATTTATAAAGACATTATATTGAGGCACTGATACGTGTGTAGAAGTCTTGCTGGAACATTTCATAAAGTTCATTTTTCCGACCGCAAAATTAAGATTGTATGTAAAAGTTTTTCTCTGATGGGACATTCTTTTATATTTTTACCCTACTGTCCCGTCGGATAATGTTTTTAGAAAAACTTGCATTAATCTCTACATAGCGCAAATTACTTAATATATTTGGCTTTAATTCTAAACTTCATAGATAAAGGTGATTTTTAAACTAACATACAAAATCTTTCATATTTCATACAACATAACAACGACTTATAACAGTCCACTACTAAACCAATTTCCATCGCTTTTCATGGGAGGATTTACCCTAATCGCCATGCTCTGGGCAAGTTTAACATGAAACTGTGATGAAACGTACCAGTAGAGTAAGGAATGGGCGACTTTTAAATAATTGTTGCTTGCTTTCGCTATTCGAAAACAATAGCTATATTATGTCTCTGCGCAACGAATACATACATAATAATATAGAGGTACATAACGAAAAACACTGACTTGAAAACTTAGAAAGCCACATACCTCCTCAGCCCATAAACTACCCGGTTTCCTTCAACCTTATCTGTAGCAAGACCGGAAGCACCGAGGAGTCGCACGAGGCAGTTTTTCACTTCGCAATCTCACCTTTAAGGGTTAAGTATGCAATAAAACGGTAAAACGAAGCCCTTTAGGGTTCCGACAGATAGTAAACGATCAGATTAAACCTAACGCTTAGACCGGTAGTTAAAACATATCTTTATGTATTTAGTTAATCATTCATGTGTAAGTAATTAAATTACCGCTGTTTTTACCCGGCCGCCTAAGAAAACAAGTAATGTTTTTCGAATATATGTAGATTTAGCTTTGTTATTAAGTCTCATCATCATTCGAAAGACGTCCACTGCTGGACAAAGGTCTCCCGCAAAGATCGTTATCGGTCCTGCCCTGTCCCCGTCCAGCGGAAACAATAAAAAAACCAGAAACCCGGCAGCATATTTTGTATTTAGCGGGCGCCATATTGGATTTGTATCACGAAATGTATCCTATTGATACATTGAGTTCGCGTCTCAGTGTCAATATTATTTCTTTTGATACTGTTTTAATATGCAACTGATTCTTAATTAAGGTCAAACCAATCTTGATGACGGTTTAGGGGAGAGTGTGGATGAAAGAGCCAGTTTTGCTTAGTATAAAAAAAAACACACTTTTATTATATTATTTTCAAATGAAACTAGGTTTTCTTATAATCACTTTAATTGGCAATGTTATAAAATGAAAATAAAGAGGATAATAACGCTGATAATCTCTTATATAAATAGTTTTAAAAAAAAAACGATATCGGCTCTTTCATAGCAGCAGGTCAATGAAAGAGCTACCATGTGTTATGAAAGAGCCGATACCTACTTTTGAGGTACTAAACGGTTTTTTATCAATTAAAATTATGTTAAGTATTTAAAATCAGATTAATATTAGTATTACCAAGTAAAGTAAGCTTAGGCTTACTTTGGTAATTCTATGAAAATCACAATTTTTAAACAGTCTCAGTAATAATTAAACATTGTCTTAATCAACAATTAAAACTTTTGAACTTTGTCTTAGTCAAAAATTAAATAATTATTAAAAATTTGTCTAAAAACATAAAATCGAGCCCTTTTTCGTATACTCTATAACTTAAAAAATAAAAACAATATAAAAACAATTTAAACTTAAAAACATTTTTGGGGGAAGAAATTAATCACCCCTTTATGGCCACACGATTCATTTGCCCACCCGTTACATATCTTGCACTTGTACCATTCTTCTAGTAGTTTTAGTTGTTGACGCTTGCAAAGACATATCTTTCTATTCTGAAACATATATCATATAATGAAATAACTAAAATAAAAAATTTTGGACACCCCAGACCTCCATAAATATGACTGGTAGAGAATGCCATTAGACATTAAGTCCGCCTTTTGTACATACACATTTTTTTGTATTTTGTGCAATAAAGATTAAATAAATAAATAAATTATAGCTAAGAACAATCTCCATCACATCAGTTATCAAACAAAAAAAAGAACCATCAGAATTAGTCCATTGGTTTAAGTAGGAGCTACGTTGCCATAGACACACACACACACACACAGAGACAGACACACAGACACACGTCAAACTTATAACACCCCTCTTTTTCGTCGGGGGTTAATTAAAACTAAACGATGTATTGAATGAGCCAGTTTTCGTGTCATGAACGAGCCGGCTCTTTCAAAGCATAGATAACTGGCTCTTTCAAAACACGGCGCTTTTAACAATATAACCTCAAAAAAAAGGCAGTATACCAGAACGCTGATTTGATATTATGTATGCAAAACAAGGGCAAATATATAGACGCCAATACTGTATATCACTTTTGTCAACTTATGCAATACCCTTTTTGAAAAAAAAGATGAAAGAAACACAAAGAAACTTACTATTTGACTTCCGAATTTTCGTAACAGTCCTGTGAGGCCATTTGTTGTCGTAGAACTGTCAAATGTTTGTGGGTGACAGCTATCCAGTGTTGCCATTTAAGGAGTAAAATTAAACTTTGGTAGAATATCGATAAGTAATGGAAAATCACATCGGCTCTTTCAAAGCCTGGCTCTTTCATGCACACTCTCCCCTACTACATAAAGGTCTAATACGGGCCTAAGGATCAAGTCGAATCGAAAGACACCTTGCACAAATCGGTTAAGAAGATACCTAACATAGAAAACATACATACACTCGAAAAACTTTATTACATCGAACATAATACCCCCCTTTTTGGGGCACTCGGGCATAAACAAGTTGTTTTATTCCGTGTATGGATAACACGAACGCAAACTGAGTGTATCCAGTGTTTTTTCGCTCGCTGACTGTGCGCATCTCACAACAGGAATGTTCGCCATGCACGTGATTTTCTGAGGACTAACAATCCCTTTGTGTGCGACCTCATTTTGCACTGAACGGCCTTTAGGAAGCCTACTCATTGAAACAGTAGGAAGGTATCACTCAGATACTATTGCAGTAACTCAACTTCACCTGTAATTGCATAGTTAAAAATCTAGAATAGCTTGCTCTCCGTCCGCAGCTTTGCCTGCGTGGAATTATTTAATTGCGGATTTCTTTAATTTTTCATATTAATTTCATAACAATTTCTTTCGCATTTCAATTAGTGTAGATAAAATAAGGAGTTAAAAGTGGCACCCATGACAGAACACTTGAAAGGAAATCGTGATGAAACACATGTTTCTAAAGGAGTGATGCACATGGATGTCGATCGTTGGAGAGGAAGAGGAATACTGCGGAAAAGATGGCTGGATTGTATGAGGGATGATATGAACGAAAAGGGTGTGAATAATGAGGAACGGCCGATATGTAAGAATGGAAGAAAAAGACGTAGAGTAGACCCCAAATAAATTGGGACCAGAGTAAAAAGATGATTATATTAGTGTCGATATATTTAGAATACCTGAGTAGGTACTTGTCGCGAAGTAAGAAACCGGGCTATAGGTAGATAGGGCACTCCTTCTGCAGAAGGAGTGCGTGCTTAGTATTATTAGTAAGAAATATCCTAACTGATTTTTGTGAGACTCCGATAAAACATTTTAAAAACAATGCTATTTTCTTGTAGGTACATACATATGGTATTGGGTACAACAATTCTATGTGGTGTTCAGTTTGTTTCACTACTTTCACTGTTCTACGAACGGATCCTCGATACGAAAGGGCCCTATAATTTTCAAGAGATAATTTTAGAGGTATTGGAATTACTACTTCTTAGTCTGGGCCGGAATGCACATTGCGACGTTACCATATATGAGGACAGCACGGCTATGTATACGTGGTGTAGGTAATGCGTCTACCTACTTAAAGTACCGCTTGCTATAGGTACTCTGTGGTCTGTAACACATTGTCATAGAACGTCCCCTCCGCTATTATAGTTCGCACATACACGCTCTCAAGTTTCTTTTCAGTTTGTGAACAACATTGCTGGGAGTTATGACCTAAATGCAAAAATTTTGGTCATAATATAAAATCAATATTATGTTTAAAAATGATATTTGTAAATAGATACCGATTTCTTTTAATTTACAATTTAGGTACATTCTTACAGAGAAGCACTCCTGCCGCAGTCGCCGTAACCCATTGGATGGGTGACCACTAGCGGTATTTTAATACGAGTGGCTCCGTGGTTCGGAGGGCATCTTATATAGCGGTTGTTTTTAATTAAAGGCAGTCGTTCAGCCAAGTTAGTGGGCTACGTGGGCGGTTTTAAAACAGTGACTGTCAGGTGACCCCCTATAGTCCGGCACATATCCGTACCGCTTATTACCTCCCAAAGAGCCAAAGTTGTGCTCCCAATAGTGAAGAGATGATGATGATGAATCCGAAGAAACATTTCGCTGCAATACAGAATTTAAGATTCGTGTTAAAGAAAAAATCATCTATGTAGGTACTTAAATTGTATTTCAAATCAAGAGTTTGGAGTGATAGGTATCCAAGATACCTATACACTACACTATATACACTATAGGTTTTGAATAGGTAATGTTATTGTTTGAGTTAGGTACGTATACTTTGAGTAGACAAAGAAAACACGGTGTGGCCGAGCGTGGCTCGTCCCTTGTATTTATAGACAATTGATTCTGTAGTCTATGATAAATAACTGAAGGGGCTGATAATAATGATACGTAGTTGATATTGTAACAATGTTATGTGTTATTGTTAAACAATAGTAGTAACTTGTGTTGCTCAAATCGGTGATAGCTCCATCCTATTATGAACTTTAAGCTCATTTGTTTATGAGGGTACAGTCGGAACGAAAGAAAATATTACCTGCATCATGTAAAGTTGGTTCACTCACATTCGCGAGTAATGTACATATATTTAGTTCTATTCGAATGCAGGAGCTTCCATTTTAGACCTTGGTCTTGGGTGTTCCCTTTTAAGCAACAGTATCCAAGGTCCGTGAATGAGAGCCTGGAAATCTGTAATACAGGCTATCCCATTACAGTTCCCAGTCTCTCAATTATTATTAATAATACCATAATATTTCGTTTAATGCATGCCGTGGTTACTTTTGATTAAGGTGGCGCATATACTATGTACAACTGCGGACTTTTTGAGACTTCTTTTGGGCCCATGTCAGCACTCTCCTGTAGGGACTTCATCCCATAGAGTTTATTTCTAAATATTTTTATATTTGTTGAAACATTTAATATTGAAACTTTCTTTTCTGCTATATTCCGAATAAAATAAAATATATAATATGGCATAATTTTTGACATGTCTTCGATTATAGTTCATATAACAACAAGTTACTATCTTTTACCTTTAACGTCAGACAACTCGAAGTCTATAAACACTTTCAGCTTAATTAAATACTTGTTTACCGTTAAACACTTCACATTCTGGCAAGTTGCGCTATAGACTACTTGAATTTAAAGTAAAGTACCAACACATTTACTTGCTTAAGAGGCTGCGCTCGCCGATTTAATTACTGTTACGAGGTAGTAAAGTGTACGTGAGCGCAATTTTAGCGCTCCCGGCAGTCGCAGACTCCCAGACTGCTATCCACAGACCTCATATTGGACTAGACAACGCAAATGCGTCAGTGTGAAACCAAGCGGGATACATTTTTTTTACCTACCAATACGCTATGAGATCAATTTAGGTAGTAGGTATCTCTAGTTAAAATGTTGAGATTTAAAATGATGTACGACATTTAAAATGTCGGTTACTCATTTTTTGTAAATTGCTCTTGAAACGCGTACGCGTACCCGCCCCGGCTTCGCACGGGTGCAAATACTTTCTATGAACATAATATTCATTTGTTATACATTATAAACATTCCGGAGCAAATTCTCTAAATTATAGTGAAAACCGTATCAAAATCCATTGCGTGGTGTAGAAGTAAGCGGAGAAACAGACAGAAGCAGACAACGACTTTGTTTTATACCATTCAGTTACTATTGATAGTGAAAATGCATACCGCACACCCCGTCACAGACCAAGCCGATTCAAAAGCTCTGCCGCCGGGCTGCCATTTCGATATTTAAATTATCGAAATGTTATGTAAAGTGTCACAAATCATATTTTGCACATCTGCATGCATATTGAATACATGATTCAAAAATTTCTTAAGTTCGTAATAAGAGCTGTCGTAATGTATGGATCGGTTGGGCCATGACTAAGACGGATGAAAGAAAATTGCATGCAGTAGTGATGAGAATGTTGAGATGGAGGGCTGTAGAATAAAATAATGAATTTAGAGGGAGTTTAAAAGTGGCACCCGTGACAGAAAAGTTGACATGTTATGAGGAGGGATGAAACGTATGTAATATATAGGAGAGTGATGAATATAGATGTCGATATTTGGAAAGGCAAAGGAAGACCACGGAAAAGATGGATGGATTGTGTGAGGGATGGTATGGACGAAACGGGCGTGAATGTTGAGGTAGCGGTTGATGGAGGAGATTGGAAGAAAAAACGTACTGCGCCGACCCCAAATAAACTGGGACAAGGGAAGAAGATAATTCCTAATTCTAAATATTAAATCGGACTTAATTAAATATGTCCGTGAAAACTTCTACAGAATCTGTAGTTTTTCCGTGACGTGAATTAAAAATGTTACGATTTTGTTATATACCTATGTTTCATTTTATTCAAACAAAGAAACAAACGATTTAAAGATAACGATAACCGGATAGCTTTAAACAGCGTAAACTCTAGTTCACTACGCGATTATACCGATTGCAAATCTACATTATTTCGACATAAATCGGTAAGGTAACCTCATTAATATTCCACCCTTGTAGTTTCACGATGACGCATTTACGACCTCTCTAAATTGGAGGAGCGAGGAATTATTTATCACATGCTATTTCTAGATTTGGAGTTGATATTTTTAATACTAACATAAATGTTTAAGATTGCACCTACTTTGTATGTGCTTTATTAATGACATTAGTTTCCAAGTTTTTATAATATGAAGATGGAAGATCATTCCTTATTGCCACTGCTAATTTACATAAAAACAACATAGAAAGTAAGTTAGAAAATTTAAAAAATTAGGGCCGCGAGGCATTTCCCCCAGAATTCTGGCTCCGTTTCCAGAAGCGCCTGGACCCTGTAGACCTAAAATTTCGACTCCGCACACAAGAAAAACTTGTTCGGAGCCAAAGTCCCTGTATTTGTTTTTAAAATTTTTCCGGCGCCGCTGCCGTAAAGATTATGAATCTACATTCCCAATATTATGTATAATTTAATATTGTTATGGCCTTTAAATTGTTTGGCATAATAAATGATATAGTTCTTTTCACTCCGTCTGAGAACGGCATCATTGGCATATTTTTTATGTTGTACTATGATCTTTAAACGACCAAAATCTATTCGATTGAGATAACAAGAAAAGACGAGGTTTTTTTTTTTACTTGATGTAAAAATATCTTTTACAGGGGTAAAACTGAGATGCCGTACGGTAGCGCGCCCATACAACATGCAGACTGTCTAATGGTTGAAATATTATGACTGTTGTGCGATCGACTGTACTATTCACGCGAAAAATATGTAAACCTATTGTAAAGTACGTACCTAACTACGTACTTTTGAGAGAGTAGTTTAAAGGTTTAATATTTCGAGTTAGACCTTCGTGTAATTTTTACGAACGCGCGAATGAAGATTGTTCTGACGATCAAATATTGGGAAAAATAGCGAAGATTATTTTTCAGAAATAATAGAATTACAAGAACTAAATAAACCGATTTACAAGCAAGAATTGTAGAAGATTCAACGAATGGAGTCATTGGGCAGAGGCGTCGATATTAGTTCATAACTAGTGGACATAAGCCTCTCCCACGGGAGGATTTGCCCTAATCGTCACGCTGGACAGGTAACAGGAGAACAATTTAATAAAGTGAGGAGAATATGAAAGTTACGCCTCTAAGGTCGCCTCATCCGGTTCTCAGATTATCTACCAAGTTGGTTAAAATCATACTTCCTTTACTTATCGATGTATATATGAGGTCATATAATAATATGACCTCATTATTTAACCTTAACAATGAGTTCTAACCACTACACCAAACAGGTGGTATTATTATACCACCTGTTTGGTGTAGTGGTTAGAACTCACTATACCAAAAGGTCGCGTGTTCGAATCCCGCTAGGGGCATATGTTTGCGATGATGATGCTTCCGACCGATTTCGACAACCACTTTGAATCGGTTTGGCGCTGGTGCGCTCGAAGATGGCTAACATAGCCGATCTTTGCGGTGAACACCCGTGCGCAATGTGGGCACATAAGCACACCTTCCACGTAGTGATAATGAATGGCAGCGGGTGGACGGGTTTTCAGCTCGTCGCGTTTAGCGTCCTGGTCTGCTTTACGGTGCTCGTCGAAATCGCTTACTCTCCTATGCACTACCCTGCGGCATTCAGGACGTTGTGCTGTCAAACCTTCCCATCGAGATGGCTCAGTTGTTGATGTTTGATGTTATGGAGGTTTTCATTTATAATAAGTATTTACTTACAAAAAAAAAATGTATTTATATCGTATATCAACCATCGGGTATCCAAAACACAAGCCTATAGTTGCTTAATGTGGAACTAGACGGCGTTGTGTGTTTGTCCAAGGATATTTATTTATTATTATTCGACGATCTGTTTGGTGTAGTGGTTAGCAACTCTGACCACTATACCAAAAGGTTGCAGGTTCGAATCCCGCTAGGGGCATATGTTTTTGTGTGATGAATACGGACATGTGTACCCGAGTTATGGATGTTTTCATTTATAATAAGTATTTATTTACAAAAAAAAGTATTTATGTAGTATATCAAGCATCTGGTATCCACAACACAAGCCTATAGTTGCTTACTGTGGGACTAGATGGCGCTGTGTGTATGTCTAAGGATATTTATTATTATTTATTTATTATTATTTATTTATATACGTATACACAACAAATAGATATAACCCCTACCTTGGATACATTATATACCATTCCAGGCTTTGCTGATTTTCAATCCTACAATAATTGCTGACCGCATCAAAAAAAAAATATCCAGACTTTTCCTGATAAATAATGATTCTTTGGCGGATTTTCGTAGAGACGGGATCTTTTGGGGGATTTGGGGATTACCTATTGCCGATCGCGGACGTCAAGAAAAATATAAATTTATCGGCTATATTTTATCATATCTGATATGAGGATTTAGATCTTTGTTTTGGATGTACTCTGTCAAACAATTCGTTAAAATAAACTAAATATATATATTTATTCATCACAAAAACAGCTTTCAGTCAAGTCTTATACATAGAAAAATAGGGATCTCTCTAGCAGAGTAGTTGCTGCACCACCAGAGAATGATTATGGCAGCTAAAATAAATATTATAATTAATTTTAATAAATTAATTATTATAGTTATACTTAGACAAATAAAATTTCAATGAATGTTGTCGAGGTGGCCCAAATACAGACATGAACTTTACGGGCCTAAATTAATAAAATAAAAAAATTTAAAGGTCATCGTGATCAAACCTTTTCAGTGCACGATTTCAGAAATATATAATTGTATTATACATTGCGTTAATGTTTTTTAATCTTAAAAAAAAATAATATAGGGTAATCCTTAAATTAAATTTATTAGCCAGAACATGGGAGATTATTACAATAAACCAACATATTCTGCCAAATGGTATACATAAACCAAAATAGCAAAATATGCCCTCACGTTGAATCCTCGTCCATTTCTCAATTTTATGCCCTAATAGGCCTATTCAGCTCTAGAATATTTTAAAAAATTAATGTCCATATCCCTTTTAGGATTCTGTAGACAAAAAAGTCATTTGATCTCAGGCGAGTGGCTGAAAATCAGCGCTGTACGGATTCTTCTTTCTGCTGCAGCATAAGCCGAGCTATTTCCTGTTGGCCAATATTTAAGTAGCATTTAAGTATGTATCTAAATTGTATAGATTTGAGACAATAAAACAACTTTTATTCTTTATTTGCGACCGCGAAAATTCTTCCATCGAGACTGTGGTTCGACTAACTTGGAACCAAACCTTGAGAGAGCTATGTCCAGCAGAGAGAGTATCTTCACATTTCGCCTGATGTAGATACTGTAACCGTGTCCAACTATCCTGGTTGGAACCGTGTAGGGACGTAGCATTCCTCGTTAGCAGATATAAAGACGTAAATATCTTTCTAATAATAAATATTAAATGTCATATATTCGTCAACTATTAAATGTTCCATATTGTATTTTCAAATGGGATCTCTTCTTTTAAATAATTGATACATATTTCTACTTCCAAATTCTTCCATCTTTATCCTCGCCTAAACAAACTACTGTAACTTTCTCATATTTTGATTGTCAATACCATTCTTTTAATAATTAATTTTCCAACTAGAAATAGACAACATTACAGTACTTCCGTCGTCCACCGAAGCGAATCGAATCGATGAACTATATTTGTATCGTACTAATATTATAAATGCAAAAATAATCCCTTTGTCTATTGAAATTCTGCAGAGTAGCCTGCGATCTGGAGAAGGACATAGATATGAGTCCACGATAAAGTCATTCCACGCCGCGGCCTGAAAGCTAGGATTAAATAAAATGTTTTTGTTGCGATGGCTTTGTTGAAATAAATTGGTGTTGTTGGGTGAATTTCAAACGTGAGCTCTAAAATGTAAATATTCATTGCTTTAACTTCAAAGACGCTCATTGTTAACAGGGTTCCCCTTTTTATCGTTTCGTAAATTTTATGTTCTCTCACCTATTTTACGTCCCTGCCACAGTAAACAACATATTAAACTAAAAGGACTCACAAAAGCTGGGCTGTGAGAGGCGTATACCGGATGTGTAGTGTGGTAGGGCATTTTAAATGCCCGCCTGGCTAGCTACCACCATCTTATCTAAATCTGCCGGCAGGCAGCAATGTTAATAGCATTGTTGTGTTCCGTTTGTCAGAGATAAGATAGCCAGTCCCCCAAATGTGTTGGGGTTTCCGGGTCAGTACGCTTCCACCTGCGACCTCTTAACATCAGGTGTGATTGAGGTCAAGTACCAATCCGTTGTGCACAAAATTTTTTTTTTAAAGTGTTTTTTTTTTACCGCAAGGAAAAGAATGGGGCATATTAGGTAATTGTAACAGAAGTTATTATTTATTTATTTTTCAAAACCATCATCGAATAAAGCGTTGTGGCATTTGACGGTCGCGTTTGTAGTCTATTGCACATAATTACATAATTAAATAAATAAAATTTGGAGAAAATATGAGTACCAAATAATTTCGCATGATAGGAAACCTACGAAACCCGCCAGTCGCATATCAATCTCCAGCCGGCGCGTGCGACGATAATGGTTTAAAAAAATAAATAAACTACGTGTGCCAATAACTTCTATTTCACTTACCTAATATGCCCTATTTTTTCCTTACGGTAAAAAAAAACTCACCGTTATATGTGCACGCACCTTTGTCATTCATTCATAAATCATAATATAACCCGACTCCTTATGGATGTCTACACCGTATTTATAATGCTCTTGTTTTTTTTTTTAATTATTTTCAACGTAACGTCTTTTGGGAAATGTGTTTAAAAGCAGACGAAGTATAACTTAATTCTATATTATTTATTTTCATTACTTACATGGAATCAACAGCATTATTACAAATAATAAAGAACTATAACCGCACTTATGCCGATTAAAAATTCTCATTATGCTGCTAACAACCGCTATCGTGTCAATATCTATTAGAATGGGAAATCGTCAAGGTATTAATTATAATTCAATAGCAATTAAGTTCGTAATTTTACATTGTTATTACATAAATGTTTTAGGTACGTTTTCGTGCTTTAGTAAGCTTTATATGACCCTTATATGATGATTGACATAACATGACCTTTCAATTTTCTAAAACGTCACTGTTTGGACCATTTTATATAACTATGTGACAATTGTCTCCGTCAAATTTTCTAAAATAAATGGTGATGACAGATAAGACTGTGCCATAAAGTTGGACAGACGGATATGGCAAAACCATAAGGGTAATTAATTAGATTCCGGAGCCCTAAAAACAATAAACACCCTGACTTACCAGAAATTATTTTGAGAGTGTTACTACAAACCATAATTAACTCTGTGATTACATTTGCGTTTAACCTTAGAGAGGTTAAACGCAACGTTTAATCAAAATCATTCAGAGAATATCCTGTTCTTCAGTGTCTTCGTGATTTCTTTTTGAATTTTGTCACGCATATGCGACTACTCAGGCCGAGCACGTGATAAAAGGTACCTCATTCCTGCGGCCATCACCGGTAGGACGAAGTTTGGGCCTGCTGAAACTCCTACCAGTACTCCTAACCCTGCCAGCACTGTCTCACCTATTGTAGTCAGCTCAGGTATAATTATTGGCCTTGCCACGTCATTATCTTCTGCCACGGCAACACCAGCATTCCTATTTCCGTCCACTCTTGGTGGATTCGTATCGTTGACAGTCCGGTAATACGTTGCACGATTGTTCATAGACTACAAATTTAGAAATAAAATAACAATAATTATATCAATAATTACAGGGTTTTATGAAGCTAGGTATAATTATTGCATGAAATCATCCTGACGTGCAGATGACAAATAAAAAGTGGTGAACAGAGTCTACAGAACACTACCAAAGTTAATGATATTCTAAGTATATTTAGTATATTATTTATTTAGTTCTTTAGACGCTGTTCACTATTTAGAATGTTTAACTTTGGTAATGTCCTTTGGGTGCTGTTCACCGAAATTTCTTCTGGACTAGACTGAGACGGACTAGCCTGTTTCGAAATCGATTTACTAATGTGATTGATTACGATTAAAATCATTCACCTGTTTAAGAGAATCCTTAAAGTTATCATCGTAATATTCCTCTTCAATTACTCTACGTTGCGCGCTAAATGTTTGAAGCGCACCACGCTTTGCTGAACGACAAGCCTCGAGGAAGTCTTCAGGTGATAGTTGAGGCCGACCTGCTCCACATAATGCCTCCATAGTGTTATTGTACACATTCAGCCCAGCCTCCACCGCAGCCCTGTTCTTAGTGTCATTCAGATCGACTAACCTTTGGTATTGATGTTCAATCTCCTGCAAGAAGATGATCAAGTTAGCGAATTGATCGATTCTTAAGTTTGAGCGATGTTAAATAATTGAATATTATAGAACATCGCTCGCTAACATCATTCGCATAATATAAGTAAAAATAGTATTATGTGAATCTTATTATTCATAAGGCCTGTTGTCCATCAATTTGTGTTGGACCGGCGTCGTTATCGTCTCCCAAGTCCAAGCATTGCCAGGAAAGAGGTGGGGCCGTTATTTGCTGATGTTGAGAGGCGCAACAAATATCGAAGCGTATTATTACGCCGATAATAGATACTGCCCTGGACGCGAACATAGAACAGGTCGAGAAAATACGCAGGTATAAGAACATGTTTTGACCGAAGTTTCTCAAAGATGCAGCACCCTCCGTGACAGCTTCTCAAAGATTTCGGATTATACTAGAGCCGAGTAATCGAAAGTCACATGAAAGTCAATCCCAAAACATCTACTTTCACCATGGAACCGTTGCAAACTTATCGTCAGAACTAATGGATCAAATTTTCTTTGCGAATTCACCATTCTTATAGGCGTCAACACTCTTCTGTTGTGGCCTTGAGATAAGCTGGAAACCTCACCTGTTTAACGTGTCTTTCGTATTCATCCTCACGTTTATCGTCAGGTTGTTCATCTCCTCTTTTATAATGGATGTGATCCAGTGCCGCTTCAAGAGCGTCCTCATTTTCTTCTCGCAAATCGTCCGGGTGGAGACAAGGCTGACCCGGCGAACAGATAGACGTCATGAACTGGATATAGTTGGCTATGGCTTCTTGTTCAGCTAATCTATTGTTATTTTCGTTTAAAGTTTTCAAAATGGAGTAGCGATTGCTAATGTCCTGTAAAAGCAAAACTGATTGCACTCATTATTTTGATTGACGGGCTTGTAGGTAGGATTCATTTTGCTTATTAACATTGTCAACATGCGTTGTACTCGTATGAAAAATTATGGGTTATCTATCAAGCACGATTGACTTGAATTAATCGTAGCGCAGACGCGTTCAGTTATTCGGTTTTGATAAACGAAGTAAATTTTTTTGGTTAGGTTGATCACTCATCATAGAAATATTTCATATTATCGACAACCAATTGTAGTAGGGACCCTGCCTGCGAAACCAACTATTCGAATCCCACTAGGATTAAATGGTTTTGTGATGAATACGAACGTTTATTCCAAAGTCATGGATGTTTATATAAATATTTATGTAAAGTCTTCTTTAATTTAAGAGCTATGCTCTTGTCGGTGGAGTAATGACCACGTCTCTCTGTTTTGCGCCCTCGATTTAACGTTTTGGTACGACACGACATTTACCTTTTCTTTCACTTGGTCAAAGTAATTACGCCTAGGCCCCCCATCGCAGTAAAGTAAAAATCTTTATTTTGTAGGTACGCGGGGTACACTTAACATAGTCGGTTTTTACATACTTAGGTTATCCCCTGAGAAGAACAAGCAGGAAACTCGAAGGGTTGCTCTTTTAAATCAGGTTATGTTGCAAAAGATACAAATTATTTCATTATTAGCTTGCCAAATGGTCTGGTATGCGAACAACCTGTGGGGCTATCGTGTAACTCCATCGATTACGTTCTGACGTATGATTGGTTTACGCATCGCTCACTCGGCAATATGACGTTTTCTCAATGGACATCGTTATCGATGAAGTTGCAGAATAACGCGCCTCGTTCTTTGATGATTATCAACCAAATAGTGTGATACTTTATAATATGCTTTCTTAATAAGTTTCTGTTTTATAGTATCTTTAAACTTATTGTATGTACATCAACGGGAATCTTATTGAAAAAACGTATGCATGGCCCTCTGAACGAATTATTGATTTTGCAGAGTCTGCTTACATGACATGCAAGTTTATCTTTATTTCTTGTGTTGCATCATGTTTATCACAATTTTTCCTAAGTTATGCTATATTTTTATTTGACATTAGATTTTCAAAAATGTACTATGACGAAAAGGTCAGAATATTATACTATTTAAACTTATCTGTATGTTTATCCATTATCTATACTATGATGTGATTGCGTTTAGAACTAGGCGATTGGTGTAAGTGTCCGAAATCTTTATTTATTACATGAGTGTTTCCGTGCTTTGGAGGGCAGTTTGAATTCAGAAAATCAAAATCAAAATCAAAAATATTTTATTCAATGTAGGATACAAAAATATCACTTATTGAAAGTCAACATGCTATTTTTCTTTTTTTAACTACATCGCTTCACAAGGTGTTATGGTTAGGGAGAAGAAGCGACAAGAAACTCCGCAACAACACATCTTTTCAACTAGTCTCCATCCTTACAACAATACTACATCTTATATTACATATTACAAAACAATAGCAATTAACATAACAACCAGCTAACACCAGACCTCCTTATCGCCTAAATAATCATCTATCCTGTAATAACCCTTCTTACACAGAGTTTCTTTAATGTGGCGTTTAAATTTCTGCTCTGTTAAACTCAATACATGTTCTGGTATTTTATTGTAAAAGCGTATGCTGTGTCCCACAAAGGATGTGCTAACCTTGCTAAGTCTAAATTGTGGAATTTCAATTTTATTTTTGTTTCTAGTATTCAAATTATGATTATCAGAATGTTTGCGAAATAGGCATATATTTTTGCGTACATACATTATACTGTCATATATATACTGGGATGCAACAGTTAAAATACTTATTTCTTTAAACAGATCTCTTAGAGAATCACGGCAGCGTAATTTATATATTGCTCTGATTGCTCTTTTTTGTAGAACAAATATTGTTTGAATATCTGCACCTCTACCCCACAGTAGTATACCATAAGACATAATGCTATGAAAGTAGCTAAAATAAACGAGCCTCGCTGTTTTAATGTCAGTAAGTTGTCTAATCTTACGAACAGCATAAGCAGCTGAACTGAGCCTGCTCGCAAGTGTCTCAATATGCGACCCCCACTGTAGTGTGGAGTCCAAAGTGATGCCAAGAAAAACAGTGTTCTCAACAAATTCCAATGGTTCACTATTCAACTTTAGGTTGTTTTCCCCCTGCCTTACATTAGGTAAGGAAAACTTAATACATTTGGTTTTCTTAGCATTTAGAACTAAATTATTCACAGTAAACCAGTTCGAAACCTGTGAAAGAGTATCGTTTACATCGTCAATATCATTCGACCCTCTCTTTATTTTGAATATAAATGAAGTGTCATCAGCAAACAACACAATATCAACCAGGTTCCGAACTAAATAAGGCAAGTCATTAATATAAACTAAAAACATAAAAGGACCTAGAATTGATCCTTGAGGCACTCCCATTTTCACAAAGGATCCTGAAGATTTTTCCAGATTTACTTGAACTTTTTGAATTCTATTTTCTAAATAAGAAGTTAATAAGTCGAGGGCTTTGTCGTGCACCCCATAATGTTCTAATTTAAATAAAAGCGTTTTGTGATCCACACAATCGAATGCTTTTGAAAGATCGCAAAACACACCGATTGCATCGCTGCGATCTTCCCAGGCATTATAAATATTTTTAATTAGAGCTACACCGGCATCCGTTGTCGAGCGCCCGTTAGTGAAGCCAAACTGTTTATCATGTAGTAGTCCATTTGTATTGAAATGACACAATATTTGACCCAGAATAAGTTTCTCAAAAATTTTACTAAGTACAGGTAGAATGGAGATGGGCCTGTAATTATTGAGATCGTTTTTACATCCTGATTTAAAAAGAGGTACAACCTTACTATGTTTCATCAGTTCAGGAAAGACACCTTGATCAATACTCGCATTGAAAATGAAGGCTAAGTAAGGAGCGATCGTAGTGACAATATGACTCAACAGCTTTACCGACATGCCCCAGACATCTTCAGCTTTTTTTAACTTTAGCGTTTTGAAAGCCTTTATAACTTCGAGAGGGTCAACATACCTAAATTTCAGAATAGTGTGGCATTTTTTTACATTAGCCACCATCAGTGATTTAGCACGAATTGGTGATGAATCTAGTATTTCAGTAGTTTTGACTGGAATATTTACAAAAAAATTTTCAAAATGCTGAGCTACTTCTATATCGCGATTGATAATTCTATTATCAATTTTAATTGAATATCCATTGTCACGTTCTTTAACACATGACGTTTCCCTATTTATAACCTTCCAGACTGCTTTAATCTTATTATCAGCAATATTTACAATATTACTAATGTATCTGGACTTAGCAGTAATACAAACTTTTTTAAATATTTTTGAATAATTTTTAACAAATTCGCAGAACTCTAGGTCATCCTGCCTAATTGTCCTATCTTCATAGAGCTGAAACAACTTATCTCTACTTATTCGAATACCTTTCGTGGCCCAGTTACTGAATTTAAATTTATTGGTATTTTTAACTTTTTTAATTTGAAAGATCTGTTCAAACTCTTTATTCAAAACATTGAAGAAATCTGTATAAAATTTATCACAGTCAATTGTTTCAGACGAAGGTAAAGGTAATTTATTTAGCAAAACTTCTTTATACATTTCTACTTTTTCTGCAGGTATAGGTCTAGTAATGAATTCTACTGTGGGATTGGATAACTTAATTAACGGAAAAGCAACAAGTTGCCCACAGTGATCAGACCTTAAACAGTTTAGTATAGACTGATCAATGAAATTACAGTTACAGAAAAAGTTATCTATGCAAGTGGCTGTAGATTCAGTGATTCTAGTAGGCTCTAGGAATACGTTGTTTAAATTAAAAGACTTAAATAAACTTATTATTCGAATAGTTAACGACTTCTGCTCCAGCAAATCTACATTAAAATCACCACAGACTATAACTGACTTTGTCCCTCTAGTTACTAGTTTTAGCACATCTTCCATGACCGACTCAAACAAATTAAAATTGTAAACATAAGGAGGTCTGTAGACGCAAATAACAATGTAGTTCTCCAACTCCACAGATGAAAGTTCAATAGTACATTCAATCGAAAGTGCAACAACATCTTTGCGTTCCTTCGCTTTTAAATTATTTTTAATTAAAATTAAAGAACCTCCATGTGTCTTAAACTGTCGATGGAATGAACTAATACAATAATAATTGTCATTTGAAATAATCATTTCGGTTTGTTTTAGCCAATGTTCAGTAATACATACAATATCGATGGTGTTGTGTTTCTCTAAAAACATATCTATTTCTAGTTCTTTGCCAGAAAAGCACTGAATATTTTGATGAAATATTGTAAGTCGATTTGGCTTTTCTTTTGTCTTTTTACCTAGTTTAAATATCGAGACTGCTCTAAGTCCCTCGTCTCAACAGGAGTCACATCCCTATTATTATAAATAATAGGTGATTTGATACCCCTAGAAGGGCCCTCCATTACAAAAAAGGATCTACCATTGACTGGTATCGTATAAATAGGTAAATTATAGGCTAACAACATAGCCAACTGTTTTATATAATATTTTGAAAGATATAGTTTATCTTTCGTTAAAACAAGATTCCTAATAAACTTATTAGTGTCAAAAAATTTAAATTTGTCATTATAGGATATCATATTAGTTTGTAACCTATTCAAATTATGGATATAGTTATTTTCATCACTTGATAAGCAATGTGAATAACCAAAAGCACAAGTAATAATTTTTTTTACATTTAAAGACGCAAGGAATTCAAAATTTGTTTTAAGTTGTTTTTTTGAAACACCCAATCCATTACCAACTAATATTACAATACTACAGTTTTTGTCATAATCTGTAAAACTCTTCACACAATTAAACACCTGTTGATATGAAGCACCTGGCATACACATATTAATGACTTTCTGCTCAGTGTTGAACTGCATAAAACTACCCAGATCTTTACCTATCCCATCAGAGAAGATGTATACTCTAGGTGTTGAGGCCTCAGGAGAAGTAGGCGAGTGACCTGGTATAGCGGACGGCTCCGGTACTGGTATGGGACCCGATGTAGGAGTAAGTCTCAGAGTACACGTGGGGTCCACTGCGGAGGCACATATGGATGCAAGCATGGGGTCATTAACAGTGTCTGCAACTTCTTTATCAGCTGGGAGATCAATTAACAGCAGCTCCGTTAACTCAGCATTTGACGCCGATATGTTAACCATCTCAGACACTACCTGTGTATATTCAGTCCACTGAGATTGAGTGTTGTACAGTTTTTCAGACATATCTCTGAGGTCATTTTCTAAATTAATTATTTTTAAATTTAATATTTGTATTCCATTGTCATAGTCTTCTCTGGCTTTTGTTGCACTTTGCTCAAAATCAAGTACTAACTTTCTCTTCAACCTTTTACATCTATAACCGATTTGAAGTTTAAGCCGTTCCGAATTAATATTGGCTTTCTTAATAAACTTGTTCAGTTTTCTTAATTTCTTGTTTTTTTTCTTAGGTAAAACCAGGTCCATGTCAATTTGTTTTGCCTGACTGGTTTGTAGATGACTACAGTCAATTAATTCATCATACAGGCTTTGTGTGTAATTTGCCCGTTCACATGACTTTTCCTGCTCGAACTGTGTAATTTGATTTTGTGCCTCGCATAGCTCATATTCCAGTTCGGTGATTCTGGACAACGCCTGCTCATGAGTATCGTGGCACTGGTTAATACAGTCCAGGGTGTTTTGCAACTGATCACGCTGACAAGTTACTTCCAGCAGTTGGCTGTGCAGTGATGACAGCTCATCCTTAAGGGAAGTATTCCTTAAAACAACGTGTACAACTTCCTCTTCACTGTCTGATCTTTCTTGGAGGAGCTGTTCGCAAAGAGTCTTTGAGCACTTTAGTTCTTCGAGTGCTAACTGTAGCTTATGCTCAATTTCCTGTTCTGCCGCTGTGCTTCGAGTGCGAACCATGATGTAGGAGTATGTGACTGAAAAGCAAGCAAAGACAGGCTAAGAAAGTAACTAATATGTCAAAATAACTACTATGATATTACCCACCTACTTATTTATAGGGGGTATCTCAACAAGTACCTACTTGTTTCTATTAAATAAGAAATGCAAAAGGAATTGTATATGTACTAAAATTACTTTATGCTATTCTCTTTAAAATTATGAGTAAGTACCTATACTGTAGTGTGACAATGTCTGCGGCAAGCGTTCGTTTCGTCAACTTTACTTCCACATATCGTCAAGTAAAGAGAGATGTAAACATAGCCCGTGTGTGGTGTACGTTACTCAGTTTCTGAGCAGTGTAAAGTTTTGGGGGTTAAACTATGTTCACAAAGTAGATATAATAGTTAGTTAGTGTATAAAATATTAATGAAAACGATACTCCCCAGGTTTTCCACGGCCAGTTCACAAATTTTATTTTAAAACTTGACGGTTAGGTACAGTTGGTTGGCAGTCGATTTGTATTCCGCCGTCGAGACGATTTTTTCACAACTATTTTATATATAATTTGATTTGAGACACTTTATTTTACGTTTTCCAATCGGTCTTTAAGTATATTACGAGAATAAAAGAAATTAATTTAATTTAATTATCAGCTGTACAAAAGTTGACATCTGTCCGCGAGTGTTGCCACTCCTAATTCTCCTGTATATGTCAATCAGATCAATTGAAGACAGTCGCAAGGCATGCAAAGGTGGTTTGAAAACACTGTCAGGTAATCAGTAGTCTGACAATCCGCACTGAGCCCTGGTGGATTGTGGCCGTACCCTATATCGTGGAAGGAGACAGTGCTCCAGCAGTGACGACGCGTAAAGTTGTTGTTCTAATGGAAAAATTCATTTATGACGTCTGGATTTTAGTTGGTTCTGGGTTATCCGGAGTTTATTTATTTACATATTAAATTGTTTAAAAATAACTTTAATACCTGTAGCAAAGCAGATCTCTCATCATCCTCGTGATCCGCCGGGACTCTCCTGGTGTTAAAGAGATCCTCCGCAGTACAGATTGCTTCACGGTGCAATCTATCTAGATCTCCTGGATGCATGCACAACTCTTCAATCTTCGATACATTTTGGAAGCACTCCTCGTAAGCTTGCTTTGCATCAGCGAGGGCTCTTTGACGTTTTGCTTCATTTATAACTTCATATTGAGGTAGCCGTTGATCGAGTTCCTGAAATATCATTCAAGTATCACAGTGAGATATCTACATGAAAAGCTCTCCCAAGTATTTGCTATAATTTGATTCGATGCACTTATTTTATTTCTTACTCGTTAACAGCTTACGTACAAACAGGTCTTAAAATTAAACAAGAAACAGACTTACTAAAAGAGTAAGTTATTATTTATAGTTGTGTTTTTCTCATTTAATAGCAAATTTTATCAATTTGCCTACTCTGTGATAAAACGCTATGCACGCCACTGCTTGAAATAGGGCTGAAGGGTTCAGTACCTACACAGATTACCCCTAATATCACCATTGGCAACTTTTTCATCTAATAAACTTCCGCAAAGTTAAATTCCACATTCAATTAAAAATTAATGGTTTTTTGATTTATGCCTTTAGTTGTGCTAATAGACATTCCTTCATGCCAAATTTCGAAATGTTTCAAGAGGTCAACGGGATATGTCCTATACGTTTTGATGAGTCTGTTTGGTGCGAGATGCTAACAAAAATATTTATTTAAAGACCATTTTACTAGCTTTCCGCCCGCGGCTTCGCCTGCGTGGAATAACTTTATCGCGGAAATTTGTTTATCCCGCGGGAACTAATCACTTTATCGGGATCAAAAATCTTATTCCAGGATATTCTACCTACACACCAAATTTCATCCAAATCCGTTCATCCGTTTTGCCGTGATTGAGCAACAAACAAACATCCAAAATTTCGCATTTATATTATTAGTTAGATTAAGTTCGAAACTTTAATTTTTTACTGTGCTTTATTGATATGAATTTCAACTGGACATCTCTAGCCGATCCTGAGAAATAGTTTTGACGGAAGGTGATGTGATTGCTTCCCGTTTTTATATCATTTGAAGTAAAAAAAATCCTAAAAATGCTCAATCCTCGACTTTGCATTCAACATTTTACGATTATAACGTAACAAATCAACTTATTATCTACTTCAACAATCAACCTTCAATACTTATTGCGATATCTTTAAAATTTTTACACTTTCAGAGTCTTTTGTCATTTGGACACATTAAGACTTTTACGGACTGTTTTATTGTTATAACGTCTAAAGGCATTCAGTGTCCGCGAAAATGTTAAATTCCGAGTTCGTGAATACCTTTGGTTCAATTGAAATATTGAAGATAGAAAGCCCCAAGGATATTTGGGTAGCGTTTCGTGTTATTTAAACCAACCTGTACAATCTGTTGAGCGCGTTCAGCTATGTATTTCTGGTCGTCCATAAGTGTCGTAGTGGAAAGATAGCTCAGCCTATCATCTCTACAGATTATGTGTTGCTCCCGTAGCTTAGCGGCTGTCATGCTGGGCTGCAGTGGGCCACATCTGGTCTCCATCGCTTCTTGGCAACGTCTACGTGCTGTTTCCATTGCACGCAGCAAGTTTACCTCTGCTGTTACCTGAAACCAGATTAGCTCTCTATCACTTTGCGAGGAGGTCAACTCAAGAAAGTAAAATTATGAACGTAAGAGGCATTTAATCTTAGCCTTTAGGGTTTTGCGACGCCATGTTGATTAGATCGTCCAGGTATCTCGGATTGCGGAATTACTCCTCCGCTTTGACGTTATTACATTTAGATCCATCCATCAAAATATACAATATACAATAGTGATAAGACCGCCTAATTGTGTTCTATTGTTACAATAATAATAAATATCCTTAGACATACACACAGCGCCATCTAGTTCCATAGTAAGCAACTATAGGCTTGTGTTGTGGATACCAGATGGTTGATATACTACATGAATAATTTTTTTTTGTAAATAAATACTTTTTATAAATGAAAACATCCAAAACTCGGGTACACATGTCCGTATTCATCACACAAACATATGCCCCTAGCGGGATTCGAATAATGTAAATTATTTTGCGCAATAAAGAGTATTTGTATTGTATATACGATTGTAATTCTCATATGTACTTTATTATTTATATTACACTATTTACACCAACCATTTTCTCCTGCAATCACGTAGAATATATTCCAAATTAAACAACAGTCATTTATTTATTAAAAAACCTGTTTGGTCTAGTGGTTAGAAACGCTGACTGCTATACCAAAAGGTCGCTGGTTCAAATGCTGCAAGGGGCATATGTTTATACGATAAATGACATGTGTAACCGAGTTATGGATGTTTTGTATTTATTTACAAAAAAAAAATGTTTTTGTGTAGTATATCAACCATCTGGTATCCCTAATACAAACCTAGTTGCTTAGTGTAGAACTAAATGGCGCTGTGTGTATGGCCAAGGATATTTATTTATTATTATTAAATGACTAACTTTCCGCCCGCGATTTCGTCCGCGTGGAAGATTTCATCAAAATCGGTTCAGCAAAAAAATTTGCCTATATGTTAATCCGGGTCCTGATCTGTCTACCAACCAAATTTCATCCAAATCCGTCCAGCCGTTTAGGCGTTAAGAACATAAACATACACACGACATACACACACTTAAATTTCGCATTTATAATATTAGTTGGGATAATAGCCGGGCTAGATATCGAAAAATTTCGCGACTCATTTACTTTCTGGTGGTGTGTAACTATAGTTTTTGTGTTGATTGTACTTGAAGTATACATAATATCGTGATTGATGTGGGGTGATATTGATGAAATCAAATAATACGAATTCAAAAAAAAAAATTAACTGGACCTACCCGCTTCAGAGTCGCGGAGTCTGGAAGATCGTTGTTTCTAAAATCGTCCATGTCGCCCTGTCGCTGTTTATCAACTTAAGCTTCAAGTGCAAAAAATGTCAATATAGTTGGCACTTCCGAAAGCGCTTGCCCGAATTTTCTGTTTCTGTGTAGCGATAAAAATACATTACATTTAGGATTGAATAACTCTGTATAACAAAAAGATTTTAGACAGCCTCCGTGGCTCATTGTAAATAACATAAGGTTTACGAATCGCGGGTCGCGGGTTTGATCCCCAGCGGTGTACATGTTTAGTACCCGGTTTGGCTGGTAATAGGACATTTTAAATGTCCGCCTGGCTAGCTACCACCATCTTATCTAAGTCTGCCGCCAAACAGCAATGTTAATAGCATTATTAATTTCAGGTTGTCAGAGATAAGATTGCCAATCCCCCAAATAAGATGAGGTTTCGGGGTCAGTACGCTTCCACCTTTGGCCTCATCTTCACTTAACATCAGGTGTGAATGAAGTCAAGTGCTAACCCGTTGTACATAGGAAAAAAGACGAATTGCTGCAGCAGGAGGAAGCAATCAATGGTGTCGAAGTATTGGAGTGCAAGTCACACCAGACACCACTGTTTCCATACTCATCGAAATTCTCAGTAACTCAAACCTTAGTTTAACACTTCCCATACCGACTCTACTCAATTCTTCATCGTGTATTACGAGTAAATATTAATTATATAATTAATTAGGTTAGAATTCAAGCTCGACCTACCTTTTAATTCTTCAATAGTCATCTATGCTCTTTCCAAATCTTAATAAAAAATACTTGAATAGAATTTTACGAATTAATCTTGTTACCAAAACCTTATTAGCAAGAATGGTGTTAACACAATAATATATTTGAACAAATGCACAGAGCCCTGCCTTTGCCGCCACACTCACGCAAATTGACAATGTTGCCAGTGCGAATGTATCAAAAGATACATTAGGCCTATGTTTAGTAAAGTACACCATTTCAATGCAAGATTTGGTATTACAGTAGTCTGCAGTTACATAAATAAATTGCCAAGTAAAGAGGGTCATTACAATTTACATTACTTTTGCAGATGCTAACCCGTAGTGCTTAAAAAAAAAAAAATGCTTTTAGGGGTCCGCACCTCAAAAAGTAAGAACGAAACTCTTTTAATATCACTGGTGTTCGTCTGTCTGTTTGTCAAGACCTTTTATCTTTAGAACAGCTAGAGGTTGATACCTTGATCGGTCTACGGCACTACAGTCCTGTATAAATTAAAGTTTCTAACTCCATCCTATTAAAAGATATGGCCTTTTAAACACACATTCCCATATTGACTTATGATCATAAGTTATATACCTACTTCCCATTGACTAAGAGTCTCGAAAGCCATGAAGGAAGCTAAAAGCCGAAAATCAATCATTTCTATTTGTATGTCAAATTATCACGTGACAACCCTAATTTTGCGTTTTCTTGAAATTTCTACGTAATTAACAGACTTAAAGTTTATTAGGCAGGTACGGAACTCTCAGGGCTCGAATCCGACTCGCACTTGGCTAGATTTTTTCTATAACTATACATTACCTATCCTCGCCTAGCCTAGAGATAAGCTCGCCTTTTGTATATTTTTAATATGTGTATGCAATAAAGTATAAAATAAATAAATACCTACAATGCTTGTATGAAAACAACAGTAGTACATAGTATTTTTCTTATCTTTTCCTGTGATATCATTTTAATATTTGAATCACTTTAACTTTTCCCTGAAGTAAGTTGTTACCATTTTTATCAGTACGTGTACTTAGATGGAATCACCTACCCCAATTATGCGTGTAATGTGTAACCTTTTTTTAAAGAAATTCTGTAAAATTAAGAAGTATGAGTGTATACCTACATCAGTATAGGTACACTCGACCACGTGTCAAGGTAAACATCTAATACATAGCGATATCGTGTGGCTACGTTGAAATGAATTCGGTGTAGTCGCTTTGAAATCGAATATTTTGAGTTTATGAGGTGCTTAATAATGGTAAGTGTCCGTTAGCACGGTCGCAAATGTAGGATACCTAAGTCAGCCTTTGTGCCATAGACAAGTAAATTTGTTTTGTACCTATTTATTTTCTTTTGTACAATAAAGCGTTTACAAACACATCACCTCCCTATACGGCCACGATTTACGCATATTGTGCGTGGCAGACGGGGCTGCGGGGGTTATGTATGCGCTTTTTCAATAATGTTCCTGTTGATATACAAAATCTTCCTTTCAATAAATTTAAAGATACTATAAAACAGAAACTTATTAAGAAAGCATATTATAAAATATCAGACTATTTAGATGATAAACATCTTTGGACATAACCAGCTCGTTCGCATGCCAGGCTATTTCACAATTAATAATGAAATGGAAAACCTGTTTTTAAAAAGAGCAACCCTTCGGTTTCTTGCTTGTTCTTATCAGGGGAAAATTCAATTTTGAACAAGCATAGTAGCTTATAAAAGGTAAAATTTACTATTTAAGTGTACCCTGTGTTCCTACAAAATAAAGCACTTTTGACTTTGATTGAGAAATGGGTACCAGACCTGCGTATACAAAACGTTTTTACCCGACTGTCTTGGGAAGGAGAGTTGTGTTTTTTGTTATTTTGCCGAGCAAGGTGTCGCTAGAATCGTCTTGATCCCTAGAGTGTCATACTTTTCATGTTAGAAGATCCAACATGCTTCCCACAAAATTCAAAATATGATGTCGGGTTTTTCGTTTTTACCCGACTGTATATAGATTTCTATGTTGCCTCCTGCAGCCTAAACGACTTGAACAAATTTGAAATTCAAGGTGACTTTCGATTCTTGACCCCTAGAGTGTCATAGGATACATTTTATTTTGAGCACCCGCTAAATACAAAATCGTCAGCCACATTGTAACTTTCCATCAAGTGAGATTGTGGTCAAATGCGTATCCAGTTAAAAAAAATTGCTGACGGGTTTTTTGGTTTTAAAATAGGTACTTAAATTGTTATTGATTTTGTATTAAGCAATTGCAAACTGGGAGTAGAAAAAAAAATACAATTGCCTGCAGAATTTTACTTGAATATTACAAAAAAAAATACTGAGAAGCTATGGCAGCATTTTTAATTCGAAAGTAATATTAACGTTACATATTGAGTTGTGTAACATGACTGGGACAAACACGACTAAAATGATACAAAAGTTACAATCTGGCAACACTAACACGATATGACAGAAAGAGAACCCAATAAAGAAAGATACAAGATCAAGCCGAAGTGTACGTGTTGTGTGAATATAGTGTGTTTTTTTCGACGATCCCAGTTAATTTTAAACCTTGACCCGTCGCAATACGCGTTAATATCGGCAGACTCACAATGCTATTGTTGATAGCATTACTAACTGGTGTCTTGCGTTGTGGAATTTTAATGATAGTTTTTCGAGATGGAGAATATGTCTTATTATAAGTGTGGTAGAGACAGAATGTGATTTGCTGACCTTGAATTAAATTTGGAACACATTTTGTTAATTTCGTTCGGGGAATCCCCTATTTCTAAACGGTGATTCCTTCTGTCAGATAAAGAATCTTCTTATACAGGTGTTGGGAGAGAGTAGCACAGAACGGCACCAAATAAAAATGACGCGTTTGTTCGATGTGACACAGTAGTCGAATTTGTTTCCAAAGTCTTTGTTCAAAGTTACACTAATGCCCATTTGCACGGGCACTTTGTTTCGTACTGTGACGAGTGCAAGTAAAGCCAGGAGTGCCTAATTTACATCCACTTGACACGCAAGTTGAATGGCAACTTGCTCAAATCACTTGCCGATCGCTCAAATGTCAAAAAAAATATTTTGTAGGTACACATGGTACACTTAAAACAAATTTTTCATTTTTGCTTCACCTACTGCTTGTTCAAAAGGTAATTTTCCAAGGACTGACTTATGAACTTCTCACTGAAGGTGACCACTATTTAAAAGTCGATTAGATCTCTCTTGGCTATCAATACGTTATATACTTTGTATTAATTACGTAATAAAAAAACAGGTAGTGATCATGTATTTCGAAAACACGACCCTAGCAATTTGTCGATAGAAAAAAAATCCAAAGTTACGTCTGAAAGCAGAAATAAATGGCTGACATTACATAAATATTTTAGGTAGAATAATGAAGTCTTGAGTGATAATTAAACCAAATATAATCTAGTTATTACATGTTTAAAATTTTCGAAATGTACATTAGTTTCGAAATAAAAAGGAAATAACTTAGTTATTGCGAGCGCAAGAAACGGAATGAACTTCAAACTTCAAGCATTTATTTCAACGTAAGATACATGATATCACTTGTTGAATATCAATTTAAATCTATTGGAAATAAAAATAGGGCTAAGCATTTTTCGGTCAGTCCGTATGTCCAAGCTACCAACGCTTCGGAAAGGGAAATCATCTGTGGGAAAAGAAGCGGCGCAAGAAACCCACAATGAATTTATTTAACAATGAACTATATAGACTTAAGTGAATATGGAGCAGAATGGAGCTATGACGACCTATCCCCCTTAAATGTTTTCATGCTTCGATGGCCACGGTGGATCCTGGTTGTTATCAACTGAAGGCTGTCGTTAAGGCGGCAAATCGGTGGTCTACAAGGGCGGCTTAAAAACCTCTGTCGTGTGCTTACTAGTCTGACACAAATCCGCCTGCATGGTGGACTATAGCCCCATACCCTCTCAGTGAGAGCAGGCTGTGCCCCAACAGTGGGGCAAATGGTGAATGGGATTATTAGGAAATCACTGAATTCTACTAGTCAGTATGAGGTAGTGAGTACCCATGACCCCTTTGTGAGATTATGTTCTACTTTCATAGCAACGCTACAAAAACGTTTTCTATCGATCGGTCGCTAATGTGATACAGTTTATAATAACGTGCGTTTAATTATGTAGTGCGAATTAAGTACTGGTTTCACTAGCTAGACAATGGACTGTGCTAGCGTAACGCGCCCGTTATATTATGTGACGATGTGAACCATAATGCAGTCCGTACATTGACATTGGTGACGTATAAGCTTGTGCGGTAGTTACAGCGAGCTACGATTGGATTGGATAAACAAAGTTAAGCAATCCGCGCTAAACTCAGCCCTTGAATGGGTGATCGCTTCGCCCCAACAGTGGGGACGTGTAAGGCTGTTGATGAATGGGGATTGACAAGTATTAATATCGGGTAACGGTACCTGTGTTTCAGTTAGCAGAAGAATTTATCTCAGTCCACGTCACTAAACTTGATTATATGACGACCTGTTTGGTGTAGTGGTTAGAAAGTCTGCTATATCAAACGGTTGCGGGTTCGAATCCCGCTAGAGGCATATGTTTATATAATGAATACAGACGTGTGTACCCGAGTGATGGATGTTTTTCATTTATATATGTATTTATTTAACGAAAAAAAATGTATTTGTGTTGTTTATTAACCATGTGGTATCCATAATACAAGCGTAGTTCCTTAGTGCGGAACTGATGATATTTCCCTATGAAAAATATCCTTACTTCTAGAGCGCATACGTTGTACCAAATTAAGCGAATGAGCGAGCTAAACGGCAAGTTCTAAATAATTAGCGAAAATTTTTACGTGGTCCGACGGTAGATGCTAGCGTTTAGCTAACACTTTGCACAGGGTTAAACGCCTTCTCGGTAGCATGGTGCACCCAACCGATACCTGCTGAGACCCATTCAAGTTTGCCTGATTGGTACTATCGTAGACTGGTTCCGTAAGCAAACGTTACGGTCTGCGTCTAAATATAGATGAGCTATGCATCAGCACTGTATTGACTCGTGCATGGCGGTGACATGCGGTGATCTGTTATTAATTATTTGCTTAACTCCGTTTGCCCAACGGCTTCGTCCGTGTTAATTTTGTGAAACGGAAATAAGCATCAGAATTAGTCGTATTCTGTTTCGAGAGGAAACCCACATGCAGAATGGATGTCGTTTCTGTAGCCTTAGATACTTTGACCTCCTATTTCAACCTCATATTTAATAGCTTGTTTATTATATAAATTAATTTTAAATATATTTATTAATGTCAAGTGCGCCTTTGTGCATACGTATGTATTTCTATTGTTGTGTTTTATTCTGTTTACCCGATTGCCCAAGAAAGGAAGGTAATGTTTTTCGAATGGATGTATGACGACCGATTGGTGTAGGGAATAGTGACCCTGTCAGCGAATCCAACGGTTGCGGGTTCGAATCCCGCGACGGGTAAATGTTTGTGTGATGGATGAATATGAACATTTATTCCTGAGTCATGGATGTTTATATAAATATTTATGTATGTTTATCCGTTATCTAATATCCATAGTGCAAGCTTTGCTTAGTTTGGGACTAGATGATTGGTGTAAGTGTCCGAAATATTTATTTATTTATTTATTTATGTACGTCCATTCCTTTGGCGCATTCTGTCGCCTAAACGGCTTGACCGATTTCGAAGTGCATGGTGTCGTTAGATTCGTCTTGATACCTGGAGTGTCATTGGATACATTTTATGGTAAAAAACCTAACACGGCGTCCGCAAAATGCTGTCGGGTTTTCGAAGATCGATTCGTTTTAGACTCCAGGGTAGCTCCCTATCAGTGAAGTATTATCCGTCCGGATAATGTTGGTCTAAGTTCCTAGCTACTCGTAAAATGTTCTTCTTATCGAGTGAATGGGTTGCTCAAATGATGTGCTTCCAAAAGTTTACATCGATCGCCATTTTAACCTCCTCGGCGAGAAACGAGGGATGTTATGTGTTTGACCGCGTTATGTGTGTGTGTCGTTCTCCGGATGTATCTCAATAATACGTGGTCGGATTTGTTTTTTTTTTATATTTATGATAAACTAAGGGGAAAGGTTTTTAGGCTTGTTTGATTTGTTTCAGCCGTTTAGAAGATATTTAACTCTTGACACAGTTACTTTGTGTATACCAGCCTCTGTGGCATGACATCGTTGCCAGAGTGGGATAGCTGTATATTTCGTCCAAACGAATGAGCAGGACAAATATTAAATCGCGCGATGCCCCTGTCATGCTGGATGCTCTTATTGTTTGTTTGCAAACGCTTTATTGTACAAAAAGAAAATACATCATTATGCTCAGTTCTTCGGGATTTTTCTACATTTTCAATTTAGATTATGATTAGGTAGTAGTCTTCCAGCAAGCAATTGGTGAGGAGGTTAGGGCACACAGCTGGTGAACCATTGGTTTGCGGCGCCCCGCAAGTACGTTGGTCTTAGAAGGAAACTATAATAATAATAACATCCTTAGACATACACACAGCGCCATCTAGTTCCACAGTAAGCAACTATATGCTTGTGTTGTGGTTACCAGATGGTTGATATACTACATAAATACATTTGTTTTTGTAAATAAATACTTATTATAAATGAAAACATTCATAACTCGGGTACACATGTCCGTATTAATCACACAAACATATGCCCCTAGCGGGATTCGAACCCGCAACCTTTTGGTATAGCGGTCAGAGTTGCTTACCGCTACACCAAACGGGTCGTCTTGCTAACCACTACAATGGTACAAAAATACTACACTACAAAAAATAAAACAACAAACTATACAATATATAGAGAACTATTAATAGCTACCTAGAATGACTGTCTCACCGATTCGACAGGATATCTATAACTGGGCACAGCACTTACCTCTGAGAGACATGATTGGAATAAATCACACACGTATTGCATTATGCACCTGTTCACTCAATTCGTGCCATTCATAACAATGTAACTGTATTGTCTTTGATCTACAATTACCTACTTCAAGCATTTATATACTCCAAAAATAATAGCTCATAGTTACCTGCACTTGAACCAGAGTCGTGTAAATACGCTATTCTCTTGAGCTAATAGATCAGTATACCATTCTAGGACTTACGAAATATAAGCAATGAACCATCGAAGCGTTAACAATAAATAAGTAATAACATGATGTAAATTGCAACAATGAACCAACAAAGCAATAAAATTGGTTCAAGATGTGACAGTGTACACAATTTAATGCCAGTAGTAGTTTTAGTGCGCAATAACTCTGTTTGCGTCATGGTGAGAGTTCCATCAAACTTAGGTACGCTGGACAGCCAGTTACTATCCTCCTACCAAGGACTTTAATGACTTCACTATGATATGTAAAGCAGATGTGTACTTATATACCTATGCTATACATATCATAGTGAAGTCAATAAGTCCTTGGTATGTACCTACATACCTGCTATACATATCATAATGAAGTCATTAAAGTCCTTGGTAAAAACATAACTTCTGTACATATCATAGTGAAGTCATTAAAGTCCTTGGTATGTACCTACATACCTGCTATACATATCATAGTGAAGTCATTAAAGTCCTTGGTAAAAAACCTACATAACTTCTGTACATATCATAGTGAAGTCATTAAGTCCTTGGTATGTACCTACATACCTGCTATACATATCATAGTGAAGTCATTAAGTCCTTGGTATGTATCTACATACCTGCTATACATATCATAGTGAAGTTTTTTAAGTTCTTGGTAGAAGGATAGTAAATGAGTGTCCAGCGTTAGTAAACGTATAATAATATATAATATATATAACTCTTGGTTTGTAAACAAGGCATATGTTTCTATAACGACAAACGCTAAAGCTTCATTTCTGTCACCTGATTGGCAGCCAAGTGTCGCGCGAGTCATTGACATCCAATCGACTGCGAAAAATAAAGTATTACCGTTTGCCGTTATAGAAGCGTGTGCCTTTTGTCTAGATAAAAATATTTAAAACCCAAAAACCCGAAAGCATATATAGTATTTTGTGGGACACTCTAGGTATCGAGACGAATTTAACGACACACCATGCACTTCGACATTGGTCAAGCCGTTTAGACTACAGGTAGCGCCAGAGCAACGGACAGACATACATATGCTCGAAAAACATTACCCTCCTTTCTTGGACAGTCAAACAAGGCGATCATCATTAATCATTACAATCAACCACATGCCATTCTCTACGGATTTGGTTGTCTTTAAAATCTTGAGCATGGACTGTAAAATATACCTACTGATAAAGGATTATTTCTTTAGTTAAGGGAACACTCGCTGTAAGTGTAACGGATGTGCGTTTAGCTATTCTTATCTAGACTAGCCATCGATGAGTCTATTAGGCATAAACACAGTGTAGTTTACCTAAATCTAACATCAATAATCTCACTAATAACAGCGACGTCTACTCATAAAAACAACCCACTTCCAAAGGGTGTTGTAAAACGCGAACTTGGGCGCTTGCTTGCTCACACAAATAGTACCTATTTCTTGCTTATAATATGGATGGCCAGTGATTTAGCGACTTCTTGAATGCTGTATCGAGTTTTGGCGACGTCTATAACTGACTCACTGACAGTCGTTGGTGGTAGGGCATATTAAAATGTCCGCCTGGCTAGCTACCACCATCTTATCTAAATCTGCCGCCAAGCAGCAATGTTAAGCATTGTTGTGTTTCGGTTGTCAGAGATAAGATAGCCAGTCCCCCAAATGTGTTGGGGTTTCCGGGTTAGTATGCTTCCACTTTCGACCTCATCTTCACTTAACATCAGGTGTGATTGAGGTCAAGTACGAACCCGTCGTGCATAAAAAAAAAAAAAAAAAAAGTCGCTTAGGATCCGGCAAGCATTTTCATCCTTGTGTAAATCAAACTCTTGGCCAAGCAGTGGTCGCCTCTCGTACTTCCCTCCAAACCTAATATCAATTGATTGGTCGTCCTTTATGACACCTACGGGGAAATATGAATTGGTTATGTCCTATGCTGTTATGTGGTTTTACTCCACCTGCTCTGGTAGCACCACAAGGAATAACTGTACATACACAACAGCACCAGTAGCACGAAGATGCGATATAAACGTTTTTGTCGCGCGTGATATTTGTCTTGATTTTTCGCTGGGACGAAATATACAACTATCCTAGTTTCACACCTAAATCGCGCGACTGTTTGTTGCTTTCCATCACGTGAGATTGTGTTCAGACACATCTCCCGTCTAAAAATATATTTATTGTGCTTATAAAGTTGCTTTGGAATCGCTTTATTTCGATTGTGAACTTAAAACTACGTGTGGATTAATAAGGTTTCCACCTGCTTCAAGGTGACAATCCATCAATTTGACCCTTGTATTTACGTCGAAAAATCTTTATCGTTGTAACCACTCCTCGTCAGATGACTTACCTGCTCGTATGTAAAAAACCAGGATCATGCAGTTTACCTAATGTAAAGCTATAGATAGTGGACCCCTCGAAGCTTCCAATTTTTCTTACGAATAAGCGATACGATCGCTCTGGGGACCATCATATGTCAATGTCCCTTATCATCGGCTGTGAAACTATCTATAAAACAGTCCGTAGCGGAGAGTGAGGGTGCTTCAAGAAATACAGAGTTCCTTTTTTTGTTGAAAATCATCAATTCTTGTGTATTCCCAAACAAATAATGAGTTATTTACTTTCTCGAATCTATTCAACACAGTTCAGTGTGCGAAGTGTAAGTTTTGTCTCGTTTTTAACTTTACCATCGCGTTCGCGTTTACGAAAGAAGTCCCTATGAAAAAAATCGTTTTGCAAACTATCCGCTAGAGGCGCTGCACATTTCTCAATACAAATCTTCACGTAAACGTGAACGCGGTAGTAAAGTCAAGTCGAAACAAAACTTACACTCCGCCCTCTGGGCTTCTTCTTCGCCGGCTGTCCTTCGTTGGTAAAAGAGTTTTCTAGGGTTCTCTAACTGAATTTGTTTGCCAAATAAACGGGCATTTAGGTTTAAAACGTCCCTAGCCCAGTACATCCCAAATTAAAAAAAAAAAATATATGTTGTACATTTGAAATAATTACGATTTACATTTCTTAAGCTACCGCTTAATCAAAAGCAAATTTTGCTCTTAGAAGAACAAGCACGAGCAAAAAACTGGAAGGATTGCTTTTTAAAAAAGGTTGTCTTATGTTACAAAAGGTGAAATTTCATTATTATTTTTAAAATAGCATGGCATTCGAACGAGCTGGTATGTCTATGGATCAGCAGTAGGAGTGTCCCAGTGTGGACTGTTGATGTTGGTAAATGTTAGAAGATATTAAAATTGAAGTGAGCAATATAAAGTTTATATTTTTCTTTACAGGTAAGATTGGTTAAAAGAAAGAAAAAATCGTGAATGGTAAGCATGTGCAGAACTATAAACATTTGCAAGTATAACATTAATTAGGTTTTTTATAATAACATTAGTTACTATAAATATTATTTTTTTTTTTTATAAAACCCTATGAGAAATGTTTCCATGAGAAATAATACACGTTTACGTAGCTAACTTTTTTCAAGGTTCTACATTAGTGTTTATAGATGTTTCGCAACATCTTGCAACATCATGTTGCGTGAGCCCTGAAGCTGCGGAAAATAGGTAAAAATGGACTCCATCTCATAATATTTATTCTTTCATTCTTATTGTGAATAAGGAAAGAATAACATTTTCCTTGTGTTATGTAGGTATATTATTTTTGTGCAATGAAGAATGTTTTGTTTGTAATCACTTTTTTTTTCGCTTTTGGATTGATGACTTAATGCGGATACTTTTTTGGAAGAAACGCAGTGTCTTCAAAATGTTCATCACTAACAATGAATTTTATCTTTAAAAAGTATAGGCGGCTTATTTCCACTACCGTTTCCGGCTTAACGCGATATTTAAGTACATAAAACATTCAATGCCACATGTGTAATGCACCCGACGTTTGCCGCTGGCATATATCTTTCAAATAGGAACGGTAGATCAACGTCTCACAAAGCATCCCGTGGGAATAGGGAGTTGGTAAACCTCATGAAGTATCCCGAATGCGGCACCGTTTTAAATTGCTTTGCTGCACATAACAAGCCTGGAGTCCGCAACTAAGGTGAAATGAACGGCTAGGCTGGTTCCGGATGAAAAATGACAAAATGCTACACTTATGGAATCATCTCGGTGTTTATCTGTGTTTTATAAATAAATAAATATTTTGTATTGGACACGTACACCAATCATCTAGTCCCAATTAAGAAAAGCTACTAGCATGGATTAACGGATAAATATACATAAATATTTATATAAACATCCGTGACTCGGGAATAAATGTTCGTATTCATCACACAAACATTTACCTGTCGCGGGATTCGAACCCGCAACCGTTGGTTTCGCTGACAGGGTCTACACCAACCGGTCGTGAAGTCGCCAGCTATTGAATGTAATCAATTGAAATTTCGTATAGCTGTAGGCCAGGGTGGTCCAAATATAGATGTTTTAAATAAGTAGTTATTGCGTAATTTAAAAAACATAAAAGAATTCAATGTTAGTATTTCAGTTGACAGCTATCACAATTTCAAAAATATTTAACATTAGCCTCCCGCTCCTGTTTAATTTGTTTATCCCGCGGGAACTACTTACTTTATTGGGATAAAAAATATCCTATGTGTTAAGGGTATGTCCTACCGACATATGGTATATACATATGTCATCCAAATCCGTTCATCCGTTTCGCCGTGATTGATCAACAAACTAACAAACAAACATTCAAACTTTCGCAATTATAATATTAGTCGGATGTGTAAGTGATTGAAGGCGGTACGTGTATCTCCATCAGTCTTTGTCCGGATCTATGTCAATAACGCGTAGTCCGATTTGAGTGTTGTTTTTTTTATATGTAACATTAAATTAGAGGATAGGTTCTTAGCCTGTTTCATGAAAATTGGTTTTGCCTTTCGTAGATATTTAACTTTAACACAGTTGGTTTGTAGACCTGGATGTTTAGCTTCGATTTCTTATTTTCTACTTATAGTAGTACGAAGATACATTTGTTTTTTTGGAAGCTCTTTGACAAGCTGTGATTTTCGGATTAGAAGTACAATGTGCTTGAATTTTTTACTAGTCGTGTTAAAAGTTATTTATCGTCTAAACCATCTCGAATATAAAAAAAGCAGTCAATTTGGATCTTGAGATCAATCAAATCAAATATGTTTACTTTGATTCTCATTGATACCTAACATATTTAGTGTTATATTTATACTTGTATTGAGATTCATTAGCACACCCACCCACACAACACACAGCGCCATCAAACAGACACCAATCGTTTCTTAGTTAATTCTAAACTCAGCGTTGCGAGCAAACAGTAATTTTAATTTCATCCTATGAAATAATTTACTTTAGAATTTTTTGAAAGGATCGCGAGCATTGTTTGCGGCTAGTACCCAAGTATTAATCAAAAAAAAGAAAAAAGACTAATTATAATGAATGAGTAATTCGTGCTCGAGTCGCATTCATTACCTATTTCGTTGTTTCATTTTTATTTCATTGTTATTAGGAAGGAGGAAGGTACCCTAGTGGAGTGTGTGAAGCAAGTGAGAATTAAATTCCGCAGACAAACCAAGTTTACAAATGGCTATAATGAATCGATGAAGGGTCTATGCACACAGCGTATTTTATACCCGCAGACGACGCGCGTTTCACGAACGCGCGTTTCGCGAACGCGCGTTCCAAAAAGCAGATTGTTGCGTTCGAACCTTGCCTGTATCGAGTTTTATGCATGCATCGCGTTACTTTGCGGAGCGCTCACGCCATGCGCCACCCCGCCCCTTCGATTTTTCTTTTTATAAATAGCAATAAAGCTAGCGTAAGCAGTGTTGTCTCCACGGATGTACTGTGTACTACTATTGCGGAGGTTTCTCGAGCGACTGCAGCGCGTCTGCATCGACGTATCTACGCATTTGTATTAGTACTAATTTGTGAACGTATGTTTACTGACTGCGACTGAATCTCGTTTGAAGCGCGTGGACGCGCGTCATCTGCGCGTAAAAACTGTGCTGTGTGCAGAGGGTCTAAGTTCCTTGATACGTAATAATATACTGTTAAAAAGTGAGTTTACTAAATTCTAATATAACATAGTAGTTGTAATTTCAGGTGATGCAATGGTAATTAACCATCTAATGAATATTCATGTGAATAACAAGTGCCATAGTGACCCCGGGAGTTACCAGAGCGGAAAGACAACCTTGCCGCTTACCGCGGTTTAGCTAAGAGCCAGATACAGTCAGGTTCTAGTCCCAAGTTCAAACCATTAAATTTTTTTCGAACACCTTTCAATTTCTAAAGAAAAATACCTTTAATTCTTGTGCAGTAGATCGTCAACACAAGAATGGAATTAATACTTGCCTTAAATACAAAGGTAACTTACACTATGACTGCAGGACTACCGTAACACTTCGAGTCAGTGTTTCCAACTTGGAAAACGTAGTTACAGTGCTTTCATGTCAAAAATACCAGTTCAATAGGTATGATTCATTCTCACGCGCTTGAGATTTCAATAGATTCACTTTCACACTTATAAGCAAGTGCAAGTGACAGACCTATGGACGTATGTCGATATTGCAATCTCGAGTTCGCGAAAATTAAGGCCCTGCAGCCGTACCACGTAAAAATGGTACGATGGCAGACATCTGTTAGAAAAATAGTGACAAAATACAGTGTTAAAAATTATCATATTAAATAAAAAAATAAAAAATATTTCAGACACTTAAACTGATCTCTTAGTAACAGCGGTTAAGGTGCGTGGTAAAATTGTATCCACATAGTCAGTAATAAGACTAGAAAAATAATATAATTTTTATTAAGGCGTTGAGAGCCGCCGCGGTCACCGGTGACCGCAAACAATTGATTTTATTCCGTTAATCTACATCTAAGGTCATCCATGAAAAAAAAAATAACTATGAATTTAAAACACTTATTTTGCTATGAACTAAAAAACTCCCTGACGTACCTAATCTAAACTAAATTGCGTAGGATAGGAAACAGTAATATAAAATTAGGGTTACAGGGCCGGGTTTCCAAGAAAAATCAGTTTTATTTGTAAAAAATACTGCAAAAATTTGCGATATTTACTATCATTACGTATACGTTTTCTTGTGGTCTATTTTTTAAATTAATTTTCAGCACACGTTATTTACGATTATTTTTGTGTTTATTTCACCCCAATAATATTGATAGTTATTGCCATTTATTGACACAAGGAGCTCAAGCATAAGGAGAAATAACGACAAACTTTTTAAACAAAAAACTTTGATAAATGAAATAATCTTAAATGCTAATATGTTCACATATAAACTACTCTGAATGTCGACGACGCCTGAAAAAGCCTCTAATGGTATTACAAGCATTGACGGTGGCGTTAGCGACCACGGCCGCTACAGTGGCGGCCTCTGCGGCGACCACCGGCAGGGCAGCGGTCCCTCCGGTCACTACTATCATTGCAGCTGTTCCGGCTGCTAGCGCTGCTGCACCAAATGTCAATTGCTTCGCTGCTTCGTCATCATCTTCCGCCGCGGGAGCGTTATTGACCAACTCCACTCTCTGTTGATTCATTTCATTGACGCTTCGGTAATGATTAAGACGGTCTTCCATACACTAAAATTTTAAAACAAAAATTATATAACTAACCAATTGCAGAGTATTATAAGCTACTAGGATTATATTTGAATATGGGATCGTTCCGGGACAATTTTTATCGACGATTTATGCTGATATTGCTGTTATAGCCCAGGGAAAATACGGTTTGACCTCGGAAAAACGAATAACCGCGATTTTCTTGAAACATTTAATAAAGTGATGTAAATGTAGTGGCATAACTAAATAAGCTAAAGTTGAAAATTGTGTTTCTTTAAAAAAAAATGCTCAATTGATGGGTATTTCTTTAAATTCAAAACATTTAGGGAAATTATCGTTACAAAATATTAGTTCTCATTTTTATGTCCTATGCAATGCAGCTCGACGACATTTTCAGCTAAAACACATGCCTAACTATAACATGCTTAGTTTTTTATCCATCCATAAGTTAACTGAGTTTAACAAAAGTCTACCTAATTAAATATCAGTTAGTAATTATTGCTATTAAGATACAAATTAAAAATAGGATTTTCAAAAAAATCTAGACTAAGCGCTCGTTTTTCTTTTTAGGCTTAATTATTAAAAATTACATCTCTAATATACCTCTATAAGATAGCAATTATATGAGGCGGTTCTGAATTATGTCTAGCTAAGCTAATTTTTTACCGTATTTTCCCTGGGCTATTATTAAAGGTATATTCACTTGTTCAAGGGTATCCTTGTAGCTGTCCCTGTGATAATGCTCTTCACTTTCTCTACGTTTCGCACTGAAAGCTTCAAGCGCGCTGCGGGTTGCAGAGCGATGAACATCGAAGAAATCGTCAGGTGATAGTTTAGGACGACCTGCTCCACATGAAAACTCCATAGTGTTATTGTACTTGTTTTCTCCAGCCTCCACTGCATCTCTGTTCTTAATCTCATTCAGATCGACGAACCTTTGATATTGGAGTTCAATTGCCTGCAAAATATTTTAAATTAGTTTATTGATTGCCTCTAATAATTTTAATCTAATGTTATTCTTATTATTTCGATGTTTGTCAATTACGCTGTGTAGGCGCATGTGGTTGACTACGATCTGTCCGTTCTGTACCATTACAAGAGAAAGCATGTGTCTTGCTGTGGGACACTTGCAAGTTGATGATATACAGGCTGTTAAAAATCGACTTTAGTATACCGGAAAAAATATTAAAAAAAGCCATTGTAAATTCTTAGGTAACAATATTGAAAAAAACCTAATTGTAATTTAAACGACTTTTCGACGCAGTTTTAATCCAAACAATGAACGAACGCTGGGTTACTGAACTTCGCGGGCAAGCAGGCAGGCACTGTAGATGTCGTAATATCGTTTCAATTGATTTTTTTTAAAGATTTTTAAAATTAAGAACATACAATAGATTTTTTTTAAATATTTTACCTGTAGACTTTAATTAGACTCGATCCTGAATCAGCCCTTCCCTTAAAATTTGCCCGGTACTTTTATTAACACCTGTATAAATGTCGATAATTTGAGCAAAGCTACTTGCTCTCTATGTCATATGAAATTCGTACCTGTACGACATATTGTTCGTATTCATCTTCACAATTATCGGCAGTTTGTGCATCTCCTCTTACAGAGTGGAATTGATGCATGGCCGCTTCAAGAGCGTCCATATGTTCCCTTTGCAAATCTTCTGGGTGGAGACAGGGGCTACGAGGCGAACAGATAGACGAGATGCACGTTGTATAGTTCGCTACCGCTTCTTGTGCAGACGATCTGTTGTTATTTTCGTTTAATGTTTTCAGAGTTGTGTAACGTTGACTAATATCCTGCAAAATCGATAGTACTTCTCTGTATTAACAGTTTAAAGAAGCAACTTTCACATTAGGATTGTCATTTGCCATCGCATGATATGACAGTTTGGCATTAAGTACTAATTTCTGTAGTTTTTTAGTTTTTAGTACAATGAAGGGTATTGCAGAAGTACCACCCTCTCGCAGAAGACCGACGTCTGAGTAGTGGCATTTTGCCACTGTGCTTCGTCCGGTGAGCGAGGGCGCCGGAGGCCCACCTTCCAGTCTCTCTCCTGAATGGTAGCGGAATTTAAAGAGTTAGTACCCCAGGAGGGTACCAGCACTGCTGGAGAATCCCTCATCGCTCAGGCTGCCCTACTTATTCTGGGGTGGACACTTTCCTCAAAGGCCGGCAACGCATCTGTGACCCTTTTGGTGTTGCGGGTGCCCATGGGCGGCGGTGATTGCTTTCCATCAGGTGACCCGCATGCTCGTTTGCCGCCCGCTCATATAAAAAAAAAAATATTGCAGAGAAAGGGTTTATTGCAGCTTAAATGATCATGAAAACCTACCGCACGCAGTTGTATTATGTAAATATCGTCTGGATTGTCGTTGTTTCTATGTTGTCTGGAGGTGAAGATATTGACAGCGCGCTCGAAGGCCTCGTCATGCTCTCGGTCCAGGTCACCAAGGTGCTTGCATGGCCGCGCTCCACAAGTATCGTCCATGTATGACATGTACACCCTCTGAGCCTCCGTCACCGCAACGGTGTTATTGTTTTCATTCAGTAATCGAAACTGATTGAAGCGGTCGTTCAAACTCTGGAATTTAAGATTGATCATGATTTCAAACTAAATAATACGAGGTGATAAGACAACTAACTAAGGCGCTGGTCACTTATGTGGCCATCGTTGACATGTCATCGAGTCTTGCGAAAAAAATAATACCTGAAGCAACGCAGATCTTTCTTCATCATTAGGACCATCTGGGACTCTTCTTCTAGTGTTAAACAAATTGTCGGCTATGCTGACAGCGTCACGGTGCAGTCTGTCCAGATCTGCAGGGTGCATGCACAGCTCTTCAATCCTCGATACATTTCGGAAGCACTCCTCGTAAGCTTCTTTTGCATCAGCGTAGGCCCTTTGACGTTTCGCTTCGTTTATAATTTCATACTGAGGAAGCCGCTGATCGAGTTCCTGAATGAGATAAGACAAGTCATGTCAGACAAGCAAACGATGAACATTTAGTTTAAAATAAGGTAAGGCTATTCGGCAACGGACATGAGTGCTATAATAGCTATATCTACGTAGAGGTAGTTAAAATTATTGACTTTTCTAATCTTACTGAGAGAGATACCCACATGACATAATCTGATCAGGTTTTTTTTTGCACATACACACACGCCATCTAGTTTCACACTAAGCAACTAGGCTTGTATTATAGATACCAGATGGTTGATAAACTACACAAATACTTTTTTTTGTAAATAAATACATTTTCTTTTGCGACACCACCGCCATACACATCATTAATCCTTCGAGCCGTTTCTGCACTGGTGCCACGGCAACTCGTACTCGTAAATAACGCGATATTTTAAGTTTTCTATTTTGTAAACTGAGTGACGCAAAGAAAAAACCAAGGATGGCAAAAATATATGGGTTACGGTTTTTGTATAACAAATGCATGAGTAAATAGGTGTATAAATTTGAAATTGGAATTCCTAACCAAAGAGGAGATATTTGAGATCAAAGTGGCCAGTACGACAAAACGCCAATGTCATATGTAAGGACCTAATATAATCTTTTTTATCATGCTCAAAGGAATTGACGTCATTTTTAATAAAAGACTTCCTAAAAATTTTACTATGTTTTTAGTTGTCATGCGTAACTACCAGCGCACTGCTCAAAACATTTCGAGGCTTTTATTTTGAACGAAGTAAAGTAATAGGACTGAAATGTCATGTCGCCGTTTTTATATCCTTGTAATAAGAAAATAATAAGATTTAATTTGAATCGTGCGTATGGTACCTGTTGGAGCTGCTGTGCGCGTTCTTCTATCGTTCTCTGGTTGTCCATGAGTCTTCTAGAGCGGAATTCTCTCAGCGCAGCGTCCCTATAGGTTGTATGTTGCTCCCGTAGCTCAGAGGGTATCATGCTGGGCTGCAGTGGACCACATCTGCTTTCCATCGCTTCCTGGTAACGTCTACGTGCCGATTCTACCGCTGACAGCATGGCGACCTCCGCCGTTGCCTATAATATAGATCAATGTTAACACTATTACCATAACAAGAACAAGCAAGTCTTGTTTCTCCTACGGTTAATCAACTTTCGAGATTTGAACTGTTTGCGGGGTGAGAAGAGTATCTAAATAGGCAGGGCATTCGGTCCATTCTACCATACAGCTCATGTCTCAGTCAAGGTGTACCTCTCACTTATTCATACGCTACTACAACAGTAATTTGTTAACTAGATACCTCAGACAGCTGCCAGCGATCCGAAACTTTTCTATGAAGTCCTTATTGGCACCTTATGGAACTTTTGGCAAGCTTTGTTTTGCCAACATTGGCTTGAAACCGGGGTTAGTTAGAGATTTGTACAATTGTATTACGTTATTTTTATAGTAATGCCAAGTCTGTAGACACATAATAGATTGCTTTTAGATCCACTGTAAAACGACTGATAGTAGGAAACACTCAGTAGCACCAAAACCAAGTGAGCTAGTGGCCGGTGTTTTTTAAAATTCCGAAATGTTGTGACTTTTTTAAACATCTTTTTACACAGTCAGTTTGTCAGTTCATGTCCCCGTAGTCTGAATACTTTAGGAATAATTGTTATAACGCACTTTCCCCGAAAAACTGGCGGTATATAATAACATTAGGCCCTTACATATGAAATTCACGTTTTGTATGAAGAATTTAATTAAGACTGTTGTCTCCATACAAACATTTTTGATTTTTTGAACGGCAAATTCAAATTTAGCTAAACTCTGTGTGTATTATCGGATAACATTAAGTTAAGTATAGCCAGCGTTAATATTTAAAAGTAACCGCTTTATAAAAGTTTCAGCGAATCTAAGAAATGATTATGGGAAACACATGAAAAGAGCTCTGTTCAATTTTTTTTTATTTTGTGATTTAGCCCAGAAATTAAAAAAAAATATTTCATGTGTAACCTTGAAATAATATTCCATTTTCCAAATAAAAGACAAATTTGGGTATAGCTTTGAAAATCGCAGGAATTGGTACATATGATTAACGAAGAAAAAAAACTCCAATTTCATAGGTAAAGACCCAATAATTCAACGTCACTCCTACAACTTTGCATTAATCTACTTCTTACTTGATTGGTGTTACGTCCTTGTAAATCGGTAATTATTAAAAACAATTAACAAAAATTAAATACAGTTAGAGAGCGCCATATGTTAATACCCATGCAGAAATTTCGAATATAGTGGAAAAAGCCATGAAGCCAGCCCATACGATCGATGGCGGCTTAACTAAACGGTACTTACCCTCATTACAGTTCGTGGTTCCGGGAGTTCGTCGCTGCTGAAAATAGCCATGTAAGCTCTGAAGTACTGGAAGAGTTCACGACCCGTCACCCTCTCGCTGTTTATCAATTTGAGGGTCAAGTTCCTTGGCGACAATATCGACGGGACTAATTCTCGGAGCCCTTGCTTGAAATTCTCTTCTGCAACTGTAGAGTTGTAAAAAAAAATTATGTTTTGTCCAACGTTAAAGGCTTACATTTTAAATAAAAAATATTTTTATCACAAAATTAATTAACAAACTGTGTATTAAAACCAGGACAACGTTGGGTTTAAAGCTGCTGATTTACAGTCCCCTCCAGCAGAGTAGTTGCTGCCACCAAAGAATGTATTTCAGTTACAATAATATATTTTTTTTTAATTATATTTGGTGCAGTTACACCAATCATCTAGTCCCAAACTAAGCAAAGCTTGTACTATGGATACTAGATAACTGATAAACTTCATTTCACTACATTCATCTTCACTTAACATCAGGTGTGGTTGAGGTCAAGTACCAACCCGTGGATAAAAAAAACATACATAAATATTTATAAAAACATCCATGACTCGGGAATAAATGTTCGTATTCATCGTACAAAAATTTACCCCTCGCGGGACGAACCCGCAACCGTTGGTTTCGCTGACAGGGTCATTATCCACTACACCAATCGGTCGTCTAAATCAAATTATAAATAAAATGTTATAATTAATCTTAATAAATAAATTTAATGTAATTAAAGCAAGGATTATTCTAATAGCGCAATATTTTTGGATAGACAAGTGATGATTCATGTCATGCCTGCTATCATACCTGTTATTATAAGTTGTGCTGTAATATCTTAAATTATACATGTTTCATGCTAGAAAGTGAGATTTTCCTTTAGAAGGTGAAAGCCAGATTCTTTGGAAGACTTTTAGTAACCGTAGTTATTACTACTTACCTCTGAGATTTCCGTCGTACGCATGCCTGGTGACGTCCAGTCCCGGGTGCGGCATGAGGAAACAATCAACGGTCCTAAAGCATTCCCTAATATGCTGCCGCAAGTCACGTAGCTCATTTTGCAACTGGTCGGTAATCTATGAGACATTTTTTTTTATATAAATAAATATTTCGGACACTTACACCAATCATCTAGTCCGAAACTAAGCAAAGCTTGTACTATGGATACTAGACAACGGATAATATATATATAAACATCCATGACTCGGTTCGTATTCGTCACACAAACATTTACCCGTCGCGGGATTCGAACCCGCAACCGTTGGTTTCGCTGACAGGGTCACTATCCACTATACCATAATCATGCAGCAGAGATAAGTAGACTTTTTGTATGGTATAACGTGGTATCACAGAATATCCCGCCCGTTCTCTTTTCGATAACTATAATTAGAGTTCAATAAAAGGATTATGGAAGATGAGGGTGAAATTTATTTGTAGTTTCTTTATGTGACCGCCTCCGTGACTCAATGTAAACAACATTGGATTTACGATTCGGAGGTCGCGGGTTCGATCCCCAGCGGGGTATATGTTTAAGTACTCGGTTTGGTTGGTGGTAGGGCATATTAAATGTCCGCCTGGCTAGCTACCACCATCTTATCTAAATCTGCCGCCAAACAGCAATGTTAATAGCATTGTTGTGTTAATAGCATAAGATGGGGTTTCCGGGTCATTACGCTACCACCCTCGGCCTCATCTTTACTTAACATCAGGTGTGATTGAGGTGAAGTGCTAACCCGTTGTGAATAAAAAAAAAATAAAAAAATGTGATCCTTGTCACCACCTTCCTCATGTTTAACTTCACCACCAGCACACACAGTCTTCTTCTACCGTTTAAAAACGCGTAACTGCAAAGCAAATGACGACCGGTTGGTGTAGTGGATAGTGATCCTGTCAGCGAAACCAACGGTTACGGGCTCGAATCCCGCGACGGGTAAATGTTTGTGTGATGAATACGAACATTTATTCCGGAGTCATGGATGTTTATATAAATATTTATGTATGTTTATCCGTTGTAAAGTATCCATAGTACAAGCTTTGCTTAGTTTGGAACTAGATGATTGGTGTAAGTGTCCGAAATATTTATTTATTTATTTAAATCTTTTCTGGGCGACGGCAACGGATAAGGTCGAAGGGAGAAGCGTACTGACTCGGAAACCCCAACACATTTGGGGGACTGGCTATCTTATCTCTGACAACCGCAACACAACAATGCTATTAACATTGCTGCTTGGCGGCAGATTTAGATAAGATGGTGGTAGCTAGCCAGGTGGACATTTGAACTGCCCTACCACCAACCAAACCGAGTACTTAAACATGTACTCCGCTGGGGATCGAACCCACGACCTCCGAATCGTAAACCCAATGTCGTTTACATTGAGCCACGGAGGCGGTTAGCTTGTTCCAAAGTAATCATGTTTCACTTACCCCAAGACGATTTGCAAGTAGCCGTCTGCCACCTTCAGCTCCAAAATCGTAGTCTGTTGGTGAACACCAGTCCCTTACTAGGAACTTCAGTTTTTGGAACGGTGTTTCGCCGTTATTGTCTTCCAGCACTAACCTACCATAGGCTGTGAATAGCTGTGAAAATAATAAAAAAAAAAAAATACTTGGACATATACAGACTGCGCCATCCAGTTCCACACTAAGCAACGAGGCTTGTGTTGTGGATATCAAGTGGTTGATACACTACTACACAAATACATTTTTTTTTTGTAAATAAATACGTATATAAATAAAAAACATCTATAACTCGGGTACACATGTCCGTATTCATCTTACAAACATATGCCCCGAGCGGGATTCGAACCAGAGACCTTTTGGTATAGCAGCAGAGTTTCTAACCACTACACCAAACAGGTCGTCAAAATAAAACAAATGTGTCATTAAAATCATCAGTTATTAGAAATCTTACTCCCAAACTAGAGGACTCGGTTTAGAGCTAAGTTCAATGGGATAGGCGCATATTTTCTGGGGTTACATAATGTAAGTTAAGCCAGACACAGATTATAGTCTAATGAGAGTACGTTCCAAGGTTTTTGAAGGAACCAAGGTCAAAATACGGTTTCAATACGAAACTAAAAAACGTTTTTCGTAAGGAAGGCGTACTACTCATAGTAAATAAATTCCTGGACGAATGAGCATAATCGATCATACCTATAGATACTATTTATTATATGATTAGTTTTGTTTGAATTATTAATTATTGAATTGTTTATTTATTGTATTTTTCAATTTAATAAATTATTGGATCGTTTATACATTGTATATTTTGAACGATTGAATTGTTTATTTATTGCACGATTGGATCAACGGATAATGGAATTGTTTACTTTTGAATTAAATTTAATAGAATTGCACTTTATTGAAAAAAATTACATGTTTATGGAATGTTGACAAACTTGAATAATGTAATAATATTGAAGACTATCCCAACTAATATTATAAATGCGAAAGTATGTGTATGTATGTATGTTTGTTACATCTTCACGCCTATACCGGTGGACGAATTTGGATGAAATTTGCTGGGTAGACAGATTAGGACCTGAATTAACATATAGGCAATTTTTTTTGCTGAACTGATTTTGATAAAGTCGCGAAGGGCGAAGTAACGGGCGGAAAGCTAGTTACAAATAAATCTGAAGGGTTAGAAGTATAGATACATTTTTTCGTTATTTCAAATTATTACAGTAATAGGGCCGTGACGTAGGTACCGATGGACGGCCACAACGAATTTAAATACATATTTGCGAGATTCTAAAAAATAACCTACCTGCAGGTGTTGCAAGTCGTTCTCTCTGATATTGTCTTTGAGGTTGTAAATCTGAACGGATGACAGGAGTGTGGATAGTGCGAAGATGGTGGAGCAGTCACGCATTGTGGTGCGACAATCGAAGGTTCCCTGCGTGTCCATTAGTATCACGGCCACCTACGGAAATAGCTAGTGTTGTACATTCTAGGATGAACCATGGCCATGACATGATCGAATTCATTACTGGAGACGGGAGGGCTCATCAGCTTCATTGACTGGTCTAATTTTTAATACGTTCAGGGCAACGCGCCTCTCGTTTTAAACTTCTACGAGTAACTAGTTTCCTAGAACAAGTAACTGCCGCCTGGTGATAAAGAGGCAGAGAGCTAGGAAATATGGGAGAACGAAACAGGGACTTACTTGATATCCTCGTTCAGATCGTATCGATGGCTGGTTTGGATATGAATTTAATACGTGGCCGAGGTCGAACCGGGACGAGAGTCAGCGAGCGAAATGAATTTTTCTATAGCAGCGCGTCCTGTTCTGTCCTGTTTCGTAGGTGATAGGAAGGAAAAGGACAAAATATACATAAACTAAATGGGAACTTAAGTTGACTGAGTGGAAGGGTGAATGAAGTAGATACATAGATAATACATAAGCACTTCTAATTATACACGGTTAAAAACGGCGTTAACACCGCCAAGCAGCAATGTTAATAGCATTGTCGTGTTCCGGTTTTCAGAGCTTTACGCTTATGGGTCGATCAACTATTCTTTGTACCTAAACATGTCCTCACGACAAAAAAATAGAAAAATCCAAAGTTTGCAACGAATTTTAATATTTGATTACTGCATGGTGAAGCTAGAATAGATATGTATATATCCAATATATAAAAATATGACTGAAACCATAAAAAATATTTTTTTTATTGGTAACTAAGGGGACCTCATCACTCTCTTCATATAAAATCTCAGTGTCCCCGCAGCCTGTTCTGTAAATCTTTATCACTTTGTTTCAGAATGTTTGTATATAAGCATGCCATTAACGGCTAATATTAATATTCTACAATATTTTCCCGTTTAATATTCAATAAATTCTAATATAATTATACGAAATAAAATATTTTTATTGATTTTCCAAATCTTGTCCCCAACTTGATACTAAAATCAATGTCCCTTTAGTAACTGTTCTTGTATAACGTAAATCTACTCGTAGATGTCTCTAGTTGTGGTTAATCGAAGCATTAACTTTCTGATACTCGTGTCAAAGGATTCCGCCATTTTGATTGTTTAGCCAATCACCGCTACTTGCCCCCGTGGTTTGTGATACGTAAGGTGTGTTTATTCAGTGTCCCCAAAGTTTCGACTTTAAAGTTGGTAAATATTCTTTAATACAGTATAATTATTGGTATGGATTACTTTAATTACGTCTGCTTTTCATTTGTGATAATCGATTCTGTATTATATTTGAGAAAAGGGGATTCTTTTGAATTTTAACCTATAAATGTCTCCTCCGTTACCGGTCCCTTGAGTGACTGTAAATGGTAACTTAGGAGACATAATGGTAACTCAGAAGACATCCTATCGTTGTATTATTCGAAACTTTCTATTTTAAAGAAAAATCTTTGTAAAATAAAAGATTTTTTAGTATCTGGGAAATACTCTTTGAATAACAAGTTATTAGTTGTTATATTTTTTCGTTTCTTATTTTATTTACACTGATATTATAATGACGTAAGTTTGTATGTTTGACTTTGGATATGGCCCTGCTATGTAAAAGTACCATCAGTCGATGGGCGTGTGATGTGCCTGTGCAAAATTCATTCAACGTATTATACAAGACAAGCGCATTACATATATATCAGCCTGCTGTAATTTGGGCACACTTGCATCCTATTTTGCGAAATATCAAACTGAGGTTCCCTGAAGTAAAAACTCTTCATTTCTTTCGTGATGGTCCTTTCACACAATTTAGACAAAAACTAAACTTTTATTTAGCTTGTACAACACCCTTCGAATATGGTTTTGAAGCAGTGATCTGGTCATTTTTTGAAGCCGGACACGGGAAAGGGCCTTCTGACGGCATTGGTGGATTTCTAAAATGAATAGCAGACAATATTGCAGACAATATTGATGCCAGAGGGAAGACATTGATGACACAACCTTGAACAATACATTGATGATTTACAGGAAACGAGCCAGATTGTACTGTATGTAATAACCAAAGAAGACATCGCAAAGATTTTAAAAGAACTACCAACATTACAAGATTCCAAGGTACTTTGCACGTGCACCAAGTGTTCACTTCTAAATACGGTGAATTAATGAACCATACTTTGAGTTGTTTTTGTGAACGAGGTTTTGTACGTGCTTAGAACCTAAAATTTACCATCCTATTCCTTTGGCAACAACTGCTGACGCATCAGTCGACGATAACACTGCCATGATGATTCATTCATTGTCTCCTACGCATTCAGTAGATGCTGGTGTTGCATATGCTGATAATATCGTGAACACTCGTTTTTCTTCTATGTCTTCCGATGACGATGTGCCTCTTAACAGAATCAAGTCAAAGTATTCCAGAGCCGCAGAAACTACTGTTAGCAAACCACTAGCTGAAATTAACTAAACAGACTTAGCCAAAGACAGAGGTAAACGAGGAGCTGTTTACGATATGATTTAGGTATCTGATGAAGAAAATCAGCCTACGTCTTCTGGGAATATTATAATGATACCAAGTAAAGGAAATTTCCTTTTAGTAAAAGTTCACGCTGGTAACAATAATAATTATACTTATGCAAGTCTTGCACAAAGCGATTTCGAAGATGATGGTGAGATTAAAGTGATATTTCTCCGGGCTTTCAATGGTGCGACTAAGTTCAAATAAGATGAAAAAGATATAGCGTTTGTTGAATTTAATGATACTATAAAAATTCTATCTGAACCAAAACAGGTAATTAAGAATCGAAAAGTTTGATATGTATTTCTAGAACAATCAGACATTTTTCAAATATAATTTTAATTTGTATCCTTATTTATTAATAATAATTTAAAATTACTTGTTTGAACTTATAGACTCAATAGATATTGAGACTAAATAGCAATTATTGATTAATATTATAGTGAGCTTACTTGTTATTTTGTTTTTATGAGAAAGGTTGATTGATAACCGTAATTATTTTTTATTTATCTCGTTACTGAAGTAAAAACTAAAGAAAAATGAGTGAGATGCTTAAGTAGTACAAAGATAAAGAGTAAAATGTAAGTAAAAAATGACTCGGTTCTTCAATATATTACAAGATAATAGTTTTGTTCTATAATGTTTCTTCAAATTATTGTTTTTGAAGTTCATTATCGTCTTTAATAGATCTATATTAATGTTGGTGATAGATAAACTAATTTTTGAAGATATTTATGTCTCTTACGTTTCCAAAATGTCTCTCAAGTTACTGGTTTGTCCCCAAAATTATAATAGGTTCATTGCAAATGAATCATATGAAAAAGAGTTTTCTTGCGTTAAAATTGTATTAATGAGTATTGTCAAAGTAATCACTTCACACATCTTGAAAAGCTAGTTTAGTACATTAGTGGTTTTAGATTTATATTAAAAATAATGACACAAAACGTTCAAAAGTAACTTAAGAGACACAATAACATGTTTTAAATTTATTATTGTCTTAAATATTCTTGCGATAACTAATTTATTGAGTCTATGTTTCTTACACCTACATAATAATCTGATTTTCTAACAGAATTGAATTGTTTTATTCGAATGAAAACAATTTATCAGCAAGTAACTCAGGGGACGAAAAACGTGTCTTCAACATTGCAAATTCCCAAAAAAATGCTATATTATTAAAAACTTGCACTGCTGATAGTTTGGTTTTAATTTTCAATAATCTTGCTATAGATTACTTAAGTAGAATTTTCGATTAGTTTACATTTTAATTTTGTATTTTTTTTTTTGAAATTGATTGGTTTGCGTACAAAGAATAGTTGATTGACCCTTATACGCTTTTTCAATAAGGTTCCTGTTGATATCCAAAATCTTCCTTTCAATAAATTTAAAGCTACTATAAATTTATTAAGAAAGCATAATTATAAAATATCAGACTATTTAGATGATAAACTTCCTTGGATATAACCAGTGCTGTTGTGTTGTGTCCATGGGCGGCGGTGATTGTTTTCCATCAGGTGACCCGCATGCTCGTTTGCCCTTTCATATAAAAAAAAAAATGCCAGACTATTTTACAATTAATAATGAAATGTAAAAACCTATTAGTAATAGAAAATCTTGTTTTTAAAAGAGCAACCGCTCGAGTTTCTTGCTTGTCTCTCTCAGGGGAAAATTTCAATTTGAACAAGCAGTTGCTTAAAAATGTAAAATTGACTATTTTAAGTGTACCCTGTGTACCTACAAAATAACGCATTTTTGACTTTGACTTTTTGTTTTTTTTTTTTAATTCATAACGGGTTAGCACTTGACCTCAATCACACCTGATGTTAAGTGAAGATGAGACCGAAGGTGGTAGCATACTGACCCGGAAACCCCATCTTATTTGGGGGACTGGCTATCTTATCTCTGAGAACCGGAACACAACAATGCTATTAACATTGCTGTTTGGCGGCAGATTTAGATAAGATGGTGGTAGCTAGCCAGGCGGACATTTAATTTGCCCTACCACCATCGACTTTAGAGATAAGATAGCCAATCCTCCCCAAATAAGAGGAAGTTTCCGGATCAGTACGATCGCCTTTCTAAGTTTGATAACACTTAAGCGCCCAAGAAGTAAGACTAAGGGGATAAACGTCTAATGGATAGACGTATCGAGGTACCATAATTTACTTCTAGATCGCTTATGTAGCAAAAGTACCAAATTTAGCGATCGATCGCTTGCGAGCTAAACGTTTTTTTAACGAACGAACGAACGAAAAAATTTATGTGGTACAGCTGCCGGGAGTGTCACCTAATTCGAACCACTTGAAGATATATTTTTACTTCTACAACTGCTCCTTCTTCTACTACTACTACAAATTCTATAGCCAATCATTTCCACTTCAAGCCATTCGTCTCTGGAACTCCCTACCCGAGTCCAGCAGACGAGCTCAAACTTTGAATGCTTTCAAAGTCGCCGTCAAAGAGCATTTCCTGGTGCAATATTATCTTCTCTCTATACCCTAGCACAATGAAATCCTGTTGTCGCTTATTATTATTATTTTATATATCAATAAATATTTATTTACTTAGTGCACATATATGTATATTTACGTTTGTATTTTGTTGGTATTTTATAGACGGTATGTTTAAGTAGGTATATTTGTCTATTGATCTATGTATGTATGTGTATGTAAATATATGAAATTTACTCACATAGTTTGTATCTGCATCCCTATTTAATACCGCACAACCTACCTATTGTATGTACTGTCCTTATACACAAAGGATGCCCGGTAGAGGTCGCTTTTAGTGATAAGGTCGCCAAATTGTACATCTATTCATACCACTTTTCTATTCTTACCACTTTTTTGAAACTGTATTTTCTTTTCTGTCGTGCAATAAAGTGTATTTGTATTGTAGTGTATTGTTCCTTGACCCTCTCACCTGTTCCTCGGAGGGCAACGTCACTATTATAGGCTGTGACCACAGCAACAGACCCGTCGTATCAGGCTCTGAACCGCTCCGCCACGCAAACCCTGTCAGCGGAGAGTCAGGATCAAGCCATGAACCATCTCCGTGCGTGTTTACCTGAAAAATATTAATAGGCTTTTTATTCAATGTCTCTAATAAAATTCAAAAAAACCCACGTCAAAAACAATTTTGAGAAAATATTAAAATTGTGACTATAATATTATAATTTGAAGGTGCTGAACATTATTACTCACATCTGCTCTCAGGTATCGGAGAAAGACGTCGAGCAGGAATGATTTGCCGCCGCGGTAGGCGCCAGCGACGCTGATCACCGCGACAGGGCAATCCACAACTGACCGGTGCAGTAACAGCTGCGCTAGCGCATCCTCGTCCAGTTGATATCCTCGTGGGTCCACACGCACCACCTGCAGTCCCCTTCCATTCTCCATTTCGCTATCTTCTGTCGTTTACTACATAATCATAATAACGTTGTTAGAGATATACAAAGTATGTAGTATGACAAGCGCGATAAACGTTTACGTAATACGCGAGATAACATTTGTCCTTCTCATTCGCTTGGACGAAATATACAACTATCCCACACGCACTCCTACGTCGCGCGTGACAAGCGATGTCATGCTACGAGGGCAGGTAGCCTGTTGCATGTTGATCAAATAACGGAATTGTGATTTGGAGCTTTGTCCGTGCCATTGATGGATATGTTTTTGTCTTCCCTTTTCCAACAACTGCCACCTGAAGTGTTAATTTACATAACATTTCATTTTAAAGATACCTTAATTGCTTCAAAAATATTGCTCTGACCTGTATTCAAGAAGCCTAATAGCTAATTATAAATAATACCTAAATAGCATTAATTACTTGCTTTCCTTTTCCCTTCTCCTCTATCAGCCGTCATCTCCCTACTCACCCCTTTTACACACATATAATTTCTCACGCAATCTACTCACACCTGCTTCATTTTCCTCTGCCTCTATATCCCCCCACATTCATACTTTAGCAATCGTCTCGTTACGTACCTTTCGTCCCTCCTAATAATATGCCCAAACCATTACTCCTCAGCTTTTCTGTTATTGGTGACACTTTGCTATAGGTACCTACACATTCCTGATCTTATCCATTCTAGCCTCTGCTGAGGCATTATCGTCTTTAAACTATATTAATCATGATCATCATAATATGGTTTAACAAGTTTGACATTTGTAATTTAAAGTATTCATAAATATAATTTACTGAGTGATGTTTACTTTTAAAATCGCTAAACAAGCAAGAAATAAATTGTATGACTACACCTGACATTCCATGTACATACCCTATTAAATAGCAAATAAAATATTTGTAGTGATCATCAATATAAAATAGCCATGTATGAATAAATATCCCGCCAACTGTACCTGTTAGATATACATACTTATCTTTAAACAATCGGCCAAAATGTTATCTCTTTCATAAACAAACAACTGAATAAATACCTTACCTTGCTCGCTGAATCGTTCATTCCTACCACGATAAGATGTTAAACTTGATGTATCTAGATGATGTTTTAAATGTCTCGTGTGGCATAAATACAATAGGTACCTACTTACCTGAGTAAAATCCAAGATTAGAAGCATTAAGGTATCACTGATTCGTTTCTAAGTCACAAAAAAATATGTTATATGAACAAAAATGCGCAGAAGACGACTGCTGCGCGCGATCACACCAATTGCTATGATGGTAATATAAACACTTACAAATAGAGCAGACTGAGCATTATTTGAATAAACGTATGGTTTTTCCCCCAACGATTCCAGTCGCTTAAACGTTCAATTTTAAACCGTATGCCTTTGAGATATTAAATAATATGAAACAATCCAAGAGTGTTACTGATATCAACCGAATTCGTCTTATATCACATTGAAGAATTTTAATTTTGCGGGATGGCGAATATATTTTGCTGTAAGTGCGAACGCGATGGATAGCGGTGTGTTAAATATAAACAGTGTATCTCGCCTGGTTCATTTGGGGGCTTCCCTATCTTTGAACGGGGAATTTTACGTATAATATTTTTGAGTCGGGTCAAACAACTCAACAAAAAGGTCCCTGTACACATTGGGACAAGGTGTTGCGCCAGCATGTTGGGTCAATATATCGGATCTTGGGATCCGATACCATTGGGACCTTGGGGTCGCAGTTTACACATTAGCGTACTGATCATTCTGCATTGGCGCTTTGATAAAGATGGATGTGGAATATCTTACAATTTATTTATACAGTACGTTTATTATGCGCAGCATAGTAGAGAGTTAAAAAGAAATGGCTTAAAAGAATGGTAACTATTCGTCGGAATAGAACGCGGTTAAGACGCTAGCGTGTGAACACTGTTAAGGAGCCCGCCAAGATCCTTTGATGTGTGCACGAAACGACAATATTCTGTTGGCTGGCCAGGGGTGTCGCCAACTACCAACATACCGCCAAATAGGTTTGGCCAACATGCTGACCCAGCACTTTAGCCGAAAGTCTACCACAACCAAAACAAATAAAAAATTATTATTATTATTACTTAGTTTGTCTCACTATTAATTTTGTACCTCTAGATTGTATAATGATTATTATTTAATACTGACTTTCCACCTAATTATTTTTTTAAGAGAATTGTAATGAAAACTGAGAATCTGTAATTGGCATGACTTTGGCTTGTAAATTTTGTGTAATATTTTTTATAATGATGCTGTTGCTTCTGTATTATCAATAAAATAAATAAAAATAAATAAATAAAACCGCGAGACTATAATATCATTCAAATACACCATACAACTTTGTTAAAAGCTTCGAAATGGCTTGATTTTCATCAAGCATGGCTAGCAATCTGTGCCCTTGTTTAGTCTATATGTAGATATAAGTACATCTGGACAAATACTGGACGCACACACAATGCCGTCAAACACAACACCCGTCGACTTTCGTCGGGGGTTAATATATTACTAAAGATAAAGATAAAGATAGCCTTTATTTCTGGCAGAGTTACACATTTTATATATTGGCATGCACAATTACTTTTGCTTATTTTTATTATTATTATTACAAATTAAATTATTATTATTATTTCAAATTACATTATTATTATTTCAAATTAAATTATTATTATCTATTTCAAATTAAATTATTATTATTTCAAAATAAAAATTGTACTTATATCAATCGAATTTATACTAATTAATTTCCACAAATTACATTTCTATAAGTACAATTACTATTATTATTAAATTGAATTGATGGAAAATTTTAAAATTTAGCAACATTTTAAATATTTTTATATATATTTTTTAATATATTACTACTGCTTAACAAATATTATAATGGCTAGAGTAACAGTTTCACGACTAAATCTTGTCAAATTTAAATTTGCCAAAGACAACGCTACTTTACAATACTTAGTCCGCTTTATATGTAGATAGGTAGGTAATTCCGCGCGGGCGAAGCCACAAAAATATTATAAGCTAAACAGAAGTTATAACATGTTACCACATAATATAGGCTTATAACATGTAACATGTTGTTTGTGTGTGATCAACAACCGTCAAACACTTATTTAAGCTTTAGTGTGGGAAACTATTGGTTTAACATTGTGTTAATCACTTAAGTATTGTTGGTTATAATAAATTGTAGGTAACTATATTTTGTTTGGGTTCACTGTCTCATAGCCGATACCTATTTGCTCCGTAGTATCTACTCATTTTGCAATGAAATATGGAAAGAGCGAAAATTTTCGGTAATACGAAGACAAACTCATTTTTATGCAAAGCTAACGTTCCTCTCGTATCGGATTCACATAATAATTTAGACAATATGCATCCCTTCGTCGGAGTTTGTCGTTGTTATACGAGTAGGTACAATATTATTTATATTTATTTTATAAAACAATATTCGTAGATATTAGGTATCTATGTAGCGGGCTTTAGGGATGGTAGTCAGTTTATGTACATCTTTAATAAATTCTATATGCTGAACACATGGTGTTGTTATTAGAACAAGTTCCAAGTTCAACGTTATTGAAATATCTGTTCAAATTATTTAATACGACGCGTTGCGTGTCGTAAGCAGGTTATATATATAATGACAGACATTTTATTTTCCTAAATTAAATAAAAATATTAGAAATCTCCCAGATAGGAACCCATTTCATCCTACATTTATGGGGATAAGTTTACAGGTTATATGTATCCTACAGAAAAAAAATAGCCAAGTGGGTGTCGGACTTCGCACATTTGTAAACTACTGAATGTAGAATTATACCATCAGTGCAAGCTACGCGTTTGATTGCAAAATTAAGTATGTTTGTTTGTAATAAGGAAGTCAACAAGACGCCTTTGGTGCAAATATGAAAACTGTACCTTCAACGGTTAAGCTGCCAAAGCTTTGTGACACATGACAGACGGACAGACAGACGGACACAAGTGACAGCAATAGGGCTCCAATTGGCCTCGAGTACGGAACCCTGAATTAGGTATAAAACAGTATCTTCTTCCAGCTCACCCTCACTTCGGAGGTGGTTACAAAGTTATGAGGGACGGTGAAAAAAAAGTGCATCGTGAAAGTGATAATAAATAATTAATGATCTCGACGGCACGACGACAATGGATTTCTATTGAGAAATCGGTAGCGTTAACCATTGGGTTAACGCTACCGATGACGATACCGATGTAGTTACATAATTTAAGGGTAGTATAAGCCAGCATTATGTTTTCTTATAGGGTAGGTAGAAATACAACTGTCGAAATCAGCTGTCTTGACAATGCATTTCGAGGAAAGCTTACAATTTGCTAGGGTAGGCACTGCCTTTCTGCCTGTATGGAGGGCATGCCACTAATTCACACATATATATATATACACACACACCCCATACAACGCCGTCATCATCAACAGCCCGTAAACATCCCACTACAGGGATATAGGCCTTCCCTCGTATATGAGGGAGTATGGGCCACCATGCTGGCCCAATGCGGGTTGCCCATGCCCATCATCTATCTCGAATCAGCTAACTTAACAATGAATTTCGAGGAAAGCTTACAATTTGCTAGGGTAGGCACTGCCTTTCTGCCTATATATACACTGTTAGCTATGGAGGCAGCAAGACCTGCTTATACTGGATATGAAGTACTCAACTACTATGGTCAATGATGTGCACTTCGAGGAGCCACTTTACCTGCAAGCGAATTTTGGACATATGGTAAAAAAATTCGGGAGCCCAAAATGGACCCAGTGGCGTGACTTTGTAAGCTACAAACTCCATTGTTAATATTTCTACTTATTAGTGTGACTTGAAATCAAAACAGGATATTGGTACAATACAACTGCGGGTTCTGCGATCGCCAAACTTTTTCTCAGCATGCAGCAGCATTAGGGCATATTCTTCCATGTAATTCGATGAAAATCGCGCCGTGGGAGAGGTTTGTGTCCAATAGTGGACTGCTTTAGGCTACTGATTTGAGGCGAAAGGCGTGTTCAAGTTGTATGATATCATCGCTAGAATCTACGACGAACTATGATCGTATTCCGTAGGCGCCAACGCGTATTCCATTCGCTTACAACTGTACTTATTGAGAACATAATAATGCCAAATTCGCCGGCTATAACTATATTTCTGGGTCGTTGACAAGGAGAATTTCTTTACCTACGAAAAAATAAAATTGGATGCTCCCTAGCCACCGTGTCTGAGTCATGCTACAATACCGCGTCCTCTTTGGGATTGTAGTGACGACAGTTTCATGATTTATAAGTCAAAACACAGAAACGTCAAATTCAAAACAAAATTAATTTTTATTACTGTAAAACTTAGGAAAAGAAAAATAACACGCTTTAAAATATAGCACGTTTTAAAATAGTTGTAGACGATATTACATAGAGCGCCACACTGGGGTCGCTCTGGTAAGGTTTTAGCCGTGCCGAGGGAGGATCACACGGGGAGTGAGCGTACGGAATCACAACACAAAAACTGGAGATTGTTGAAAATGCTTCGTATAATTCGTGTTCTTCACAGTTCACATCACATACACTAACTTTTCACTATTGAACCGACCGCATGGTTTGACGTTGTGCTCTGTACTACAACTATGTCCGTGGGCACCATGCTTATATCCCAAAAAATCCGTCGGGCTCTGATCGGTCAACCAATGACAATACCGGAATTAATTAATTTTAACCAATCAGAACCCGCGGCGAATTAAATGCAGGTACCCACATTTATCATTTTTATTAAAAGGGCGCCTCTGGCGGCTAAAAGGGCAACTTGCGATCGGTTCCATATTGCTGCTATACATTGTAAAACTTTTTTTACACATCTACCTACATAAATATTTATTAAATTTACAATTCTCAGATATAAGGAATTTCTCCATCAAAACACATGGCTAACCATTTTGCTCCTCAACAATAGTGGTGCACCATCTAGCACGCTATCGCCATCGGATAGCCTTATTTCAAAGATTGCATTGTTTTTAGTGGTAATTATGAAAAATGCTACAAATTATTACGTACCAATTTAAATTTGTCCAGAGTTTTAGGTACCGAAGATTTTGATTTTTGTATGAAATATATCTCCCCATTTGATCGAGTGGAAATACAAAAAAATCCTTCTTAGTGCGCTGCCACATGTCATCAACATCGGTACACGCGTTTTGGTTGTGACTTTTGTTAATATAGATTTATTTACTTCTATTACTGGCCACAGTAAAACAGTTTACTGAATAAAGCATAAGTGTTCTTATTATCATTCTAATTATGGTCTTAAATTTGTTGCAGGTACGTTTACACAAGTTGCTTCCTGTGACAACAAGTGGGTAAGAACACGTATGCAAACTGTGTGGTTGAAACCTTTTGTGAAGAAGCTAACGGCGTCCTAGAACGGTTGAAATAGTATCTACGAAATAGCAGTTTGTAATGTCTTATAGCGTATTTTGTATTTTTCGGGTACCGTGTTGTGTTTGCATACAATGTGACACATGACACACTGGGGGCCAAGACGAATCTTACGACACCTTGCACTTCAAAATCGGTCAAAGTAAATTTCTACATTAAATTAGCACAGCGTTGTAATTTCTCTCCCCGCATTTGAAACTTTGTTACCTACGAATCTTGTGACTTTTTAATTTGTTTTATAACTTGCCTTGGCGTGTGTTATTGAAGGTTGTATGATAGAAATCAGCTAGACACCCATATAGTTAATAGTATCACGCAACAAAGTTATTTTGTCTTAATGGCTTTTGGTGTGTTTATCCTATTTCAATAAATTCGTTTATCACAAAATGTAATGTAACCACCAATTTACGAGTAGATATAAATAAAGATATGTACTCAAATAATTGGACTGAACTATATAGCCGACTTCAATAATGTTCTGGTCTATACCTACGTATAGTACGTCATCGCCGCCGATCTTTATATGCAGGTATAGCGTCATGACCTTTATCCCCTGGTCAGTGACATCAAAGTTTAATGCTTGAAACCTTATCCTTTACCTTTCGAAATATACAGAAATGCACGTGTTATGCCCATCGTCGTTGAAACGTGTATATCTATAGATGTTATGTTTTTGGTGTAGGACTCCGGGAAAGCAGTGTTTATCTTTATATAGACACTGTTAAGACAGATAATTTAGACAAGTCACATTCTTCACTTTTATAGTACCCTACTATCTTACCAACAACTCCATGGGTCCCTACCCATGTACGTTATAATTTTGTTATATAAATAGGTAATATAATTAAAATATTTCATTTTGGCGAGTACCTTGATACACCGACTGACGTTAGGTAGAGTTTGTTAATAACTATTTAAATATTTAAAAACCAAAAAACCCGACAGCTTTTTAGTGTATTTTGCGGACGCCATGTTGGATTTTTTACCATAAAATATATCCTAAGACATTCTGGGTACCATGCACTTTAGACAAGTCACATTTCTTCACTTTTGTAGTACCCAACTACCTTACCAACTACTCCATGGGTCCCTACCCATGGACGTTATAATTTTGTTATATAAATAGGTAATATATATAAAATATTTCATTTTGTCGAGTACCTTGATACACCGACTGACGTCAGATAGAGTTCGTTAATAACTATTTAAATATTTAAAAACCAAAAAACCCGACAGCTTTTTAGTGTATTTTGCGGACGCCATGTTGGATTTTTTACCATAAAATATATCCTAAGACATTCTGGGTACCATGCACTTCGAAATCGGTCAAGCCGTTTAGGCTACAGGATGCGCCAAAGGAACGGACATACATACATAAATAAATAATAAATAAATATCCTTAGACATATACACAGCGCCATCTAGTTCCACAATAAGCAACTATAGGCTTGTGTTGTGGATACCAGATGGTTGATATACTACATAAATACATTTTTATTTGTAAATATATACTTATTATAAATAAAAACATCCATAACTCAGGTACACATGTCCGTATATTCATCACACGGACATACCCCTAGAGGGATTCGAACCCGAAACCTTTTGGTATAGTGGTCAGAGTTGCTAACCACTACACCAAACAGGTCGTCATATATATACATACGTACAAACATACACTCGAAAACATTACCCTCCTTCCTTGTGCAGTCGGGTAAAAACAAATTTTCATATTTCAGTTCCATCACAGAATACCCTACTGACGTAATTAGGGACGGTCAATTTTTGTGGTTAAAGTTTTATACGTTTTTCTAAATATAAAATATAATGGAACAGATTACTATCTGTTGTAAGAAAAACAAACAGATTTCAGTCAGAAAATATGTACAAAGGTACTCCTTTGTACATATTTTCTGACTGAAATCTGTTTGTTTTTCTTGTGCAATAAAGAATATATTGTTTGCTATACAGGGAGGCAATGCGGCCAGCCTTCTGGACTTCCACCAACTAGGGATTTGGGGCTAGTTTTTTATTTATGACTTTTTTAAACAAATTTTATCATTATTATTTGCATATCATGAAATTTAATAAATAATTTTGTTACCAGAACCAATTATGCTGAAATGGAGACCTATTTTGACACCACTTTGCGACACCGAAAATTAATTTTAAATACTTTGGTCTTTTATTACTTTTATTTTTGTAAATTGTTTTTTACTCTTATTCTCGTACTTAGTACTCGGTTTGGTTGGTGGTAGGGCATTTTAAATGTCCGCAAGGTTAGCTGTCCACCATCTTATCTAAATCCGCCGTCAAACAGCAATGTTAATAGCATTGTTGTGTTCCGGTTGTCAGAGATAAGATAGCCAGTTCCCCAAATAAGATGGGGTTTCCAGGTCAGTACGCTACCACGTTCGGCCTCATCTTCACTTAACATCAGGTGTGATTGAGGCAAAGTGCTAATCCGTTGTGGTTAAAAAAAAATTGTGGTATGAGATAGAAGTACCTATCTTATTATATGAAACTTTTATCTCACCCAATTTCACTGTGTCTATTTTGTTTCACATTTGTACATGTATATGTGTGTCGCTAAATGCGTCAAATAAACGATTCTTATTCTTATGATTATAAATACGCCAAAAAACAGCTGTTCTATAGTTCAATAAATACATAGGTGTACAATGCCATACTCGTACTCTCTAACAAATGTCTAAATCACTCAATGTGTTATAATGAATACAATTTTACGTTATTTAAAGTTACATAGTCTTCTAAAACAAATCCTCTTACCCAACTACCGCGAATGAATTTTATTCAGCTCTCGCCCTAACACATTCTTGTACAAATTCAAGTCAATATCTCCCCCGCTGGAAAGTCCTCAGACGTCAATGCGAAGCAATATTGGATTTGCACGATCGCTCGTGACTAGAATGTCGGTGCATCTTATTTGTAGTACCTAAAGTAATACAATTTTGAAGGAAATGTGCCCCAATAAACGACCGACACTTCCTTCGACTAAACAGTTTTGTCGCTGATAAAAAATATTGAGTTAACTGCGAGTGAGTGTGCTAACAACACAGACGCATGTAACGTATGTAGCAGAATACGTGTGTCCCATGCGCTTGGTAAGCGGCATGTTCTTTATAATCTCTGGCTAAAAACTACGAGTGTTTGATAGGTTTGACGGCGTTATGAGTCGGTGATCAGTTTTTGTCCGATTTGAGTACGGTTTTTTAATATTTAAGCTGAAGTTAAATCTAAGATAAAATAGCCAGTCCCCCAAATAAAATGGAGTTTCCGGGTCAGTACACTTCATTTAACATCAGGTATGATTGAGGTCAAGTGCGGTTAGCACAGTGCATAAATGTATATAAACTAGGTATATATAATTTGGCATAGTTTAGTAATCTACCTCATCAAAATTGTTTTCACTCATGAGGCTAATTAAAATGCACTTCTAAGCCTCGTAAAAAAAGGCTTTAACAAAATTAGGGGAATGGTTCTTACCCATGTTTGATGAAAATCGGTGCTGCCGTTTCGAAAATATTTAACTTTACTTTTAACACAGTTGCTTTGTACACCTGGATTATGTAGTTCGGGTCGGGCGGATTATTAAACTCTTTATATATATATATATATTATATTGCTTGTTTCCAAACAAAATTTTTAACAAAAAACATTGAGTACAACACTTCAAATAAGCATTTAATTTTGTTTTAAGTGTGTTACCCCAAATTCACTTTAACAAGTGTTTAATCGTTGTTGGAAGTTATACAATAATGACTAAATTGTATTTATCTCAACGTTTTATCTAACGGTATTTGTGGGCATTATTGAAATTCATCATATTAATAAACTTTGTTTTCATTGTTATTGACCTGTCTTCGCTTAAACTTAAGTTTAGTTTTATTCACTGTGGGGACATTGGTTGACACTATTTATCTTACTATTTCCAGCAGTTTGCTGAAAATCCTTTGCACTCATTTCATTACTATATAAAAAGCTTCCTAACGTCTGCGACTATTGCTTCTCCAAGTATTTTATTTTTATTTTATTTAGCAAACCTCACAGCGTTACATGTTCATATATTCCCCAGGAAACCCCAAAGGAGACATATATTAATATAAATACTTATTGGCAATTCAAATGTCCTGTATATCTGGGTCAGGTACCAGGTAGGAACGAAAGCGACACATATTGTGTATATTCGTATAAAGAAGCAGACATGAATTGATTTCCTTACAAATCGAGTCGTTCCATGTCAACATTGTGTCTCCGATGGTAACTATAATAGGTATTCATTCATACACACTGTAATCAACCACAAGTAAAATTGTGCTAAGTATATTTTCTACTTAGCTTTCCGCCCGCGACTTGGTCCGCGTGGAAGATTTTATCAAAATCGGTTCAGCAAAAAAATTTGCCTTTAGTTAATCTGGGTTCTAATCTTTCTACCAACCAAATTTCATCCAAATCCGTGCCGCCGTTTAGAGGTAACAAACATACATACATACGAACGAAACTTTCGCTTTTATAATATTAGTTGGGATATTTTTTTTTGTAATAAACGTTAATGCTAAAAATTGTATGAAAAAGAATTGAAGTAATACGAGCAATAATTTATTTAAATTTAAACCTATTTCATTCCCAACTACCCACAACATGCCTACAATGCATATTTCTGTAACAGTTGTGTACTACCATGAAGATATTATTTAAATATATTTTTTATTGTGGTCCATTATGCAGCATCGGCAAAATTTTGATAGCATGATCAAACGCAGCAAGTTGCCAAAGCAATTCCGCATCGGAGCAAGGAGTAAAACGCGCGATTTTCACACCATTATCAAAAGTCGTCAATACGCGATACAGTATCGAGGCAGTTGCAAAATCGCTATTCACCGATGCAAAAATCGTGTGTGATTTAGTCTTAACTCCGCACTGCAGCGAAACGCATCGCATTTAATATACCTAGCTCCTTACAAGTCCTCCCACGCCACAACACTGGCTGACTCAACACCCTGACTTTCTTTCCGACTCGTTTCTCGCAATGGGTGCTGTGAATGGAAGCAAAACGCAATCCATTTTTGTTACCGTTGACCTCGACGTGTGTACACATTGTGGAGCTTTATGTCCAGTTACTACACGGTGACGCACGTGCTCGACGATTTTCACGCTACGTGCCATCACAATGGCAACAAAGTTATTGTTCTCGCGGGAGCAAGTAGCGACAGCAGATTCTGTTACGGAGATTTCTCTTCCAAGGTTACAACTTGGCCCATCTCCTCCGATACGAGGCTAATCTCTCTCGAAACAACCGGATCATTGTTTTACGCACAATAAGGTCTGTCAGATAAATGAACACAGTTGCCTTTGTCGATGGCTTCGTAACCAGATTGCGCAAAATTCTTTTCGAGGCTGAGGCCACGATCGAGCCTCTGAATTGGCTCGAGCGAGATTGAATCGTATATTGGAACTTTTTCTATTTACCCCGAAGCTCTGGTAGTGTTGAACGGGCCTAATTTCAATTTCGGAGCAACGATCTCCAGTATTGTAGCCGAATGAATAAGTTTGAAAGAGTTCCGTCTAAATCGCGGACCTTCTGGAAAGGAGGGCATTACGACGCGGTAGCACGTACATTTTCCAAATGAAATTTCCAAGTGCTAAGAGAGTGGATGGCTGTCTGGGAGGGTCCCTCGGGGTCACTCTAGCTGCCTCGTGAATGGCCACCACCATTTGTTTGCCCGTTTTCTTTGTTTCGATCCCGCAAAGGTTCCTTCGCCGAATTAGCTTTATGAACACAAAAGAGAACTGTATCTTCTTGTATTGAATTAGTAAGCTCGAACTTTAAGTTGTTTGTTGCTCCTCTCCGAATTGTGTTTAGTAATGTTTGTTTCAAAGTTTTCCCATTGGAATTTTGCCTTAATAAGAGTCAAGGCCGACTTTTTCGGCAATACATTTCCCAGAGGGCGTTATCAACCGAACCGAATTGAAAATAATGTCTCTAAATGTAAATGAAATTGTGCTTCAGAATATTCGTATTCTGACATTTAATGGGGTCTAACGTGAATAATATTTTTTGTTTGGTACGTACTGGTAGAGCTACTGCGGTTTTATGGTTAGCGAGGGAGAAATGTATATAGTGACACCCTCTCAGAGCATTGCTTTTCTAGGTCACTCTCGCAGCAAGATGTACTTGCTATCTGTGTACTGTTTACTCATGTACAGGCAACAATATTATTTACATTATTATTCAGAATGTCTGTCAAGTTAACGACTTCAAAAATGATGAAATTATCAACTTTGTGATCGCATGTAAATTCAAGGATCTGAATATACACTCCAGAGATAGAGAGCAAGACCCCATCGAAATCGATTTTGTAATTTTTTTTTAATGCAAAACGGGTTAGCACTTGACCTCAATTACACCTCACGTTAAGTGAAGATGAGGCCGAGTGTGGAAGCGTAGTGACTCGGAAACCCCATCTTATTTGGAGGACTGGCTATCTTATCTCTGACAACAGGAACACAATGCTATTATTGCTGTGACATTTATAGCCCTCCTACTAGACTACTATACTAAAATTTTTTGCGGTTCAGATATTGATCATCCTTCTATTGTGAATGGGTATGTTTCAGTATAACTTTTCGAGGTTCCGTAATTTTTTCGTAGGTATGAACGGTATCTGATAATATTAAGGCAAATATGTATATATCCGTATTTGTATCAATAATGTTGATTGAGTCACTGTGCGGTGTGTGGCTAAAAGCTTTAGCAAATATTTGTTCACTCGACAAAATGTAATAATACAAATCTGTGATACATTCGGGAGAAGATGAAGTTGGTTAACCTTCTTTATTTCATGTTACAAAGGTCTTGTGTACGTTACTATATTATCGACCTTGTTAAGGTCACTGTAAGAACAAAATCGCTGTTGCTTTTATAAATAAAGTAACCATTCCAGACTCGTAATTCCAGTAATTATCCTCTGTAATTCAAGGAATATTTTGAGGTAGGATTTAATGTTAATATAAAACAGGACGCAGTTGGGTTTATTTTGAAGCCAGCCACATATGGCGAAGGTCGTTCCCGGCACAGAATTCTACTTATTTATTTAACGCGACCCACACAGCTGTCTGTCTCTCTCCCGTTTGCGAGATAAAAAGTTTGAAAAAAAGAAACTCAGTCAATATACGGGTTCCGTCCGGAATAGTTTAGATGGTGTTACTTTCACTTTATATTTGTGATGGGTTAAGTTTTCTTTATCGTATTATATATACTGCCTTGATAGACATGTTTTATAATACGTTCTTCTTCCTGGTTTCTTCAATCAAAGTTGACGTAATAATGTGACGATATTTTTATTGGATGCATATTAAACTTTATGAGCTCGTTGGCTCTATCATTTTATCGAACAAGGCACTTACGTTTTGATTGTAAATCAGTGGATCATATGATTAAAAGTAACGACTTTTGTTCAAAGTTTTTCTTTTAACTCTATTTTTTTTTTGCTTTTACAAAAGTAGGTACACCCATTTTGTCTACGAGGCTTCTACTCTGGGATTGAATACGTAAAAAAAAAGAAATTTTACTAGTGCTAGAACAAAGTCGTGTGTTACTGTTCTTCTTCTTCAATTGAAGAGCTGTAATGACCACGCCCTTGATTTAACCTCTTGATAGGTATACGTCACAACATTCACCTTTTGTTTCAGTTCAAAAGTAATAGTCAAAGTAATTGCGCCTAGGTCATCCCCTTCCTCTCTTTCCTTCAATGTTACTGTTACGACTTCCATATTAAGAGGTTTCCAGTGATTTACAAAAATTCAGTAGCCTATGTTCATGAGATCAACACGTACCATCGAAGTCCTTAGTACTTTCTTTTTTTGTATGGGTTAAAAATTTACAGGTACCCAAGCATCTAAAGTGTCTTATTAATAACTTTATTACACGTAAGGTCCAGCGAAGCCGTGGTTATCGGCCTGGCACCTTTTATCAGTCAAAATTGAAGTATCTTGATTTATTAAAGTTTATTCAATTTGAAATTTCCTAAATCTATCATTAATTTTTTATAACCTTTATGTCTCTCACATTACTTATGTCACTGTTTTCATAGTCTTTTAAGTCCGGCTTTAGCCGGATTTTTTTTACGGAACCCTGTTAAATCTCATATAGGATGGACGTGTGGTTTTGTGGAGTATTTTTTCCGGCTACTGCTAGTCCTCCCTATCCACTGTTTTGACATTGAGGTTATATTGACTATGCTGTTTTATTTGATACGGAAGGATTTTCTGTTTAGATTTTTTTGCCAAAAAGTGTCCTATGTATGGAACCGCTTAATCACCATTTACGACAACTACAGAGAGAGATGAATTGGCCTTTATTCTTTTTCTTTGTATGTATGTATGTATGTAAACAACATTGGGTTTACGATTCAGCGGGGTCATGTTTACGTACTCGGTTTGTTTGGCGGTAGGGCATTTTAAATGTCCGCTTGGCTAGCTACCACCATCTGATCTAAATCTGCCGCCAAGCAGCAATGTTAATAGCATTGTTGTGTTCCGGTTGTCAAAGATAAGATAGCCAGTCCCCCAAATGTGTTGGGGTTTCCGGATCAATACGCTACCACCTTCGACCTCATCTTCACTTAACATCAGGTGTGATTGAGGTCAAGTACAAACCCGTTGTGCATAAAAAAAAAAGGAATAGTGTGAAATAGATTCAATTCGAATGTTAATTGGTTAATCGTCTTACTTATTTAAAATTACTTAATTATACAGCGAATAAGTTATTCTATATGCGAATGTATATGATCTATCTCTCTAATAAATTTTGTGTACAATAAAGATATAAAGATAAAAAACATGCGAGTATCTTTTAAGTATAACAAACATAATATTATATAAAAACCAAAAGGGGTTATTATATACTCGATATAATAACCCCTTTTGGTTTGGTGCCCCATTTTCCGACTAGAATTGTGTGCTGTTTAAATATATGTTGTTTATATAAAATAGTTATCTTACATAGTTATCTACTGATTTCACATTATTGTACTATTGTTGAAATGAAATAAAAACATTGAAAAACCGGCTAAGTGCGAGTCGGCCATGAGCGTTCCGTACTACGAATAAACTCTGCGACATTAGCGCCCTCCTGCTCTGAGGGTTTGGTATGGAAATGTCGCCCACCTGCACGTTCCTTTTATTTGGGCGGAGGCTCGCGTGTTTGGCTTTCATTAGGCGTTGTCCACACCCAGTAACACAGTCCGCCTTGTAATATTGCCTGGCAGATATTTACTATCTATTATATTGGGAAATTTGGGACTATTATGACTCACTCAATTTCGTTTGATGGCGATGTCATGTCGGAGAAACGGTGGCTCTGTTATTTTATGGATCCATTCGGGATTCTATTGTCTTTGGTAGTAGGTAAAAGGATTGATTTTATAACACACTTTTATTCGTTTTTTTTAATTGTTTTTATGTATATGAAGCATTGTCCCTTGTCCTCTCGTTTAGTCTTTAATATGCAAGACACCTCACATAGGCTGAACACACACACATAGGCTGAACACACACACATGCACACACAACGCCGTCAAACACATAGCACTCGATGTTTTACTCGGAGGTTAAAAAATAACAAAAGGTATAATGCGTTCTGCAGCGGTAATTTCGCCGTATGTTTCCGTGTTTTTAGGTATACCTACCTAGATATTATTATTTTATAAACAAAATTGGTAAGAAAACTTTGGACATTAACAAAAACAAACAAAATATTCTTTGTAGTACAACAATAAAAAACATAAGAAAAATAAGAAAAAGGGGATAGTACAATTTGGCGGCCTTATCACTAAAAGCGATCTCTTCCAGGCAACCTTTGGGTTAGGGATGATTACACACATGATATGTATTAACAATCACGTGTCCAATGAATTGGACCAAACATTGGACCTTGTACGAGTATTATAACCGACCGCTGAAAGCTCACCTTTATATTAACTCTACAACAATGATAGCCACAAAGTTGCAATGCCATGACCATTTACACCCCGTGACGTCAGCGGTATACGAGGGCGCGCCCTCGCGAGTTGCGTGCCCTCCGAGGGAGATGTAATAAAATTATACACCCCCCCCCCGCACTAGTTATTTTCTTCGTTACTTTTTTATTTGAACATCGGTTTAGTGCTTCCTGCAGACTGAACCGGACTCTGTGGAATGAAAAACCACAGGAAACTGGTTTGCTTGAGTAGTACTCTAATGTCATCTTTTATCAGGTCGTCTGTCCACCATGTGAGTGGACGTCCTACGCTGCGCTTGCACATTACAGAAAACATTATTACATTATCTGAAATGTTTCTCTCTACTTTTACTGGTAATGGAGAGTAAAACACGGGTTATTATAAAAAAACAATCTTGAATAAATTTAACCGCCTCCGTGGCTCAATGTAAACAACATTGGATTTACGATTCGGAGGTCGCGGGTTCGATCCCCAGCGGGGTACATGTTTAAGTACTCGGTTTGGTTGGTTGTAGGGCATTTTAAAATGTCCGCCTGACTAGCTACCACCATCTTATATAAATCTGCCGCCAAGCAGCAATGTTAGGTAATAGCATTATTGTGTTCCGGTTGTCAGAGATAAGATAGCCAGTCCCCCAAATGTTTTGGGGTTTCCGGGTCAGTACGCCTTCATCTTCGACCTCATCTTCACTTAACATCAGGTGTGATTGAGGTCAAGCACGAACCCGTCGTGCATAAAAAAAATTATTTAAAACTAAAGTAAATTTGGGTTAAAATGTCTTAAACGACTAAATAATAATTAAAGGAATTTATTCCTCACAAACAAAAAAACACAAGCATACATAGACTCGAGAACCACAGTATTGTGATGCATGTGTAGGGACCTGAGTCCCTACAGACTGGTGAAACAGCAACACTGCTGACAGTGTTGCTGGTTTTCAGTCCCCCCCAGCAGAGTAGTTGCTGCCACCAAATAAAGTATGGGCGACTTTCCAATGGCTATCAATTTTTTTTTTACTGTAATAATGGCTTTGTATCGACCTTCCTAATACCCTGTGTAGATTGTTTTTGTCAAAAGCAATAAACCACTTCCTTGTTCGACTGTACAGTTGTAAAATTACATCAAAGATTAATTCAATAAAGTTTATGTTACGAAACGGAACTTCGGCAGTTTATACTATTCCCTGTAGCCGAGTGTACTTTAGCCCACAACTGAACGTTACACTGTGCTTCTATATTTTAACCTGGAAAAACTGGAATTACTTTTGGCGTTCCCAGCAAAATTTCCTTCGTGTTTTTCTTATTTTCAGTTCATACCTCCAGCACCGCCGTGCACTCGGCTTGCCCCAATTTACTTTTCGCTGTAGGTTTTCTTTCAACTTTTTATTTTGGCCCGACATTACCGAAATGGCGCTCTTTTAGCACAGCCTCGTATTGTCTAACTTCGATTTGCAACGAAATGTATCGCCAATTGCCAAATTCGACCAACAGTAAGGTTTTATCAAATTTCACCAGTGGCGTAGGAGATGGTTATTTAGGTATAATGATCTTAATGGCCATTGGTCAAATTAAAAAAATTAAAACCTAAAATTTTAGTTGGATAATAAAAAATAAATAAAATATCCTAGACATACACACAGCGCCATCTAGTTCCACAGTAAGCAACTATATGCTTGTGTTGTGGATACCAGATGGTCGATATACTACATAAATACATATTTTTTTTGTAAATAAATACTTATTATAAATGAAAACATCCATGACTCAGGTACGAATGTCCGTATTTATCACACAAACGATTCGAACCCGCAACCTTTTGGTATAGTGACCAGAGTTGCTAATCACCACACCAAACAGGTTGATAATAAGGGGGCTGATCCAAAAAAACCAATAAAAGAAAGCTATTCTTCAATTTTAACTCTTGCTTTGAAATCGGTATGGGATGACATAGTGCATCGATGCCACAGACAGATACAGCCTCCGTGGCTCAATGTATGTTTACATTGAATTACGAATCGCCGGTCGCGGGCTCGATCCCCAGCGGGGTACATGTTTAGTACTCGGTTTGGTTGGTGGTTTTAAACATTCGCCGGCTAGCTACCACCATTTATCATCATGTCTGCTGCTAAACAGTAATGTTAATAGCATTGTTGTGTTCCGGTTGTCAGAGATAAGATAGCCAGTTCCCCAAATGAGATGGAGATTCCTGGTCAGTACGGTTCCACCTTCGGCCCCATCTTCACTTAACACCAGGTGTGACTGAGGCTAAGTGCTTACCCGTTATTCATAAAATAAAAGATACAGGCACACATACAAGCGGACAAAATCTTCAAAATGAATATTCCTTTTTTGGCAGACGGATAAATCAATCCAACGTACCTTTTGCTAATGTCATCATTCCATATTTAATTCTATAGAATGAAATGACCCTATTTAACTACAAAGATACAAGAAAGATAGATGGGGAATAACTCCTTCAAACCTTGCCAGTAACTGTAACAAATCTGTATCGTGAAAGAGCGGATATACATTCGACTGAGTCAGTAATTTCTGGGAGTTTCCGCCTCATTGGTCTGATCGATCGGCAATAGGATTAGATTGGAATTAGTTTAGGGCCTCCATTCGAGCTTTGGGCACGTACTCCCGAGGGAGTCGGGATGGGAACGTTTTTATTACGACTTGGATTTCTGTTCATGTTGTAAGGGATTGATTGATATTTCAGTACACAGGATAGTAGATACGAGGGTACATTCCTTTTTTAACCCCCGATGCAAAGAGAGGGGTTTTATAGGTTTGACTGATAGTGTGTCTGTCTGTAGCACCGTAACTTTTAAACGTATGTTTTTTTTATATTTGAAAGCAGGTATTCCTGCGTTGGTACAGTCAGCTGCAGCTGAAAGTATACCCCTAATGCACTAGATCTATTGTGTTAATAATATCGTGCAAGGCAAAGTAAGCTAGGGGTATCAAAATTTAATGACCTGACAGTACAAGTTGCATTACGCACCGGCTTGATTTTCTTCATCAACAGCCTTAGACGTCTCCACTATTGGGGCATAGTCCCCGCTCACAGGGAGAGGGTATGAACCATAATCGACTACGCGGGCCCAGTAGATTTGTGTCAGAGTAGTGACCATCTGACAGGCGTTCTTAAGCTGCATCTGTAGTCCACCGACTTGGTTTAACGACTGCCTTCAATTGAAAACAACCGGTACCGACTATTTAACGTGCTCTCCGAAGTCACCCGTCCAAGGATTGATCACGCCAGATATAGCTTAACTTAGATAACCGCAAACGAATAGCGAATGCGGCTACGCCACGAGTGTATGAGTGATTTTCTTTGCAAAATAGGTGAGGGTATACTTTTATTTGCAGCTGGGATTTTCTAAATTTTTAAAATTTTCTATTTATAGTAACATTTCATTGGTTCATATCACTGAAGCTACAGTTACGCCTCCGCATAATTCGACTATTCAAACGCGAAAAGGCAAGAGAACCGATTTATTCATCCAATTTACGTAATGTCGATCCAAATGATGTCTAAAGGCGATCTAATTTTGTTAGTAACATGACTGACGCGATGATTAACGTGTCCAGTCGTCATCAGTGCAAACCGATTTCATTATAAACAGCTTGTTTGTGCGCCTAAAATGTTGTTCATAGTGAGTTTGTAAATGAAAAATTGAGTATGTGATTTCACTAAATGCAGTCCAGTAATACGTAAGTGCAACTTCCTATAATCTTAAAGTTCCTAATTTTTTGTAGAAGGGTAAAGTATCCATGGTTAAATGAATAAAAATGTTTTGTAACCATTCTGCGTGGCTTGCTTTAGTATGGTATTTAGTTCTAAAACCTACAATATTAAATTGAGGTTACCACTGTAAACTTCATTGCGTTGTAGAAGATGCTAAGATTTCCTAAAACAATTTTCTAAAAAAAATAATAAATGACTACCTTAATATTTTCTAAAAATTGTTTATTGAGTCGTGATATTTGCCCTCGGTGTAATTTTTAATAAATATAAAGAAGTTATTGATCGTTTTTTTTAATAGATACAGGAGTGCTAAGTAATATTCTCCGACGCAATGAAATTCATAGAGGTAATTTTAATGTAATATCAAATGAAAGTTTTATGAAATGTACAACAATAAGAAAGTAGTTCTTAAAAAGAGGAAGACCGAGAATAAGCTAAATGCTGCAGATAAAAGAGAAGTTGAACGTCGTGTCGTATCAGGAGTTCAAGAGGAAGGCGGAGAGCAGAGAGATGTGGAAAAATCTCCACCGCCAAGGGCATGGCTCTCAAATCAGATGATTATGATGATACTATATCTAAAGCAAGTTGCCGATTTGTTACAAAACCTTTTTCTGACAAAAAATTACCGACAGGTATTCTACCCATGTGCAAGAAATGAGATTTACAGTAAGTTAAAAGTATCCTTACTGCACTAATAGCAGTATACTTCTTTTTACGAGGTGGTAAGCCTATTCCTACTAAGTCATCCAATCAGGCATGAAGGAATTCGTAGAAGGAACCCACAAAACCCAGCTGATTAGTAAATTGAAGTGGCAGTGGGCAGAGCAAATAGCTCGAAGAACTGATGGCCGATGGAGCATTAAAGTTATTGAGTGGAGACATGTATGACCATTCACGAAATGGACGAACGACTTGATGAAGGTCGCGGGAACCGCCGCCGTGGCTCAATGTAAACAACATTGGGTCTACGATTCGGAGGTGGGTTCGATCCCCAGCGGGTACATGTTTAAGTACTCTGTTTGGTTGGTGGTAGGGCATTTTAAATGTCCGCCTGGCTAGCTACCACCATCTTATCTAAATCTGCCGCCAAGCAGTAATGTTAATAGCATTGTTGTGTTCCGGTTGTCAGAGCTAAGATAGCCGGTCCCCCAAATGTGTTGGGGTTTCCGGGTTCACCTTCCGCTTCCACCTTCGACCTCATCTTCACTTACCATCGGGTGTGATTGAGTGACCCGTCGTGCATAAAAAAAAAGTCGCTGGATACAGGCCGCTTCCTTTCGCTCTAGACATCTATGGAGGATAGTTGAGCAGTGGACGTGTGAATGAACCTTTTCCTTTAATACTTTGACTTCTTAGGCGTCGAATAACATTACTGGTACAATGAAATGCTAACTGATAAGAGAAACTTTTTCAATACATCGAAAAAAATTCTGCTGTGGGTTCTGGATACCAGGTAATTATTATGACCTATGCGAAATTGGAGTTTTTTTTCTTCGTTAATCATATGTACCAATACCTGCGATTTTCAAAGCTATATCTAATTTGTTTTTTATTTGGAAAATCGAACATTATTTCAAGGTTTCACATGTAATATTTTTTAATTTCTGGGCTAAATCACATAATAAAAAAAATTTGAAGAGCTCTTTTCATGTGCTTCCCATAATCATTTCTTAGATTCGCTGAAACTTAACGTAACCACTTATAAAGCGGTTACTTTTAAAAATTAACGCTGCCTATACTTAACTTAATGTTATCCGATAATACACACAAAGTTTAGCTAAATTTGGATTTGCTGTTCCCAAAAAAAATCAAAAATGTTTGTATGGAGAAAACAGTCTTAATGAAATTCTTCATACAAAACGCCAATTTCATAGGTAAGGACCTAATATATACGCAAACGACCTTTCGATGAAAATAAGTAATTCCATTCATGGCTCACCCACTTGTGACCTTAGTTCTAAATTTAAGCAATTATCTTACGGTAATTTTCTTTATGAGTTGTTCCTTTGTATTTCACAATTTACAAGGTAGAACTATTCATATTCAAATTAAGTTTCCTTTAGGTTATCCCTTAGAAGAAAATGTAAAGAAGTAATTTCGTATTTTTTTGTACCTTTACTTTAGTAACTTATTAGTAATCTGTGCCTATATATATAAAAATATACCTAAGTTAATTTGGTTGAATGTACGCTTCTTTAGGATACGACTACCGCAAAATGGAGTCAATTATAGAGTTTATTATTAAAGTTGGTGAACATTTCCTATTTTTTAAATAAAAAGTTTTTTTTGTAGACCAGTTTTATAAATATTGGTCATAACCTATAAAATTGGCGTTTGGTATGAAGAATTTCATTAAGACTGTTTTCTCCATACAAACATTTTTGAATTTTTTTTTGGGAACGGCAAATCCAAATTTAGCTAAACTTTGTGTGTATTATCGGATAACATTAAGTTAAATATAGAAAAGTAACCGCTTTATAAAAGTTTGAGCGAATTTAAGAAATGATTATGGGAAGCACATGAAAAGAGCTCTATTAAAAATTTTTTTAATATGTGATTTTGCCCAGAAATTAAAAAATATTTCATGTGAAAACTTGAAATAATATTCCATTTTCCAAATAAAAAACAAATTTCGATATAGCTTTGAAAGTCGCAGGAATTGGTACATATGGTTAACGAAGAAAAAAAAACTCCAATTTCATAGGTAAAGACCCAACTGCTGTTATAATTTTCATAAAGTAGGTCAAGTAAAATGTTATGAATGGTTAAAAAATCAATCGTGTGTAGCGATGGGTGAAAATTGTTTGACAAATCGTCACTGGAAACTGTTTACTAAATTATGATGATTTTATGTATATTTATGTAACATGTACTACGTTTTTTCCTGGGTAGCCATTATGTGGAAGTGAAGAAAATATACCTACTGTTACTGAATATAGCTGAAGTCTTTTCAACACTAGCGAAATCAAGTCTTGTGAATGAGCGGTAATTGTGTGTTAATTGACGATTGTTGACGAAATAAGGTTATTTGTATTTTGAATTTTTTAGCAATCTTTGGTCCGATTATCACTAACTCACAAAGAATGTTTTTGAACTATGAACCCTAAGGACGAGACACGACGACGTTCCGTTTTGTTCTTATTTTCCTTTGTTTAAACATGCAACGAATTGTTTTTTTTCTAAAAATTGGCCGTTAAAGGAAACCATCTGGTTTGATCTGGAATGTGGTTTTTGGGTCCGAAATTCTGGTCCGTGGTGCGCTTGGTTTCTGACTGCGTAAAATGTACTTATCTTAATGTATATCTTCTACATCTATACTGTATACATAGTCCAGATCTTCCTGATCTTAGAAATGCCTTCTCATAACATAATTACTGTTTGGTGTAGTGGTTAGAAACTCTGACCGCTATACCAAAACGTCGCGGGTTCGAATTCCGCTAGGGGCATACGTTTGTATGATGAATACAGACATGTGTTCCCGAGTTATGGATGTTTTTCATTTAAATATGTATTAATTAAAAAAAAATGTATTGTGTAGTTTATCAAACATCTAGTACTCATAACACAAGCCTAGATGCTTACTGCGGACCTAGATGACGCTGTGTGTATGTGCAAAGATATTTATTTATTTAATATTATCACGTCGAGTAAAATGATGAACCGTTATGTACTTCGTTATCACCAAATAACGACTGGTGCGACAATGGTGATCTTTTCTGATCCAAAGGTTAAAAGCAACAGTAAACAGTTTTAATTAAATTTTTCTACAACGTTCTTTGTTTGCATTGCCGTGATTGTTGTTGCTATCTCTACGTATAATCATCATGAGTGTGAGTCACTTGACTCATGCGTTCTATGACAGCCCGAGTGTACCATCTGAGTGATCTATAATAAATAATTATCTCTGCTTGCATTCCACCTAACTATAAGAAAGAAAGAAAGAACGTTGATTTGCAATTTAGTTTCTTATAAACTATAGCCTAACTAGTTGGATGTGAAATCTTAGTGATGATGCTCACACTGCTGGATTTAGAGTCTTCCAAGGCCGGCGCAGAGCCCATTCTTCGACTTCGCCTTCAATCATCAATTCATCCGCCGCTCGACACAGCTCGTCATTGCCTGCCTGGGGTGCGACCCACGATGCGTTTGCCCAGTCGCGGCCTCTACTCCAGAACCCGCGTGCTCTAGCTATTATCGATTCTGACACAGATAGGATGATAAATAAATTAAGTGAGGTATGTGGATAGAAGGTCCAACACTCTTGGTCAACTGAGCTTAAAAGCGGAATACACTGGTTGTCACTGGTCCATAAGGCAGATGAGAGTTGGAATCGTTTGACCGTCTTCCCCAGTCTTAAATGCGTTCGACAATCTATAACATTAATTTTATATTTCGTCAAATATTGTACCATACATGAAACGTTATTCTTCTGGCTTTTGTGTGGCATTCCCGTTGACTCCTGCCCGTTCTATCAACGCGAGACAGCCTTTTACTAAATACCCAAACACGAAGCATGTTTAAATTAATTTCATTAGGTAGATCTATTCAAGAACCGCACCGATCTGTCACCAAACCCTGTCTAGCAACACGGTGACGTCTCCCCGGTGTCGGTGAGCCCTGATCGATACGGAACCCATTGTGTTCGCGTCACTACTGTTTGTGGCCGGTCTCTACGGCGACCGATTCGATTTGATAAATAATCAGCTACTATCGGTGTGAGAGTGCGTGAGTTTGTATCGAGTACCGTACCAAGTAAATATGAATGTGATTAAGTTTCATTTGTTTTATACTGACTAGCTTTTAATCGACATAATATAGTTTTACTACTAAGTGGCATATAGTTATTACAAGATTTTATTTGGTTCCTTACAATAATTCTACGTAAACTTAGTCTGATATTCGTCGTTGGACATATCCCAGCTCGTTCGCATGCCAGGCTATTTTACAATTAATAATGGAATATTATTGTGCCTTTTTATAATATAAAAACCAGTGTTAATAAAAGAGAAACCCTTCGAGTTCAATGTGTTCTTCTCAGGGGAAATTGCGTTTTGAACAAGCAGTAGCTTAAAAAATGTAAAAACTGATTATTTTAAGTGTACTCTATACCCATAAAACAAAGATTTTTTAGCCTTTGACTTCATTTACTTGACCAGTCCCGGGATCTGTCTGTATGTGTGTTATGAAATCTTAGAATTTAAATTTCATTTACTTCCTTTCACTGTCTGAACTTTTGTATACCTACATATCTGATGACAATGCAATTTTATGATATCATTGAGCTGGTCTGATGATGGTGATGGACGGTGGCCATAGAATTATTTAATAAAATAATAATAATGCAACCCTATCGACTTCGGGTTCGGACATAGTCTGAACGTAGATGGTATCCAGGGTTTGATGATGGAGCCAGAAGATGGTCACAGGAACTCAACAACGGCATACAGTGATATTTTCGAGTTTGTGAGTGGTGATCAGGGTCAAACACCAAAAGTTTATAACATAGAACCTTCTCCTTTTTTGATTGAAGTCGGTTAATTATTACTTAAGCACATATTTTATGCGGACGCCATGTTTTTTAAGATAAAATATAACACTCCGGGTACCAAGACGAATCTAACGACACCGATGCACTTCGAAATAAGTCAAGCCGTTTAGGATAGGTACGCAGGATGCGCCAAAGGAACGGACTTACGCGAACATACTTACATAAATACACTACCCTCCTTCCTTGGATAGTCGGGTAAAAAGTGCTTTTAATGTAAAATTATATATAAAATTATATTCAACTTGTTAGTGTTGCGTTTATTTAAGAACCACCTAAGAATGGTTATTGTTCTGATATTGCAAGTTGCCAATATTCCGTTTTAAACCGTGTCAAATCACAAAAGGAATTGGTTTCTTTTGAAGGCAATATCGTAATTTTTCATTTAACCGTTATTTTAAGAAATTGAGCGTGATTGTTAACAATTACCTTTGTTGTTTCAGGTACGAGGCGTTTGCAATGAACCACTTCAAATATATAAACTAAGTATGAAGGGTTATTTACTATCGATTGATATACAATTCTATTAAATAGCTTACACTTACCATCTTATTCATAAAAAATGACAAACGCTTTATAAGCCTGTACATTAGTTAAAGTATGTTTTGTCACTTTCTTTCTTTCATTACAACATTTCCTTATGAATGACAGAGACAAAACACACTTTAACTGAAACAGGCTTATAAAGCGATTGTAAATTTTTATGAATAAGACAGTTAGTGTACTCTCCGACCTATACGCAGAACATACACGTTTGCCACTTCATAATGTCCCCATGTTTTTTATTTTTAAGCGACGTCAGAAAATTAATCAAAAATTCGTGCGAACCGATTTCGAATTTTTTTTTTGTTTGGTTTACTAATTGTGGGGATTGAGGTATATTCCACATATTGTATGTATGTATACATATCTACATAATGTCACGATCTTTATCCCAAAAGGGGTGCTTTGCGATGTCACAAACCAGTATGGGTGTTCTAAACATTAACAGCCGAATTCATAGATAACATTTATTAAACGCTTGCAATCCTGTATATGTAAGGTTTAAACAGTATGGTTCACATTTTAATCCAGTAAGGATACACTTTTAACTTCCTAAAATTTTAAAGGGCGTAATGTGTACTTACATGTCTGTGATAGAATAAAAAAAAATCTAACAATCGGTAGCTTGCTTTAGATATAATATAGATATTTAGTAATAAAACATAGAATATATATGATTAAAATTAGCACTGTGAATTTCATTGCGCCGGAAAATATACTTAGAACCCCTGTAACTATTTTAAAAAAATCGTTAAATAATTCTTTACATTTATTTGACGACCTGTTTGGTGTAGTGGTTGGAAACTTTGCTACTATACCAAATGGTCGCGGGTTCGAATCCCGCTAGGGGCATATGTTTGTATGATGAATACAGACACATGTGTTCCCGAGTTATGGATGTTTTTCATTTATACATTTACAAAAAAAATATATATTTGTGTAGTTTATCAACCATCTGGTATCCATAACACAAGCCTAGATGCTTACTGTGGACCTAGATGGCGCTGTGTGTTTGTGCAAAGACATTTATTATTATTTATTATTATTATATGAAAAATTTCACCGAGGGCAAATATCACGACTCAATAAACTATTTTTAGAAAATATTAAGTAACCATTGATAAATTCATTGGAAAATTGTTTTAGGACATCTTGACATTTTCTACAACGCAATGACGTTCACAGTAGTAACTTTAATTTAACGTTGGAGGTTTTATAACTAAATACCTATTCTTACCTATAAAAACCTAAAGCAAACTACAGAATTGTTAGAAAAATTGTTTATTTGATTACTGATGGGTAAAAATCAGGGACTTTTTAAAGTATAGGTTACACCACAAAAATTGCGTATTTTTACTGTACTACTATTTCGAAATTTACATCAATGCCCAAGTGACAGGGGGTGAGTTCATCGCCGTTAAAATGTGCAAGCCTATACAATACATGTATTTTGGTGGAAAGTCCCATAGTCGCCTTTTACATTCTATTCTTTTTACGTGCCCGAACCACACAGATTAACATCTTAGTCTCTCAAAACTTAAGTAACTACTAAATCGTGGGTAGCAAGCTAGTTTATAATAAAATTAGAAGATCATATTACTATCACTCTAAGGTAAACTCCTGCACTGACCCGGCAACCCCATCTTATTTGGGGGACTGGCTATCTTATCTCTGACAACCGGAACACAACAATGCTATTAACATTGCTGTTTGGCGGCAGATTTATATGGTGGTAGCTAGCCAGGCGGACATTTAATATACTCTACCACCAACCAAACCGAGTACTAAATATGTACCCCGCTGGGATCGAACCCGCGACCACCGAAACGTAAACCCAATGTTGTTTACATTGAGCCACGGAGGCGGTGAACCTTACAGTACCTACAAATACACTTTATTGTACAACGGAAAAGAAAATACAGTTACAGAAAAGTGGTAAGAATAGAATGTACCATTTGTCGACCTTATCACTAAAAGCAATCTCTTCCAGGCAACCTTTGGATATAAGGACAGTACATTTGAAATAGGCAGGTTGTGCGGTATTAAATAGGGATGCAGATACCAACTACGTGAATAGATTCCATATATTTACATACACATACATTGTACGACGAGCATGTATGAACAACTTTGTGAGAGTGAAATAAGCAAAAGAGTTGTGTCAGGATCGTAACAAGTGCAAGTCTGTGGTCTCTGCCTACCTCTACGGGAAATAGGCGTGACATTATGTATGTACGTATGTATGTACACATTCCCGTAATGTCCCTAGATTTCTTTTTAAATTCAGTCTTGAAGCGAGCGGTTTCCTCGCAACTCGCGATGATTGGTCTCGGCAAAGCCCCAAAATTGTTACAATCACCATAATTGCTTTGCAAATGAAAACGAAATGAATTCAAGATTAGTACCGATATTTATTTGATGATAAATCCTAAATTTGTGGCCAAATTGGGGATGTATACGAATTTGCGCTCCGTTTTTTTGCTTATTCGACTTTTTTATCCCGTATATTTCCCTGGCGGTCCCAAGTGACTGAGACCCGTATTAATAAATCGTTTTTGAGATTGAGATCGCGTCTCGGTCTCATGGCCATTTTTTGTGATGCTGTTTTAATATGCAACAGATTGGCAAGCGTCAACTTGAGGCCATATCATTCTTGAGAACTGTTCAATGTAAACAACATTGGGTTTACGATTCGGAGGTCGCGGGTTCGATCCCCAGCGGGGTACATGTTTAAGTACTCCGTTTGGTTGGTGGTAGGGCATTTTAAATGTCCGCCTGGCTAGCTACCATCGTCTTATCTAAATCTGCCGCCAAACAGCAATGTTAATAGCATTGTTGTGTTCCGGTTGTCAGAGATAAGATAGCCAGTCCCCCAAATGTGTTAGGGTTTCCGGGTCAGTACGCTTCCACCTGCGACCTCATCTTCACTTAACATCAGGTGTGATTGAGGTCAAGTACCTTCCAACACGTTGTTATACCGATAAAAAAAAATGGCCTGAAATAATGAACAAAGATCATAATCATCTGCTTTTGCATTTACGCACATAATATGTACGAGCAAAGCACTATTGCGAGTATTTCGCTCGAAAATAAATGTCCACCTAACTCCTAAAATGATATCCACGCGTACGTACTCATTTCGGACGTAATTATATTAATTACTTGGTCCGCATTGTTTTTGTTAATGCTAACCTTGTGACGCTGTGAGTAGATACTCGAAGCCTATTCAGTACCTACACGTAATTTATTGTGAAATATAATTATCGTACCTTTAGGTCTTAAAATGTACCTACCTTGCGTATATTTGTAATAATTAGGGTTGTCTACAAGAACAATATAAAGTAAAATTTCGTAGAATCTTTTTATAATATGAGTTAATCAATGGTGCTTGCTAGCAACGTGGAGATAATTTATACATTTTTCGTCACTGTAACTACGCTGTAGGTAATTTGCTTTTAAAGTTTCAATATGGCGATCAGATGTCGACACTTTACTGCTTCCGTGCGGTAAAGTTGTATGAAAATCCATATCCTCCTGTTTTTTTTTAGGCACTCGTCGAAAGACATTCAAATTAAGAACAATCCGTGTTCGCCGAGTGCGCTCGCTCTAAACTTGAATTGATAAAAAAAAATAAGCAATCACTGAATAAATAGCCGCGCAATTTTATGGCGGGTTTCAGTGAAAAGTTGCTTGAAATTTAGATTTTGTAAATGCCTATTTTTGTATTTCTACCTACTCTTTTAAAGGTAGTAAAAAAATGTTTTATTACAGTGTAAACCTTTCCTTTGTAAGAGAAATTCTTCATTTAATAGTACAACAAAATAACCATATTAATAATCACAATTTATTGTCTAAACAAAAGAAATGGCAAGAATCACAAAAAAAGGAAAAGAGAAACTTTATGAAAATATCAAATTTTTTTCTCTTTCATAAAAAGAGTTTCCGTAATGCTGGAATATTTTCGTGTAATAACGTGTTCTTTCATTCGGCTGACACGACCTGCGACATTCCAATTGATATTTTGACCTCCACCCTCGAAATATTAGACGTGTTTTTCACCGCGCCTTTATTAGAGTTCCCTTTGGAAATATTGCCAGCCGTGTTTGCGTCTGGGATGTCTGGATATTCGTGGGGCGGAATATTTTCTTGCGTCGGCAATATTATCTTTATATCGTGTGAAAAGATGAATACTTAGCAGTCGATGTTCTCACATTTGGTGCCTGTGGTTATATTATCGATCAACCAATGGGTTCATTCGTAGTAGTAGGTACCACTATCTTATCTAACTTTTCCGCCATCCAGTAATGTTTCTGATATTTGAGATAAAATAACTCCGGTTCCGACTGAATATTCCGCGCTTTCACTTTCGCGCCCTTCTTGACTTAACTTCGGATGTGTATAATGTCTCCACAAAAAAAAAAACTACTATATGTATAGCTGGTGACTCTGTTGCACACGGTGAACTATCAAAAGGTACAGTTCGACTAATTCTCACCCCAGACTCCGTCTTTGGTACCTATCTAGATGTGAATGATGATAAGGCCAAAATACTCTTAGAAAGTGTGTAAGTAATCCAAAAGAATATAATTTCTTTTTTTTAAATGCCCAAAAAATATGCCGAAATTGACCAGTACCAAAAGTTGATTAAGTCCCTAAGGGTCAAACTTCTGAACAAAGCAATTGGTTTTATTTTTATTTTATTTTATTAAATAGGTTTACAAACGCTTGTTACATCTTAGAGTAATGAAGCCTTAAGTATATTAGTTATTAGCTAAATGTACAAAGAATTATATGTAAACACCGCATGCATCAGATAGATTACATAAAAAATATTGAATTCAAAAACAAGAAAAAAAAATAACTTTGCGAGAAAAAAGTGTACCCATTTACCCTAAATAAAAGTTGATCATTCAGATAGAAGACAAGCCCAGCTTACATACATAATAGGAACCATCCCAAATTGGAGGTCAGAAACATCCCAAACACAAGCGCTTAGGAATCCAAATATTAAGATAAATTAAGATAAATTCCATGTTGTCTTAATTTCAACCTTAAGGTAGGCGTACGTATAGAGCGACATAGTCACAAAAGTGACCAAGCTCTTTAAATAAAGATTAAAAAAAAAAAAAAAAAACCAAATATCATGGGCCTTCAAGGGAGTTTAAAGTTAAATATCTTCGAAACGCACAAACACTAGTTTTCGAAAATAAAAATACTATTTTCAAATTGGTGCAGTCGTTTTTTCAAATAGACACACAGACACAGTCTTAAAAATGGCGTAACACGCGCAAAATGTTCATGTATTTTCCTTTTTATACAGCGAAGCTTTTTGAGAGAGAACAATTGGGGGAATATTTTATGATTTAGACAGGTGTGAGCTGGATGGAACTTCTGCATTACGGCATGACAAGGGGTCGGCGTTGTTCTGTATTTGCGAAATTATTTCTTGTTTATTTGTTATCCTTTTTATGTTGATACTTCTTATTACAGTATTATTTTTAGCAGGTTCCTGCATATGGGCCTAGTGCGGAATGGTGAGTTTGTGTCAAACTAGTGACCTCCTGAGAATGTTTTAATTTTTGTTTCTTAATTTTTGTACTGATTGAGGATCACGGTTGCAAATCGTATATGTAGGTACCCATATTATGCTTAAGTTTAGTGTGAACAAGTTTACGTAAGGCGCATTTTTTTCAAACAAAAGAGTTATCATCATCAACTTCGGCCTCATCTTCGCTTAACATCAAGTGTAATCAAGTGCTAACCCGTTGTGCATATTATTAACTTTTTTTTATGGTAACTTGATACGCGTTTGACTACAATCTCACCTGATAGGAAGTGACGATGTGGCCGATGATGAAGCACGCGATCTCAGGAGATGCCTATTCACCCTGCTCTTAAATTATTAAATGTATAAGAGTCGCTAAATAGATCAAATACTCATTCTCATAAAAAAGAAGAGTGAACGAAACGAAAATATAACAATGAAACTTCAGTAATATTAATAACCACCTCCTTTTGAAACTCGGTTTAAAAGGGAGTGTCATAGCATAATTTGTGTATATTTATGGTATGCCATTGCAAGAATATTTGTTTAACATAAATTAAAGGTACGAGTATATATTCGCCAAACTTCTGAGAGCTCCGGGCGCATCGAGACGGAAAATTAATATAAATTCCTCATCGTCAGCTATTTATCCCTTTAATTTGGGAAATGCCAGGTTCCTCGGCGGGTTATTCCTGAATATACCCACCCAAACCCTTCAGTGATTCGCCGCCGCCCCAGTGGGGATTATTTGGTGAAAATGAGAGAATCGTTTGCAAATCCACTTCGAGCCTTCGTATCTCAGGTGAATATTGTGGGAACGGATAAAAAATCAATTTCCATATTTCCTATTGTTGTTAGTGTTATTAAAGTATCTATATACCGAATTAATTATCATCAACTTGGGATCTGTGCTCTCATTAACGTAGCTGATGCAAATTTATGACACAGGATAAAATTATCTGTTGCGAACGTTTGTTTGTTTGTAAGCATCAATATGAAAAGATGCAACATTGAGCCATCTCGATGGGAAGGTTTGGCAGCACAACGTTCTGAATGGAGCAGGGTAGTGCAAAAGAAAGTAAGCTATTTCGAGGAGCAGTGTAAAGCTGACCACGACGCTAAACGCGCCGAGCTGAAAACCCGTCCACCGCTGCCATTCATTATCACTATGTGGAAGATATGCTTACGTGCCCACATTGCGCACGCAAAGATCGGCTATGTTTGCCATCTTCGAGCGCACCAGCGTCACACCGATTAGGAGTCAAAATGGTCGTCATGCCCGAAATCGGTCGGAAGCATCATCTTCCAAATAGGCAAAACGGATAAACATACATAAACATCCATGATTCGGGAACAAATGTCCGTATTCATCACACAAACATTGCTTTGCTGGTTAATGGATAATCGCGAATATGAAAGTTTTAAATGTACTTAAAGACAATTTTTTAATGTCTACTGGAAACGTATTATAAATGTCATACATACATACATCCTTTTATTTGTTTCACTTCAAAGTAATCCTTGTGCCACATAAGACTTCTTTAAATAGAAATTATGTACTCATCAACAGTATTTAACAGTCTACTACTGGACACAGCCTCTCTCATAAAGCAATTAGTATATCTTTCTATGAGACTATTTGCTCTAATCGCCACACTTGGCAGGCTTGTTGGCGATGGGCATGATGGTTATGCCCATGAACGCTTAGTTGCCTTTTACGACAACGACGCGACGGTAAGAGACGGTTTGTTCCTATTGAGGGATGTACTCTCACTCACTGGTACAGTCACTCACTGGTGGTACTTTTGAAACCATTTTCGAACCGAATATTGGTACGATGGCTTTGGTGTTCGCTGAATCTGACAACTTTGGGATCTTTAGTGTGAATGTATTTACTTACTTGCGTTCTTCATTTTTTGGCTAATCGGCAGTTTTGATGAGATTCCTTTATTAATATGACTTTATTTTTACATAACATCCAGAATTAGTTGGTTGTTTTAGGAATAACCCATGAGACCTTAATACATTCTGTGATAGATTACTTAATTAAACCCTGTAATTAGTGTTAGCTGCTGTCCTTATTTAATGCGGTGTCGTTTGTCAATCTTGCTGCTCCTTTATTGAGTGTGTGAAAAGGAGTTTGGTTATAGTTCAGCGTTTCCTCATCAGGCTACACAGCCACCACCACCACCCCCTTTCATACCTTTTTACAAACATGTCGAAGAAGAATCAATAATCATAATCCATTCTTTGTGTTAATCTTTAAAGAAGAAGAAAATTTCGTAAAATTCACTATACATTATTCGTACAATACTATAATCTTCCGTATTATTTGCAATGGCTAGTATATATCTATCCGTCTTCTTTTACCTACGAATTTATTCACGGAAAAGGTAACGCGAAACTATAATGATACTCGTATTCAGTGCGGCCACTTTTGCAGTGATGCAGTTGCACAAAGACCGCCATCGAGTCACTGTCGTGTACTAAGGTACATACAGTCACGCTATCAACATATAAATATGATGCATGCAGTATGGATACAGACTCGTTGCAACATGAGCAACTAAGTACTGCATCTCTTCTGTCGCCCGTTTTGCAAAGACAAGCGGCTACGTAGTTATGCAGTTACACTTTCAAAAAACGTAAATGCCGAATTCTTAAAATGACAATTGAGTGCATTAATTACCAAAATCTCTAAAATTTTACAATTTTCTTTGTAGTCTTATACTCTTGGTAGTAGTGGTATTTAGTATACCACTACCAATTCTATGACTAATTATTAAAATGTACAATGGTTAATTCTAAATGCCTACTTTCAAAATCGTAATTTATTCAATACTAGGCATTTCATGGAATCACGTGCTTCGTCTTCGGCGAAATCGTGACTTTCCACGATGTGAGATAGTGGTCAAGCGCGTCTCTAGTCCCAAAACATGTATTTTCTCTATTGCCATACTTTTATTTAAATTTTTACGCGAGTAGTTTCGCTTTCTGCAATTCTGTGCCGGCCAAAATATCTGAAGTCGAAAAATTTTACTGAATTTATTGAGTTTTAAGCGTGATCAAATACTGGCAAGGTGTTTACGCCTACGATTTTAAAAAGGAAGAAGGTGTCAACTACATTTTTTTTATGTACGTAAGCGATATGTCTCCATAAAATTTGTGAACTAACCTTCTATAATTACTTTATTGTTTAAAAGGACTTCCTTTGGGGTTGTTCAATATGAATTTGGTGAAGATCTGATCATGCACTCCAGAGATGGAGAAGAAATAGGTTGCGTGTACGAATCCCGCTAAAGGTAAATGTTTATTTTATGAATATGAGTTCCCGAGTCATGGATGTTTATATAAATATTTATGTGTAGTAGGTATCTAGTAGTATTTATCTGTAGTACAGCCTGTGCCTAGTTCGGGACTAGATAATTGGTGTCAGAAATAATAATCTTTCTTAATGGTGGATGCATTACTATTAAATAAGGTATACCAAGTCTCGTCATAAATAACGCTACGTTCTCAACTAATTTACTACAGCCTCTATATAGACTTTTGAGACGACTAGAGACAAACTAATCCTTGAATCTGTGGGTTTCTTGCGCCACTTTTCCCAGAGATGATTTCTCTTTCCGAAGTGAATGTAGCTGGACACTGACAGATAAATGCATAAGCGCTATATTATTTCTATAATAATCATAATAAAATGTATTTAGTCACCACAAAGTTAATTTAACAAGTAGGATTTATAATAAATTAGGTCAAACTGTGATGAAAAGATAGGGACTCAGCGGATTTGCTGATTTTCAGTCCCCCCCCCCAAGTAGAGTAGTTGCTGCCACCAAGGAATTAATTACTAAAAGTAAACAAAAACAAAAATCTATATCTAAAATCAACTCAGAAACAACTGCAAGTGATAAACCATAAAAAGCTATCATATAGGTAGGTAATTGGTAAAATTTCAATACTTATGTGTGAATGCGCGAGTGAATTTAATTGTTCTCAAATTATTATTACTAATTTAACAAATTTAAATCATATCCGAATCATACTGGCAGATTTCTGCCGATTTTAATTGACATTCAACAAATGATATCGTGTATCTTATATTGTGTCAAACACTTAACAGTCCCTTTTTAAGTGGGAGTTAATAAGGTCACCAACAGTTTTATGTCGACTGGATATAGTGAGCCAACTGCTAGAACTTACTACATATGCTTTCATAAATATACGAACAAAAGCCGCTAAACGACGCACTCAGACCACATTGTAGCCGCTGTGTAGCCTTTTGTTACCAGCTTTATGTATGACAGCCTCGGTAATTTATAACTCCTCTGTCGTAGGCTTTAGGCTGTTTTTAGAACTAATCAATTATGTTTGCTGTTTACATGACAGTATTATTTTTGAGTGATCAACGCGATAATTGGAGCAGGCTATTATTTTTCGTTTGCGTGGAATTTTTTTTATTTATTTTTTGATGTGTGCTTCATTTTATTTGAAATAATAGAAAAAATGTAACTAGGCTTGAAAATGTTATACAAAAATGTTACGTTTCTTTTATAATTATTGTGTGGCGGTAGAAAAAGTAATGTATGCAACGCGCAATTAGCCTTGCTGTTTATTAAAATAACACTCGTGTTTTAATGACCCTTTTTATTTTACAGTAGCGTTAACTAATGTTAACAATCGATAAACAACCCTGTAAGGCTCGCACTCCCACAGGCAAGTCGAAACGGTTTTGTGGGGCTTTGCTTGATTTAAGACTAATGTAAACTATTTGACGTCGGGCTTTGGGATATACTTATACACTTGTTGGAGTTTATTGATTGCAATGGAAACAATTTACAAATTCCGCTTTAGAATATCCTTCAGACTCACAAATATCATTGTTCGGTTTTTCCAATTATTCACCTTATTTACTGCAAGCTATTGTAAAGGTTCATTCAGCTGAAAGCGAATCCGTGTAACGTATTTAAGAGCCGTCAATTCGGTGTCGTTCCAATACGAGAGCAGTTGGGACGCCCCGAGCCACCGAGACGCCTCGCGACGTCACCACACCCCGTCTGCTTGCATCTTAATAACGAGTAAACACGACCCCTGTCATGTTTACCTTGCGCGAAATTCCCAACTCTCCGAAGAGTTTGCTCGCTCACTGTATCGTTAGTTGAGAAACTATGATCGAGACATTTCTTTTTTTCTTTGAGATAGCAACGGGATGGAGTTTGGTGTCGCTAGATGTGTGGGTGGGATGACGAACAAAATATCCTTTTATGGGTGGACGATGATGAGGAGGACTAGCTTTGAGTCTGCTAGTCGTTGCGATGGCTCGTCTACATGTGTGACAGTTAAAGGAATACAAGTTATAAATGCGTGACACCATTAATGTCCGTGGACTTGGAATATTCATTTATTTAAAAGTATACATAATCCTTATTCATGCTATTCAATATACTGTCATGGAACTTTTAATAATGTTTAAAAACTTGTAGCCGTATAAGTCCAATATCAAAAACTTCCTAGCAGTCGGGTATATCTAGGCGCAACGTTCAGGGCCTGAGTGCCATTTTATATGCGAATAGCCTCCGAAAACTTATCCCATTACGAGTTTTCCTAGTTTTGCACAAGTCGTTATCATGATTATGTGGTTCTGACTTCTGTCATAGTTTAACAACAAAGTCCAATGAAATATTCATGGAAGTGTGAGTTGATCGAATTGATTGTATTGGTATCAATATTGATATGTATAACATCCGTCACGTACGAGTTTGTTCAAATAATATACCGTCAGTTCTGCTTGCTGAAGGATATACCATTTAAAAGATCGAAACTTCAGTCAGACCGTGAAATAAATCTTTAGGGTTTGGTTATGGTTATACGTGTGGCTGTTGCGGTCAATAGGCGATAGAACCAGTTCTGAAACATCTTATAATGTACCCTATTCAAAGAAAATAAATCACTTATATTTGTAAAAAAAACCCTGTATCACTACGACCGCTGTCGATCTATTATGGTTGCCATTAAGGTGCAGTTCGCTGCGGAAGTCTATACCTTGAAAGACAGAAAGAAATTGCATCACTCCTTGGCAGTGATCGTTTTTAACTCCTCCGCGTGAGTACCAACAGGCTGCATTCACTCACAGGCAGATCTGCAGCTTCTTGATACTCAGATTTCTGTGCTGAGCATATTCTTGCTCAGATAGCAGTACCTCCGTGAATGCCCTTGCAAGGATGTAAATTGTTTCTACTAAGTGCCAGCACTTTATTATCAGGCCTTTGTTAGTCCACTACTGGAAGTAGACAGGTCATCTAATAAAACTTTATATCCTGAAAGCATCTTGAAAGGAGACTACAGTAATGTTCAGTTCACGAGTATATACCGAATCAGTTGTTCGAAAAGGCTCTATTATTACTCTTTGAAACACAGTTATTATGTAACGCGCTATTAAACCGCCATTCAGTGTTGTAATATCACTTTTATTTCTAAAATGGGAAACTTTTTGTTGTAGACCATAAAGGCATTTACGATTCGCGCCGCGTCCACTGGATTACCGCGACAATGCTAGCGACAGTGTAGTGGAACGCGATGTCAGCCCGAGCAAAAAGTGAGAGTGTCACGTTTGTCTCGACCGAATTACAAACATAAGCATTTTAAAAGTACAAGTTCGTATCCTACCTACTAGGACTGTGAAACTTACATACCGCATATTTGAATCAATGGACTAATAACGAACACTTTTGAATAAAATACTCTTATAACAGAAATCCAAATAAATACTTTTCTTTCTTTCTTAATTGGTGTCGAATCCGTGACACATACTTAAAATTTAATTTAATTTAGTCTACTTAATTTTCTAATTATTAGAAAGAATAAAGTGGATGAAGCAAAAGAGGTGTGTCAGGATCGAAGCAAGTGGAAATAGGCGTGACTTTGTGTATGTACTAGCTTTCCGCCCGCGGCTTCGCCTGCGTGGAATAACTTTATCGCGGATCTGTTTAATTTGTTTATTCTGCGGGAACTACTCACCTTATCGCGATATAAATCAGAATCAGAATCAGAATTTATTTATTGCATACAACTGTGTTACAAAGATGTTGTCACATTGATTGGTAGGTACTTATACAGTTTAGTAGGTATAAAATATCCTATGTCTTAATCCAGGTTATGTTCTACCTATATACCAAATTTCTTCGAAATTCGTTCATCCGCTTCGAAGTGATTGAGCAACAAATAAACAAACAAACATCCAAAATTAGTTAGATTTAATTAGTCCAAAATAACATTGTCAAATGTTTTTAGAGAGCACGTGTAGAAATGACAACTAAAAATAATTAAATTCCTTTGAGGACAAGATATTTTAGTCCTGTCAACTTAAGTTGTGTTGGATACATATTCTTAGTTTTCTTTTGCACACAATTTGCAGCTTAACCTCAAATTTCCTCCCGTTTCCTATTGCTCAGGTTGGATGGAAGAGATCTCTTATAGAGATATTTCGCCTTTATACATGACCTATCGTTTGTACTATGTTATTGTAATGTTCCGGTGCAATAAAGAATATAATTTAACTACATTACAATCTCCTTCACCAGTCATTGAATTTGATATCTTACTGTTGATCGAATTTAACAGTTGGCGATGCAATTCATTACTATAGAATTTAGGTAATCAAGTCGCTCAGCATACAGCCTTGTAAGCAAACAATTGATCGAGTTAACATGCAGGAATGGTAATCGCTGCTCTACATAGAAGAATTACATCTCTGAAAGACCTCGGTATGTCGTCAAATGATTTCGCCTTCGCTGACTTCCATGAGTAAGAAATGAACATCCCTGAATCTCATTCGCAAGTTCAACAAAGGCTACGGTTTCGAGAAACAATTTCATTACAGTGGAGTTGGAATAGAATTAGAGCAATAGAGTAGTTCTGTAACTGTGTCGAGTGTTTCCTAGACTTCAATATCCCATTCCAATATAGAACGAAGGTCGGATCGAACTAAATCCATCTTAATTTAAGTCCTCGCAAGTCTGACTCTGAGCGAAGTTTGTCTTCGTTACGAGTATAAATGCGTTATCAGAGACGAGTAATTTTGTGGTATCCTTTCGCATTGAAGTCACTGGTGTAATTTTTAAGGTCTTACGAATATGAATGGCGTTAAATGGAGCTGCGGAGGGCACATTAAGTGTGCCCAACCACGACCGACTTTCGGTAGGACCGATAATCGACCGATTTTTCGTCAATACTTTTATCACCGATATTGTGACCGATTTTTTGTAGGACATGGGCGTTGAAACATTGCAATCAGTTCGTTCCATTTTTCTCCTACAAAAAATCGGTCAACGATTGTCGGTCGTGGGCGGGCAGCCTAAATAGTTGGTTCCGATTGTTTTCAATTGAAGACGGATCAATATACAGGATTGGCTTAAAAAGTGGTTCAGGTGGCCACTGGTCTGGCACAAATCCACCAATCCGCACTGGGCCCGTGTGGTGGATTATGGCCCTTACCCTCTCCCAGTGGGAGAAAAGAGTCCCAACATTGGGGATATGTAAGGCTGTTGATGATGATTGAAACATTATATATTCAGCTAGGGTACTGTACAAATTAGTAATAAAAATGTACTATTAATATACCTAGAGCGACATTGTCAATGTTGACGAAGCTCTCAAAATAAAAATTTAAAAAATGTATATATTCTTCGTAGTCCTACGAACATAAATGTGTCTTCGGAATTAGTATTAAGCCAGGCGGACGTTTAAGGCTTTGAATGTCAACGCGGATAAATGGTGTCCGCAAACAATGCATTTTCAATTGTGTCAATGTGTTAAAAATGGTCTACCATCAACCAAACCTACTGGGAATAGAATCTCAACCTCCATTTTATAAATCGTACCTATATTGTTTAGACTGAGCCAGGGAAGCAGTTTACTAATATTACACGATACTTACATGAACATTACAATTGATCGTCATCATATATTCGAATATCTACGAGTACTTACCGTATGGGAAATATGGGTATTTATCCTTTTTAGTAGTTATCCATATATGTCTATAATGTAGTGTTATAGTATGATACATAATCCCATTCAACCCTGGATGTCATTACTTTTTGCGAGTATTAGGTCCTCAAAGTTTAGTGCAGCCAGAGGGTAGGGAAAAATACTGTTACTTCCTTTGATGTCGCTATATAGAAGCGCCGACAGTGTCCGTTCAACTAGAGATCAGTGGGTTGTTACTAATTTGCTCCACGGGGTCATTCATATTGAATAAAATATTTTTGTTGGTCGTACCTATTGTTTCCATAAAGAAAACGCAGAATATTGTATACTAGCTTTTCCGACTTCGGTTTTATTAAAAAAACGGATCAGCAAAAAAATTATCCTATATGTTAATCCAGGTCCTTATCTATCTACTAACCAAATTTCATCCAAATCCGTCTAGCCGTTTAGGCGTGAAGAGGTAACAAACATACATATACACAAACTTTCACATTTATAATATTAGTTGGGATTTTTTTATCAATAAAAACGATGTCTATACCGTCTGCGAACTTCGATAGTCAGGGCGATTGATTACGTCGCTGGATACTGACGACCTTGCGAGACAGGCAGTGCCCGTTACACGCCCTCATTCGTTACACGATTGATTGATTCACATGTGGTCCGCCGAGTGTTATCACTAGTATACTTTTGTATACTGTAACCTAATTTTGGCAGTAAGTTTTACAGTACTATCGTATCGTAACGACGGGGCCAGAGTTCATGCCGGAAAGACATAATAAGTAATAGACTAAAATAATTATAGCCTTGTCAAAGTCAAGAATGCTTTATTTTGTAGGTACACAGGATACACTGGGTACACTTTAAATAGTCAATTTGACTGCTTGTTCTAAATGAAATTACAACAATGAAACAAGCAAGAAACACGAGGGGTTGCTCTTTTAAAAACAGGTTCGTATATTAAAAATAGGTTTTTATACTTCTTTATTAATTGTGAAATAGCCTGACGTGCAACCGAGCTGGTTATGTCCAAGGATGTTTATCATCTAATTAGTCTGATATTTTATTACATGCTTTCTTAATAAGTTTCTGTTTTTTAAATTTATTGAAAGGAAGATTTTGTATATCAACAGGAACCTTATTAAAAAAGCGTATACATACATAACCTTTTCAATGAATTACTGACTTTGTGGACTACTAATGTGACCTGCAAGTTTATCTTGGACTTGCCAACTTTGTGCCTATGTACTTTCGGTCGATGTCACATACAAAGCTATTTATTTGTACGTACCACTTAAATAAGTTAGTCTTGCAGCGAATTTTATGTTGTCTCAAGTAAATCCAATCCACTTTGACAGTGTTGGCGTAAAAGAAAACTCTGAGAGCGTGAAAGCATTTCGTGAGTGAAAAAGCAAAATGTACTAGGTAACTGAAATTCAGCTTTGGTTTTACTTTTAAACGAATCTTACTAAATCATTTTTATTATGTATGTACATATGTACTTTGACTCGCTACCTACTTTCAGTAAAAAAAACTAGCGTCAAGTTTATTCTAAATTCATTAGCTACAACTATGTATAAATTATCCCAAAACTAAATTAAATGTAAATACGGGAATTTAGCATGCATGTTGGGTTTATATGTAAATAGTTGTGCATCTGGAAGCAGATTGTAAGCTTGAAAATAGTTTAAGAAATGGTTTAATAACTAACCATGCAATGTATGGCTTATGATACATTGTTAGGTAGAGACGCTCATCGAAAACGATGTATGAATTTTCCCTCCCATTACGACAAAGGTAGAATCTCGCTAATTACTAAGTTATTTTCGGCTCAAATTGTTTTTTATGGTTAACTGGATACGTATTTGACCACAATCTCACCTGATGGGAAGTGACGATGTGGCCGATGATGAAGCACGCGATCTCAGTAGATGCCTATTCACCCTGCTCTGCACCCTGCAATAAATTTTCTAGATAGGAAGCAGCTGTTGTTGTACTACAGTAATTTTTTTTGAAAATAGGCATTGCCGTGTCTGTCTGACACTCTACTTATTTTCAGAGGGTAATATTTCATAAATTCAGAACGAGATGCAAATAAGACATTTGAATATCTGCATTGCTATATTTTATTCACGAGCGAGGGAATGGAGGAGGTAAATAAAGTGCGGTTGGAATGATTTATTTTGTTCGCGAGTAGATAGATACCTAGTTACGCCCCGGGTTACCTCGCAACTTCATTACGGATGTACACATTTTGACCCGAAAACGTCTATTGGGCGAGGAAACCAATCTATTATTATCTGAGCTCGGAATAAATAGGATTATCCGTAAATTTTCTAACATGTAAAACGGAGTTTTGCTCGAGGGGTTATAAATTTACTATCATAACAAATCTCGACAACTCTGCAAAATATATAAATATATTTATTTCAGATCAAAATACACATTTTAATCTCCTTAGGATACAGGAGGATTATATTATTCGGGCAATCTATATCGTAGTTCTTTATGCCACGACGATTTTCCGCGCCATATTTATTCCTTGTTTTGTCTAATCAAGCATTCTAAACCAAAAGAGCAACCCCTGGGTTTTCGTTCTTTTCTTGGGAGTCAGCATGGTAAATGGGCAGTAATTTTAGTAATTTTCATATTAAAGTAACAACTTTTCGTCCTGCGAATTAAATCATTTGACATGGTTTAGGTTTCCTTTATTCTTTATTGTACAATAAATACAATCAGATTACACAGAAACAGATTCCTTATACTGTTTGGGAAATGACTCGACAGAATTAGTATTTTTCATATAACTTCAACAACCTGACACCTTCTCTGCTTGGCTCAATGCAAATTAGTGGGTCTGTGTCAGACGGTAGCCATTTGACTGCCACTGTTTTCAAGTCGCCCACATTTCTATGTTACCAGTTGGTTACGGCAGCTTTCAATTGAAAAAATTGTTACTAATGAGTTTCTTTAGGTAGGTACCTGCTTCTCCTTAGCGACTTGACGGCCAAAATATCAAACCAGTATTTCATGTGGATCTTTCTTTTTACCAATTCCGAATGACAAAATCACTCTTGCTGAGATGTTCGGATTTTTTTGTTATGGCTGAACTCAGTTCGCCTGAAACGCCAAGAATAATTCCATATACGTAGAATTATAGCAGTACAGGCTGTACAGACCTCATCCTCCCGACGAGGAAATGGGTCAGTTTCCAACAGCGTTATCGTAGCTTTTACGACGCTTCTGGCTGAAGCATGAAGTATAAATAAAGCTAAGGCAGTTGCTAAGGGTATTACCGAAGGTTATACCAACACGGCAGGTAAACCCAATTTACCGGAATTACCGTAAGAGTAAGAATAAACTTTTCCGTGTATTTTTGTTGGCTAAGTGAACGGCCGGCCGACACATAAATCTAATTCCGTACGTTATCTTTAATACTTTTATCATGTTTTTGTTCAGAGTGCACATTTTGACGTGTTTTTATCATCTCACTTTTTAGTTTCTGTAACTTCTGTTCGTGTAGTTTTTGCTTGGGTTGAAACAACGTTGTTATCTGTAACATAAGGGGTTGTTTGCCACAAAAAAAAGGTTTTTGTGTACCGTTCAACCATAGGTATGGGTGGGACTCGCTTCAACTTATCGATTAACATGTAACCATAGCGACAGTGTGTATATTGCAAATATGCGACCACCGTTATGCATATCAGATTTCGTACAAAGTAAGCCGGTCTTACCATCAACATAAAGTGCAATGACGTGTCTAATATTGATTCTACAAATTTGAAAAATAGGATCAAGGTAGTATTTTGACCTTATTTTGACTCATCGCGTTCTTCACCTATTCGCTTTCAGTTAGAGTATATGGCATAATCGTCAAGATTGGCAGGCCAGTTAATGATTGTGGATATTAGCCGCTTTTAACCATCAATGAATAAAGGAATCCTTTTGATCAATTGGTATCTGCTCTACAACACACCAACGACTCGGGTTGATCCTAAAACAGTTGCTGATGTAAAATCCGAAGTCATCGGCGAATGTCAGATCCGACACTCAGACTGGATCCGACTCATATTTCTTTCCGCAACGCTGACCATTACGGTGACACCTTAATTCAGACATATTGTCTCATTTCTTGGCGCGAAGTAATTTCACGTGTCATTTGTGATCCTCGCGAAGATAATTTCCAGTAAATTGGTAGGCTTTGTGTGGCACGTAACGTACCTACTCTGTATTCAACGTGTATTAGAATGAATGGTTTTTTATGTGTTAAGCTCTCCTTCCACTGCTTATTATTTACGTAGGTTCACGTAGGCTTTCCTTGAAGACGCGTGTGGTAGAACAACAGATCTGCATTGCTGTCCTCGTCGTCCTTTTGGGGGATCGACGTTCATCTCTCATACCCCACGTGTTTGGATGTTCTTACTCATTTTAAACATATTCTATTATATGGAAGCCAATGAAGCCTTTTATGAGATTGCTTGTCTACTGAATTATTTAATTATTTAACAATTTATTAATAGGCAAGAGAGGAGTGTAGTGCTCGTTGCTACAGAGCATGGGCTATTGCAATGCATTGCCCTATATGTACATTCTTCTTAGCGAGTCGATGGCAAAAATTATTGAGGGCCTTGTTGAATACAGCATTGTCTGTACCTTTATAAACAAGGCTATCACAATATTAACTCATCAGTTTGAAGGAGACAAACTCTCAAATAAAATTGAATGAAATAGTTTGTATTTATAACTTACTTAATTTAATTGGATTCCAACTTTTTTAAACTATGATAAATAATACCTACTGAAATATATAATAATTGCATGTTTTTTAAAAGTCAACTCTTCTGTTTGGAGTACTTGAGCATGCATACTACATGGTTACATGCATGAATTATGGAGATGGATGATTACAATGTTATTGAGAAATGGATTAAGATAAGACGATACAACAAGATAACAAGACTCGAGACGAGATAAGATTATTTTTATTTTTTGAATGGGATACATTCTTTAGGGTGGGAAAGAATGAAACCGATTTGTACAACAGATAACCCATTACAGCCTAACATATACAAATTAAGTGTTCTCAGGAAATCTCATGAACATTTTTGGACAATTTTTTATTCGTCATCAGCCCGTAAACATCCCACTGCAGGGATATAGACCTTCCCTCGTATATGAGGGAGTATGGGCCGTAGTCCACCACGCTGGCCCAATGCGGGTTGGGGACTTCACATGCATTTGAATTTTTATTTCTCAGGCATGCAGGTTTCCTCACGATGTTTTCCTTCACCGTTTAGGTGCCGTCGGATAAATGCACATAATTAAATTTGAAAGTTGATTTGTACATGGCCTGGTTGGGAATCGAACCCGGACCTCCCAAATTGGGACACCGCGTCTTAACCGCTGAGCCACCGACGCTCCTTAATTTTTTATTAGGTTACAGCAATTATTTAGTTAAAAAATACTAAATGTGTTTGGAAAAATATTCATGATTTGTAAAGGTTTCCATATCTCGCTGTTGGTACCGTTGTATTGATAATGGCGTTTGCATGTGTGCAGTTGCATACACTTTTAATATGCGGTCGTGTGGATCCAACTTGGAGCTATCCAAATTAAGTTTATGTTTGATCGTCTCTGGATTCGGCTGTGAACAATCTCCAAGGCGTTTCCAATAACAGAACTCGCGGTGGAGTGAGTGCATCGTGTATATTGCTGAGTCAAACAAACCACAGTTTGGGGGATATAAAGCTCGACTACCCTCAATACTTTCCGACGTTCAATTCAAGTCACATTATGAATAAGTATCTGGCCGGGGGCCAGGACTCTATTCGATCTTACATTGCCAGCGCCTTGCGGAATCCTGTCGCCGCTGTATGTATATTACCACACATTTAAAGCATAAATAGATAATGCGGGAACCGTTATATTTGAATACGACTGGTAGGCTTTGTCTTTTTGATTTTATTTTATGATCGACACTTTTGACCATAATTTCACGATGGAAAGCGCGACGATCGAAGATGAAGCAAGCGATTTGAGGATGCGTTGAATCTATTTTTAAATGACTGCAAGAAGGCAGGTCTAGGTTCGACGCGTATTTTCAGTGTTTCGTACCTAAAGGAACATAATCACTTCGCTGTGTAACTATTTGATATATAGGAAATGAGGGCTAAATACAGTAGGTACCTATCGTATATTTTTGAAACCCGCCAAGTGCGTGTCGGACATGCACAAATTTAGGGTTCCATACGGTACGCGTAGCACGAATTGATAAACACTGCTCTATTCCTTGAAGCAGTTCCCGTGCCTTGAATATTGGGGCGGAGTAGCCGGGAATAAAAAATATGTATATTTCAAAAATTAAATAAAATAAATGTAAAAAAGTAATCAATACATTTTGGTGAGGTATGTTTATAAATTCTCATTTATTTATATCAGCCTCATACCGAAAAAAAATTGCAGCAGTAATATGGTGACTGGAATAAATACGAATACCTAAGGATCTTCTTTTTCAGTTCTGTAAGTTAAAATAAAACAACATTCCTTCATACCTCGTAGCGAACTACATATTTTTTTAGTCAAAAACATGCCATAGTTATATTAAAAAATTAAAAGTAAAAAACTTTTTGAAGCTTTTAACCGTTAAGGAGTACCCGTCTGAGGAATGGAGTCTGGTTGCAGCATCAGTTTATGTCTAATTCATACTTGAAATTATGTTGAACTATTAGAACTAAACTTGTATACAAAGATTCGTAGCCGTGCTATTGAGGATATCACTCTTGGAGAGACGATCCTAGTTGCAGCATCAGGTCATCACGAAAATCATAATTTAATTATCAAAATTAACCGTGTATGCAAAATATTGAATATATTTAGGAAAAATAGTGATAAACATGATGTCAATACAAGAAATAAAGATAAACTTGCAGGTCATATAAGTCGTCTCCGCAAAGTCAGTAATTCATTCAAAGGGTTATGTGTACGCTTTTTCAATAAGGTTCCAGTTGATATACAAAATCTTCCTCTCAATAAATTTAAAGATACTATAAAACAGAAACTTATTAACAAAGCATATTATAAAATATCAGACTATTTAGATGATAATCATCCCTGGACATAATCAGATCGTTCGCATGCCAGGCTATTTCACAATTAATAATGAAATATAAAAACCTTTAGTAAAATCAAAGCCTGATTTTAAATGAGCAACCCTTCGAGTTTCTTGCTTATTCTTCTCAGGGGAAAATTGCATTTTGAACAAGCAGTAGCTTAAAAAATGTAAAATTGACTAAGTGTACTCTGTGTACCTACAAAATAAAGCATTTTTGACTTGACTTTGACCCTGCTATTAACCTTGAAGGAGTTCCCCTCGTGAGTGAGACGTGGATTGTCATCCACGAAACAGGAAATGGTTCTCATTTTACTTGCAAATTTTGAACGGACAGAGTTATATACAAAGCAAGTTAAATAAAAGCTTGTAATTACTGGTTATAATGTTACTCAAATTCACGGTATAATACGGAGGGAAAGCCTTAGTAGTAAAAATTCCTTCAACGTACTATGAAGGTTGAAAATAAACATGATTTTAAACCAATTTGATACTGTCGACTACACGCCCCATCACACATTCACGGAATGTTAATTAGCAAAGCTTAACGCCAGCTGATTGAATTCGGTTTGTTAAAGTAACTAACAAACTATGAATATTTGCGCTGAACTTGTATTCAAATCAAAGTAAACTAAAATTGAATATTATTCAGTCTGCGGTGTGGTAGCGTAATTCAAGTGACATGTCTTTGCATCCAACTGAACTGTTACGAATTATTAACAATTCACTTGAAAGAACCGTAAAAATGCCATTTTTAATTAATAGTAAAGATTACTTGTGTTTTTGTACTTTTCAATGTATATAATACAAATAACCCTTATTGAAAGTGAACAAATGTTGCATAAGTGAACTGTAAGTATTATATAGTACCTACCTCAAGTGAACCGTACAACTGCTTTGTCATGCAAAAGCTGTTACAATTGTTACAAAAGAACAATCCTCAATTTCATGATTTACTAGTGCCAAAATCCATGAAAAGATACAAAACATTAAACGTACTACATACACTAAGTTTCCTATTTATATAAGAAACAATCAATTATTTGATTGATCGATTTTTTAGACTTATCAAGCGTACCTATTCATTCATATTGCTTGTAACCGTGTAACCCTTAAACTAAGAATCCGGCTCAAGTGTAACCTATAAGTTAAAATATGATGGTATATTCACGTAACTGCCAATTCTAAAAAATATCATTATAAATAATTATGAACTAAAGTAGTTTGTTTGTAAACGCTTTATTGTACTTTATAAAATTTACAAAATTATTATGTCTAGTAGTACAAAGTAGTAAGTATTTACACAAATAAATCACTAAATAATTATTTTTTTTAATAAATATTTCGGACACTTACACCAATCATCTAGTTCCAAACTAAACAAAGTTTGTACTATGGATACTTGATAACGGATAAACATACATAAATATTTATATAAACATCCATGACTCATGAATAATTTTTTTTTATACACATGTTCGTATTCATCACACAAACATTTACCCCTCGCGGCATTCGAACCCGCAACCGTTGGTTTCGCTGACAGTATCACTATCCACTACACCAATCGGTCGTCAATTATTTATATTTAAGACATTCAAGCTGGCGATTCAAGTGAAAGAGTGCCAGATTTGGATCCTTATTAGATTCCAGAACGTTTTATGGATAGATACTTGTCCCGTTTTTTTTCATGATATGTTTTGATGGGATATTCTTTTTCTTTAATCAATTAATGGAATCACCGGTTTTTGTATGAATACTCACGAAAGGCACCCAAAGCATATTATGCAGACGAATTCGAAGGGTAGAGCAGTGAACTTCCCTTTAATATTGTCAGCGAACTTTTGGGATCATCGAAAATTTTCGGACCCTTTTCACTTGTCACTCTATCTTAAACTTTGATATTGCGAATATGTAATCTAGACAAGACTACGAATGTCCACGTCTCCTGCTCGTCATCGATAGGCAACCACGTTGTTACAAAAACATCATAAAAAACTAATTTATTCGTAGTCTATCTAGATTAGGTACTATATCTGGGGAATACCCAAATTTAAGATAGATTGACCAGTTGACTAATTTTTTTTGTTGTCTTTGGATTCTCAAAGTAAAACGCATAACTCTCTCAACGTTTCTGGTTGGTCAAATATTATGTTATGATTGAATAGAGAATCGTTGAACGACAATGTCCATGGTCCGGTCAACTAACGCAACGTGAAAACGCCCTAATGTGAAAGCACTCTCTGCTAAAAGAAATTGCTCTTTACTGCTAACTGTATAAATCTACTGCGGCGCCGATGGCTACATCAATTCTAGTTTTCCGGACGTTTTCTAAAACATTTGTAACCCGTAGCGATACTAACGAGGGTGGCCGGGCTCTTAACCACTGCGGAGACGTAACTAGGCAATTCTGTGTTATGCAATAATTCCTAATGGTGATAAACTGAGTAGAAAATAGATCACCTAAAATTGAGTATAAAAAAAAATGGATGCATCTTCAAAGCATAGAAGAATAATTCACACATATTATAAAGGAAATCTGGGAAAAAATTGTTAAAATTTTTTTGCTCAAAACTATAAAATTGAAAATATTAATTCAACATTTTAATTACATATTGAAAGACCCTTTGAAGAGCTCTCTAAAAAAGTAATTTAATTTGCCATCCAAAAGTTTTATCTTTGCGGTGGTGCGTCAATGAAAGTAATTACCTATTTGTCATCTAATTGTCGGTGTCGTAAATTGGAGCCATGAGAATCTTCAACTAGCATGGATTCACTAAAACAAATTAGGTTTTCAACTTTGGGCGATCCATAGAGTCATAAGGTAAATTAGCAGCTAAGCTAAAAGACCTTGGCACTCTAAGGTCGGGCGGTATTTCACGCCGGAATAGCTATTGGTGCTCTATCAGAGCTAGATCCACTCGTGTATGGAATACTGCTGTCACCTCTGGCATGGCTCGGGCAAGTACCATCTAGCTGCCTTCGAACGAGCCTCCAGCACCGTCGCAAGGCCATATGCTTATCAAAGTTTTATAGTGTTTCGGTGAGAGTGCTTTGGAATTGCATGAAATTGTACTACCATCGCCATTCCTTCTGTCATTCTCGATATACGGATCGTTCGCACTAAGCTCGAATACCCGCTGATCACCTTCATAAAGGGGGACTTCTGGCCGAAAGGCGTCTTTTTCCGGCGGTTTCGTGGAAGACTATTGTGCCAATCTATTAAAATAAGATAATTATGTATGTTAGTCTGTAAGGTATGTAACTTTGTTGCCTGAAAATAAATGATTTATTATCTTCGTATAAGCGCCTCGCTTCTCAATAATGCGAACTGCAACGGTATGCAACTCTGCCGGCGTCGGTGTTTCCCGAACCATGAAATATTGGGATCTTCAAGTCTAGTTTCAATTGGCATTACTAGAATTGCTTGCTTCTTCTCGCCTAAATCGCCACTTTCCATCACCTGAGATTATGATTATACACGTCTCCACCTCTTCATAAAAAAGGCTCCATTTGGCGCCTGAACTGATATCGAGGTGGTCAGGGAGGAGGGGATTTTTGGAGGAGGAGAATGAGGATTTGAAGAATATGTGAGTGTGATACTCACTTTGTTTATATTACGTATATTTTATTCTTAGTTACCCCTTCAACACTTATTTAAAAACAATATAAAAAAATATTGCGTACAAAATACGAACAAATAATTGAGGACGGTCGTTGCCAAAACTGAACCGAACTTTTCCAATTCGTTTCAAGTCCGAATCGCGCCAAATTAATTTGTTCCAATTTGGAGATTGGATGTCCGTATTTCGGTTCTTTAACTCCGTTGTTTGTTGGTTAGTAAGTTATACTTATATCTATTTGTAATGACGGGGTAAAGACGGACTGATTATATCGCAATTTTTCATGCTTGAACTGCAGAGAACGTTTCTTCTCCAACAGTTGTCGGTTCTATAAACTATGTGGCCTGCCCCTGACACTCCTAAGATATATGCTATGTAGGCGACTTTAATTCTTATTCCGATTCGTCATCATTCATCACAACTCTTTCAAGAGCCCACCGAAACTTCTAGGTTGATCGAGGCCAATGGTATAAGGTGCCTCGTTTTCTAGCGTGTCATCACTAGCTGTACACGGTACTAAAGATTCGTCATTCATGCTCAAGCTCCATCTCCGTTCATGTTCAGGTTCATGTTTACTAGTTGGTCTGATTGGTGGTGGATATATTCCAATATCCATCTGGCTAACTACAACCATCTTATTTAGGTCTGCAGCAGCAAAGTTGATAGCATTGTTGTATTCCGATCGTTTGAGAAAAGATCCTCCAAATAAGTTGGAAGTTCCCATTGAGTGCGCTTTCGCCTTCGGTTACCTAATTGAAGTTGGGCGGTAATTTGGTGTGCATAAAGAAATCGCCATTAGGTAGACTCCACCGGTTGTATTTTTCGCTTAACCTCTTTGTCGAATTCCTAGAAAAAAAAGAAATAACCTAGATAGTCTGTCCTCATACTCATCAAGGTTAATACAAATGTGTTATTGAACCAACTAGTTTCATTTTCTTTTCACATATACATATATTCAGTAGCTCTTTTAAGAGCGAACGCCTCCTCCTACCACAGCATTTTCAAATGATGATTCTTCGACTGATCGTTGTTTGTTCTTCACCTCCGATGTCTTTCAAGACAAAAGGTCCTATTCGGCTTTATCTGCTTATGAAGATTCGGCTCTGTTCTCAAAATCAGGTTCAAAGACGTTCCTATACCGACCCCATCGCATGTATACGCTCCTGTGCTTATCAAGCTTCAGCTTATCAGCTTATCATTAGACAGCTCCACCTCCGTTCATGTTCAGGTTCATGTTTACTATTTGGTCTGGTTGGTGGTGGGTATTTTCCAATATCCGTCTGGCTAACACAACCATCTTATTTAGGTCTGCAGCAGCACAGTTGATAGCATTGTTGTATTCCGATTGTTTGAGATAAGATCCTCCAAGGAAGTTCCCATTGAGTGCGCTTTCGCTTTATGAAGATTCGGCTCCGTTCTCAAAATCAGGTTCAAAAAGGTTCCTATACTGACCCCATCGCATGTATACGCTCCTGTGCTTATCAAGGTAAATGAATTCCATTTGCAGTAGGAACTCTACTTAATGCGTTTCTGGCAGGTGAAAAGGTATTCTCTAAGTAATGTTGTCTAGCGGGCAGCAGGCGGCGGGCTAATGGCATGTAAATAACTATACAGCTACGAAGGACCTTTCTGTAATTTACATAACTACCCACCTGTGATAATAAATATTCTTTGTTAACATTCGGCACTTTGGAACAATGTGTATTTATTTTGTGGTGAATAAATAGTCAATGGAAGCTTTGATTTTTGTCTGGGTAGTTAAATCGATGTAATTGTGAGCACGAAAGCGTGCAGGCCGAATCGAAACGTAAGTTACTTTAACAGCAAAGTTAATACAAATACACTTTAATTAACAATAGAAAAAGAAAATACAGTTACAGATAGTTTGTAAGAGTAGAACGTAAAATTTGGCGGCCTTATCGCTAAAAGTGATCTATTTTAGGCAACCTTTGGGTACAAGGGCAGTACATTTGTAATATGCAGTCTTAAATAAGGATACATACTACGTGAAAATAAATTACATATACTAACATAAATAAATTAGATAGATATGTCTGTCTAAGTAAATGATATATAACTATATATAAGTAGTATAATACTGTTTTCAAGACATGTTGTGTTTGCCTATAAATTTAATAGGCTTATGATGTGATGTATTGGTGTAAACAATTTTTGGTAAACCTTGTTAAATACAATAATATAAATATATTGTTTAAGGTATCTGTCTGGTATAAAAAATAACCTAAACTACATTGCGATAAAAGTCACTTAATTTTAAGACGACATACGAGTAACAAAGACAAATGTCAAAATTTGACGCAGACGACGGTACAATTTTAATATTTATTAGAAAGAATCCTAGTGTGTTTTTTTTTCTCGATTATTCTCTTAGTCTTACTGTAACCAAGTGAGCTCCTTGCTTGTTTCTTCAAGATATTATAAGAAAACTTGGATTGGGAATGTGGGGCGGAAATTAGAAGGATTGTGATTTTGATCACGATTTCGACGCGCGTTGATATGTAGTCGACGGCATATCAAGCGTAACATTTAACCTTTAGGCAGGCTTCATTTTGACTATCAAAAATTTATCGTGTCTGATCTTATCTCGTTTTCAGGGTTCCGTAGCTAAAGGACAAAATCGAAACCCAAATGATTTTGACAATAGTCTGAAATTACTCCGCCATCTTTGCATCGAATTCACAGCAAACTGCCGTACTTTTAAAATTATTAAGTCAACATGAGAAAAAAAATGTAATATTTTGTGTGAGCCCTCTTATACTAAATAACCCACAAGAATTGAATGTTATTGCGTTATGTACTTACAGCACTTTATTTGGTTACAAAACACTTTCAGTGTCTTGTTTGCACTGTCTTTTAGTTCTTAAAGTACCAGGAAAGCAGAGGCTACTAAGAATGGTTACACGGCGGCGGCACCACGGCTTACGTTACGTGCACCCCACCCTTTCTTACACGCATTTTTCACCATTCTCAATCTACATTTCATTATTTATTATCATCTCTTATCGATCTTATTACATAGTTGTAGAAAAAGTAGTAATACACTGTGTAATTAGCTCTTACTTTGCAATTGTATAACGGCACCGATGAACTCCAAAAAGTTCTCCATAATCTCACGTGCGTTGCTTTAATTTGTCGGAATCGAACCATGAACCACTAGATCCGGGACTGCAAAACCGCAACCCTTACCTAACCGTGATTCGTGAACGTACGTACATACACACATTAGAGGTTTATAATGTGGAAAAAATTTTGCTCAATGAATGTAAAACACGCACAATTCCTAGCGCCAGCTAAGGTCAACATCACACCGCGGCGAACAGACAGTACCTTACAATTTTGTATAGCATAGCCCAAAAGGTTTATTCGCACGTCACAGTTTCGTTTCCGTTCCAACGTCCTAGTGGTTTTTAGATCAGTCAAAGGAAACTATGTTATGCGTGCGTGTATCATAAAGATCAATGTCATAAAACTGACAACTGATTAAATAACACGGACAACTAATGCAGCACTGATTACCTGTTAGATCATTGTAAAGATAACCTTGCGTTCGAAATATAATGAGTTAATGAGGCACTATTTAACCTGACTGAAATAAAATGTGACGGAGATTGTGTGGACCTGTCCTTGCATTTTCATACCAACGTTATCGTGCTTCGGAGGTCTCCCCCTATATCCTCTCCCAAACCTTTCTCAATGAGAGGAGACTGTATCCTAAAAATGGGGACATACAGTTGTTGATGTAATGTACCAAAAGTGCCATATGTATGGGTGTATATGATAGAACGAGACTATCGACGATAGCTAAAAGCGGTGCGCTGGTGGAAGAAATAACTACTCGTTTTCGTATAGACTATGTTATAATATTAATAAAATAAAGAAAATATATACAGAGAGCAACTATAGCAAAAACCGAAACGCAAGTGCCAAAAATGATTTGTTGTCAGTTTAGAATTTGCTCGTTCTTAAAAAGTTAATATGAACATTGGTGGCCAGTTATAGGCCACCTAAATCGACCTCCACGCTCTTCGCGTGGTCTGCGGTGTCCACGGCCTCCACGCTGACAGAGACAGTAGTAATCAATATCTACACGTTGGAAAGAGGAAAGCTTCAATTGCGGGGTTGGTACTCTCACACAAATGCACAATTTTACAGAGAATAATAATGGTTTTTTGTATCATAGCTAACTCTACCATAACGCTAACGCTAAAATATCGGGAAATCATGATGTGGTAAGTCTAAACTGCAATAATTACTTGCTGTTAGCTACCTCTTTATAGCTAACTGTGGAGTGGCAGCCAGCCGTTATAAAGCCAACGCCATTTACTTACCGCAACTTTGTTAACCGCAAGCCGGGTATTTTAGGCTATATTTTGTAGCTGGGGTCAGTTTAAAACGTTAGGTAGATCGGTACGTTCATTTACTAGTTCTGTAGGCATTATACAATATGCCAAGTTCGATTCTCAATCGGTGAAATTTAGAATATCTAAGGTTTTGATCTTTTGGGTATGGAGGAACCTGTTTTCAAAACATATTTGTGTACTCTTTGCGTCATTATTATTATTTTATTGGCAGATTCTTCGTGTTATCAAAACTTACTCTGTTTAGGCAAAAATAGGCGAATTTTGTCCCGTGATCTACAAAAACTAAAGTAATATATAATATAATACGTTTATTTTTTGATTAACGAGTTCTGCTGATAGGTCTATTTCAGCTTTGCCTTCGAAAGTAAGAGCGCTATACCCGAAGTAAATAAAACAAACGGCGATGATTATGGGTTTCAAATGTCCACTGCCAATCATTTCTATAAATAAATAGGCAATAATTGAGGCTCTTTGGGGGAAAATCGTCGAATGCGTTTCGTGTTGAATTTGGCGTTTGGCTCTCTGAAAATGTGTGGGAAAATGTGTGGGAAAATGTGTGATTTGGCGTTATTGAACTACATGTTACAACCATGATCTTAACATTGTCTCCCTCTTGTGAATATAAACATAAAAACTTGTATAAATAAGATAATATGTTATGCCAAAATACCTCAGTGCTTGAAGATGAAAGTCTTTAATCAATATGTGTTACTAGTGTATACTATTATGGCTCAGAAACGTCTCTCATTATGGACCTCATAAGAAAGCTCAAGCCACACACCAGCAAGCGCATCCTAAGATGGCCACTCACAAATTGGACGGAAGACCTGATAAAGGTCTGACCTGATAAAACTTAATATAAATAATAATCTTTATTTGCCAAGATAACGGTAAAAACTAAAATATAAAATGACTTTGTAATTATGACAAAAAGGTATAGCTCAGCATATGGTCGCTCGGAACCAGCGGCCGCTGATTTTCAGCCACAGCCTGCAGTTATGTACAGTCCACCACACGTTGACCAAGCAACCATTGTACCTACATTGAAAGCTTAACATATTAACAGGTGGATCGTGGGATTGCAATCCACACAAAAATGCCATCTGGTAGACCGTACATATATCTCTTATGTACTAATGGACTCAAGTGACACACATAAAATAAACATGATGTATATGAAGAATGTACACATGAAATCAATAATGACTCCCATATTGGATACTCAACAGCGAAATAGGTTACGAGTCGCCACAACTTCTAATAAAATTAAAATACTAAACTTGTGTTAATTACATCATATCAGTATGATGCTTAAATTAGTCCTGCGTCTTCATCAGTGTGTCTGCAAGTAATAAAGTCAAATAAACTTCCTTCGTGTTAGGCACAAAACGAGGATTCGAAAGTTTTACGGCTTTCTGTAGTATCTACCCAACCGAATACCTAACCCTCCGCACTCGGTTGAAAGCCGGCTTGGAAGAGGTAATTTTAGAAGGATTTTCTCTTGTGTTGAACTCAAGATATAAGATCGTAAAGTAATCGGTGTATGTAACTAAAACATCCACGGGCTTTTGGGTTGGAATTTGTATAGTTCCGTCGTTTTATTTATTAGATGGCGTTGTTTCCGAGTCGCCTTAACGTCGTTTAATAAGAAGTGCCCGTTTGTTTCAATCTTTACGATGTTTAAATCAAGGAAAAAATTGTCTAGACTAAAAAAAAGTCCTTTTTTAGATTTAATCTATTTTTTAAGCTACCGTGTACCGTTTGTTCAAAAGGCAATTCCCTTTAAGCACAGACCAACCAGGAGGTTGGTCTGTGCCTTTAGGGGATCAAGAAAGAAATTTAGCGTTGCTCTTTTTAAAAAAAAGTGGGAACAATTTATTTCATTATATTTGTGAAATAGCCTGGCATGCGAACGAGCTGGTTGTTTTTGAATGATTGTCATCCAAAAAGTCTGATATTTTATAATATGCTTTCTTTATAAATTTCTGTTCCATTATATCTTTAAATTTACTGGAAGGAAGGTGGTATGGCAGTGGGAGCTATATTGTAAATTTATTAACACAAGTAATCTTCGGGGGATCGATGAACTCGTTAGAAAAATCGCTTCTCACTCGAATTACCAAAGTTTTCTTTATACTTGCGCTACTTTATGATTCGTGTTATCCGATCTGCGAACCTTACTTCACATCTGGCTCAAAACCCCCGAACTATAATCTTGGTTACGGCTCTGGATGTGGATTGTAAAGTTGGAATTCTGAATCGATATTAAATTGCTCAATGCGATATTATATCAGACGGCAATAAAATCATAAAAATATGACTCTGCTGGCAGGGTGAGATAACTCCGGACCTTTAACTTTTGTGTCTGCGACGAAATATGAGTCGACAAAATATTTGGAATTAAAAAATTATTGGTATACATGATATCTTAATATTAAAACACGTATTTATAACTCAAGCAGCGTTGCTCGGAGCTTTTGTTACACGAGTTCGTCATCATCCACAGGAACAGGCGGGTGCTCTTCTGGCCCAACGGGAACTTTGTTTGATTGTCGTCTAGTGAAAGCCGAACTCGCAGTTTATATACAGCTGAAATGCGGAAAAGGGATATTCTGTCATGATTTTATTATCTGTGCCTTGTGAGGTGTGGGCCTGTGACACCTCGGCACGAGGGTGTATTGTCTTATCAACGTGATGCGTACATCAAGTATGAGCTAAATTCATCACCTAAGATAAACCGTTGAAACTGTGTCGAATTACTTTGGTCATATCAGCCGCAGTACTTCCACTGCTGAACATAGGCCTCCCCCATAGAATTCCAGAGTGATGATTCCCCATAGATCTTTATCAGGTCGTCTGTCCACCTTGTGAGTGGACGTCCTATGCTGCACTTGCCGGTGCGTCGTATCCACAGCTATGTGTCCTGTCCACTGACATTTTTCTTTTTTATATACTGTTTGCAGTCCAAGGAGTTTTGCTGAATCGTATTATCAATAGTGCACTGAAATTCTTACTAGTAGGTACTAAGAGAACATAATAAGTAGGTTATATAACATTGCGTCGCTAAAGATTTCCAAACATAGATAGTCACGGAGGCTACGGGCGAATTGACCCATAAATCAATAGACTAACATTATCTTTGGCAAGTTAGACGTATGTATTAAAAAATGTTCCGGCTCGCTTGTGCTATCTCTCTTATTCCTCACATTCGTATTTACACAGAAATCTCCTTAGGCTACTGTTATAATAGATTGACCCTACAGGAGATTTGGTGATGAGAATTATATCCTGCAATATGGTTTAGGAGTATTTTTAATGAGTTTCAAATTGTTTTTTTTTTTTATCTTATTTATTTTATAAGGCATACATCATATGATTAAGTCGGCTTAAACATTAAAACAATGTTACTTAAACTTTAGGTGTGACTTTAAAACAAAAAAAAAACATTCTAATCTAAAGGAAACTTTTGGATTACTGCTTAAAAAGTATTTTTATAATGTGCAAAAAATTTTTTTTTAACCATTTTCCTTATGCAATTCTTCATTTATTTCAAGTCAAATCACGTCAAACATTATTTTTATCATTAATGATGAGTACATTTGGAATGGCAGACATAGAGGACTGTACCACAAAACCATGTCACATCGAACTATAATACCTATATGTACAACTGTTTATGTACCTAAAGTAAATAAATAAATAAACTTTATCGGATCCTGCAAAATGGAGGCAGCTGGTTTCATTCCGGGACTGTATCGTCAACGTGACAAAATGTCCAGTGGACGAATTGTTTAATGGTCATAAAGTGCGAATGTCGAAATGAATAGGTGTCAAAATGTACAGACGTTTAAATACGTAACCGTAAAAATAATCAAAGTGCCACAGCATGTGTAAATGTTAAAACAAACAAGTTTCAAAATAAACAGGTGTGATTCTCAGCAAATGCCCGCCGCCGCGCGCCGGCCGTGAGTGTGGTCGGCTGGGGCGGTGCGGATCGCAGGCGACTAGGGGCCGTGGGCCGGGTTCGACCCATCCGCGACATGCATCCGTGCATGTATTAAAAGTCTTGGGCTTGAGCTCCATCCTTTTTTTTTTCTTTACCACAGTCACAATTCACAGAGTACGTTGTTTACCGTCAATTTTAAAAAGTTCTAAAACTTTAAATTGAAATTATGTAAACACATCTGTTGAAACTCGTAGTTTTTTTTTTCATTTAATTCATTCGGCAGATTTTCGGCGACGTGCGTTTAAATAAACTAAAGCACGATTTTATTATAGTTACATAGATAAATGTTTGTGGTAATAAAATGTTATTTATACTTAACGTTCAAACTAAATAAATAAAATGTATTTATAATAAATAAATATTATAATAAATAAATATTTCGTACACTTACACCAATCATCTAGTCCCAAACTAAGCAAAGCTTGTGCTATGGATACTAGATAACGGATAAACATACATAAATATTTATATAAACATCCATGACTCGGGAATAAATGTTCGTATTCATCACACAAACATTTACCCCTCGCGGGATTCGAACCCGCAACCGTTGGTTTCGCTGACAGGGTCACTATCCACTACACCAATCGTCGTCTGGCTGGTAATTACATATTTTGCTTCTAGCCGAGACCTGAACCCTCGTTGGTGTCGTAGGACTGAGCAAGCACAACCGCAACACTATAATCGTCTCCAACTCTTCCAGACACTAACACAAACATACACTAACACGAATTTAAACTTTCACACATGCATATGTGATTTTTACGCACTTACATGTTGGATGTGTATTATGTTATAACAATTTATTACGCAAATCGTGAAAGAAAGAATATAGTACAAAAGTGATGTGATACACCTGTCATCTCTCTCTAACATACTCTGTCACTATATTTTGTAGGAACCTTCTGACCTCTAAGATACGGGTAATTGCTACCTACTTTAGGGCTCTGCAGTCCAACCTTGCCTATATGTTAAAAGATGTAGGTATTTAATAGATTTCATGCTTAACTGTTCTTTTCTTTTTTCTGTATGAAACAGTATATTAGAAAGAAAGAAATCATTTATTTCGGACTTTGAGGTCCATACATTATAAAATAAAATACATACACATAAATATACAAAAGTGTTAGTACCAAACAACTTAATAACTATGTCAGTAAAATTATGATGATGTAGCTGTATTTATTGAAATAAATTATTTTTTAAACATTAACCCTCTTATTCATAAAAATTTACAAACGCTTTATAAGCCTGTTTTAGTTAAAAATGTTTTGTCACTTTCTTTCATTACGACATTTCCTTATGAACGACAGAGACAAAACATACTTTAACTAAAAGAGGCTTATAAAGCGTTTGTAATTTTTTATGAATAAGACGGTAACACTATTTTACAGTGTTCCACTCCAACTAATAGTTCTTCGAATAACAAACACAATTAGGTACGATGTCCATACCCATCTCCACTGGAGTATTAATAAACGCTTTACATTTTAGCGTTACAACTTAAAAAGACCATCACAAAGTTTGTCCATCGAATTTTCTGTTTAATTACGCCTGAATACGGGTAGGGACTCTCAAACTGCGGCCCGCGTTGGCCGACCGGCGTTAACGGGCCTTGAAAGTGTCCTCTGTCAGCGTTCCCCTCTGAGTTCTGATTGGTTATTAAGAGAAAAAAAAAGCGCCGCGCCAATTTTACAACCCTCCGCGTTTGTCACGTACATCTTCTTTAGTTTTTAGTTTGTAGGGCGCCATATTTTTGATGACTTTAGGTAATACCAATTTCAGGGTACAAATATGCTTACGTGTTGCGGGGCAGTTTGTTCTCTAGTAAATACACTGCTTTCTTTCGATGAATAAATTATTCATTATTTGCATTGATCTTCAGGTGAAAGTTGCGGTAGTTTTGTTGGCCTCTTGGGGGACTACGATAGACAACTCAGTCATTCACTTATTTACACTCAACAATCATTGACTTTTGCTGCACACTATACAAGAAATTGCAAGAAATGTATAGAAATGTCAGTAAAAACATTCGCAGAATTACCGCCCGCCTTAAAGTCCTAAAACCACTTGCAGCCTGTAGTGAGGTACAACGGATGACTGCACGACGACCTACCACTGCTAATACTAACAGTAGTAGATGCTACTAGTGTAAGCTGATCGCGCGACGCTACCCGAAATGTGAACGTAGCGAGACCCACTTATATTGGCAGTGTAAAGTCGGTGTGTCTAAACAAAATTAGGGTAAGATCGGGAATATTGGCAGAAAATTAATACGCCTGTTCGGTTGGGTCGGGTCGTTGACGTGTGATTAATTTAATGTTACATACATTAGCGTAGTTTAATTAAAGTGGGTTATCGTCCACGACACGCCATCAACTGGTGCAATCACTTCTCGGAATAATTGTTTTTATTTGAATGCTTCCAAAGGATAGAAGAATTAACTTATTTATAACTATAGTCGTAACTTATTAGCTACGATCCATCGAACACGTAATTGTGTGAGTGCCGAAATGAACTTCAAATTCTAATTATTTATTTGCCAGAATACAGTTATGATGGATGTTACTGTTGCTTTAAGTACTTACATGTATTTAACCTGCATGCAGATGTGCAAATTTTACAATATTACCTACTATTCAAATTATTCGACATTTTATTTATTTAGGTAGATTAAATGTTAGAAAAATTATATATAAGATACAATTACCTAACAAACTTATTTCGCTATGTCAACACAAATGAATAATACCCGTTTCATTCCTTACAATCAATAAAGTCACTTATACAATAAAAACATTTTTCTAGTAGCCATTTCGTTAGTATGGATTTAAAACATTTAGGGTCTGTTTCACGAACTTCTGATAAAATGTCAGATAGCAATCTAGCAGATAGCTTATCCGACGGTTAAAACTAGCTGATATTTTTTCTCCTGTTTCACCATCTAAGTGCCTGATAAACTAACTGGCAGATAATTATCGAATACTTTACTTGACAGTCGGAGTGGCAACGTCGCATTTCGAGTATTACGTTCCGTTACAGAAAACTTTTATAGCACATTACGTTTCATATAATCCAGAAAAATTGTTTTTTTTTTTTAATAAAGTCTTTACGAGTGCATGTTAACATTATTTATTGAATAATGGTTTATTATTTACTTATAATTCAGTTTATAAAAGTTAAAAAAATACGTTACATATTACATTGGACGATTCCGCACCACTGGACGCCTCCGAGGTCGTGCTATACGAGAAAGTCGTCAAATTCATCTTCCAAAAACTCAAATACATCCATTTTACATGTAAACTTATTTTCAACCCGATTACAAAGCTAATAGTACCGACATACAAAAAGCAAATTTCTTAAAGTTACCCGCCATGTCAAAACATTCCAATTATCCGTCAGATAAAAAATATCAACCACTTGAACTGACTGTTATGATATATGACACTTTATCTGTTAGTTAAAACTAACCGAGAGTGGTGAACTTCTGGATAGACTATCCGGATCTCTATCAGCAGGTGGTGAAACAGAGCCTTAGGGTCTTACTTTATTTCGTCAGGTAAGCGATTATAGACTAAAATAAACATATTAAAAATATTTCTACGGTATATCTCGGTGCGACAAAGAGGTTGATATAGCATGTTTATGTATTTGCTTATGAAACACAAACGTGCGATGGTTCGAAAGATAGTAGGTAGTTCCGATACTCTATTGGTCGATATAATGTTTGTGCGATAAACTCTACCGCGACACAATACTTCTTTGGCGAACGGTAGTGCGAAAGAACACTCCGGTATGTTCAACGTAACATCGAAGGCTAACGCGGGAGCGAAGCTTCTCTCCTTTCCCGGCTTAACCTTCTGAATCTAACCAATAGTGTCGGAGTGCTCCGACTCATCTTGCTCGCTGGCTACAAAAGTCTCTTTCGCGCTAGCGTTTGTCGAAGAAGCATTTTCTCGCTATATGGTTTATACCACAATGTGTCGACCAACAGAGTATCAGAACTACGATCCTTCGAGCCTTTCTTCGCACGTTTATGTTTCGAAGTTCAGTTAAGCACTCTAATTGTAAGTCTTAAAGTATTCCAAATAGCAAGATTGTTTATAAAACTAATAATAAATAAAAAACCGAATCGCCTATAATTTCAGTGCTGCAGCGGTACTTGTCGCCGAAATGTTCAGTGTTTTTATTTATTATTTTCACAAGCTTGTTATTATTTGGAATATTTGGAATATTTGGACCTGAACTTCGGTCTTCAAAGGATTACAACTAATAAACTAGGACTCTAGTTAAAAACCGTTAGTTTAATGCTGCGGTACCTACTTATTAAGGTTTTTTCGAAATGAGGTCTGCAGACTACCACGTCATAAATTGATGACTTTATTTATGTTCTGTATGTATATAATAAAAGTTTTCTAATCCTCCTTCTGGTCATTGTCAAATCTCTAACAATTACTATTTCTTTCCAGGAAACAGCCAAAGACGTTCGCCTTCGACCATTGTTTCTACTCGCTGGACGCCTCACTGCCGAATTTCGCGTCACAGAAGACCGTCTTCGAGGCCCTCGGACGCGATATCCTCGACAATGCCTTCGAGGGGTACAACGCTTGTATATTCGCTTACGGACAGACAGGTTAGTGTTTTTTTTTTTACAAAATACTGTTATCTGGGATTCCATGTACCGTATTGTTAATATCGGTATCCTCAAGGCTGCCGTCCACCTCGAGCTATGCCCCAGTAGAGACCGTTGAGATGTGGGGACCTGGAAAAGCAGTAAATGAAATGCAGAACTTGGTGACACGCGTATATGTCCTGAAATGAATCCTCTAATTACTTTACTTAACCTAGTTATACAATGTAAGATAGAGGTGTCATACTTAGTTTGGCATACCATACCGTCACTCCAACAGCTAAGACATTTTATTTGTTGTATACTGGTATCTGATCTACAAAATCTTTAGTTGAACTGCCCCAATGTGAAACAGTAAGAAATCTGAGGTATCTGGATGCATCTGGATAGTGGAATTCCTAAAAATAATAACAATTGGATTTTTTATTATATCCTTATAACATAACGTCACGATCCTTAAATCCCAAATGGGGTAGTCGGAGATATGCCAAACAATGTTTGGGTGTTCCAATCATTAAGTGAAACTACATCCACGGTTCACCTTATGATATACACAGAATTGCACACGTGACAGGGGGATGAAAAAGGTTTTTGGTGGAAATATAGCCTTATAAAGGTCAGTATATGACTTTTCGCAGTTCACTGCTATGTGGTCGTTCAGTCATTCTGGATACTGCGCCTTATAATCCTAAAAGATATATAGATACCTATCTAAGCACTTCCCTATCCAAACCGTGTCTAATCATTTTGGGGACACATATCTTCCACAGCGCCCCTGGGCGACCTATAACCATCATATTTAAAGACCGGATCGAAGTGATATCCGTGTAGGTAATGCCAGAAACTGGCCCAGTCGGTGAAAAGTAACCTATGAAATTGAAGTTTTTTTCTTCGTTAATCATATGTACCAATTCCTGCGATTTTCAAAGCTATATCCAAATTTGTTTTTTATTTGGAAAATGGAATATTATTTCAAGGTTTCACATAAAATATTTTTTAATTTCTGGGCTAAATCACATAATAAAAAAAATTGAACAGAGCTCTTTTCATGTGCTTCCCATAATCATTTCTTAGATTCGCTGAAACCTTTATAAAGTGGTTACTTTTAAAAATTAACGCTGCCTATACTTAACTTAATGTTATCCGATAATACACAGTTTAGCTAATATTGGTTTTGCCGCTCCCAAAAAAAAAATCAAAAATGTTTGTATGGAGAAAACAGTCTTAATGACATTCTTCATACAAAACGCCAATTTCATAGGTAAGGACCTAATATTAACAGACATACACACGCAATGTTTTACTCCAAACGCATAAACATAAAGAAACCAAGTTTTCAAGATTGTCAAAATTGCTATGTGTGTTGTTTCTTTTTGCTGCTCAATAAGCAATCTAACACACTGAGTGAGAAATGACCCATTTGTACTGCTGCAGCACACACGTGCGTTAGTGTTACACACTTATGTTTTGTTGTTGTTTTGTCATCTTATTTGTGTATGAATAAGAAGCTGAAGATATTTGTACGACTGAAAATAAGCCTTTAAAGATATACAGGGCGTCCCAAAGTTATGGGACATGAAGGGGAAGTACCTTAAATATTGTAGATAGTGAATTTTGCTCAAAGAAGACTTTATGTTATTTTTAAAAGTTAGTAATTCTGCATTCATAGATTTTCTAAAAATTACTTGCTTCGGCTGGGAATCGAACCGACTTAAATGTGAAAAAAAAAACACCCTACTTTTATGATGCCAATCGAAAGAATAGCTAAAAAATAATAACTCTGCCTAAGTAACATAGTATTTTAAAAGAAAGGAACAACATAAAATGATTGAGTCAAATTTCAAGAAAGTTATTTATTGCCGACGACGTTCGAAAAGTAGCGATATTATCATTCCAAAGATAGCATTGATTATTCGTAAATAAGTACCCACTTCATAAAATAGGTACTAACATAGTTTTCCTTATTATAAGTGCACGTGTAGATGAAATGATAAAACTTACACCCCGGACCTCACACCATTAGATTTCTTCTTTTGGGGATACGTGAAAGATATGCTATACAAAAAGCGATACGAGAACGTAGGCGAGTTGCAAACAGAATTGTGCCATATCACATCGAGTGTTCACCATAAAATGATTAGAAAATCAACAGGCAGCGGGCTCATTAAAAGATTGGCGATTTGCGTAAGACAAGAGGGATCACATTTTGAGCATTTAATTAATTAATTTACAAAAAAATACCTACTTAATTGACTACGGCAGTTTCATGTATGTTTTTTATTTGATTAAAATGATTAATTTCACGTTGTTCCTTTCTTTTAAAATACTATGTTACTTAGGCAGAGTTATTATTTTTTAGCTATTCTTTCGATTGGCATCATAAAAGTAGGGTGTTTTTTTTTTCACATTTGAGTCGGTTCGATTCCCAGCCGAAGCAAATAATTTTTAGAAAATCTATGAATGCAGAATTACTAACTTTTAAAAATAACATAAAGTCTTCTTTGAGCAAAATTCACTATCTACGATATTTAAGGTACTTCCCCTTCATGTCCCATAACTTTGGGACGCCCTGTATATTTACCTTCTCCGTTCCGTAACGGGTAAAAGCTCAATCACTTCTAACTTCTTAAACCTTACATTCCAATTTTGTTATAATCAACGTCAGATAGAAAGGACCCATCAAGATGTTCAAATACAAAGTGATCACTAATATTGACCCGGCCAAAGTGGTCCAATTACCGTGATCAGCCTTTGTCCTTAAATATATTGTAACAAGCACATCCTCTATATACCTAACGGTACATTCAACTCGCCAATAACACCGTACAAGCACATTGCTCGTTTAATATGACGAATTACGTTGAGATAAAGTTTACTTTGCCAGTGTGTTGCATATTTTTGAATAATTTCGCTGCTTGAAATATAAATAATGGTGAATTGAATGAATCCATAATCTTGACAGTATATCTGTTTCAATTTATTTGACGATAAGGGTGTTCTCAATAATTTGTGTTAGTGATTACTCTGGGTTTATTTATATATTTGGTTATATTAACTGTTACTATCCATCTGACGCTGTGTTTACTATCTATACTATATGTGTCTGTAGTAATCTTATATCTTGCGGCATGAAAAAACATTGCAACTGTGATATTAGTCTTACAACATGTTTTTATGGAGCCGGTTGTGTCTGGCTGCGGAACGTAGGTTACTTGCCAAGTGGCAATGCCCTGGTGGAGGAGTTGTGCCAGACTCCGTTTGTCAGTGCATAATGCACCGTAAGTTTTTTCGATAACGGATAGCCTTTGCAGTAAATTGATTGTTGGATAGAATAACATTTTATGTATTTAAAAACTAAGGAAATCAATTGCATATAACAAGGAAAGAAAAAGACTACTACAAATTACTACACTAGGCGTGGGGAGGGATTCAACCCGTATGTAGTTAATATACCGAACATTCGCACTAAGAAGTTCGATTCTTCATTCATCATCCGAACAGCCAAGGCATGGAACTCTCTTCCGGCATCAGTCTTTCCTGAATCCTACAACCTTGGGATCTTCAAGAGCAGAGTGAATGGGCATTTACTGGGATCGCGAGCTTCATCTTCGACCACTTCGTCACTTTCCATCAGGTGAGATCAAACGCGAATCCAGTCAAAAAAAAAAACACTTTGAAAACCCTTTGCTTTAAAGCAGACGGTATATTGTATTGATCCCGCGACCTTTTGGTATATACGAGTAGTATGAGAGACTGAGGCCTCACACAAAAATGTTCATCACCCTGACTCGATGGCTGGATTCCGCTCTAGAACGTGCTGCGTCACGAGACAAAAGACAGTTGTCTCCATTTTACAGTTGTAGATATCTCTTTGCTACCGTACCATTTAATTTTTAATCAAATTGTATCTATTGTTAACATTTCCACTGGACTGCCACCGACACGGCGACTATTCCCGGCTCCTTTGTTTGCGCTGTGATTTCTTTCTCTTTCTATAGCTTTGTTCCAGCACTTTTACCCTTTGTTCTACAAAATAGAACCTTACTTTTCACAATACATACCAATTATTCTTCCTTTACACTTAGCTGAATAATTTGAAAGCTATATTGTCCGTATTATGAGCATTGGAAACTTTTCCAATAGATCCTTTGTGTAAACTCCCTTCATTTTCAAACTAAGGACTAATGCAAATACCATACTAAACGTCGAGCTCTGAATCATCCTCAACTTACTTAAAATAATCCAAAGTTTTATATTTCTGTTTTGATTGATTCTTAAAAATAACTTTTGCAAAAGAACATCATTTTGTAGTTTCATACAATAATTGTTAAGAATGCTGCGCGATAAAGGTGGTACATCAAATCCTGACTTCGAAATTCATTCTTAAGTTATAACTTTTCCTTGTATATTTTGCGTAAAACAATTTAGCCATGTTCTACCTCCTTCACATAAATATATTATAAACTGCCCATTCAAGCTTTCCTCAAGATTTATGCCCAAGTCTCGCCCACTCCACGGCTTGTAATTTTAATCTTGTTTATCGTTCGCAGTCAGGAGAAAATATTCCTTCGCTCAAGGAAATATTTCCACTTTCTATCTAATTATAAAGCTATGATTAGGCTTATATTCAGTGTAACACCATAGGTTAAGCGTAGGATTAAATTAGTTGATATTTTAAAGCGAACCTATTCGTAAAGTTATTATTCATGGGACATTGTAAATTACTTATTATGAAACCAAAAACCTGAATGTCTCACTTTGCACCCAAGTGCACTATTGTGTTCGTTACAGTGCACTTAATTTAATGACTAACTTTCATAGTATAGTATATAATAGTTAAATGTTACTCCTAATTGGTTGTTTTAATTTTTTATTTCAATTATTGGCTGGATTTAATTGTTTTGGAACAATGTGTGTGACTGGAGTTACAAATAAACGATTTATCTATCTATCTATCTTAGAAAAAGTAATATTAATATGAAACTGCATACAAAAGATTGTCAAAAATGATAGATATCATATTCTTTTGTATTTTTTTTTTATAATTTTGAGTTTCAGTTTTTACTGTAGGTAGTTGTCACTATCAAGCATTGACGAGTATAGAATCAAAAGAGCTGCCCCCCTAAAATGGCAAACATTTTCTATAACGACAAACGCTACACTTCGACTCATGCAACTGATTGGCTGTCAAACTGTTTCACGTCATATAGACGGCCACTCAAGTGTCAGAAATTAATCGATAGCGTTTGTCCGTTATAGAAACGTTTGCTGTTAGTTTAGGGGGGCTGCAGTGCTATTTAGGTAAGTACTGCCCATTCACAACGGTGACTCGTCAAAGATGAATAAGTAAGAAACTCAAGGGTTGCTCTTTTAAAATAGATATTAGTGTTCCTATATCTGTAGTCCAGGGGTTTACTAGCTTCGTATTAACGACTTCACTGGCTCTCCTACACATTAAAGCGGAACATTAAGCCCGCTATTTACTGTTCTTATTTATGTATCAAGCGACGATTAGTGAAATAAATAGCCCTGAAATCATTCCAGACGTCGGCATCGTCGGCACCCGGCTTTCGGGGGCGTTATTAAAAATTCCAGCACGTAACTACGAACCTGAGCGAGCCCTAAGACTACCGTTCCCTGACCTCTCATCAGGGTTGTCAAATCTACATTAGAACACCTAATTATACTAGGTACAAAACACCAAATACAGAAAATTGCAAACCAAAAGCCACTGATACACATACATGGGCAGCAGATAGAGCGAGTATTAGAGGCACGAAATCTGGGTATACAGATGGATGGTGAATTAAAATTTGAAAATCACATACTCGAGACCGTACGAAATTGTTTCTACAGGTTAAAAGTGCTATACCAAGTACGTGATTATTTGAAAGTTGATTTACGCCTGCGGTTGTGTGAGACCCTAGTTTTGTCTAAATTTAATTATGCTGATGTGGTATACGGCCCTAGACTATTAGCGCGCACCGTAAGACTCATTCAACGCGTACAAAATGCATGTGTGCGTTTCTGTTTTAATGTTCCGCCACGAGCCCACGTCACCCCTTTCTTGAATGAGGCAAATCTTCTGAAAATGGCCCCTCGTAGAGAACTTCATCTTGCTTCGCTGTTATTCAATATTGTAAAATCTCATCAACCGTCCTACCTGTACAGCAAGTTAAAGTGGCTACACGATCACATTTGTCACCGGATAAGAGCTGCAGAAAACAAGCTAATATTGCCTTGTTACAGGACACATGCCTTTAGAGGAAGTTTTCGTTATACAGCGACCAAGTGTTGGAATAACCTGCCACCTCCAATTCGTAACCTGGAAAATGTTAGAAATTTTAAATTGAAGCTAAGGGATTACTTACTGAGAGTGCAAAAAAGTAACCGAAATACATACCTTCTTCGTGATGTATTTAACACCTAGCAGATGGTTCAGTTGGTGACACCTAACAGTAAACCAGCCACCTTATGTAATTGTCCCATGTTTTCGTCGACCTAGGTACTGCCACAAAACATCTATTCCATTCGGTGTTTGTTATTAATTGATGACTTGACCTTATCTTTTCTTATCTATAATTAATTTTAATTTTATATACATATATACTCTGCTATTTATTTATTTTTTAATTTATTGGTAACAATTGTAATTCCTCCATTTTTCTTATGAGGCACACAACCACAGAACATTATTACACCTAGCGGAGCACACAACTGACAGCAAAGTTTACTAATGACTCGGATAGGTGGGTTGTGAATTTCATGACGGTTTTCTTTGTCTATGGAGCGAGTTTTCTCTGTCTAATGAATGAATGACGATATTGACCATGTAAAGCTAGTGTCTTTCTCACGTTGACTGCCGGAAATTACAATAGGTTATGTTTGTATGTTATGTATATATTATTATTATTTTATTTACTCATTATTTACTCATAATACTGTTTCTATAACAAGTAGGTTTGTTTATATAATAGGGTGTATTTGTTGTTAAGGAGATCATTTTATTATTGAGAGAAAGAGATGTATACACGTATGTATCCTCTCATCGCATCTTGCTGATTACTCCTATTAATTGCAATTGTTATTTGTATGTACATTTGTTGACCAGTGTCCGTGCGTCATTTGGAGGCTCCACTGAAAACCAGCGTTGTAGTGAACGGCTACAACCCATGCTGAGTTGGAGACCTTTTTGACTCCACCTTGCGACACCGACAATTAGATGGCAAACAGAATGTTATTTTTTGTATGTGTCTCGACTGTGTAATATTTGTACCTGATTGTTTGTGTCATGAGATGGGTTTAAATAAATTTTTCTTTCTTTCTTTCTTTCTAATTCGTTTAATTTGAATAGGTAACGTCTTGATAAATGAGGTCGTTCAACTCTGTAACATATATATCTATATACATATGCTTATGTCCAACAGTGGATTTCCGTAGGCTATATAACTTGATACTCGTGATGAGTGATGTCATGCCTACGATGGGATGGATATGTGATACTTATACTCGCATAAAATTTTCATAATAAAGTAGTTCCGAGTCATGTTGATTCATTACATAAAGGGACATATATCTTACCTCTTACAGAACAAATGACATTCACTGAAATATACTGTGTTCTGCAACCAGGGAACCCTATTTCCAAAATAAGAATTACTTTTGGAAATAGGGTTCCCTGGTTGCGGAACTTGCCACTTATAAAAGTGGCAAGTTCCATAGTAATCTTCAGTACGCGCCCACCCACCCTCGTAGTAAACACCATCCGCATACATCATAAATAGCGTCGTTTAAATTAAGTAGGTATGTAATTAAACGTGAATAGGCTTAACCCTGCGCACAACCGTGCTCCTGCGTTGAAAAGCCTGGCTTACTTATGGATCAGGAACAAAAAGGGCTTGCGGTTTTAGAGGACGCAGTACAGAATATGAATTTAGTTAAACCTTTCTTTAGTACATTAGTTTGTAAATAAAACTGAGTAAATACGTCATGACCTTTATTCTAGATCGGGTGGTCAGAAATATCCCAAGCGCTTGGGTGTTCCAAACATTAATAGTTTAATGCTTGCAACAACATCCATGGTTCACCTTACGAAATTTAAATATATATATGCACACGTGACAGGGGACGTAAGCCCATCGCAGTTTTAAACGTGCAAATTTAACGATGTTTTTGGTGGAAAATTCCCTTAGTCGCCTGTTAGGACCCACGGGAAGACCGGTTGACCACATCATCACTTTCCATCAGGTGAGATTGTAGTCAAACGCGAATCCAGTCAATCATAAAAAAAGAACATCGAAAATAGTGAATCTGAAGATCACATGACTAAGTATACCTACTTATCACTTTATCCGCAAATCCACTCGGTCCTAATTTGACCAAACCCGTATGCTCTGCGGTGGGTCGCTCTAGTCTGATTAAGTAAGTAAAACAGGTTTCATCTCCGACCTATGCTATGTAATTAGAACTTTGATAAGTTTCCAGCTAGTAAATGATACAAATTATAATTAAAATTCTTTAGCGAATTCAAGTCTTATTAGAAACAAGCAATTTTCTGTCGGGTTGACTTTGAATTCTAATTGATAAAAACATATATTTCATTGGGTTCGACCGTAGATCCGCCGCTTGAAATTTTTTTATATTTCCAAAGCTTTTTTTTAACGTAGTTTTTATATTGTCTTATTCTACAAAAAAATTAAGCTCTGGAACGACGTGGAAGACAGATAAACAAACACACGTTTGCTTTTATAATATTAGTACAGTAACCAGATATATTAGATGTGATGGATGTCTAACATGATACCTAAACTTATACCCGATGAGTTTTTTTTATCATAAGGTAAAAAAATAGGGCATACGAGTATTAGGTAAGTTAAATTGAAGGTATTTGCATAGGTAGTTAATTTTTTTTTAATCAAAACCATCATCGAATAATGCGTTGTGTCATTTAACGGTCGCCTTTGTAGCCTATTCCACATAATTATACCGTTAAATAAAACTAAAAAAAAGTTGGAGAAAATATGAGTTCCAAATAAATTTCGTAAAATCAAAATCAAAAATATTTTATTCAATGTAGGATACAAAAATATCACTTATTGAAAGTCAACATGTTATTTTTTTTTTAAACTACATCGCTTCACAAGGTGTTATGGTTAGGGAGAAGAAGCGACAAGAAACTCCGCAACAACACATCTTTTCAATTAGTTTCCATCTTTACAATAATATTACATTTTATATTACATATTACAAAACAATAGCAATTAACATAACGACCAGCTAACACCAGACCTCCTTATCGTCTAAATAATCATCTATCCTGTAATAACCCTTCTTACACAGAGTTTCTTTAATGTGGCGTTTAAATTTCTGCTCTGTTAAACTTAATACATGTTCTGGTATTTTATTGTAAAAGCGTATGCTGTGTCCCACAAAGGATGTGCTAACCTTGCTAAGTCTAAATTGTGGAATTTCAATTTTATTTTTGTTTCTAGTATTCAAATTATGATTATCAGAATGTTTGCGAAATAGGCATATATTTTTGCGTACATACATTATACTGTCATATAATTATATTGGGATGCAACAGTTAAAATACTTATTTCTTTAAACAGATCTCTTAGAGAATCCTACGAAACCCGCCAGGCCCTGGCGGCCAGGGGCATATCAATCTCTGGCTGGCGCGTGGCCGATGATGGTTTTGAAAAAAAAAACAACAACCTATGCCAATAACTTCTATTTCACTTACCTATTTATGCCCTAATTTTCCTTACGGTAAAAAAACTCTTTAAAAAACAGCTTTTTTTTTGTTACCAGCGAGTAGCATAGCAGCTCATGCCCTTTCCGAGGGCGCTCGTTCTCAGAGTCAACTCTCTCTACACTCGCCGGGAGTTACGCGGTTTAGGCACGAACGTTTTGGGCCAACCTAGACACTAATTTATGTATATATTTGAGCTTTACCTTACCTTCGTTTTTAACGTAACCCATTACTCACTTTAATTACTTGGTACTATATTATTATTATTTCTAGCGCGCAAATATAGCTTATACACGAAGCGCCTTAGAAAGTCCGGTACTTAGTCTATTGTGGTACGTATTTCTACTAGCTGCTAATGCGTTGACGAAATGTGAAATTACAATTTTTCCTCGGTTATATTCACCAAATCCGTTACATAACTTTGTTCCGAATGGGTATGAAATGACTTAGTTCGTGTAATTTTAGCATTTTAATACATTAGCCGTATATTAAACTCTTGACGTGCGAACGACTTATGTAAATATGAAGTCTTAAGGCTCACGTGTATTGTCAGTGACATAAACACATCCGTAAGCTGTCTTGATACTTGTGTAACATTTTAGCTTTTGAGGTTTTGCGTTTGGCATTGTACGTCGAGAAAAGTTATTTTAAGTCTGTCTTACGTTGTTATTGTAGGGTTGGGGAAATTGTGTGGTCCAAATTGCTCACATAATATCGTAGTATACATAATAAAATGGGTCAATAAGTCGCACTGATTGGACCAGTCCAAGTATCAACGCTCGAGTACAACAAAAATCAACAAGGGCAGTTTATAAATTCTTAAATAAAGGCCGGCAACGCTTCTGTGACCCTTTTGGTGTTGCGGGTGTCCATGGGCGGCGGTGATTGCTTTCCATCAGGTGACCCGCACGCTCGTTAGCCGCCCTTTCATATTAAAAAAAATTATACTTCTTCTTCATTTAAAATAATTATTCAGCGTGTCCTTTAAGTGACCGTGAGCTTAGCATCAGTAAATTTACAATTTGGGAACGACCACTTCAGTTAGAGTGTTACTCAAATTCAGTGTTTTGCGAATACATAGGTTTGTAATTGGTTTTCAATAGTTTTTATTTTAGAATTAGCTTTACGCCCGCGGCGTCGTCTGTGTGGAAGAACTTTATCGCGGAATTTGTTTATCCCGCGGGAACTAGTCACTTTATCGTGATAAAAAATCTCCTATGATTTAATCTGGGGTATGTTCTACTTATATACCAAATTTCAGGCCAAATCCGTTCAGCCGTTTCCCCGTGATTGGGCAACAAACAAACAAACATCCAAACGTTCGCATTTATAATATTAGTTAGCAATAAACAAGCTAAATTAGAACTGATTCAAATTTTATATGGAAATATTCAATTAGGTCCTTGATGCTTCTTTTGATTTCTGCATACTTGGAAATATTTCGAACAAATTGTACCACATTTTATCAAGTGAGTCGCCGCGACGGTAGCACCATTTGACTAACAGCTAGTATTACATACTCCGTAAATCCTGTAATTTCTTTAGACTGTAGAGCTGTTTCATTCCATATTATAATTTATTCAACGAATCAAGGCATAATTCAAACTTGAATGGAAACTCTACGCAAAGCGTAACCTTTTTACGACGTTTCGCTCGCAGGAAACATTACAGGTACTTGCTTTGAGAAACCCCCTAAGTGTATAACTTCTGTATATTGAAATTTGTGTAGGTTACGTACCTATAGCTCGTTACAATTTTTGCACAACAAGATTAGGCCGAAGGTGGAAACCCGCTTACCCGGAACAATCAATTTATTTGATCTTATACCAAACAGCCAGAACTTAACAATCCTATTAACAGTGCCAGTGGATATTCAAAAATGTCCTATCATCAAATTGTGTAGGTACCCCGCGGGGAATTAAAAGCTCCCGAGGTACTGTGATTACGTCATCTAGATAACCAAGCCTGTGGTTTTATACTTTAAGAGAATAGAACCAATCCGTCTCTCCCCGTGCATGGGTGTCGTAAAGACATCTATATAGATTTGCTTTCATAAGTTTCATATCAGCCGCAGGAAGTCCAAAAATAAATGTCACAATATTAACATAATAAGTACGATACAATTACCTAGTCCCAAAATATATCCTATGTTTTGTATAAGGTAACGGAGAAACATACACAAATCAATATTTATATATGAACTTCAAATTTAGTGTAAATTCGCCACATAATTTTCGAAGGCAGGGTCAAGAAGTCAATGTGTTTGACATGTCTTATACTTTAATCTTATTATCTACTACTACGTGTAAAGTCTTTACGTAGCAGAGGCAGTCTCAGGATCAATGATTAATACAAACGGCTATAATAGTCACTTCTTTATTCACTCAGATTAAATATTAAACAGACAACGTAATACTATGTCTAACCGTCACAGTCGGCAAACTCAATATGACTGATTTTGCAGGGACCCGTCAAAATACCCTTTTAACAATTTTTGTAGGTAGGTAATTTAATATTTCTTTTTTAATATAAACTTATAAACAATATGTAATTGATGCATTTCAATAATTTATGCTTAATTTATTAATCAATTTGCTAACATACGTTATAACTTGCGTGGTAAGGCACTCTACTGAATTCCACTGTTCGAATCTTTCAACGGGAAACTAAGAACCCCTCTAATGTGTGTTTACTGCCTTTCCTTCATCGAACCCAGAATTCGTAATGCTATGTACGTGATTGCTGTCGGTAATGATTTGAAAGCCGCGACTTTTGCAACACAAATAGCGACATTACCACATACAGTGTCGCTGATGTGTCGCATGCTGCGCTTCTAGTATTCAGAATTCTGCGACAGTGTTGTGGATATCTCATATAAAGTCTTCGCTGTACTGTGCAAACTTGTGTTTGTATGGAGGCGTATTCTTCTCGGGTCAATGTCAAAAATCTGTGATGGCCTAAAGTTGTTTATGCCAAGAAGTAACTACGTGGATGGCTTTTGGATATCCTCAAAAGAGGCCCTTATCCGTGCAAGAAGCTGGAGGTAGGGCATGACAAGTACGCCATTGATTACGTGGGGCTGCAGCCACACTTGTCATCATTAGAGAAACCTTCCTGAGTTCTTCGCATCGGCTAACGCCCGACCGAAGTCTGTACTATGAGTTTACACAAACTCTTCTATGTTATGTAGTAAAGTCTTAGTGCATAACATAGCATGTTTAATTGCTTCAGTAACTCCCATTCGGCCTTGCAATATTCGATAATCACTAAAGACAAAAGTCAGTGAATACTAACTTCGCCAGCCTTATAGCCAGCAGCTTAAGTGCTGGGACATAACTTCCTCACATTAGAAGAGGGATGGGAGATAATCCACCACACAAGTTCAATGTGGATTGACGGATTGTGCCAGATCAGCGGCCATCTGACTGTCAGTGTTTTCAGGTCTTCGTCTGAAAATGCCACCACTTTAAATTTAATATAGTATATTCCACCTGACATAATACATACGCAATGTAAATGTAATGCCGAAAGACAGTAGAAACGTACGCGTAATGCGCTCAAATGTATCATGTAAATGGGCGAAAGGATATCAGCTGGTGTAATATTAAATTTCTTAGCCGCCATTACAGGTGAAGATATAGCCGGAACGTGGCGTGGCAAACGAAACAAAAATATTTGTTGCTTTCCTTTGTGACGAAGCGCGCTCCACCCGGACCGCATCTTCATCCCACGGGAAAAGCGGTCGGCAAGATCAAGGAAGAATCGCTTCGTACTTAGGCGCGCCCCCCACCTCGAACCGCAGAGCCGCATCGTATGACTAGTGACGTCGGCGCGTACCCCCCACCTCATACCTCATACCTCGAACCTCCGCGTTTGATATAAAAGCTGGGCTGCCATCCGCTCACGGCACTCGTGTTAGCGCTCTCGATTGGGAAGGTTGACACGAGTGCCCAAACTCCTCCTTGGCGATACCTGGGCGAATATCCAGGTCGCGAAGGCTTCCTCACCCCTCCGATCACCCCTTGGCGTTACCTGGGCGTATATCCAGGACGCGAAGGATCCGTACCTCCGAACCCCCCTTGGCGTCACCTGGGCGTATATCCAGGACGCGAAGGATCCGTACCTCCGAACCCCCCTTGGCGTCACCTGGGCGTATATCCAGGACGCGAAGGCTCCGAACCCCTCTTGGCGTTCCCTGGGCGTATATCCAGGACGCGAAGGCCCCGTAACCCCCTTGGCGCTACCTGGGCGGATTTCCAGGGCGCGAAGGATTCCCGACTACCCCTAGGCGGTACCTGGGCGGATTTCCAGGGCGTGTAGGTTTCCCGCCGTAGATATCTGACCCATAACCCCGCGCCCCAGCTTAGCGTAGACCCTAGCGTACATTGCGTAAACGATATTTAGATTTAGCGTCTACCCTCCGTTCTAATTGCGTAATAATTAATCCGTCTTTAACCTGCCATTGTGCGTGTGCGATAAGTGCTAGACCTAAGTACACAATATTGGTAACCGATAATAAACCTAGCTTTGTGTGTCATACGTAGTGTGTTTCTATTGGCCAGATCCCTCTAGATATTCACCTACCAGTAGGATACTCACCCTCTTCAGCACCTTCAGTGCAAGAGGACGTCTCTCTCGTGCTCACGCAGGGCCTTGGTCACTACCACGACCAAAACCCTACGTTTCACTTAGTTAGTTAGTTGTATCAGCTCTCTGAGTGTGTTGAACTCCTGTCGTTTGATGTAGTATTTATATCTCGCGTCCATATTTTCGAATATTCGGTTGAGTTTCTCGGTCTCCTTTAGCTTACCATGGCGGCGCATTAGCGTTTGTATCTCGTTCACGAATTCTACAAAAGATTGCTTGTAATGCTGTTTTTTGGCGATTATTCTTTCTAGCAGTTTTTCTTCATAATTTATTGGGAAATAATATAACTTAAAATCCGAGACGAAGTCGTCCCACGTCTGCCATGCTGTATAGTTATTTCTGTACCATAATAATGCTTTACCTCGGAAGAATCTTGGTAAAAGCTGTAGAAGTTTGTCTGGTTTCAGGTCATTGGCATGTACCAGTTCGTCTAAGGTTTCCATAAATTCCACTGCCTCATTGTACGTGTTAAACGTAATGTTACAGTTGCTGATTATGTTGATTATATCCCGGCTCTGTGGGTGGAAGCGGACGGCGGACGGTGCCGTGAGCGGATGGCAGCCCAGCTTTTATATCAAACGCGGAGGTTCGAGGTATGAGGTATGAGGTGGGGGGTACGCGCCGACGTCACTAGTCATACGATGCGGCTCTGCGGTTCGAGGTGGGGGGCGCGCCTAAGTACGAAGCGATTCTTCCTTGATCTTGCCGACCGCTTTTCCCGTGGGATGAAGATGCGGTCCGGGTGGAGCGCGCTTCGTCACACCTTTGCCCGCGACTTTGCATGTAAATTGTAATACAATGCCTAATAGTCTGCTTTTCTTCCGACTACAATGAAGAAGCATTTATAATGTAACAGAGTACATTGTTTTTAGGGTAAATTTAAAGTTTGTAATAATTTTAATTATATTTAAGTGTTTTTTTATATATATTTGGTATTGGTAATTATATATGTCATTATATGTAACCGGAACGTTGAGATGGACGAGTGGAGTGACAAGGATGGATGAAATGCACCTGTGACAGAAAAGTTGAAAGGAAACCGTTTAGCTTGGTATGGACAAGTTATGAGGAGGGATGAAACGCATGTTACTAAGAGAGTGATGAATATGGATGTCAATGGTAGTAAAGGAAGAGGAAGACAACGGAAAGGATGGATGGATTGTGTGAAGGGTGATAGGAACGAAAAGGGCTTGAATAATGAGGCTGATAGAGATTGGCAGAAAAAGACGTAATGCGCCGACCCCAAATAAATTGGCATCAGGGCAAGAAGATGATGAGGATGTCAAACTCCTACAAAATCTGTTCAGTAGTATTTCCGTGATGCGCGTTCAAACAAACGATTTTATTATAAGAGTACATGTACGAGAATTCAATAGAATTTTAAATTACGCTCGATCGAGAAGCCTATCGATCGTGAATATTCACAGTCATTTAAGAACTTTCGCCTAAAGTTTTGCAAGTTACCGTCGCCGATTCCTACACCAGTTTTTAGGGTTCAGTCATAGTGATTCCATGCTTCGGAGGGCATAGTAGGTCCCAGTTGTTTGCAATTTAAGGCAGTCGTTAAGCTGTGTCGGTGGTTTAGATTGCCTTAAAACAGTGACTACATGGATGGCTGGATTACAGTCCATTTTCTCTGCCAGGAGGAGCCCAACAATGCGGACGTAAGACTGTTGATGTGCATGTGTGTGTTAGAATTTTTACCCGACTGCCCAAGGAAGAAGGGTAACGTTTTTCGAGTGTATGTAATGTAGATTTCTATGTTTCCTTCTGTAGCCGTAACGGCTTGACCGATTTCAAAGTGCATGGTGTCATTATAGATTCGTCTTGATCGCTGGAGTGTCATAGGATACATTTTATGGTAAAAAATCCAACATGTCTCCCGCAAATACCATATGTGCTGTCGGGTTTTTTGGTTATTTAATTAGTAGCATTCCTCTAAAGGTTGGTGTTATCCAAAGACATTCAATCTCTTTGATGTTATCGCTCCTGCTTTTGTCTGACCATACTTATTCGTTATTGGTTCGGAATGAAGTGCGGTCATGATGATGTGCAGTAGGACATCCCATTTAATTTCCCGATCACCACAATTCGATTTCCTATTTGACCAGTAAATTAAATCTTTGTGTAAATTTATATGAATTTCTCGATTACGCGGCTTCGTTTTTGTTTGTGAACTCTTTATTGCGCTTCATAAAATTTACATAAGGTAATTAAAATAAATAAAAATTTTAAGTTTACAACTAAACTTAATAATATCATCCAGAACCGATTTCCATCAAACACGGTTTCTTAACTAAGGACGGGTTCTTACCCGTCCTTAGTTTAATCATGAATATAAAAAAAACCGCACTCGGAGGTATATTCGGGCTGACAAAGACTGGAGGGCACACACACACAATACCGTCAAACACATAACACCTGTAATTTTTCGTCCGAGGTTAAAAGTGATGTACAAAGGCGGACTTATTCCACGAAGGGATTTTAATGTGCATTTTGACGTGAGGGTACGATGAAGTGTTAAATAAGAAATAATAATAAGGGACGTGTTCCAGTTGGTATTCGCCAAAGAACTGTTTAGTCGCTTTGGAACTTCTTGGCTGTAATTCGCCGAGTGATTTTTTCCTTATTTGATGAAATTCTTGATTGATGAAAATATGAATTATTTACTTTCTAGACATAGACATATATTTATTTGACACCACACTATAGCAACAACAATATTAATAAAAACAAGAAAATTATCACAATATACAGAAACAGATTTTGAAATGCAGTGAGTGCGGTGTGATGTCAAAAATGGACTCCATCTCAGCATATGTTATTATTACATTCGTCACGGGTAGAAATGTTGCTCGAATAGGTTGACGATTGTCAAGAGTAAGAAGAAAGAAGAAGAATCTGCGTTGGAAGGGGCACTCAAGGATTTGATCTTTTAACCCCAACAACTAAGTGAAACAGTAGGCACCTATAGGTATTATAAACAGCGCGTTTGTAATTAATTCGCCGTCACCCGCCGTCCACGGGGTGTTCCAATTAATTTTCCACATACAACCCACTCGTGCGGATATGTATGTATCTAGTTAGTTGGAATGCGAGTCTGTGACCCGTGATTTCGTTAGCCCCAATCAGGATTTCGATAATCAACTAGTTTTTGGAAGCGTAGGGTCGATTAATTGGTTTTTGCCGCACAGAATTTTAATTTCGGGTGTTTCGGTATATTCATCGGACCTAGCTTATTATTATGTTGGGGGATGAAATGCTGTATCGCTTTTACCGTCAAATCGCTTTCAATGTTGAAAATTCTACAGAAAAATAAGAGGAAGCTATCCTCCTTCAAACTATTAGTAATATACATTTTCTAGAGAAAGATGAACAATAATCTCATATTAATGAGGTTGCTTGCTAGACAACATTTTATTTCAACGGAACTGGAGAGTGAGTTTCCCGTTAATTCCCTTTACGCAAGCAAAAGCTCCATTACTCTTTATCACATAGAATTTCCTTATTTAAGGTGTCTTGTTCCAACCAAAAATGGATAGGGTTTTTAATAATAATAAATAATAATTTAAAATTATTACCTTTTTGTACAATAAAGTGTTTACACACAATAATCAAACGCATTTATTCGTCACAAAGAACCTACTCAAGCATATATGAATATCGGAAATTACTGAAATTTGAAATAAAACTAGTGTTTCGGTTGGTTTTTCAGGCAGCGAGCTGCTCTCGAGATTATTTTCGCCTTAAAATCTAGCAAATTGACATATTTCTTGGCATATTTGACATTTGTGTATTATACAGACTATAACCCACATATATCACAGCAAAACCAATGGGCATCAAGGCAATGCAATGCCAGTCCAGTATGAGTGGTTAAATAGACATATGACCTGAATAGAAAATAATTTACGTCGAAAGCTTTTGGTATTTTACCATGCTCGATCTGCTCGTCCATGGAATACTGCTGTCACCTCTCTGGGATGGTTTGGTCAAATACCAATTGGCTGCCCTCTAGTCTGTGGAGCGATGTACCAAAAGATTCATAGGTAACTATTTGATGGTTGCTAAATTGCAAAGCCTTGAAGTGTGCGTTGGAATGGCACAATATTATTTCTTCATCATTCATCTTCGGACTACTAGCTGTGGAGAGGGTTGGGACGTGTATGTTATTTACATACCGAACATTCGTACTAAGTGATTTGGCTCTTCATTCATAATGCGAACATCCAGCACGTGGATCTCCTTTCCGATATCAGTTTTTCCGAAATCTTTCAATCTTGGGATCTTTTCATCTTAGTCTACATCGTCATTCTATGTCAGGTAGGATTGTGGTTAAACGCGTATCCAGAAATTATGTAGAGGCTTTCAGGATGACGTAATGATCAGATTGCCTCTTTGAAGCGTATCACGCGACAAATTTATTAAACACGCGCCTAAGGTTGTTTCAACAGCTAAACTATTCTGCAGCTTTTATTAGGTATTGCTGGAGGGGATGAGGGCGTTGGGGATCGCACGTCACTGAAGTCGGAAAATTGATTTTGAAACGTTAATGCATTCGCTGGTACTGCAAAGTTCGTCGCTAGAGGGAGATTAGCTGCAAGAGATAAACGCGGGGCTGTTAAATAATTGATTAGTGTCCGAGAGAAGATGTTTTGAGTCATCTGGAAATGACGGCAGTGGGGTGTTTTCTTGTTTCTCTCTGTAACATATGAATAACCATCAATCACTAGTCAGTGCGTCGTGCCCGTAGGGATTCGGAGTCAGTTTGTTTGACAAGTCACGTCTAAAATTTAGAGAGTTAATAGTGTCGATTCGGTTGTACGCAAACTAAACTAAAATCAATTTTAAAGTAAGTCTGCCTTTTTCCCTCTGGAACAATATAATGTGACAGCACCAGTCTAAATCTGGTTTTAGTTTAGTTCGTGTGCAACCGAATCGACACCAATGTCCATTATATCTGCTTATTATTCTTGCCCATTCAGCCTGTTCATACGGATTATTTCTTTGGTCTTTGTTTGTTTGTAAACTCTCTATTGTACTTCATAAAATTTACACAACTGCAATAACTTTATACAATGCGGACTTATCCTTGGTGTTTGCCAAAGAACAGGTTGACTGGGTCGCTGGACAAAGCAAATATTGACTAAAATTTATGACCTAATACACATAAATGGCCTATATTATTCTTTCTTTATTAATTACTGTTTAGTGGCTAATGAAAGCAATGCCATCCGGAAGATTTTTTTTGCGGATTCCTGTATATTACTTATTGCAGACAGACTATATTTTACCAGCCTTTTATACACAATTACTGATTTATGCTGTACAATATTCTGCCTTGATCTCATCCGCTTTACTTCATGACTCGGGCCTCGGGCTCAGAGTTAATGACGTCGCCGTTTCCTTTGAAATTGCATTTCTTTGCGGTATGTTGGTATTAATGAAGTTTTTTATTTTTTAGTACCCATGGGTAAACCGAACTTAAACCGAATATTTTTTTATGAATTTAAAGAAGAAATGTGGATTTGAATGCGGTAAACGATTGACTTAAAATGAATAATAATAATTTCGGGGTTCGATACCTGGGTCCCCTGGTGGTAATGCCCCACTAAGTTTTACCGGGTATTAATATGATAAATATAAATTGTGATTATGGGATATGCATCAACTTTGCGTGGTGGTTCAGACCACAAAATGAACACGCTCTTAGTAACATCCGTTTCATCCCTCCTCATAACATTCCAAGCAAATTTTTTTTCAACTTTCTGTCACTGGTGCCATAAGAAATTACAATACCAATACCTTTAACTCACAACAGAAGGAAATATATTTTACAAAGTGGTAGTAGTGGTTTATCTGTTGTACGTATGATATTTATTTGTAATACCTTATATTATCTTATTTACCTGTTACTTATTTCACAAATACAAATGATTTATTCGTTTTTGCCTATTCACCCACTGTTAATGGCATTTGGATATTAAATTCATTTGCATAATTCAAGACGATAACATTCATTTTACTATTAAATACGTTTTATAATTCGAGTCAATTAAATTCATAATATGAAATATATTACATAATTGGAGTCAGATAAATTCATTAGTATTAAATACATAACCTTATTTCTACCTTATGATCTAAAAATTCTTTATTTGAATAGAATGTGTATTGAAGAAGCCACTTCTTCAATTCCATTTTGAGTTTATTACTCGGGAGTGCCTGTAATGGTTTAGGCGATTTATTAAATATAGCTTTTCCCATAAAATAACAGTTTTTTAGGTAACGCATATTTTTGGGTACTTCACTAAGCACGGGTTTGTCAGAATACCTTATATTTAATTCAGAGTATTCGTTCGAACGCGTTCTGTAAGAGTGCAATTTCATGTTCTGCTTTTAACACGTCGGTTGTCGGCTTAAAATCAACTTGTTTCGATATGTAGGTATTTTGTACTTACATGAGAACTATTATGGTCAGTTTTCTTTAATTTAGGAAATGAAATTATTGTCTATTTGACTAAAATATAGCAATATAAAGAATGCAATATTTGAAGGAATCTTCTTAATATGTTTATATGATATGCTAGTTTTTTTTTAATAAAAAAAGCAACATATTTATATTTTGTAAGTTATAAAAATGACTAACGACGATTATGATAATACAATACAAATATATTTTTTTTGCGCAAATAATTGCGCAAAATAATTTACAATAATTTTTGATGATAACAATAGAACACCATTAGGCGGTCTTGTCACTAAAAGCGATCTCTTCCAGACAACCCACAGCTATGGGACATGTTGATGATGATGATGATGTTATAAAAAAATCATCATCATTGTATCAGCCACAGGACTTCCATTGCTGAACTTCCATTCCATTCCAGAGCTGGTGCCAGACTGGTTAGTCGCTGGATGCAGGTCGCTTCAATCGCTCTGAAAGTTAGAAAAATTACATTTGAAAATTACCCTCATTCCCAAAGATGACTTCCACAGAAAAACGAGCAAGAGATTTACGATTTTAGATCCGCCAAAACAAAGAAAAAATAATTAGATTGAATGTAACGCCGAACATGTCCATGCTTGATATTTCCCTATTAATGAGGCGACGCATTATGTGACCTCTTTGTTTGAGTTAGAAAATATTTATTAGGGATCTCTCAATCTTTCTCACTATTCTCTGGAATAACCGCCTCCGTGGCTCAATGTAAAACAATATTGGGTTTACGATTCGGAGGTCGCGGGTTCGCCAGCGGAGTACATGTTTAAGTACTCGGTTTGGTTGATGGTAGGGCATTTTAAATGTCCGCCTGGCTAGCTACCAATCTAAATGTGCCGCCAAGCAGCAATGTTAATAGCATTGTTGTGTTCCGGTTGTCAGAGATAAGATAGCCAGTCCCCCAAATGTGTTGGGGTTTCCGGGTCAGAACGCTTTCACCTTCGACCTCATCTTCACTTAACATCAGGTGTGATTGAGGTCAAGTACCAGCCCGTTGTGCATAAAAAAAAATTGTCAAGGATGGCAGCGCGTTATATCAATCTCCTTTCCAGAATATAAAATGTAACCGGAGGTAAATTCAGCTGGATATTCACAATTCACTTGCCAAAATCGATTACACTACATAACTATAAGCTGAAAAGCACCGGCTAGCACCATTCGACCACGAGTTTGGCAAATCGATTTGAATATTCATTCGATCCAGAATAGAGTCACCAAACTTTTCTGATTAACTGAGACCTGTCGCATGAGGTAGCTCTTATTTACGTATTAGTTGCTAAGTCAAGTCGATAGTGGTCAAGAAGTTTTGTCTTTTTGTATAATTTTCTAATATCGCTCTTTTGTTTAACTTCTAGTCTATCTACGGATCTATTTTTTTTATAATGATTGACTTGAGTCGCGTCTTACCTGATGGAAAGTGACGATGTGGTCGAAGATGAAGCACGCGATCCCAGTAAATGCCTATTCAGTCTGCTCTTGAAGATCCCAAGGTTGTAGGATTCAGGAAAGACGAATCCGGAAGGGAGTTCCATGCCTTGGCTGTTCGGATGATGAATGACGTAATGCCCTATTTTTTTCCTTTCGGTAAAAAGTTCATCCGGTATATGGATAGAGGATAACTTATATGAACAAAAAATGTCAAGTTATATGGGTACCACATTACTTGATATTACATATAGTGTTCATTACATATACATAAAGTGTTCGGATGATGAATGAAGAGTCGAACTTCTTATTGCGAATGTTCGGTATATTAACTATATACGGGTGGGAACACCACGAGTGGTCTGAAGGTGGAAGGCCGACGGTCTGCACAATCTACACACATTTAAATCTTTAAAGTTTAAAGTTCTCTAGTTAGTTTTTCCTTGTGTTATGTTTATTATTGTTGTGCAATAAAGAAAATTTTGTTTGTTTGTAAAATTTCTATATCCATAACCTTATCGATCATTATAATCAAAAGTATTTTGTTTAAAAAAAAAAATTGTTTATTTCTAATGGTAAAAGGCATAGGATTTGAATATGCTGCCAAAATAACATGTTGACTTTCAATAAGTGATATTTTTGTATCCTACGTTGAATAAAATATTATATATGACAATGTCCCCTTACAGCAGCTACCGATAATTATTGGCTAATCAATACCTAAAGTGTTTTGTGGCTTAGTCTTTAATTTATAAAAAAACGTACGCAAATCAGACATTTCTGAAATAAATCCAGACAAAGAGTAGACACAACGCCGAAGCCGTCAAACACATAAAATCCGTCGTTTTTCGTCCGGCTGTGAAAAGCTTTTACTTTTCCGATATTTTCTTTTTGTTCTGTCTCTCTATCTTATCCTTTTGCCCCCATTACGTATATGGACTTTTCTTAAAAACACAAAGAAACATTATCAACAAACAAAATTCTCTCAACATTTTCACTTTCCCGTGTGAGATTTGGTAAGCCTATTGCCGATGGAAATGGACCGTTCCTTACGATATCGTATGGTTTTACATCGAGTCCAGAATCGATCTGTATTCATGGGAAACGATCCTATTGAGTGCCTATTGCTTATAGCGTTGTAATTTATTCATTACGTGTTCTATTGGGGAGTCGCTTTGATTTCCCTCGTTATGAGAATGTGAGGGAATAATACTTTCGGCTGTATTTTATTTGCTCTTGTTTTTCTTTTGCATTAGTTGACCACCTTATTTGCTACATTTTAACATTATCGGTTTTAGTTAGATACAGATAGCCCGTGAGATTTTAAATAGCAATTGATTCTGTAACTTGAGGTTATAAAACGAATACGGACCAATTACAACAACAATTGTAGTCTACCGAGCAACTTGTGATTGTACATTGCTATTTTCTTTTCTTAGTTTCAGTAGAAGTAGGAAAAAGCGACTGTTAAATAGAATAGGTTATAAGATTCGTATTACGTTGCGAATACACCCGTCGAACTCGGGTATATTTTTTGTTAGATTAAACAGAAAGCTTAGAAAAAATACCATTAGTTGACCTAGGTCTAAGGCGGATGATCTCCATGACCCTCCCGGATCCGCCCTTGTTCTAAGTGCTCCTGTCATGTACGTTGATGGGATGTTGAATATTCGTGTGCTTTGCTTTCAAATCTAAGTCTGCCCCCACAAAGAAAAATGATAAGTAAGATGCAGTCCGATACCGTCAATAAATTGGAGGTTTTGGGTGAGAGCGTTTCCATTCTTCAACCTCATCTTTGATCAGGGAAGCACTTCTTCGTAGCGATTCGTTGACATAAATGCTAATCTATTGTTTTAATAAAAAAAGTACCTCAATAGTGTAGCGATTTCGTAATTAAAATTCAGGCTGAGGCTCGATCTAACATATCCCTGCTGGTAAGTCGGGTCAAGTAATAAGACTGCTGACATCCTTCACGTCAATGTTGAATGTAGTTGGCGTCATTGCCCTTTATTTCACGGCTCATCAATCTTGACTGCGGCATAGCTATAGGTATGTAGCTGTGGTGTAATCAACGCTTGTCGGGAATGCCATTACTGTTTAGATGGCTCTATTGTTCAGGTTTTCTTTTTTGGCAACACTGAAATTGGTGCTTTATAAGGTTTTTATAGTGTGATAGGTCGTGACAAACCCTGTGTATATTTACCTAACAGAATATGGCTTAATAATACTATCACCAAATTACTGATAATTTAAATTATGTCTATGGCGAGGGTAGCAGATTTTCACCATCATTAGTTCGTAAACATCCATTGCAGGGATATTGACCTTCTCTCATATTGAGGGAGTATGGGCCATAGGCCACCATGCTGGCCCAGTTATATGTCAAGCAAGTGGACATATGTCTCCCTATCGAAATAAAATTTGTTAATAAATTACTTTCCACACAGATCCATCTATAAAGTCATCATTATCATCAGCCCGTAAACATCCCACTGCAGGGATATATAGGCCTTCTCTTGTATATGAGGGAGTGTGGGCCATAGTCCATCACGCTGGCCCAATGCGGGTTGGGGACTTCACATCCCTACGAATTTTGTTTAAATTTCTCAGGCATGTAGGTTTCCTCACGATGTTTACCTTCACCGTTTAAGAGCAGTCGGATAAATGCACATAAGTAATTAAATTAAATTTTATAACTCATTGGTACATGGCCTATCTGGGGATCGAACCTGGACCTCCCAAATTGGGTGACTGAATCTCCTCCACTGAGCCACGGACGCTCTTAGTAGATTTTATCATAGACTAATTATTTTTAGGGCAATTCAAATGGTTACCAAGCTGTTAGATTTTATTGCTTCCCGATTTTTTTATGATTGATTAGAAACGCGTTTGATCACAATCTCACCTGGCGGAAAGTGACATTATAACTGAAGATAAAGTACGCGACCCTTTTCACCCTGGGGCTTACAGATCCCAAGATTGTAATTGGTAGTTGCCGTACTTTGGTAGTCCTCATTATATGAACAAAGAACGAAACGTTTAGTGCGAATGTTCTGTGTGACGACAATAAAATTGTGGATATCATCCCCGCGTCAGGTAGTCCGAAGATGGAAAAGGGGCGGTATAATAGTTCCATGCAATTCCAATGCACATTCACCCTTTATCCTATATACATTGAATATTTAGAAAACTCTCGAAGGACTATGATGTCATCCAAATACATCAAGCAGTTGTGTTAAAAGCTAAATTTCTTGGAAACGGCTTAACATGTCCTCCTCGTTTAATCTTTAATATGAAAAAAACCGCATTCAAATTACTAAGATACATCCAGACAAAGGCAAGCATCGCCATCGTGGAGATACGGGGAGGTGGGAGCGCTATCATATGGAACCTCCAACTTATCTGGGGTTCTGGCTATCTTATTTGACAGCCACCATACTGGTATTTAACAGGCGAGCGGCAGATTTGTTTTGTGTGTAACTGTCGCCGGGAATTGGACGAATGGTTGAATTTGAATGTGATTTCTTAAATTAATTCTAGGGAGCCATTAATAGACTGATCTGACTGTAGAAAAAACACAAAAAGGTTATTTTAAAATTTCAATTTAACAATAAAGGGCATAGGTAGTTTTGCTTACCATAATGTGGAAGTATATCCAATTGGATAGTTTCCAACTGCCAAATATTCCACCACATGGCTTCTGCAGTGTGCTATTTCAGGATTTAGTTAAAAATTTAAAACCACTGACCTTTTTTATAACAAGTTTTATAAGACTGCGGTTTGGCAATTTAAAACGACGACTGTTTAGATGACATTTTGAGAATCTATCCCTTGTGTTAACGAAGGTTATTTTATTGCATGCTATATTATATATTTTTGAGCATTGTTGTTTTATACAAAGGCGTTATTATAAATGTTCTGCTATGTTTGAAAATATTTATAAATCAAAAAGTATTATGTGTCGTAGGCATGTGCAGTAGGTTTAATTAGCTATTGAATGCCTAGGCTCGTCGTTATGTATGGCGGACATTTCCTCATTTTTACGAAACTGCGCTGCCCAGAGGTAGTATCCAAAGGAACCTGAGGAAAACATATATAAACATTCGTAAATTTTTCGAATGGGTAATTTAATCGTCTGCCTACGACATATGCAAGTTCATATTAATTTATACATCAGAATAATTTGCATTACACCTGCGACGAATAACAGCAAACTAGTGTGAGGTGTCATTACTAAGCCGACCAATCGGAGCGCGTATCGCGCTAATGAAGTTTTCTCAAGACGTTGATTATAAGCAAAATGCCATTAATAACTGTTGAACCACGTTTTCCGGGCAATACCAACGGCCCGGTCGAAGATCTTCCCTTTTCCTCTTTTTAGATATATTTTCCAAAGGTAACTTGCTCCAAAAATAGTTCCGCCTCTGTAGGGTTCACAAAACGTAGGTCACTGGTTTGATTCTTCGCGAGGTTTATGTTTAGTATTAGAATTGATTGGGTTATGTTCTCCTGGCTCGCTACCTACTATCATCTTATCTAGTCATTAAGCAAGCAATGAGGTTTTGTTGGAAATTCCGGGTTAGTGCGTTTCCACCAACGGCCTATTAAGTACGAGAACTAGTCTGAAATAAGTAATAGTAAGTTTATTTTGGGGCTTAAGACATCCATCTTAAAACGGTGTTATTGAAATAACTTTTAATAGCGTAATTTTCAATTACTCGAACTAACATTATTATTACGAGAATTCGTGTATTTTAAATGTAGCGAAATTCTTATCACAAGGTCTTTATTACGCGTGCATCCATGAATCACATTTAGTTTTCACTCATTACCGCTAGATGTCGCTGATCGATTTTAAAACGCGCTATCGTTTGGAGATTTCGTTTAGTACATATCAACCGATAGACGTTGCTTGCGCCAACACTCGTATTTTAAATGCTATTTTTAGTTTTTTGAATGCCCGCTGCGATCATTCGCGCCAGCGGGCGTAATTATTATTGTAACTTAGTATTATTATTGCATAATAATAACTGTTGATTATCACATGTTTTATTTACTATAGTTTGCAATGTAAGTTTGCCCATTTCAAAATTTGCATACCATTTTTCAAACAGTTGCTGGTATCTGATTGAGGTGAAATTTGGCATATTTATGTAAGTTCAGTGACAATGCAATATTATGGTACCGTCGAGCTGGCCTGATGATGGAGCCGGGATAAAGGGACTAGAACTCCCTGATTGCAAATGGCAAGATAGTCGAATTTGGGCTAGTTTGTTTTGTTGCCCTAATCGCCACGCTGCGGAGGCGGGTTGGCCATCGCAGATTTTTTCGGGGCTCCGCACCAATCACGCTGCTTCATCACTGGTAAAGCACACTGCTGTGCTCACGAAACTCAATCCTTTATAGTCGCCTTTTACGACATCCACCTCACATTTGCCTTCTTTTCCTACTTACACGCCCGATTTCGTTCATTAATTAGTCTGAGGTCCAGGGTACATCTTCTTCAATTTAAGAGCTATGCTCTTGTCGGTGGAGTGATTACTACGTATATAACTGCTATAAAAAAAAGAAAGAAAGCTCTAGACCAGGGTATATAACTGCTATAAAAAAACTGAAACGAGAAATTCTAATCTATATTTTTGTTATGTGTAGAGAAGGTATACTATTACTATACTTCAAACAACTGCAATGTGCACTCAGCCGAAAGGAATATGATTACCACGGAGACGAGTCATTTCTCGTGAAATAAACAAAACACAATACAATACAAATACACTTTATTGCACAACAGAAAAGAAAATACAGTTTCAGAAAAGTGGTAAGAATAGAATGTACAATTTGGTATTTGGAAACACATACTTCAACAAGATTCAAAGAAACGAAGCAGCACCAGAATATTTTTGAAGTTGCTATTTAACAATACCCGAGTCACCTTTCATAAAAGACAGAAAGTTAAGATTGAAACTCATATTTCTGTTTGTGATAATCATCATTTGTCCTAAAGTAAATTATCCTTTCTTATGTTGCCTACAAATGTGGACCTCAGATAAATCGACTGTAGGTAAATCGTCCATTATTAAAATCAACGTTATGTAAATTAATTTTAGTTGAATAACCCATAGATGAATTCACTTTTAGGGAATTCGTTAATTATTTATTACAAACTTCTGTGAAACGAATTTTATGGTATTTTAAACAGTAGGTCTTTTGACCGTAGTTATCTCGAAATGCTAATGTCACAAATAATAATGCCCGCTGGCGCTAATCAGTGCAGTGGACACTCAAAAAATAAGAAATAGGTTTGTGGACTATAAATTATTTAATAATTAATAAATTAAGTAATAGGCTTTCACACTATTAGCTGTCGTGTTATAAAAATATATAAAGTAAGTACCTAGATCGTTCAAAGACTTTACGACACAATTTCCCTTTACCCTTATAAACTACTTCAATTCAAACGAACTTTTTTTTACTGTTATTCCAAAAACAATTTTATGTCCCGTCTCCTTTGAGTGCTAAGTTTTGCGAGGAAATGTATTTGGGCTGTTTAAATTTTTACACTAGGCTTTTTAAATCGTAAAGCAGCTGCAAAAATGGAACCAAGAATTTAGATAACCTACCCAGGTGAGCGAGTTTTCCTTTGTTCTTAGGCATTGTGCGGCCCACTTTTTATTGTCGCGCGATAATTTTGTCGCAGGAAAAAAACCTGCAAATACCGGTTACGTTACGGTTACCAATAAATATACATAGCTAGATAAAGCATTTATTTGTTTCTCCAGGCACACATACATTCAACCAATGACAATGTAGATCGATATAACTTATAGGACTTTTTATCTTATTAGAGTTTGAAAATTACACTTTTACGAGTATGCCAGTATTTTTACAGGAACACAAAGCGTTTGTATTTCGATGGAAAAAGAGGGTGTGGAATGTGTATACTGCAGCTCGGTAAGTGAGACTGCTCCTAATTCTTTGAATAGTAAAGGGAAAGATCACAAGATTATAACATTGAAAACTTAGAAATCTCTTAGACTATGAAATCGTCTAAGTATACTAAGGAACTGAAAAAACTGAACCTATTTTCACCAGACATCGTCAACGATCCATCTCACGAATACCCAAAATAAAACTATTTAAAATCGATTCAGCTGTTTTGGCTCTCATTGCCACAAACAGACAAGACTTATACACCTCAAATGGTGTTATGCTAGCTAATTGTAATTTCCGTATTTTGCCGGAGTAAAACGTAGTCACCATCATCCACAATCATATCAGCCACGCATTGCTTAGGCAAATCCGGACCAAGACTGGACACACTCACTTACCAAGCTGCATGGGGTATGCATTGGACGGCGTTTGCATATTACTCGTATATTTGTTTTTTTTTTAAATATATTTATTCAGAAACACATTGTTTGAAAATCTTAGCTATTAGACGTCTAAGAAAGTGTGTGTTTGTGTGTAGCGTGAATGCGGTCACTTACTATCATTATTTATTAAGAATTTAGTTAAGTTATACATATATCTAACGATATATAAAAAATGTGCGAAAGCAAGTGGACATAATATGTCTCTATTGAAATAAAATTTGTTAAAAAAGTACTTTCCACACAGATCCATCTATAAAGTCATCATCATCATCAACCCGTAAACATCCCACTGTATTGATATATAGGCCTTCACTCGTATATGAGGGAGTATGAGCCCATACTCCACCACGCTGGCCCAATGCGGGTTGGGGACTTCACAAGCCTTTCCTCACGATGTTTTCCTTCACCGTTTTAAGAGCAGTCGGATAAATGCACATAAGTAATTCAATTAAATTTAAAAACTCATTGGTACAGGGCCTGCCTGGAACTCGAACCCGGACTTCCGAAATTGGGAGACCGCGTCTTAACCGCTGAGCCACCCACGCTCTTCTATCTATAAAGTACTTTAACATTTTTTTTTTATGTTTAACTATTAGTCTCTGTGTTATCATTGTTATACTACCAACCTAAATAATATGCCTAAAGAATATTTGGGAACAAGTAATCTGAATCTTTTCCACTGTATTCTGTTTTTACACTATTCTGTATTCTGTTGTACACTATGTATTCAGTTGCATTGAATTGCTAACACTGTGCAGTACGAGTGCACCTGTACTTTGACGTCTCTCCCGAGACTAGTTCATTGTTAAACTCCGGCTATGTTTTCAAACTTTGAAGGTCGTTTCACATTATTCACGAGAGGAAATCTCTGACATGCTCCATATTATACCGGAAAACAAAGTTTGTGCGCTGCTCTGTGTAGTTCTACAGAAATGGTAGAAACATTTGCATTGTGATGATAGTTTGGTGTAGGAGGTGGTTGGTATGAATCCCAATGTTTGTCTAAAGAATATGAACATTTATTTTATTCTCAAGCTGCAAAAACATATATTATGCGTTAATAGTTAATTAGTTTTAAAGATATCACTTAAATAAAGCAGCATTATCATCACATCAGCCGCAGGACGTCCACTACTTAATATGTTAATAGCGGGTGGAAGCGGCCTGCATCCAGTGTTTTCCCGCATCCTGAGGTGTTCGAAATATTTATATATATTTTAATTTGAACTTTTTTTCATGATTTTCTGGATACGCGTTTGACCACAATCTCACCTGATGGAAAGTGACGATGTGGTCGAATTTGAAGCACGCGATCTCAGTAGATGCCTATTCACCCTGCTCTTGAAGATTCCAAGGTTGTAGGATTCAGGAAAGACCGACGCTGTGCTTATTGTCTTATTTTTGATATAGAAAAAATATCTGCCAGGACGATCGTAAATGATAGCCTAAGTTTGCGGTTGACTCCAGTCAACCTCCAGTCAGGGGGATCACCATACGGACCTGACCAGACAAGACACATTTATAAAATTTTTAATGTTCATGGAGTACACCGTATGTGACCTTGTAGCACAGCGCTACGAAGTTACGTTGCCTACGAATATGCTACGCCAGTGTAGGCATGTTCTTTGTCTCTGCCAGAGTTCTCTGCGGTTTAGGTATCGGATACTAGCTTTACGCTTTCGACTTCGTCCGCGTGGATCGCGAAATATAAATTTATCACTAGTGACTTTTTGATTTAGAATTTTTTTATTTATCATAAAACATACAAACATGTTTTGGTAACAAAATATTAAAACTAAATAATAGGTAGCGTTTTTTACAGACTTGGGTTTTACGTCTTTATAAAACATGTAACTAAAAATAGGATCGTTAATACAATGTTGTACAGTATAATAATGATGTCCATAAATTCTACATGCCTTGCATCAGGTCAATATAAAATATAACAATGTAGAAACATATATTTATACATAAAGAAAGAATAAAGAGTTTATATCTAAGTACGTAGGTATGTATAGTGTCTATAGGCTGCAGGTGGAGACAAAGGGGATCCGAGGCAGCAAACGGCCGCGTCCGGGTGACCTATAACTGCAGGTGTCGCTCTGCCACGCTCATGGCGCGGTCTAAGTCACCGACTCACGACAATTGTTTGTGTACATACATCATTATATTAGGTCTTTACCTATGAAATTGGAATTTTTTTTCTTCGTTAATCATATGTAACAACTCCTACTATTCTATAGCTATTTCCAAATTTGTTTTTTATTTGAAAATTGGAATATATTTTCAAGGTTTCACATGAAATATTTTTTTAAAGTCTGGGCTAAATCAGATAATAAAAAAAACTTGAACACAGCTTTTTTCGTGTGCTTCCCATATTATTTCTTAGATTCGCTGAAACTTTTATAAAGCGGTTACTTTTAAAAATTAACATTGCCTATGCTTAACTTAATGTTATCCGATAATAAAATTATTGACTATTAGATTAAGTAATAATAATAATATAAATAGTTTTAATGACATGTTATATTATATACGCTCAGTGCCCTCATAAATTTGCTGTGCCCTAACAGGGCGACTAAGTTATAAGCACCATTTATAATAAGACCATTGTATACACTTAGTTTTGCAAATAAATAATTGAATTGAATTGAATTGAAAATACAAAGTTTAGCTAAATTTTGCCGTTCCCAAAAAAAACCAAAAATGTTTGTATGGAGAAAACAGTCTGAATGAAATTCTTCATACAAAACGCCAATATCATAGGTTTGTAAATTACTGGAACCTTCTTAACTTGAAATTATTTTTATTTATCATTATTTTTTTTTCTATGATCTGCATATTTTGCATCTGTTCCATACTAAAGATACAGTCGATGGAAAAGTGAACGCAGCGAGACTTTGTTATACCTACTGGAAGCTTTTCTGAAATCCTATAATCATGGGATCTTCAAGAGAAGGGTGAACAGGCATTTACTGAGATGAAGATCTGACACAAATCCAGCAATCCGCACTGGGCCCACGTGGTGGATTATGGCCCATACCCTCTCCTAGTGAGAGGAGGCTGTGCCCTAAAAGTGGGGAAGTGTAAAGCTGTTGATGAAGGGTCAACTCGACACGCGGGTGAGGGTTTTGTAAGCATTTTTATGTAGCAGCTCAATCGCTAACCTCTCGTAACTTAACGATAAATGCTAGATTAAGTTTGAACTATCCACTCTTTGCCAGCGTTAATTGCTGAGCGACCCTCTATTGTGCTGACTTCACTTATAGACATTTTAACACGGCATCGAGGAGCGACCGTTTGTGTTTTTTTTTATTTCGTAAATTCTACCTATATGATTAATGTTCCGGCTATTTGAGACAAGATCCACCCACAAATAATTTGGGAACTCTGTGGGTGAGCGCACCTCCGCCTTCTGCCTAGTCTTCACTTAACACCAGGTGTGATTAAGATCATGTGCCCAGTCGTTGTGCATAAAATAGTTGAAAATTTGTCTCGGAAATGTCAGGAATTGCGACAAAACCCTGAAATAGAATATTTTCGCACACATCGGCGTATGGTATATAGTTTTATAGGTACTGATATGAAGGTTCCTAAGTGATTTTATTTATTTAAGTGAATTGGTGAGATAATGAGCTTCGAAGGTCGTTAGCAATATATCCTCAATAATAGTATGACATAAAGAAATGTTTGCGGCCAGTGAAATAAGCACTATGGCCCATAAAACAGAATGTTACTCAAGCAGAGATCTCCGCTTGAGGGCAGTTAAAAGGGACAGCTTTATATGACTTGTATATTGGCATCTCTATATAACTATGCTCAAGCGGAGATCTACGCTTGAGCAACACTGAACTGCGGGCCTATGAGCAGTTATTCAAAGCTTAGGGCAGAAATGGAATTATGCACTTGTTATACATGCCATGGAACCCGTATTGTTAATCCATTTTGAGTTACCATAAGGGTTGCTATATACTATTTATATGAAACTATGCTTTAAAAGGCGGCATCTTATACGGAAAACTTGAATTTTTAACAGCAGACCTTAGTATTCGAAATCAATTTCAATGATGGCTTATATAATATATAAATGACTGGACGACACTGAAAGCAGTTCAAAATAAATTGGATCGTTATTGGTGCTATTGCCATTACGGAGATTAATGATTCGATTTATGAAGTTCACTGGTAAGTCAAAAGTTCCAAAATTACGTTAAATACAGGGTGTTAGGGGGCACGCTTTATGGGGGTGATAGGGTGATAGTTGAAGTCTTGTAGAACATATACAACCAAACTTGCATCATCTTTATTGGACGGTAAAATCTGAGAGAATGTTGACCTTTGTCTTATACTTTTTCTATAGTCAGAGCTGAAGGTCTCTTATACGACTTCAACCCCCAAAACCCTGTATGATAATTACTGTTTAAACATTGCGACTTTAGAGTACATACGTAACTGTCACTGTATTTCTCTGTCATATTACGAATAGTCCCCTTTTTGTCCCGTTTTCCTCAACTCCTGTGTGATAGCACTTCCGCAATTCTATATATCAACGTAACCTAAATGCTACATATTTACACAAGTCTATCATTTTAGTACATGGAGGTGGGACGGGTCTGTATTTTTCACCAAGAAGTCTAGACAATGCGTGACTATAGTGCACGTCCCTTACTTGTCAACTTATTTCATGTTTTATTTATCTAGAATTTAACCTGTACCTGGAAACTATGGCAACCCTCGTAGATCACGAGGGTTTTAGTCCACAATGAAAGAACGAAAATCATGATTCAGTATTTTCCAGTAACGCTGACGTTTGACGTAGATGTATAGCTATATCACTCCACAATGAAGCTGAAATGTTCGTTGGATGGTTGCCAAAGGCTTGATCATCCCTCTTGCTGCGTTCGTAGCCTGCATAGGGTCGTTTGGACGGAATAGATGCTTCGGTGCCACTACTCTTGATGGAGTTTCAAGGATATGTGTATTTTATATATCTCAAGGGGCTACATATCGTAGTCTTAATTTGGCAGCCTATTAAGAGAGTCCATTGATGTTCCGGCGAATATTTAGATTTTTTTTACGGTCAGTTGTTTGTTATATGAGTATTTATAGTTTTATCTTATTTCGAGGATGTGATGATTTTTCAAACTCGTCAGATTTTCTAATTGTCAATTATTCAACTCGTTGGAGGTTCAATGAGAGCCTCAACAAATACTCTTTATTTTTTATAAAATGTATATGTTATATTTTGAGGATGTCAGACTTTCTACTCTTGCACAAAACCAACTGAAGCTACTAGCGATGTGGCTCGGACATGGCGTACATTTTATGATTTATTTGAAAAAAAAAAAAAAAAAAAAATTTTGCAGCTTGTTGATAGTCATACATTAATGGAGATGATTTACTATTTTTAACCGAATACAAAAGTAATCGGTACCCTTTTTTAAGTATTTTCCACGATTTCTTCTATAGTTTGAACCGATTTGGCGGTTCATTTATTTAGGTACTGGATATTTAGGTAAAATAATCTTTATAGTACCGTATACCGTACCTCCACTTTTGGAAAAGCCTTGGCAGTTTACTTCGGTAGTTATTCCTCAGAGGCCGTAACCATAGCTGCAATAATTTGAAGGTTGCCTCTAATTTAGCTTTTGAACTGGGCATCTAAAAAGGTAAAAAGGTCGCATTAGTAATTTATCTTTAAAGGAATTCATTTTGCGATTTCCCAACGGATTCTTAGCAAATTCTCCAATTAAATTAAACACTCGCTCCATCTTATAACAGATTAGTTAGATTGTCAATAAACCAAAATATGTTTTTGCTCCCTGTTCATTACAAGCTTTTATTTAACATACAATATAGATACCCTCCGTATGTATGTGGTGATAGTAAGTATACATTCAGTGTACTAAGTATCGGGAATTTGTCAATAAAACAAAAAATACAAATTATTCATCTAAATTTATTTTATCGCCTTCAAAGTAGGCCCCATCGCTTGCAATACAACATCTCCACCGCTTCACCCAGTCTTCCATACATTTTTCATAGGCTATTTGCGGTATGGCCTTTAGCTCATTCAGCGAATTTTCTTTTATGGCTTCTATCGACTCAAAACGTTTTCCTCGAAGTGGTAATTTTAACTTGGGAAATAAAAAAAAGTCAGACGGAGCCATATCAGGTGAATACGGTGCTAAAAACTCTTTCACTATAATGGCTGTGTGTGATGGTGCATTATCATGGTGCAGCATCCATGAGTTGTGTTGCCACAAATCTGGACGTTTTCGGCGGATACTCTCACGCAAACGCTTCATGACGCCTAAATAATATTCTTTATTCACTGTTTCTCCCTCTGGAAGGAATTCGGAGTGAACCACACCACGGTAGTCAAAAAAAACTGTCAGCATCACCTTGATTTTGGAGCGACTTTGCCGCGGTTTTTTGGGTTTCGGCTCGTTTTCGAGACGCCATTCAGAAGACTGTTGGCTTGTTTGCATGTCGTACTCATAAACCCATGTCTCGTCGCCAGTTATTATACGTTTCATAAAGGTCGGATCCGTAGAAGCTCGGGAAACCATGTCTTCAGCGACATGCTTTCGCTGCGCTTTTTGAACAAAATTGAGCTCTTTTGGAACTAGTCGAGCGGCGACGCGTTTCATGCCTAAAATGTCAATGAGAATGTTGTGGACGGACTTAAAAGATATGTTCACCTCACTAGCCAACTCTCTCAGACTCATACGTCGATTTTCGAGCACTAGCTTCTTGATTCTGTCGATGTTTTCTTTGGTCGTAGCGGTTGAAGGTCTACCAGAACGAGGCAAGTCTACTACTACTTCTCGGCCTTCTTTAAAAGCCTTATACCATTCATAAGCCCTTGTTTTCGATATACACGATTCGCCGTAGGTATTTCGCAACATTTTTAGTGATTCACCACATGAAATATCATTTGAAACACAAAATTTAAGGCACACTCTTTGTTCAACAATATTTTCCATTGTAAAAATCGCCGAGGACTCAAAACTATGACCAACAAAAAGTGTAGTTTAAAACAAATTAAATGACAGATCCCGCTCAAATTTTGCGCGCTAAATCAGTACAGTGCTACCAACATGCAGTAAAAAAATTAGAACGACCTCTTTTACGCGGGTCTTTTTATTGACATATTCCCGATACTTTTTACACAGAGTAGTACACTAAGGCCCGTATTAATAAATCGTTCTTGAGATTGAGGTCACGTCTCAGTCTCAATACTGTTTTTTTTGATACTGTTTTAACATGCAACAGCTTCTCAAGCATCAACTTAATGTCATCTCAATCTTGAGACCGGTTTATTAAACAGGCCTTAGTGTGTATTGGTGATAGTATGAACGGACATACCGTTCAAAATTTGCAAGTCAAATTAGAACCATTTGCTGTTTACCTGAGGAGTTGAAAGTTTGCACACTCGTCCAGTTTTGATGACAATAGAATTATATGATAGACATGAACTGATACTGCAGCCAGAATCGTCTCCTCACGAGGGGAGCTCCTTAACGGTTAATAGCGCGGAATCGAAATTTTACATACACAAAATAATATGTCATAATCATGATGGAGTGTTAAAAGCTTGTTTTTAAAAGTATTTATAATGTAGAACTTTTTTAAAATTATTTGATGTAAATGCCTGTTTTTTTTTATAACTGGATACGCGTCTGACCACAATCTTACCTGATGGAAGTGACGAATTGGTCGAAGATGAAGCACGCGATCTCAGTAAATGCTTATTCACTCTGCTCTTGAAGATCCCAAGGTTGTAGGATTCAGGATTCAAATTTGTTGCTTTGCCGATTCATACTCACTGGGGAGTGTCGGTGAAACAGTAAAAGTTGTCATCCCCACAGGGGCGATCGGCCCAAGAGTTATAGCGGTACAGGGCAACCTGTAACCTTTGTCAGTGTTGCTGGGTTTGTATGTGATTTATTTTTTTCCACATTATGTGTTACATATGTAGCATTTTGTGTTTGATAGATTTATGCGATTTATACCTATTTAATATATTATTACGTATGTTTTCGGTGAAGATAAACATGGAAGTCGTACATTTGGGCGGAATATGAGAATGGCCCCTATGTAAATCTCGCTGTTGATATACGTTTTTGTTTCGTCTCGTTATTTTGGTTTTCGCATTGTTTAAGCATCTTGTGTTTACCTTTAAATGATTGTTCATTTAAACTCAACACTACCTTAACTGTTAAATTATGTATTCGTTTTAGAAAACTTACGCTTCATAATTATTATATACCTACAACAAAATTACGAGTAATCCGTGTTAAGCCTTTTTGAAGTAATTCATTATCACACATTGCTTTGGGGATATCCTTTATCACCGTAGTATTTTTATGGTTGTGTCTTACATGAAAGTTCTGGAGTGGAGGATACGGGACAAGCACACTGAGGGCCTTTAAGTCACCAGAAGACGCTGTAGTCTTTCAAGCGTTTGCTCTGGAAATCAATGGGGGAGGCCTATGTTCAGGAGTGGATGTCCTGCGGCTGATATAATGATGAGTTTGTTATACACAACGACAAAAAACGTCATCAAAAGATGGCAAACAAACACACAAAATATTTTTTATTGCACAGCAATATTATAAGTTATGGCGAACTTACGCATTACCGCATCTCTACCTCTCATCCCACCTTCCTATTTCCCCGAGCTGCGTCATTCGCCGTCGTAGAAAACAGGTGACGTCACTACAGGGAATAAAAAGAGCTACAAAACCTATCAAAATACACCAAAACAGGAAAACAGGGTATCAGACGCGCGTTATTTTGAATAGTGCCATCGTTTCCCCGCGGAAATCGTTAGGCACCGTTTCGGAGGCGTCAGGTGGCATTGTCTCAGACTCGTATAAAATCACTATAACTTACACATTCGGCATCGGAGCCCTGCCATTGTTGCCATAAATCTAGCCTGGAATATTGAATGCGTCTATTTCACGAAACTAGTAAAAAAAGACGTTTCTTTTTTTATGTATTATGATAGTAACAATAAACCCTCTTTGTTCTTTATATTTGAACATCGGTGCTTTTATGGGTCGATTTTGTACTTTTAGGTCTGTATGAACGACACTCAGTCTGAATATTAGTCTCATCTTTGTCTCACCGCATAAATATGAATTTATCTATCCCCTTTTCAATTAGTTTCAAGTAGAGACGATAACTTGAGAATAATAATAAATAAATATTTCGGACACTTACACCAATCATCTAAATAAATGTTCGTATTCATTACACAAACATTTACCCTTTACGGGATTCGTGTATCCTTGTTATGGGATGTTATATTTCCCAAAAAAAATATTTATGTAGTATATCCACCAACTGGTATTTGCAATACAAGTCTAGCTAGTTAGTGTGGAACTAGATGGCGGTGGGTCCAGGGATATTTATTTATCGTATTGCAATTGTGATGGATGACAATACATTTGATACCATCGCGATGATTTGATGATGGAGCCGGGAGAGGGATAAGTGGAACTCTTCAATGGCTATATACTAGTTAAACCCTGGAGTTTTGGCTCATTTGGTTTTTTTTATGCACTATGAGTTAGCACTTGACCTCAATCACACCTGATGTTAAGTGAGGATGAGGTCGAACCGTACAAACCTGGTAATCCTATCTTATTTGGGGGTTTGGCTATCTTAACTCTAACAACCGGTACACTATAATGGTTGTTTGGGGGCAGACTTAGATAAGATGGTGGTGATGGTGTTTGTTTTGGCGACTCTCATCTAGGGCGAGGGCTTGACGATAATTCCGGGAGGTGGATACTGGTTGTTATTGGATAGTAGTAGCCATAGACATAAGCGTATATTTTTAAATAAAATCACCGTCCAAGATCTTGCATATAAATGTTAGACAGTTTAAAGTTGACTTATCTTTAACAGTTCTGCGTGCTGAAGCCAAATCATAAACATCAGTTCTATAGTTATACAGTTTCCGCACCCAAGTCGCCTACGCACTTCCGAATTTCATATCTTGAATTTCCAGTAGTTTCAGCCTTGGAATAGAGACGTGCGGAGTATTTATTCGGGAGTGGGAGCCACAGATTGAAAATATTTATGAAGATCGGGTGTAATATTTTTTTTTTAAGATTTGTCCTCGGCGTTTCCAAAAATGAATTAATAGCTAACACTATATGTTACTAATATTTCTTAGCATGTTTAATTAAATTAATTTGGAGAATTTATTGTGACCATCCTATAAAACTCTTTTTTTTTTTCTTTTTTTTTTAATGCACAACTGGTTGGTACTTGACCTCAATCACACGTGATGTTAAGTGAAGATGAGGTCGAAGGTGGAAGCGTACTGACCCGGAAACCCCAACACATTTGAGGGACTGGCTATCTTATCTCTGACAACCGGAACACAACAATGCTATTAACATTGCAACTCTGCTCAAAACTTTCAAAGATACCTCAATGAATACATTACATTTTATTACTCGTCGTTTTTTGTGCACAGCTTCAATGCTCAGTGATTACTGGAAATGGCAGAAGAAGAATGTAAGTAGCGTTAATGCAGTGCAGATGAGATCATTGAGACAAAGATTGAAAAGTTTTGCTGAGATGATTTCGACATGTGGAGAGGATGAATGAAAGGAGACCAACGAAAGCGATATATGAAGCGATGTGGATGGTAGTGTTGGTAAGGGAAGACCATGGCGAACGTACCATGATCAAATCGGGGACGACTTAAAGAAAGGTCCAGTCAAGAGTAGGTACCCTAATAAACCAAAGATCGTGTATGAATGAAGCCAAAGAGGTGTTTCAGGATTGTAGCGAGTGGAAGTCTGTGGTCTTTGCCTATAAAAATAATACTTTTCTCAAACATGCTTGGAAATTTGAGCATTTTAAATCGTAAATGCTACGCCGTTCAAATACATGCGCGCCGCATCGCCTGGCAAAGTTATATAGAAATCCTTATCTATCATGTTTAGCGTCCAAATAAATTATTATGCCGTGTGATTTAAAAATGGAACTATTTTTTTTACCTCAAGACATGGCAACCACGGAGGATACTTTTGGAACGTTTTATTTAAATTTGGAACTGGCTTGCGAATACAAAACTGTTCGATAAAAAAAAACAAATGAATATTTTGGCGCGTGAAAAATTCATCGTCATTGATTGTATTTGGAATTTTATAATGTGTTGATAATTTGATGAATGACAAAATGTGTTCAAGCGAAGAAGTGAGTGTGATAAACATAATATGTACTACTACTTACTTCGAATATCCGCGTATTATTTGCGAAAATATACAAGCCTTGGCCGCAATCAAGCATTGATGAACTTACGTGTGTTCTTGGACTTCGCCTCGGCCCACATTTACACGTTCGTCCATCAATGCCTCGTTTGTCGGCCGCTACAGTAATATCTATTTATTAACAGACACACGTAACTTCAATATATTTATACTTACATTTTCCATCGTCGTTATATAAAACCCAAGTCTTCGCGGCTCTAATACAAATTGAACAATAATTATCTCCATTATTATTTAGGTCGTATCTCTATTCAGTTATCTAGATATGATAACATCTGAAATTTAAGCTCTATTGTCAACATTGAAAATAGCTGAAGTTCGTCGTCAGTTTGCTCAAGTCGGAAATTTAATCTCCTTGCCCTTTTGTAACTCGCGTCCGAATTGGTATAGTTTTGAAGATTAAAGCGAAATGGTGAAGTTCTCAGTGGCGTTAGTACATTTCTATGAAATATTTAGGTTCCTCAACTATAAAATGGCGGCTTTAGCTACGAGTGCGGTGGCGCAAGTGTAATGCTTTTATAATATCAATAGCGACCCGCCCCGTCTTCACACGGGTGCAATTAGTTTCTATAGGTAAATAGTAGATATAAATATAATATGCATGTGTTATACATATAAATCTTTATTTTATTTGATATCCACAGGGTGTGATATAGTGATATTATTGTTTACTAGCTTTCCGCTGTTAATCCAGGTCCGTCTAAAAACCAAATTTCATCCAAATCCGTCCAGCCGTTTAGACGTGAAGAGGTAACACACTTACAAACACACAAACCTTCGCATTTATAATATTAGTTGGGATAGTTGAGATTAATGGGGATTCAATAACATGTGCTTGTAATGAATTATTAGAAACACATCTTTTTTTTACGCGGGGAAATGCTTTGCGCATACCGCTCGCCTGGGGGACGGCGAGACGGTTATGTGGGATTACCCTCTCTGCAAAACCCCCCGGCGACCTTCCTCGGCAGTAAGGAGGACCTGGGAACACATCGCCCCGAGATGTAGCCGCCCGCGACCCTCAGACGACATGCAGGGGGGCTAGCGAGCGTTGCCGCCCTCCCGACGTCGCCTCCTGCGAGCGGGATCGGCCCTCTCCTGATCCCGCTCTGCGGCCTCCTTCTCGAGCATGACTGCTTCGCAGAAGGAGGCTCCGGCCCTTCAACCCTCCTCGCTCGCCAGCATAGCCGCTACTAATGCTGGCGGGGACAGATCTTGTACGTTTCGGTCGACCAGGTCTCGACGCTCGGACTGCCACGCCGGGCAGTCCTCCAGCGTGTGCTGGGCGGAGTCCTGGTCGGACGCGCAGTGGTGGCACCGTGCCGTCTCCTCCCGTCCGATTCGACTCAGACACTCACCGAACCACCCGCCCGTCGTCGGTGTGCGTTCTGCCGTAGCATTGCGAGCGCTCGGTCCGGCGGGACCCCCTCAGCATCCCGTTCGACAGAGCAGATGCGGTCGTAGACCACGGCGTCCATGTCGGCCAGGATGTCGAAGGGTGGAGTCCGCGCCAGGATCGTCGCCGCCTCGAACGAAATCGTCCGGTAGCCTCGTACGATCCGGATGGCCATCAGCCGCTGCAATTTATTTCCTTGCAGTTTGGTAAACTGCATCAAGCGTATACACTTTATTTGAGTGGCTTTAAATTTAATTTTTCGTTCACAAAACTTTTACAGCTTGCCACATAACAAACAACCCAGTATATTGGGTTGCCTCAGTCTATGAACTAAACGTAACAGTTCTGACAGTTCTGTAAATTGTACGGCTGCCGACTGTTTTATTTATACTTTTGGCTGGCTCGATATCGATTTGTAAGGAGATAGGAGTATATCAGTTCATCAACCGGACGGTGAAATGTGATTCGCTAAAGTGTTTAAATCAAATACAGCAGGTGTTGTATCACAATTTCTAATAGGTAAGAGTCTTTTATAGAGTGTTTCATACACTCTATAACATTACTGGGTGACAGATAAAAATCAAGCCTAATTACAATGTTGTTTCTTTGTAAATTTTATTCTACTTGGTGATAATGTCTATCATGCATGAGGAATCGCTGCCTCTCAAACTCAGAACTCAAACTCAAGCATTTTATTTCAACGTAAGATACATGACATCATTTGTTTAATGCCAATTTAAATCTATTGGAAATAAAAATAGGGCTAAGCATTTTTCGGTCAGTTAGTATGTCCAAGCTACCACCGCTTCGGAAAGGGAAATCATCTGTGGGAAAAGAAGCGGCGCAAGAAACCCACAGGATCATTTTGACCCTCCTGATAATACAGTTTAACTAGTTTCTGAGTCAGGGGTCTACTATTCGAGATGACTTCAAATGTATCCATAACACTAGTTATGGGTTAATGAATAAATGATTATTATTACATGTACAAGGAAAACAAGTCGTGACAAGTACGGGTAGAACGTTAGTACCTCATGTAATAATCATTATATGAGTTACTAACGTTCCATGTTATGTCAATAGTAGGTACTTATGTTAATATGTCAATTTCGGAGATTAAGGCATGCTTTTGGAGTAAAAAATCGGCCAATAGTAGTGTTTCGAATAACACAACCTCAACGAACGTTGATTAAAATGCGTCTGGACTAGGGAAGTGTCGAGCAACTGAAAGAGCAGCCTTATTCACATGTACTTCAACATCATTTCATAACGAGATTTGCTTTCTTTATTTGAATTCTAACAGTCTTCCTTTTTTTGCTCCAGGTTCAGGGAAGTCGTATACGATGATGGGCTCGCCAGGCGCTGACGAAGGAGGCATAATTCCCAGACTCTGTAACGCGTTGTTCGAGAGGATAGCGAAGCAACAGTCGCCGCCAGCGCTTACCTACAAGGCAAGTTACACATAGTTACAGTTAATTCGGCAAAATCGTTGTTCCACGAAGGCGCACGTCAGTATAATTTAAAAAAATACATAAAATTGTAAGGTCGTCCCTCATCTCAAAATTACCACATTTTGACAACCCAATAGTTCTTCATCTCGACACAAGCTAAATAATTGATTTCCTAATTCATGTTTCTTGTATTCTGCGCCTAATTTATATGCAGATCGATGGTGAAAGCATTGAGTTCAAGAAGGTTCCTTTTCGAAATAGGTATACCTACTAAACGTTCGAAGGTAATTTTATGATTCTGGTGCCCTCACGTGAATCAGTTTTGAACAGTGGCTGTGGTTTCCAGGTGGAGGTGTCCTACATGGAGATTTACAACGAGCGCGTGCACGATCTCCTCGACCCAGAGACGACGCGGCGTTCGCTGCGCGTGCGGGAACACGTCGTGCTCGGCCCGTATGTCGACGGGCTCTCGCAGCTTGCTGTCACATCTTTTCAAGTATGTTCAATAGCTCTTTCTCTATAATTTAAAGGTTGTTGGATCTCACTGCGCCCTGAAAAAAAATTCTAAGTACTAACACCGCGCATTGAAACCAAGCTCGTCACCATTCTTCCCTACCCTCCTCTAACGTTTTCACTTCTGTATTATACGGTGTAACTTTTACTTTTTCCTTTCATAGACCTTTATAGCCAGGTTTCGGCCTTTCTCTAGCTCTTCCATCTTTCCTTCAATTATTGTTTTTGTAAAGTCGCCGTGACGGACCAAATGTCCACATTCTTCACTACATATTAAAATGTCGGTCGGAAAGCAATAGAACAGTTTTTGATAAGTATGAGGTCCATTCAGAACTTTCTTTATACTGTTATTTGTTTTTAAACGCTTTATTATACAAAAGAAAGTACATAAAAAACAAAATTACTTAACACTATGCACAAAGGCGGACTTATCCCATAGCGGGATTGGGCGTTCAAACTTAGCTAACTTAACCTGTCTGGAATTTAGAATTAAGTTTTTTTTTTCAAGATGTAACACCATTGCGTCCATGGATATTGTGGAGGGAATTAGGTACTTACAAATTGTCGGAACCGGTGTGAGGAGTGAGCACACAACTATATCTTCATTTTTTTTTATGCTTAAGGGCGTATGTTTTTCGCTCAACAGCAAAATTGTATTATGTGTCTAAAAAAAGGCATACTTGATTATTCATAATCGACCATTAAGTCGTTCATGCCTTACAGACGCAACCTTTTTCGATTACCTACGCAGTTTTTTCACCTGTATTTTCATGATAAACGTTACTTGTAAAGTAATGGAGTTTCATCGCTTTCAAAACCCATTTCCAAGTTACCTAAGTACATAAATATGGAGCTAATGTGTTTCCGAGGCATCAACGGCTAACAACATCGTTTGTTACACCACTTTTCACTCGGCGGCAGGCACGATGGGATCCGCAGACTACGTACGTAATTTACCTGGCCCTTAAGGCTGTTATGACCCATCAACGCACGTCGTATACAGAATTCAAATTGTTCTAGTGTTCATATATTGGGTGATAAAAAGAAATTGGAGTATTCTTCAATTTTATCACCAATGATCTACTTGCTACTGGCTTGTATATATGGTGTGCGTAGTCTCTGTTAACTTGTCAAATCGGATGTGAAGTAAACCTTGTAGTTATATTAGCCAATGTTATTCTAATAGATTTAACACGATTCCTGTCGGCATGCCTTTCAAAATATTAGCATCGGGGCAGGGTGGTGGACTATGACCCATTTTTTTACGAGGGAAGGCCTATATCTGCTGACTTACATATGCATTAGCATGTGACTGACTATTGCATGCATGACTCTTGAATTCATTTTGATACATCTTCTCATATACAATCTGTTTGCTCGCTGTCTCACTTTAATACACCGAATAGTGGCACATTGTAAGCTACGCGAAGCCCAGCTTTAACCTGTATCATAAGGCGTATGAAGCTTGATAGTAGGAGTGAACGAAAGCCGGGGAAACGCCCAAAGATCTCAATTGAGTCGAAGTAACTTGGCGAAAATAAGAATAGAATAGAACCTTTTATTGTGATAAAAAGTATCTTTTGTCTTCTTCCAGGACAATTTCTACCTATGTGTGAAATAGACACATGCCTCTTGCCGTGGTTGAGCAACCAACATCCATACTTTCGTATATAGAGTGGTACTACTTCTGCTACGTATAAGCACGCTTCCCCACTGGTTACTCTTACCCTCACCCATACATATTCATCATATCAGCCGCAGGACGTCCACTGCGGGACATAGGCCTCCCCCATAGGCTTCCACATCATAAAGGTGTTCTTGTCATTTAACCGTGTACCTCCTTCTCAGTTTTGTTTGCTTGCAAAGACCGGTTAATTGTATCGTACTTCCAATCCGATTTACTGATGACGTCGATAATAAATTATAATTATCTATAATTATTTCTTTAGTTGGTAGTATCGTGCATCCTACCTGTTTTTCTACCTACAAATGTCCCATAGCTGTGGGTTGTCTGGATGAGATCGCTTTTAGTGATAAGACCGCCCAATTGTGTTCTATTGTTATCATCAAAAATTATTGTAAATAATTTTGCGCAATAAAGAGTATTTGTATTGGATTGTATAAATAAGCGATGCCACTGAGCGACAGAAATCCCATAAATTTATTCTGTCACGAGGCTATATCCTCACACACATGATCCACAGCAGTATATTAGGTACAGTAATATCCATCCATCTCATTGGGTTGAAAAGGGGCAGCCATTTTGGAGCCCTAATTGCAATCCTCTGTCGCTCATTACGCCGGCGGATCATTGCCGTAGATTAAATTTTCATTGTTCAGGATTACGTTGGATTATGAAGTTTTTACTACTGTAATTTAAAAGATTGAGTTGTCGGTTTATATAGTTGTAAAATTGCTTTTTGTCAGTAACAATAGAAAGAAATTATCTTTCTTTCTTTTTATTGATTTTGACCTTGTTCTAATTCTCTATAATTTTGACATTCATTTGAAGTTTTTACATTAATTTTGTAATATTGTAAATTTTTAAACATTCCTTGCGAGTTGGGTTATTTAAAATTGTATAATTAATTAATAATAGGTAGTTATAATTAGATATAATTCGTTATGCATGCTCAAAAGGCAGAATGTAATGGGCCTTATTTTTAATACGAAAACATCCTTGTTCTGGCAAAATAAATAATTTGAATTTGAAAAGATTGGTACTTGTATATATTAAAAACTTGAAAATGCTGCCCAACAATCTAAAATAAATTGTTGTATTAAGTTTCTCCAAGAAATAAATTTCCTGGTCAACGTTGAATGTACTCCCACACATGCATGCGTAAAAACCACGACCCTTATCTCAAAAGGGATAGTTAGCGATATCCCAAACATTAGCGTTTGCGTGTTCCAAACATTAAAAATTTAATTCTGTGTCCACGGTTCACATTTCGAAATATACAGGAATATACACGTGACAGTGTGCCCATGGCCGTTTAAACGTACAAATCCTTAAATGTTTTTTTTTGGTGTGAAGTTCCTTAGTCGCTTTTTACGACACCCATGGGAAGAGACGGGTTGGTTCTATTCTTAATATTTTCCGAAATCACACAGCACTCTATCCTTTTAGTATTTACAAAATCTTACAAGCTTGGGATGCTCAACAGCTGGGTGAATAGACATCTACTGAGATCGCGTGCTTCATCTTCGTGCATTTCTCACTTTCCAAAACGTGAGATTGCGGTCAAACGCGTCTCCCGTCAATAAAAAAAAAAGTATCTGTTTAGTCACATGGCTATAACCAAGTATCACAGTTTTTGTAAGGTTGTTTCTAAATAATAGCCAATTACATTATACCTAGATCATTTGAAGTTCCAAATCGTTGTTCTTTCAAAGTTATACTATAAATTATAAAAGATATACATCTTCAAAGATACTTGTTACATAATGAAAGTAAGTAAATTTAGAATTCGAAATAACTTCCCAACGGGAGCAGGAGTCGGCAAATTAAGATATTGTTTATGTAAACTCCCAGAGCTCGTTGTAGGAATTTAGTTTCTAAAAATAATTCTTTATAGTAGATGTACCTAATGGTCGTTTTCGTCCAGATTGGCTGTTTGGACGGATTCGTTTTTGGGTAACTGATGCCATTATTTCTGATTCTGCCTGCTCTGGTTTCGTATCGACTTTTTTCCGCCGGCCTTTTGGTATTTTGTGAGCTCTGATCAAAGTTCAATATCACTGAACATAATTTTGCCAATTGAAATTCCAAAGCATGGAATTCTCTTCTGGCATCAGGTTTTACAATCATGGAGTCTACAAGCATAAGCATTTATTGAGATTGCGTGCTTCATCTTTGAACTACATCGTCACTGTCTGACGGTGTGATGTTTCTGTCGGTGAAATTGTGATCAGACGCATTCCAGTCAATTACAAAAAATTAGCTATTATGCAGACCTGCAGTGATGTGCTTGCTTATAGATTAGATAATTTTGGTAATCAAATGTCTGTCGGTAAGTAGCAATGTGTTGAGATAAGGTAGTACCCCAAATAAGTTGAGGGTTGTGGGTGAACGCGACTCTACTCGTTCATTTAAATAATAATTGTGTTATTCTTCCAAATTCATACACCATCAACTACCAACGACGAGAACCAATACAATTCAGATCATTTTTTTAAAATATCTCAGTGCTAAACTTTTTGAACCAGGGGTGTTCATAACCTTAAACTGCAGTTCATAATTGGATATAACTATGATAGACAAGGACAGCATTCTTTAGTCCCTTCCTAGATTAGCGTATGGTACAAGCCGGCACGTGTCGCTATCTCGCATAAAAAATTTGATATTCGAATCACACGCGGCTCGTAAAATCTTCAACTAAGACAATGAAAGGGAACAAGCAATCGAGTAAAAGCCAATCTTGACAGTGGCAACATTATTTATAGCATTAGCGCTGTCCTCACGTTAAGTTTGATTTCTTTCTGCTGACCTATCCAAACACTCAATGAAATTGAGTATGTTTAAAGGTTGTGGGGTGTTCGTAGGAGTGGACTTGTCTCTTTGGGAACCGATTTTAGCGCACTTGACATTTCAATGTCCATAGACTTATATGTCCATCACATTGAAATGTCGAGTTCAGAGTACCACTGCCGTTGTTCCTAAATTATAGGAGTCATAGTTGGCGGGATCTTGTCTCACCTCATTTCAAATACGGAGGTTGCACATCAATGGCCTAAAACGTTGGGCATAAGTGTCTGCCATGCGAATTTTAAGGTTTTTATCACTCGATATCTCTGTGATAGATTTTTTTTAGATAGCCTTTTAATTTTCGACGTTATTTCATTTATACAGTCTTTGGTTTCTCGATCGGCAGTGTTATTGGTACCGAGCTCGTGAATGTACAACCAACTTTGCATCGAAATTAGAGATTTTCTCGAGTGATTAGCCCTCCAAAGCTCGCATTTAATGCTCAACGGATTAGGGCTTGACCTCAATCCAGACTGATGGTGTAAATGAAAATGAAGCCGTAGGTGGAAGCGCGCTCACTCGGAAACCCTAACTCGTGTGGAGGATGGGTCGTCTTATCTCAAACAGCCAGAACACAACAATGCTATCAATATTGCTGCATGGCAGCAGACTTGGACAAGATGGTGGTATCTGGTCAAGGGGACATTTAAAGTGCCCTTCCACTAACTAAAAATTGCATAACCTCCGCATTTGAAGTCAGACATATTGTTAACCTGTTGTGGTTCATTATTTTGATACACAGAAACATTTCTGATGCCTTTACAACAGCAACATTGTAAAGGCACCAGAAATGTTTCTGTTTATCAAAGTAGTGAACCACAAAGAAAGCACTTGTAAATATTGCTTGCCGGCGGCAATCCCTGTTAACAAGCCAGATCTGTCAGATCTGCGTCCAAACATCTCAATTCCGCAGAGTTAGGGCACCTATTCTATATTCAGCCTGAGATTTCACAAGGTGATTTGTGAGCACCGTTGTAAGTCCGTTCTAGAGACGTGTTCTCCCGTTCGTGAGGCTATATTTTTTTGATGCGACATGTAACAAACAAGGTTTTTTTGTAAAATATTTTCGGTATTTTTATTGCACTGCATCAGGGGAGCAATGTTGAGTATAGATAGGTATGTGTGGATATGAATGGCTTGATGGATTCGTCTTAATTGTGGAAGTACTTAGGATATATAGGAAAAATAAATATGGCCGCCGTCAGCCGCCTTTTAGGGTAGCAAATGAAAGGTCTTGCTTAGAAGAGCTTACATAAGATTGCGGTCGGTGCAGTGCAAGAGGTTCTAGCAAATTTTACTCAAACAAAACATTCCCAGTATTCCAATCCAATCCCAAGATTGTAGGTTTTCGGAAAAACTTCTTAATATATACCCTACAATCTTGAGATTTTCAAAATTAGGGTGAATAGGCATTTACGGAAACCCCTTGCTTCATCTTCGACCACATCGTCACTTTCGTGAAATTGCAGTCTCATAGAATTTCGATTTATGTTTTTATTATTATGTTAAAACTTGACAGGTATCACGTTTAGGCGACAGTCACGACGTTGATAAACAAGAAACAAATTCTCCCATCTCCAAATAAATTATTTATGGTAAACGCTCTGGACTCTGACATACAAATAGAAAGCCTATCGATAAGTCCAATGTTTTAATATTAATGAGGAATATTTCAATAAGCGGGTTAGTGGGAATTTGATTCATGTCCCAGCCTTCCCGGAATACATTATTAATGGACTTTAGGTCGCTCCTGTCACAGTTACTTTTGTAAACAGTAACACTAGGTACTTCATAAAATTTTTTTTTGCTTTTCCCGTATCCTTCATCTGCGAACCTAAGGTTGATCTCACACTGCATTTTACACTGGAATGTGGTGAGGATCTACGTTTTAAGCGTTTCATGCTATTTGTATGAAAATCTGCGTTGCATGACGTATGGAGATATATATACCTATATTTCGCCTAGAAGATTCGGTCGTGCAAGTATATGCGAGGCGAGCTTCCCCCGAGTCTATTTGTTTTGGTTCAGTACCATTGATTAAAGTTATGTCTCATTACTTTTGAACTCTGCTTCGTTTTGAGGTCATATTTATATTCATATATTTATTGCATTCATATGGTTAGTTTATAAAGGTCTTAATATCTATATTAGTATCACATATGAAACCCTGTAAGGGCACTGCAAAATTAGGCATATACCAAAATAAAATTTAGCTAATTAATAACAATTTTAGTACGTAAGATTGAGGTATGGCGAGCGAGATATCCACTTCTAAGATAGGTCTTACAGAGGGCGGCCTTTTTGATTTTTTGTATGCATTTTCATCCCAATTTTGTAAGTTGCAACATTCTCTTAGTGATTTTACAATAAAGGATACAGGTGAAATTTATAGCACTTTCTATCAATATTTTTTTTTTGCTTTTGCAAACTATACTACTAAGGCCGCATTTTGTAACGCGAATCATAACGGAATGCGAGTTGGTCATCGCCGCATTTTTATGCTTTCGGGAGGGATAACGCTGCTGCTCAAGATATGACCAATTTACGTTATTTACCCAGATGAATACCTGTATCTATGCGATCCAATTATTTTTGAAACACATGATACCATGTTGGCCTACCGCTTGCCTAAGATGCTTGGCTCTCCTGTGATGGATTACAGACACAGGCATCGGGCTGACGATTTATTTTCGTTTCCTATGCGTAATTTCATCCTGTATTCTCAGCTTCATTTCAAAAGCGTCACATTACCTTATGTAGGTCGAAACGGCCTCTACCTTTAGATTCGGGGCTGGGACACGAAACGAGGGTTTTCGTATGCTAAGTGAATAAAAAGTTGACTGTGCGTGCGACGATGCCTTGTCGGCACGCGTGTTGGAAATCGATTCGATTATTTAGTTTCTTTTGAATCCGCTCTGAAAAAACAATTTTACCGAACTAATTTGGTTAGAGTAACTTTGTTCATTGTTAATCTAACTTTGCATACAATCAATAAACCGGAATTTATGATTAATGAAACGGAACTTTGCATAATGCAACAAATAACATTGTTACCCTAACCTTAAGAGTTACTTTCCTGCGTTACAGGTAACAAAATATTTGTTACAATTTTCTCAATATTTCTTTCATTGTATTGCGGGATATTTCTGCCAGGGTCAGGGCGTACGGGTAGATACATGAGTGGTTTCTGTTTTATCCGTTTGTTCCTGGAAAGAGTACCTACCATTGTATGTACCGTGTCACCTCCTGTAGTCTAAACGTATCGATCAAAAATGTCTCCTAGTGTGTCTACTGCTATCATTATTGTGACAAAATGCCAAACATCTTTGGCATCATTGCCTACTTATTACATTGCACGCGGATTTAAAGTTGAGTTTAAAATGTTGTTAAAAAGGTCGCTTCACTCTTCGCTCTACTGCGAGTACTCCGACAGTGTCATACAGCTTCGGACATAAATCTCCTAGCTGTTAACAAGTCCAGCTGCACATTATATTTGCACTAGCATATTTAACGCCGACTTTCTTTTCTAAACCCTGAGCTCATCAAACTGTCAAAATAAATTGCTTTAGCATGTTCGAAGTGATCTTAGAAATATGCCATAAAATGTCTGTCACCACGAGAATCCATTATCCCGGTATCCACCCCATTTTCCGGTAATTTGCGTTGCCATCAACCTAATGCGGCCTTATTTACTTGTTTGTGAACGTAGCTTCCAGATGTAATTACGTAATGTATAAGGTGTAATGCAATTATTTCCTTAATACGCGTGGTATTGTTGTGCAGTATTTTGTCAGACGCAAACAAAACTTATTACCCAATACGAGTATATCTTCATACAATTGCCCGTATTTTTTTTTGTAACACCAAAAATTAATGTGGGAAAATATAAAGTAAGTAATATGTAAGGTCAGTATTGACATATTCTGTCCCGTTGTCGCTCCTCAACACTTTTATTTTTAATCCCTTTTCTCGCTCCACTAGGGATTTGAAAATATGAAATTTATCCTTTACTTCAGCTTTTGAAGAAATAAAGAATGCAAAGATCATACGAGTAAAGTCATCTATGAAAAATAAGACATATTTACTTCCTTGAAAAGACGTCTCTGATAATGTACAAACGTCAGTATGGACAAGTTCTAAAACTGAAGTTGCCCTTTTATACGGAATCCTTTTGAAAGGCTTCCGACTCAGTTTTCCTTCTACACAGGCCACACATGGTTCCTTGTCAACTGTTGAATAATCTATGCCTACTACCTGGTCCTTTTTTAAGCGATCCATCCCAATGCGGCATAGGTGACCTAAACGTTTATGCCAGAGTTGATACCTGGACACGTCAGAGTGCACATCAAAAGCAGATAATTGACGTGGTACATTGACTGTACAATCTAAAGAATACAGCCCACCACAGATCGAACCATGTAGCAAAGAAATACCTGTACAAGAAAAAACACTAGAGTTATAAAAGTTACAACCAGATTTATCAAAAACCACACAAAAACCGTTATCAACTGCTTTCTTTACTGAAATAAGATTAGCGTTCAAATTAGGTACATGAACAACGTCACTAATCTTCGTAACCTCATCACACATCGTAATAGAAATATCGCCAACGCCTTCACTGGATAACACCTCTCCATTAGCAATTGTCACTTTGCCGGTGGGATATCCTTTCACGTTCTCCATCCATTCTCGTCTTGAAGTCATATGGGCCGACGCCCCAGAATCTATGTACCATTTAGTACTCTCCACGTCACCAATGACATTCAACGCACTTAAAGAGTTTCTATGATTCTCAGATTTCTTTTTCTTGTCCTTCTTATGGGGACAGTCTGGACTCTTATGGCCTGGCTCCCGACAGTCGTAACAGATAATCTGTTTCTCAGTTTTTGATGAAGATGGCTTAGATTTCTGATTAGTCCGTGTTTTCAGGGCAGTATCCGGGTTATTCTCCTTTGGTTTATTCAATTCATTCAACAATTTCGTCTTTATCAAGTCAACAGTAATTTCTACATTTGAGTTCTCCAATGCCATAACAAGAGGGGCATACTGTGGAGACAAACCTCCAAGAAGAATAGCAGCGATTGAAGCATCTTCTATGATCTTGCCAATATCGGCAAGGTCCTGGACTGTTGACATAACAGCATTAATGTACATTTCTATATCGTTTAAATCATCTAGACAGTACCTGTACAACTTCCGTTCGAGGCTTATTCTTCGTCCTAAGCCTTTGTCTTCATACGCAGAGGACAAGGCTTTCCACGCAGCTTTAGCCGTTTCACAAGGTCTGAGAAGGGTGATTGCCATACCATCAACTGTGAGACAAATTTTCGATAACGCAATCTGATCGTCACGCAACTTTTTCTCAGCGGTAATTTGACTACCTTCAGGGTATCCGGCAACAGTTTCCCATAAGTTTTCGTGTATTAGGTACATACGCATCTTGAATTTCCAAACACCAAAACCGTCTCTGTTTACTAGCGGTTTTATTACAGAAATTGAACTTGACATTATTTCACAGCTAATATGTCAAAGACGAAAAAATGATATTTAACACGTGCATGTAAAAGATATTTGTTGAAAGTCGCGAAAATTATAATTTCGCTTATTTTTCATTTTTTCGTCTTTGACATATTAGCTGTGAAATAATGTCAAGTTCAATTTCTGCAATAAAATCGCTAGTAAACAGAGACGGTTTTGGTGTTTGGAAATTCAAGATGCGTATGTACCTAATACACGAAAATTTATGGGAAACTGTTGCCGGATACCCTGAAGGTAGTCAAATTACCGCTGAGAAAAGGTTGCGTGACGATCAGATTGCGTTATGGAAAATTTGTCTCACAGTTGATGGTATGGCAATCACCCTTCTCAGACCTTGTGAAACGGCTAAAGCTGCGTGGAAAGCCTTGTCCTCTGCGTATGAAGACAAAGGCTTAGGACGAAGAATAAGCCTCGAACGGAAGTTGTACAGGTACTGTCTAGATGATTTCAACGATATAGAAATGTACATTAATGCTGTTATGTCAACAGTCCAGGACCTTGCCGATATCGGCAAGATCATAGAAGATGCTTCAATCGCAGCTATTCTTCTTGGAGGTTTGTCTCCACAGTATGCCCCTCTTGTTATGGCATTGGAGAACTCAAATGTAGAAATTACTGTTGACTTGATAAAGACGAAATTGTTGAATGAATTGAATAAACCAAAGGAGAATAACCAGGATACTGCCCTGAAAACACGGACTAATCAGAAATCTAAGCCATCTTCATCAAAAACTAAGAAACAGATTATCTGTTACGACTGTCGGGAGCCAGGCCATAAGAGTCCAGACTGTCCCCATAAGAAGGACAAGAAAAAGAAATCTGAGAATCATAGAAACTCTTTAAGTGCGTTGAATGTCATTGGTGACGTGGAGAGTACTAAATGGTACATAGATTCTGGGGCGTCGGCCCATATGACTTCAAGACGAGAATGGATGGAGAACGTGAAAGGATATCCCACAGGCAAAGTGACAATTGCTAATGGAGAGGTGTTATCCAGTGAAGGCGTTGGCGATATTTCTATTACGATGTGTGATGAGGTTACGAAGATTAGTGACGTTGTTCATGTACCTAATTTGAACGCTAATCTTATTTCAGTAAAGAAAGCAGTTGATAACGGTTTTTGTGTGGTTTTTGATAAATCTGGTTGTAACTTTTATAACTCTAGTGTTTTTTCTTGTACAGGTATTTCTTTGCTACATGGTTCGATCTGTGGTGGGCTGTATTCTTTAGATTGTACAGTCAATGTACCACGTCAATTATCTGCTTTTGATGTGCACTCTGACGTGTCCAGGTATCAACTCTGGCATAAACGTTTAGGTCACCTATGCCGCATTGGGATGGATCGCTTAAAAAAGGACCAGGTAGTAGGCATAGATTATTCAACAGTTGACAAGGAACCATGTGTGGCCTGTGTAGAAGGAAAACTGAGTCGGAAGCCTTTCAAAAGGATTCCGTATAAAAGGGCAACGTCAGTTTTAGAACTTGTCCATACTGACGTTTGTACATTATCAGAGACGTCTTTTCAAGGAAGTAAATATGTCTTATTTTTCATAGATGACTTTACTCGTATGATCTTTGCATTCTTTATTTCTTCAAAAGTTGAAGTAAAGGATAAATTTCGTATTTTCAAATCCCTAGTGGAGCGAGAAAAGGGATTAAAAATAAAAGTGTTGAGGAGCGACAACGGGACAGAATATGTCAATACTGACCTTACAAATTACTTACAGATGGAAGGAATTCAGCATCAGACGACAGTGCCCTATAGTCCGCAGCAAAACTCCATCGCTGAAAGGATCAACAGAACGATCATAGAGAAGGCTAGGTCTATGCTCTCTGGCAGTTCTCTTTCTCCAGCATATTGGCAAGATGCGACGGAAACTGCAGTCTATCTTAAAAATAGGACTCCTCACCGTGCTCTCGAAGGTAAGACTTCTTTTGAGCTGTGGTATGGTAAACAGCCGAACCTATCACACTTAAGAGTCTTTGGATGTCGAGCTCTGATTCATGTTCCCGATTGTAATCGGAAGAAGTTGGACGTGAAGGCAACCGAGCATATTTTTGTTGGCTATTCTGACGATCCCAATAGTTATTACTTCCGAGATGCAAAATATCCTAGACGACTTGTCAAAAGTAGGGACGTGGTTTTCTTTGAAGACACTTTCCGGGATTTAGAGGAAAAAGGAAAGGGTGTCAAATACCAGTTAGCGCCTGGTGCGCTAAAACCGGCACGTGTACCCTTATTTCTTAGTCCTCAATCACGGGTGGATGTGCCACAACCGGCACGTTTACCTTTATGTTCACAGATCGACTCTACAACAAATAGTAGAGAGGATCCGATACCTGGACCAAGTATTGTTGCCGACTTTGAGCCGAGTCAACTTGGGTTTGCCCCGTCACCAGAACAATTAGAAGAAAGTGATTCTGATGTTGAGGTTGCAGAACCACGCTATAATCTGAGACCTAGAAAAATCCACAATACTGCCGCCAACTGTGTTTGTATGCAGACTATATCCTCTCAAATGGATGAACCGACTACTTATCAACAAGCGGTGAATGCAGTAGATAGAGATAATTGGTATCATGCTATGAGAGATGAATACCAGGCCTTGCTGGAAAAGAAAACGTGGATTCTGGTGAATAGGCCAGATAAGAAGGTTATACCATGCAAATGGGTTTACAAATTAAAAAAGAATGCCCATGGCGATATAATCAAATATAAAGCTAGACTTGTCGCGAAAGGCTATAATCAAGTTCATGGTGTCGATTACTATGAAACCTTCGCTCCGGTAATTCGGAATTCCTCCTTACGCGTTTTGATTGCTTTAGCAGCAGAAATGGGCCTGAAGATGCGACACTTAGACGTCGACACCGCCTTTTTAAATGGCGATCTTCAAGAAGAAGTCTACATGGACCAGCCTCCGGGTTTTAAGAGCAAAGGTGACGAAGATAAAGTGTGTCTGTTGCAAAAGTCCCTGTATGGCTTAAAACAGGCTCCTCGCGCGTGGAATATTAAGCTCAATGAAGTGTTGAGTAAAATAGGTTTTATTAGATTACCTACTGAACCATGCGTATATAAAAAACTCCTTGGTTCAGAATTAATCCTGTTAGCAGTCTATGTGGATGACATCATTGTTTTTTACCAGAATGAAAAGTCATTCGACGCTGTCAAGTGTGACTTACAAAAATATTTTACATTAAAAGATTTAGGTCCACTGAAATATTATCTGGGATTAAATATCTCAACGGAAAATGGTGAAATACGAGTCAATCAAAAGTCATATATTGAATTCCTACTAGAAAAATTCAATTTAGGGCAGGCAAAAGAGTACGACACTCCCTTGGCGAATAGCAAAATAGGTGCTCTTCAGGATTCGGATTGTAAGAATAATCATTATGCCTATCTGAATTTAATAGGTTGTCTAATGTACCTTGCTGTCAATACTCGACCTGATATTGCTTTTGCTGTTAGCTACCTTAGTCAGTATAACAACAAATATAACAGCACGCATTGGGTGGCAGCGAAACGAGTACTTCAGTACCTAAAAGGCACTATAGATCATTCTATTATTTATAAGAAGACAGGAGAACTTCTCGTAGGTTATACGGACGCGGATTTTGCAAACTGTGTGCATGATCGTCGTTCCTACACAGGTTATTGCTTCAAACTGGCAAATGGACCTGTCTCGTGGGCATCGAAGAAGCAGCCTACAGTGGCGCTGTCTTCTACCGAAGCCGAGTACATGGCGTTGACTGATGCTGCGAAAGAGGCTATTTACTTACGTCGTTTGATATCCGAGGTATGTGATATTAAATATCCTAGTATAACCATTTGCAGTGACAGTCAGAGTGCGCAGAACTTAGCTCATAATCCTATACACCACGGCAGATCGAAACATATTGATGTTAGGTACCATTTTATTCGCGAAAAGGTATCTGAAAATGTGATTGTGCTTCAATACACTAAGTCCAGTGACCTGTTAGCTGACGTGTTGACAAAATGTCTTGGGAAAGTTGCACATCAAAGGTCGTGAAGGCAACCGAGCATATTTTTGTTGGCTATTCTGACGATCCCAATAGTTATTACTTCCGAGATGCAAAATATCCTAGACGACTTGTCAAAAGTAGGGACGTGGTTTTCTTTGAAGACACTTTCCGGGATTTAGAGGAAAAAGGAAAGGGTGTCAAATACCAGTTAGCGCCTGGTGCGCTCAAACCGGCACGTGTACCCTTATTCCTTAGTCCTCAATCACGGGTGGATGTGCCACAACCGGCACGTTTACCTTTATGTTCACAGATCGACTCTACAACAAATAGTAGAGAGGATCCGATACCTGGACCAAGTATTGTTGCCGACTTTGAGCCGAGTCAACTTGGGTTTGCCCCGTCACCAGAACAATTAGAAGAAAGTGATTCTGATGTTGAGGTTGCAGAACCACGCTATAATCTGAGACCTAGAAAAATCCACAATACTGCCGCCAACTGTGTTTGTATGCAGACTATATCCTCTCAAATGGATGAACCGACTACTTATCAACAAGCGGTGAATGCAGTAGATAGAGATAATTGGTATCATGCTATGAGAGATGAATACCAGGCCTTGCTGGAAAAGAAAACGTGGATTCTGGTGAATAGGCCAGATAAGAAGGTTATACCATGCAAATGGGTTTACAAATTAAAAAGGAATGCCCATGGCGATATAATCAAATATAAAGCTAGACTTGTCGCGAAAGGCTATAATCAAGTTCATGGTGTCGATTACTATGAAACCTTCGCTCCGGTAATTCGGAATTCCTCCTTACGCGTTTTGATTGCTTTAGCAGCAGAAATGGGCCTGAAGATGCGACACTTAGACGTCGACACCGCCTTTTTAAATGGCGATCTTCAAGAAGAAGTCTACATGGACCAGCCTCCGGGTTTTAAGAGCAAAGGTGACGAAGATAAAGTGTGTCTGTTGCAAAAGTCCCTGTATGGCTTAAAACAGGCTCCTCGCGCGTGGAATATTAAGCTCAATGAAGTGTTGAGTAAAATAGGTTTTATTAGATTACCTACCGAACCATGCGTATATAAAAAACTCCTTGGTTCAGAATTAATCCTGTTAGCAGTCTATGTGGATGACATCATTGTTTATTACCAGAATGAAAAGTCATTCGACGCTGTCAAGAGTGACTTACTAAAATATTTTACATTAAAAGATTTAGGTCCACTGAAATATTATCTGGGATTAAATATCTCAACGGAAAATGGTGAAATACGAGTCAATCAAAAGTCATATATTGAATTCCTACTAGAAAAATTCAATTTAGGGCAGGCAAAAGAGTACGACACTCCCTTGGCGAATAGCAAAATAGGTGCTCTTCAGGATTCGGATTGTAAGAATAATCATTATGCCTATCTGAATTTAATAGGTTGTCTAATGTACCTTGCTGTCAATACTCGACCTGATATTGCTTTTGCTGTTAGCTATCTTAGTCAGTATAACAACAAATATAACAGCACGCATTGGGTGGCAGCGAAACGAGTACTTCAGTACCTAAAAGGCACTATAGATCATTCTATTATTTATAAGAAGACAGGAGAACTTCTCGTAGGTTATACGGACGCGGATTTTGCGAACTGTGTGCATGATCGTCGTTCCTACACAGGTTATTGCTTCAAACTGGCAAATGGACCTGTCTCGTGGGCATCGAAGAAGCAGCCTACAGTGGCGCTGTCTTCTACCGAAGCCGAGTACATGGTGTTGACTGATGCTGCGAAAGAGGCTATTTACTTACGTCGTTTGATATCCGAGGTATGTGATATTAAATATCCTAGTATAACCATTTGCAGTGACAGTCAGAGTGCGCAGAACTTAGCTCATAATCCTATACACCACGGCAGATCGAAACATATTGATGTTAGGTACCATTTTATTCGCGAAAAGGTATCTGAAAATGTGATTGTGCTTCAATACACTAAGTCCAGTGACCTGTTAGCTGACGTGTTGACAAAATGTCTTGGGAAAGTTGCACATCAAAGGTGTATCAATAGTATAGGTTTAGTTAAGGCGTAGTTACTTTATGTTACAATGTTTTTCTATATGTTACAGTGTTTGTTTGTTATTACTAAGGCTTCTGAATATGGTCATTACGGGTGGATGTTGTAAGATGTGATACTGGCCATATTAGAACTATTTTATTTTGAATTTTTAGTATAGAACATCTGCTTTTACTGTGACAATCACTTCCAAATATACATTTATCATGTAAACATCTAGTGTTCTTACTTTATATTTTCCCACAATTAAGTAGGAATAACTCACCTATTTCTGCTGCTGAACTTCGAAGTAGGAGAGAACCAGTGAAATTACAGCCTATTACTATTACTATAAAGATCACAGGTATCATGTGAATTAGTACCTAATCACTTCTATACCGGACGAGTTTTTATATCGTAAGGAAAAAAATAGGGCATATTAGGTAAGTGAAATTGAAGGTAATAGCATAGGTAGTAATTTTTTTTTCAAAAACGCTCGCTGCGGCCGGAGATTCATATGCGACTGGCGTGTTTTGTAGGGTTCCTATCTATCCTATCCTAATTTATTTGGAGCTCATATTTTCTCCAAGTTTTCTTTATTTGACGACCGATTAGTGTAGTAGATAGTGACCCTATCAGCGAAACCAACGGTTGTGGGTTCGAATCCCGCGAGGGGTAAATGTTTGTGTGATGAATACGAACATTTATTCCTGAGTCTTGGATATTTATATAAATATTTATGTATGTTTATCCGTTATCTAGTATCCATAGCACAAGCTTTGCTTAGTTTGGGACTAGAGGATTGGTGTAAGTGTCCGAAATATTTATTTATTTATTTCTATTTATTATTTATTTATTTAATTAAATTATGTAATTATGTGGAATAGGCTAAAAATGACAAAATTAACGCTTTACTCCACGATGGTTTTGGAAAAAAAACTGTACCTATGCCAATACCTTCTATTTCACTTGCCTAATATGCCCTATTTTTTTCCTTACGGTAAAAACACTCAACCGGTATAGCAGGTGAGGTGCTTGCTTGATCTTGAAAAATACTATATATCGATTTTAACGAATATTTCACTGTTCTGTAGCCAGAGTGCCACCGTTAACTTATGATCTACAGAAATGTAAACCTCATCAAACAAGCAAGTTCATGTTTGTACTATACGAACAAATTTTCTATGAACGCCTCCCTGCATGATTTTATTTTTTCGCCATGTTTCAACTAGATTACCTTTAACATGTAAAGTTCACGTTCTGTGGCCTAAACCACCAATTTTAAGTTCTATTTTTCTAAAATGAGTGCTTGTGACAGGGACAGACCATGGTGATTCCATAAAGTGTTCGTTCGCCTATATTGGGACGTAACGTTAATAACGTAATTAACGAGAATTCTACTTTCTCTATGAAAAGGATTGAATAATAAATAAGTTTTTACCGAACTCTATTTTACATTTGGACGTAGATTTTGTAAACCTTTACGTTATAAATGTGAAAACTCTATAGGCTCATTTTCACCAAAACTCTCGCCGAAATTGTTATTGTCCGTCGTTCCGGTCCTAGACGTCAGCTGAACAGACTGTATAACCCTGAAAAGACCATCAAAGCTCAATATTCTACAAAATGAAACCCGTCTGACGTATACGACCCCTTTACCTTTTTGTGTTAGGTATTACAATATTACTCGTCTTACTCTGAAACATTCCAAATTGTTTTGGCGGTTAAAATGATCAAAGCTTTTAAAATAGGTATTGTATATTGAAAAAAATAAAACCAACCAAAAAACAACGTAAGCGTAATAACGTGACTTAAGGGACACCTGACCAGCGCCAGAACTGGTCCACGGTCAAGATATCCTCTAGGTTCACTAATGTTTAATTCCTGATATTTCCAACGGTTTCAATTACTACGATCCATTAAAAAAAAAGTAAACCTGTTCCTTTCGTTCAGTGCCAAATTGTTTCTCCCGAATTTCTGGTGTCTTTAGTTGACTGCTAAGACCTCCTTGTAAAAAAAAATTGACATGAATTCGCGGTCTTCTTAGTAAGTCGATGGTAAAACATAAAATTCTTGAGGACCAGAATGCGGCCACGCGGCATCGGCCTAGGATGATACTCGTATATGGTGTGTATGTTCTTGTCGTATAGCTTTAGACAGTAGCTTCTTTGAAATAAATGAGTAATTTTTTTTTTGTTTTAATTCTCTTCTCTCGAAGAAGGCAAAGGGGTCTAAGCCTATACAGGCATATGTTATTTCTCTTATTTCTTCAGTTTAGTGAAGTCAGTCTCAGTCAAAACAAGTCATTCGTCGTATACTAGGGGCATACAGAGTCTAGTCACTCTTCAGTAAAGTGGCAGGATGTTTTACGAAAGATTTTGGCGGATTCTTCTGGGAACCCAAAACGAAAGCTTCGTTAAGGCACTTTAATTTACACTTCCCTTCATTTGTGCACCATATTCTGCTATCATTAAGCTTCAAAACTCAGAATGCACAAATTATAAGAAATAAAAACAAAAATGCAACATCACTCGCTGAGTTACCGCCGAAAAACCCCGATGTCCCGACTGTTGGGGCACAGCCTCCTCACGGGTATGGGCATAATCAGTTACGGATTGGTGGGTTTGTGTCAGACTAGTATGGTTACTGTCACCTGACCGTCAGTGTTTTCCGTTCATCGACTGCCTCCAATGGAAATTAACTGGAACCAACTATTTAACGTACCTTCCGAAGCACGAAAACACTCGTATGAAAATGCCTCTAGTAGTCACACATCCAAGGACTGACTGAAGAATATAGGCTGCAACTGCTCCACCAGTACTCCATATCACGTTATTAACTATGCCAAATCTGCACCCTATTATACCTATAAAATACTAAGTAGATTCTACAAACTCCCAAGGAACTATGGATAACTTCTATGCTATAAGTTTCTTTAATAAAAGGTTTATTACAACTTGGGATCCAAGTTACAACGTCTACTGGATCTAATTTAATTTCATCTCCGCGAAACTTGGGCCAAGTTGTTGTGAACATAGCGTGGGGTGCTCGGTTGAATAGGCTCTTAAAACAGCCAAGTTTGAGTTTCGAGTTAAAGCTTATTGAAACAACATTTGACACCTTTAACATTGCAGTGGCTTGAATATAGTTTTGTATTTAATTAATATTTCATTCACCTGTCTATCTGGAAAGCTCTAATTGTTCAATACTGTTTGATGAAATTATCTAATTTCTTTTAAGAGCAACACAATGAGTGATTTTAACAATTTTCCCAGGAGAAGTTCGTGCCTGATGTTAGAATTCACACAGTGGAATTCAGCTATTTTGACAATGACAAAAAATATGTGCTCAAATAGCGTCCAAAGGAAAATAATTGTGTCACTGTAATTTAAGAGTTATTCAATATTTCAAATAAACATTTTGGCGTCACGTGTTGCTGGAATCCTCCTTCTTCTGGGACTTAATTACCTATGATTATAAATAATAATAAAGAAATAAATAAAATAAAAATCTTTATTGCAGGAAAATCTCAATTTACATTAAAAATTAAAATTACAATTTAAAAAAATTTAAATTCACATTCAAAATTTAAAAATTACATAATTTTTTTTCTTAATTATTACATTATACGATTATTATTATAATTGTGTCATTATTAGTACCTATAATTTAGTCATTTACATATTACATACTGTTTATGTATTTAAATAGTTTGTACTTTATATTATTAAAATTATCATCTAGTATATAAATATTATATACAGCCATAATTATAACTTATATCCCAAAAAAATGTGCATAAATAGTGCTAACGGAATAAAGGTCCATCATCTGCGCTGCCGCTTTTCACAAAGACATGTTTAAATAATTTGGTCCTTTTTAAAGCACTATTTATTGAACTTGTATGTTTTTGGAATATAAATTATAATCATAGGTAAAGCAATCTGTGCGTACGAGTATGAGAATGAGGATTCCAGCAGGACTTGACGCCAGAATAATTACTTAAAAATATTGAATAACTCTTAAATTATAGTAACACAGTTTTTGCAGTAAGCTATCGTAGCGGGGACTTGTGATCAACAACCAAAGTCACTTTTGCCATTTAAGGTTTATGGGATACGGAGTCTTTTTTTATGCACGACGGGTTCGTACTTAACCTCAATCACACCTGATGTTAAGTGAAGATGAGGTCGAAGGTGGAATCGTACTGACCCGGAAACCCCAACACATTTGGGGGACTGGCTATCTTATCTCTGACAACTGGAACACGACAATGCTATAAAATTGCTGCTTAGCGGCAGATTTAGATAAGATGGTGGTAGCTAGCCAGACGGACATTTAAAATGCCCTACCACCAACCAAACCGAGTACTTAAACATGTACCCCGCTGGGGATCGAACCCGCGACCTGCGAATCGTAAACCCAATGTTGTTTACATTGATCCACATTTTTCTTTCTTATAAAAATATTTTTCTCCTATAAGCCACGTCATGGTACTATCTATTATAGGTAACCCTATAGTGGTATACTCTAACTCATAAATAATAATGAGTACTACTACTATAACATGTGTTATCATGCCTTTGTCATGTAGCAATTAAATTAGCTTCCATTAGATATTACATGCAAATGACCCTTCCAATTGCATGGGTGGGGCCATAGTATGCTACAAGTATACAAACTTGTTATAGTGATATCTAGTTTCAGTCTAGCTGTGAACAACCTTATTTTCATGTCTAGTAGAGACGAATGCATATTTATGGCGCGGGTGTCCTTTAATTGGCATAATCTAATTGTCCTAATATAAATCCGCATAACAAACTTGGCATAACGCAAATGCGCATAATATTAAATCCGCCTAATAATAAAATCACATAATACAAAAACTGCATAATAATAAAACTGCATAATATAAATGTGCATATCATTATCTAGTTAATTTAATATTTATAAAATCAATTTACATAACATATTACCGAGTACATACATAGTTATTTAAGGCTGTATAAAACCTGCTCATCATATTGTGGCGAGCGAGCGAGCGAAGCGAGCGAGCAAGATGGGTCGGAGCACCCCGACACTGTTGGTTAGGTTCAGAATTCGATGTTAGGTTGAACGTATAATATAAAAATAGAAGCTTTATTTTATAACAAATGACTTACTAGGTATTACTAGTCATTATTAGCTGTGCATTAATATAAAAGCTTTACTTGTCTCTCACAATTTATTTCGAATTTTTCATGAGTATGAAAACTAACATTATACTTATTAAATCTATGCTTTGTTAAAATAATAAAAATAATAATAAAAAAACAATTTAATAAACAAAATTAACCACCAGCGTTCGAGTCCTACTCGCACTTGACCGATTTTGGATAACTGTCCTCATGCATAAACATTTCCACCAGCTTTGACAATTAGAAAATGCGTTAACGTAAGAAGAAAAAGCTCATTGCTATTTTATTATAATTCTTGTGTCGTGGAAATTCATATCCATCAAGTGGAGTGCGCCACTGCGGCTTTCGCTTTTCCATAGCAATATTTGTTTATGGCCTCGGGAGAGCGCTATCGGCGTTATTTTCACTTGTGTTTCGTTATGTTCTTGTGATACGCGTAAAACATTCTCGAAATAAACAAGAAATTGAATTATTTTCTTTAAACCAACCAACTCATGGCTCCTGAGAATGATTGAGAACGTAAATTAGAATTACATGAAAGCTCAACTAAAATTAGGAAAGTAAGTCTACTCCAGCATTTCGTGGAGAAGTTTTTGTTGGATTTCTTTTATTTAAATTCTGCATAATTTAGGCTGTGTTTGATAAAATGATATGAAGTGTTTATTGTGATATTGTGTAAGTTTACTAACTGACACTATGCTAGTAGGTTTCAATAAAAAAAAAATCACATATAACTTCTTCGTCAGTGTGGATCTTGAAATAAATTTGTTCTTCGAAGCTTGATTACTTTCGGTTGCTTCCATGATATAAGCTTCGTGATGTTTCAAATTTATTTATCCGCTTCTCACATGATACTTATGTATATCATGTAGCCCTGGTAAAGAAGAGGTAACTACTGTTCTTAAATTTGATCAAAATTTTGACCTTAACTTAGTTTTAGGTAATTTCTAGTGCTTATGTTAAGCACTTAATATCTCAACGAAAAACCCGAAGGAGGCATTATCTGTGCAAAGGCCATGAATGATAAATAATATAATATCAAAAGTCAACTCAAAAAATTGGCCAATTGAACCCGTGGGCTATGGGATCAGTTGCATCCAAAGAGTTCGTATTTACTTACGGAATTGTTTTTTTTAATACGTAATATTATCTCCAGGATATTGACAACCTGATGACAGAGGGCAACAAATCCCGAACAGTAGCCGCCACCAACATGAACAGCGAATCGTCGCGATCGCACGCTGTATTCAGCGTAGTGCTAACACAGACGCTTTGCGACGCTGCGACTGGCGTAACGGGGGAGAAAGTCGCGCGTCTGTCGCTCGTCGATCTCGCAGGCTCTGAGAGGGCGGTGAAGACTGGCGCTGTCGGCGATAGGCTGAAGGAAGGATCTAATATCAACAAGTGAGTTTTAAAGTAAATTAGGTGTGTTTTACAAAACAGCTTCCAAATCTTGTTTTATTTGCCTTTTCGACTGTTTTTCAATACAGGTCATGACTTGAGTATGCGTTCTTGGCCCGTATGACCCGTATGTGTTTTGTGTCATGTTTGCCGTCATTAATAAAAGTCGCACGAATGTCGCTCGTTGATCCTGTGGTCTGTGACGGCGCTAAAGATTGATGACGTCAATAACCCAAAGGATGGATTCCTACAAGTCAGTTTTTATGTAACGCCTCAATGTATTTGGCGTCGTTTATAAATATCGCGCGCCTTATGATGGATTGAAGAAATTAGTGAAAGGTTTTGGTACAAACGTGTTGTATGACGAAGTGGTTAAGCTAAGGTTTGGTAAAGAAGGTATCCACTGTCAAGTGCCTCCTTAATGATGCTGGTAGTCTTATTCCTGAGGAAATTTATTATTTTGTACACAATATTATAACCCATGTTTTGTTAGCGACATATAATTCTCGCTGTTTTATTTTAGCCACAGGACGTACTCTGCTAAACATAGGCCTCCGCCATAGTATTTTAGTGTGACTGATTGGAAGCTGCTTTCATACAGCAATTTCCCGCGTCCTGGGGCTGATATGATGAGTCAGTTTTGGGAGGTTTTACATATTAAAATCTGCAAAATTCGTTACAAACCCAACGTTTCCGCTTCCAGATCCCTCACAACTCTGGGGCTGGTGATATCCAAGCTGGCGGACCAGTCGTCAGGGAAGACCAACAAGGACAAGTTTGTGCCGTACAGGGATTCCGTCCTAACTTGGCTGCTGAAAGATAACCTTGGTGGGAACAGCAAAACTGTTATGGTGAGGACTGAGTTTTTTGAGCTATTTTTATTTATTATTATTTTTACTTATTTATTTATTTATTTATTACTTCGACACAAGAGAGCGGGCTACAGCTGAAATACCGATCGACACTATTCAACCTGAGTTTAGGTTTTTTTTATTTTGATGTGTTAAATACGTTCCTGCAGGTGATATTTTTTTTTTTTATGATTGACTGGATTCGCGTTTGACCACAATCTCACCTGATGGAAAGTGACGATGTGGTCGAAAATGAAGCACGCGATCTCAGTAAATGCCTATTCACTCTGCTCTTGAAGATCCCAAGGTTGTATTTCCGTGCATGCCAAGGTCGCCTGCCTATCAGTATTTTGCAGTATAGTGCGTTGGAATTGTACGGTTCTATTCCAACTCTGCCTTTCCATCATCGGTCTATTAATATAACATAAAATTGCGGTATGTATGAAGATGATGAAGAGATACATTTTCATTTGACCAACGTGTACTACTTTTAACCCACTACAAGATTCCACCAGTTCGTCGTCAAAATACCGTCAGTTCTCACTAAGCGTTTGGCTTCTTCGTCTATAATGCGATTTTTTAAGATATAACAACTACATCAGTTTTCCCTAAATCCTACTCGTGATCTTGAAAACCACGGCGAACGTGCTTCATATTAAACCACATCGTTACCGTTGAGAGAGTGACATGAGATTGTGGTCAAAGAAACTCGTATTGAATTAAAAAGTAGTCATATACACAATTTACCGGTCATCATAGGTGATTTACAGGCCTGTGTATTTAATAGTAACAAAAATCACTTCAGATATCGTCGTTATGTCTACATCAGGCAGAATAGTTTCACCAAATTTTATGTATACCGTCAGGTGGCGACAGTGTCACCGGCGGCTGACAACTACGAAGAGACGCTCTCAACGCTCCGCTACGCTGACCGGGCGAAGCGCATCGTCAACCACGCCGTCGTCAACGAGGACCCCAACGCGAGGATCATTCGCGAGCTGCGGCAGGAAGTCGAAGCGCTGAAGGAGATGCTCAAATACGCCACAGTATGAATGTTTAAACTATTAAATATCCACTCTAGCTATCAACATCCCCCACCGCCCCTTCTTAGGCACAGTTTCCGTTCTGTTTTTAGCTACCGACTTGGCTTAACAACTGCCTCCAAATCAAAACAACCAATACGTGCCTTCCGAAGGACGGAAACCATCTATGGAAGACCATATAACCATAAACCTTGCTAGACGTTGTTTAACTTCGCTGATCGAAAACTAATAGCGAATGTGCCACGAGAAAGTTAATCCTTTTACCAAAGAAAATAGTTTTTTAGGCATTTAAAGACTATGTCTTCCCGTGAGAATTATAATAGCAAGCTTAGACCATGTAGCATGGGATTTTAAACCTGGTTTGTCTATGGTGAAATTTTGTATTGTTAACAATTCCAGGGTTCGCCTGTGGGTGACGACGTCCATGAGAAATTGGCGCAGAGCGAGCATTTGATGAAGGAAATGTCACGTACCTGGGAGGAGAAACTAGTCGAAACTGGTAAACCAATTAATAGATTACTTGTTCTTTGACCAATGATCATAAAAAAAATAGATACAGGAATTTGGTGTTATGAGTGGGCCAAATGAAGTAAGCGGATTTCTAAAAGTAAGTGTGTCGTGCTGTCAGTTTACATGAAGTGAACAGACGAAACAATGGATGGATACTTTTGGGTTTTTTATAAATAGATATTTTAGACACTTACACTAATCATCTAGTCCCAAACTAAGCAAAGCTTGTACTATGGATACTAGATAATGGATAAACATACTTAAATATTTATATAAACATCCGTGACTCTGGAATAAATGTTCGTTTTCATCACACAAATATTTATCCCCCCTCGGGAATCTATCACGCAACCAACGTTTCGCTGACATATCTACATCAATCGGTCGTCAGTACTGTTTTAAGATGCTTAGTTCAACCTATGTGATTGCGAACCTGTGTGACGAATAAGAGTAGTTAGCATTTTACAATATACACGAATAAGTCATGCTGAAGAGCACGAAAAAGAAATGTGTAAATTTAGCTTTAAACAACAGGCTCAATCTACTATCTATAAGATCACATAAAAAGTACACGAATTCTTTAAACGTCATCCTTTTATCATTCGCGAGCCAATGCACGTTTTTATATGAACAAGTAAACGCGCGTTACCATAACACGTATGCGTAACATTTCTCATCTGGATAGGCTCATAATCGTCTTCCCAACGTGGCAATTTCAGCAAATTCAACAGCAATGTTAATAGCATTGTTGTGTTCCGGTTGTCAGAGTAAAGATAGCCAGTCCCCCAAATAAGATGGGGTTTCCGGGTCAGTACGCTACCCCATTCGGCCTCATCTTCATTTAACATCAGGTGTGATTGAGGTCAAGTGCTAACCCGTTGTGGATAAAAAAAAAACAAAAACTCTGCAATCCAGTGTCAAGTCTTGAAGATGATGTCGTTTTAAACAATCTTTTGAATAGCGATGGAGCGTTGCTATAAACATATCTCAAATTTTCAGGTCGAGTACAAAGCGAGCGACAGCAAGCGTTAGAGAAAATGGGCATCAGTGTACAAGCGAGCGGTATAAAAGTGGAGAAGAACAAATACTATCTCGTGAACTTGAATGCGGATCCGTCGTTGAATGAACTCCTTGTGTATTATTTGAAGGTATGAAGCGAACAATATTTACTCTGCGGCTTGTTTACATTTTTAATTCCGTTTATTCCGTTCGAGAATGTTATTGATAAAAACGACCACTTTTTTATAATCGAGAACACTGAAAAATTACCCCCATTAAAGCTATTAAGGTATTATTTATAATTAGTAGGTTTTTCGAGAGTGGCCATAGCGATTTGTTAGATTGATTGATTGATTGATTTAAAAAGATATATTAATTTATGCAATGAGGGCGCCACTGGACGGAATGAACCCTTTTAAATACTCCTTTTTAAATTCGAAAACGATCTTTCGTAAATTAACCGCGTTGCACTACCCATTCTACCTTTTAAAGCGTAGTTTAAAGTATATTTACGAACGAGATACCACCAGAAATTGAAACGTGGTCGCATGTAGCATGTGTCGTACATGGCTGTCTCGCTTCCACACATTGGTGTCGATTCGGATGTACACCAACTAAACTAAAACTAGTTTTAAAGTAATACTGTCTCTTTCTCCCTGAAACAGTACGATGCGACGGCACCACTCCAAAACTGGTTTTAGTTTAATTTAGTTGGTGTACATCCGAATCGACACCAGTACTACTTTAAAACTGGTTTTAGTTTAGTTGGTCTACATTCGAATCGACACCAGTTACTTTAGGAGGGAGCGGGACGCACATTATGCATGAATATGAATTTGTGGTGATAAGTAACATCTGGTCCTCATCCTAGCGCCCCTGCAATTATTTGGGAAAAGGCAACTATTTCCTCAGTCTGATTCAGACCCAAAAATATTTTAAGTCGTAATTTCCAGGATCACACCCTAGTTGGCGCGGACAGTTCAGCCGACATCCAGCTCTCCGGCCTCGGCATCCAGCCTCAGCACTGTCTGCTTGTCGTTGAAGGTGTCTTCCTCCACATGGAGCCTCTAGGAAGCGCCCGGTGCTTCGTCAACGGGGCGCCGGTGACGTCACGAGTGAGACTCGGACACGCTGACAGGATCCTCTGGGGGAATCATCACTTTTTCCGGGTCAACTGTCCGAAAAAGACCGGTGGGTGTGAGTTGTACTTGATATTCAACGTTCGCTTATTTCTGTAATTGCTGATAACGTGGTGCCGTTCAGTGTGATGCTCTTTTTATATTAAGTCAAGAGATTAGATTTTTTATACACAATTTCAATTCTATTAATAAACAGTAGTGGAAGGTAAAATCTCGGAAAATGTAATGTTTCTGTACTGCGGTGTTTACTCTGTCTGTTTATATCTTTGTGCTAAAACTAGTTACGTTTAAAATGTCTCAAACGATTTCAACTATCACATATTCATTATATCATTCGTCTGATCAACTATCATTCGTCTGATCAACTATCATTCGTCTGCTCAACTATAATTCGTCTGCACAACTATAATTCGTCTGCTCAACTATCATTCCTCTGCATAAAGCTGAATCGTTTCCCTTTCGCTGCTGTCTAACAATTGTTGTATATGTGTCGAAGTAGCGAATAAGCAGTTTCTTTTTCTCCTCACCCTTTTGCGGCTTTGCAGAATTAACATAATATAAAAGGATCTGCAAATTCGTAGCTGCATGCTTCAGTCTCGTTATAGTTTCATTAAAAAGGTTTTGTAGTGGAACAATCAACAATTACTTATTTATTCACAGCGGCGGCGTCCGAGCCCCAGACTCCTGCGCAGCCGATCGACTACAACTTCGCTCGCGACGAGATAATGCTCAATGAGCTCAGTAACGATCCCATACAAACTGCGATATCGAGACTAGAGAGGCAGCATGAGGAAGACAAACAAGGTATATAAACAAAACAGTTGAACTATATATTGTTGAGTTAATCTATCTATATTATGTATAAATACATAACATGTCAAGTTGTTCACCTAGATAGATCAACTGTTTGGTGTAGAGGTTAGAGACCCTGACCGCTGTCTAGATGTCGCTGGTTCGAGTCCAGCCGCCGCCGTATGTTTGGATAATGTATACGGACATGTGTACCCGAATTTAGACGTTTATATTTATAATATGTTTGTATTTATAACAAAACGTATTTTGTGTAGTATCCATAATACAAGCCTACTTGCTTAATGTGGAACTAGATGACGCTGTCTGTATGTCCAAGCATTATTTATTTATTATTAAGCAATTTTACTCAATGTGGTATCTATTTACTTTAGTCCGGCTTGATCGTATTTTTTCTTTCCCGATAATGCCATTTTCTGAGAATCGTCATCGATTGGCTCATCACTCGCTCGGCAATTTGACGTTAATTCATTGGTCAACGTTTATCTATATCCTTATACTATATCCTTGAAGTTAGATAATACAAGGGCAAGTCACAGTTCGTATTAGTGTAAACGAGCCAATAACAGAGAGCCGGAAAAGAAGGTTTTGTTGGTGGTAGGGCATTTTAAATATCGGCCTGGCTAGCTACCATCATCTTATCTAAATCTTCCGCCAAACAGCAATGTTAATAGCATTGTTGTGTTCCGGTTGTCAGAGATAATATAGCCCGTCCCCCAAATGTGTTGGGGTTTCCGGGTCCGTACGCTTCCACCTTCGCCCTCATCTTCATTTAACATCAGGTGTGATTGAGGTCAAGTACGAACCCGTCGAGCATAAAAAAAAGGAACCAAAGAAAAAAATATTAGAAGAAAGAGGGATCAGTATGAGTGGGTAAGTAATAGGGTTCAACGTGTATAATCCAGACCCAGAGCAAACGACTACGATTTTTTTTTAATTTGATTTTATTTTGGTCTGGTTACAAATACAAATACACTTTATTGCACAACAGATAAGAAAATACAGTTTCAGAAAAGTGGTAAGAATAGAATGTACAATTTGGCGACCTTATCACTAAAAGCGATCTCTTCCAGGCAACCTTTGGGTATAAGGACAGTACATTTGAAATAGGTGGTTAATGTACTTATAAACTTGATTGTACGATAGTGTTAGTAACTTAACTAACTAATAACATCTGCGTCTGGAGTCCAGGTTTATTAAGTATTTATCCAATATATCTTATCGGTTATCACAATTCTTATTAGCTTAAAATCTAGGCGAACAAACATTGTGTTAATGTTTGTGTTGACTAAACAAGTTGATAAAATCGTAATGAATCACGTTTCCTAATAATATATCTTGTGTTCCAGTGGCGTTGGAGAAGCAAAGACAAGAATACGAAAGGCAATTCCAGCAACTGAGAAATATACTGTCGCCGTCTACACCGTACCCACCGTATTCATACGATCCTCTTAAATTAGGTGAGTGAAGAATGATGAATTTTATATTATACGTATTAATATTTCATTAGTTTACGGCACAAATTTATAAATAGCAACAGCCTAAACATTAATAATATACTTATGTAGTCGATGCATTCCAAGGGATACTATGTCATTCACAAAATGTTTTATATATAAATATTGCTTGGTGTTCGCAAGGAACACAAGGAAATGAAAAATGCATATATAATAAAAAATAATTTGGAAAATTAATACTCACTTAAAATCCAGGATATACAGGGTGAATTTTTTAAGTGCAAGCCCGCATGGGAAATACTGAAACTATGAGGAATAGCGAAAATTACTTAATGGAGTCTCGGGCCCGATTTTGATGAAAACTAAAACTGCGTCATAAAATTTTTGAAAAATCATTATTCCTAACGAAAATTCGAACCCGTTCATTTAGAACAAAAAAAACTGTATTATTACACTATTCGATTGTGTCGATAATAAGGAACGAATTCTGGGAAATAATTACATACGGAAAATTTAAGGAAACTCGTTTTTCTTCGGGTGTAAACAAACAAGTACAAGTTTTGATTACCTTTGGCAGGTAAAATGACCGCTTGCACACCAACCACAGCCGCTCGCGTTGAGCGCTGGGCGGCCGAACGGGACGACACGTTCAAACGGTCACTCGGCCGGCTCAAAGCGGACATACTGAGGGCCAACGCTTTAGTGCAGGAGGCGAACTTCCTGGCCGAAGAGATGAGGCGAAACACACGGTTCAGTGTTACCTTGCAGATACCACCGCAGAACCTCAGTCCTAACCGAAAGGTACGTGTCTACACTATGCTACACACCACAGATGTAGGTAAGCTATAATAGGGGCACATACTAGTCGAGTCGATTTAAAAAGTGAACCAAAGTAGAAGTACACTTCTAATAGAAGGCTAAGTCAACAAACCATTTAGAGTCTTAGTCACATTTAATAAATGGGAAAGCATTTTCGTTTTGTATTAAGACTCTACAATTGAGCTACAACGATACTTATGAGTGTGCGAAGTTCGAGTTTTTTCTCGTTTTTAACTTTACCATCGCGTTCGCGTTTACGCAAAAAGTATCTATGAAAAAAATCGCTTTGCAAACTATCCACTAGAGGCGCTGCACATTTCTTCATACAAATCGTCACGTAAACGTGAACGCGGTAGTAAAGTTAAGTGGAAACAAAACTCACACTCCGCCCTCTGTTCACATCATCTATTGTACTTTTTATGGTATTCTATTTAGAGCGTAGTTACCGGAAGATCTAACACATTATCCTTAAGAAAAATCACTTTTTGATAAATAAAAAAGCATCACAATCAAGAGAATACTGCTTGTTATGCTTTACATTTACTGAAAAGTGTTCAGTCAGCCTTCAAGACATTTAAATATTTGCATTTGTCTGTTTTATTACATCGTACTTTTTGTATCAGAGGTTAGATTCATATATGAATGAACACTTGATTGTTGAAGGCAGTATTCCGGGAAAGAGTAACTAGACGGGAAAGGGTGTGTAAACACCACAGGCGTAATTGGAGCTATCTAAGAGTGGAGTCTAAAGAATGCGGCAAAAGATCGCAAGTAATTTGGATCATCACAAGCTTTAGTCTTTAACGACAGCACCAAATGATGTAATGCTTTCTATTGTGATACTAACACGTGTATAAATTGTATGAGCTTTTTTGGTATTTTTAAATTATTCAACCTCTATGTCCCAAACTTGGTGGACATGGTGATCATTTTTGTTATCTTATGGCATGAACATAAGAAATACGAGTGCGAGTTCGGAATTCCTCTGGTAGGAGTCGTGTCATCAACCATCATGAACATGATTTTAATGCAATGCTGAATGAAAATAGCTTAGCAACCAAAGCAATGCCGGTCGGTTATAAATACATAAAGTCATAAGTCACGACCTTTATCTCGAATGGGGTTGTCAGAGTTATCTCAAACAAAGCGTTTGAGTGTATCATAAATAAAACATGTTGATTATGGGATATATGTGAGTATTTATTTCAAATACTTTTATATCTTGAACGGTTGTTACAAGTATTGGTACGTTAAAATAAGAGCTGTGTTAAGTTCGTAAAAGACACTAAAACTTATGTCGTTATTGGAGCGATTGATAATGTCGAAGAGACCTGGGGCTCAAATCTGTTAATAAAAATAATGAGAATGAAACAATTACGACTCCAGTGTCGTTCTAATGAGATTCTATTACCATTGTGCTAAATTGTCTACGAATTCTATTTTCGTTATATTTCACTTGAAAAACGTCTAATAACGAATAGCATGCTATCAATAATATAGTTGACATACCCACAGATAAACTGATTTTGATGCGCCTAAATAGTTCAATACCGTACTCTATTAACAGAATTGGGCCCCTGATTACTGCCGATACCTGTAAAACTGCTGATGTTATCATGTATGCTGGTATATATATTTTCAATCGGCTTACGCGCAATGTTTTTCGCTTTCCATTATAAGCACAAATTTTGCAGTTTTTATACTATTTTTTCCAGCGCGGAGCGTTCGTGTCGGAGCCAGCTATTATGGTGAAAAGACCTGGACGTGGTGGTCAGGTGTGGTCTATGGAGAAACTCGACAATAAACTGGTGGACATGAGAGATATGTACGACGAGTGGAGACGGAGGCAACAGCGCGATGATGATGTCGAGGAGGTAATTTGATTTGGTACTAGAAAATCAGACTGTGTTAAGCACTTGTATGTTAATAAAATGCGATTTCACTTCGTTTCTAGAGATGTGATATTGGAGATCATTGGTATTAATAATCTAGCTGTTGAAGTACGATCCCTTGAGAGAACCTAGATGATATTTGAAACTGCTGAAGTGAAAATCGTTTTAATCTAAGTTGTGTAATTAATAACAGGCTTACGAGCACTTTTATTGAATTGTATTGCTCTACGTTTACGAAAATATCCTTTCTCTCTTGCACCAATGACTCCTCTTTGTACCCTTAGTGTACATTAAACTGAAACTATAATATTTGTAAATATTATAGGAACAAAGCGAGAAGACCATAGATCCGTTCTACGAGTCGCAGGAGAACCATAATCTAATCGGCGTTGCGAACGTGTTCCTCGAAGCGTTGTTCCATGACGTCACACTTGACTACCACACGCCCATCATCAGTCAGCAAGGAGAGGTCGCTGGAAGGTTACAGGTCGGTATTCGACTCCGATAAGAATAAAATAAGACATATTACGCTTTAAAGAATGGCGTGCTCGGGTTGGTCAGATCAGGTCAGACCTATCCACCAGATCAATTTAAGTCCACTGCTAGACATAACTCGGATTATCAATGAATAGATACCACGTGATGCCACTTTCAAGGGCATGTCATTTTCATAGGATTACAAGTTAACACAGAGCCTTGTCCGTGGAATGAGGGGCGTGGAAAGTTACTTTTCGTCTAAATAACAAGCGTCTATTACTTAATTCCATAACTACCATGTAGACATCTGCGCTGTATGCCTACTTAAAAAAAGTAATCAGCGAGATGGAGATGAAGAGTGAGTGACATAGGGATATTTTTAATAATTTACTTTACTGATCATAGGAAAGGCCAGGAACTGTCTTTTTCAGAAACTTTTGTTTGTTATGCTATCCGTCAATACAAGGAACACATGCCAGAATGGAAATTACTTCCTGCTGCTGTCTCCGCGATGAATACTGATGGCGTACAAGCTAGCGTTCCCTTTTGTCTATGGTTTCGGGGTTTTAGAAAACTAACCATCGCACCCTTTTCAGGTGGAACTGAGCCGAGTGACGGGTCAGTTTCCTCAGGACAGGATATGTGAAGCGGCTTCGGACAGTTCCGCCGATATGCGCGATGACGACGATCCAGTTGACCCTGCGACCCAGCAGGTGATTATGAAAGAAGTCTTAGCTGAATTTCACCCATTTAAAAGAATCCCTGGTTGTCCGTGTGGTAACTCCAGTGCAAAAAAATCTAGTTTTCTCTAAAGTTTTTCAGAAAACCTGTATGTAGCTAAAACACCTGAAATGATTATTGTGCTATATTTTTTTTCACAACACACCAGAAGTTTAGTTCAAGCATTAAACACTTAATGTTTGGGTACACCTAAAAATTTTTTGGGATAAAAGTGGTGATATACTTATTTGAATAGAATTTGCTGAAAATATAAAAAATAACCACATTTCTTGTCCTAGGTGACAATCCGCGTGGTAATCAAACAAGCCACTGGCCTGCCCCCCTCGCTGTCCCACTTCGTGTTCTGCCAGTACACGCTATGGGGGGGTGGCGAGCCCGTGGTGGTGCCCCCCCACGTGAGCGCGGACACGCCCCCTCCGCCGCCCGCCTCCCCGCGCCACCAACCGCAGGTCGCCTTCCGCTTCGACCACAAACGGGACTTGACTGTCCCCCTTACTGAGGAGTTCGTTGAGCATTGTGCCGGTGAGTGTACATTCGCATAGGTGTAGATACGTGATACTGAATACGCTACACTATGCAAGCATTATTATTTGCCTTTTTTTTTTTTCGCGGGGAAATGCTTTACGCATACCGCACGCCTGGGGGATTGCGAGACGGTTATGTGGGACTCCCCTCCCTATCGAGAGGGATACCCACTAAAAAAAGGGATACACACTTCCTCGGCCTTTATGTATGCCTATCCTCGCAGACCATTTGTATTGTGGTTTCGATCAAATAACTTTGAGTGATAAAAATAACATTTGGATAACGTCATGACATACTGCTCATTCACAACGTTGACTCGCCAGAGAAGAACGTACAAGAAACTCAGGGGTTAAATAAGTATTTTCCAATATATGATACGCCGAAATAGGGTATTAAAAAAAACCGAGAAATAGAAAAATGACAGATATTGCGCAGTTGCTAGCCTTGTGGTTTGCGCAGCGATGGTTGTGAACGTGAAAATGCCTTGAATATCATAAGTCTTTATTTACTTTTTAATTCGAAATAATCTTTCTTCTTTAATGTAAGCAAAAAAAAATACGCCCCGAATACAGAACCTCCTCCTTTTTTGAAGTCGTTTAAAAAAATTAAACCACTAGATGTGTTGATTGCAGGTTAACTTTCCAGAATAACAACAGACTTTTTTATTTTTTTTCAGAGGGCGCTTTATCCATCGAAGTTTGGGGTCACCGGTCAGCAGGGTTTAGTCGAGGCCGCGGCAACTGGGAGGTGGAGCAGCAGCAACTAGCCAAGGCCCGGTCGCTGGCCGACAGATGGGCGGAACTCACGCGCAAGATCGAACTCTGGGTAGAGATACACGAACTCAATGACCAGGGCGAATATGCTCCTGTTGAGGTGAATATGATCCACATATAAGAGTACGATTAAAAGACATTTGTTGCCATGCTTATAATGTGACACGATTTTTACGTGTAAGGAGCTTATAAAAAAAGTCGGGTTGATTAGAAAGTATTTGAAATTTGTTTGTGGGCGGCGGTATTGCGATTCTACCTTCGGCCTTATCTTCACTTAAAGTCAGGTGTGACTAAGATCCAGTGTTAACCTGTTGTACATATAAAATAGGTGCCAGTTGAGCATAATACTTTGTCCATGCTTGAGCAAAGCTTGGTTCATCTTCTCCTTAGTGAGTCGATGACAAAAATATCAAATTCTTATGGACCAGAACGCGGCCACACGTACGGCATTGTCTGGCATTGTAGCGGTCCTGTTGCATACAAGTATCGGGACACGTATGGCAGCAGTTAAATGAATCTGTTAAATGAAATATGACAGTAATACTTATATAACAATGTGATAACAAAAGTTTTCTTAGATATGTTGGGCATGTGGAGAGGATAAATGAAGGGAGACTAATGAGACAGATATGACAGATTATAACAAACGTACCACGATCAAATAGGGGGCGTCGTAAAGAAAGACTAAGAAGTGGATCTCTGCCTATACCCCCACGGGAAATACGCGTGACTTTATGTATTATAATTTTTAATCATTTGTTACAGGTTGCGCAGCGCAATGATATGGTGACCGGCGGTGTATACCAACTGCGGCAAGGGCAGCAGCGGCGCATGGCGGTTCGAGTGCGGCCCGCGCAGAACTCGGGCACGCTCCCTATCATCTGTCAACATATCGTCAGCGTCGAAGTGGGCTCCGTTTCAGTAAGGTAACCGTTAAAACTCGAATGTCAGCGAATTTAACTGATTCCAGCTTCAGACTCCTATAAACCAGGATCAATCATGGTACTTGACACGGCGTCAATTGAAGGTAAATCAGTGCCATAGGATGATACTCTTGCCTTTTGGGGAAGTTGATATGTCATGTGGCTCTGGAAGGCTACCTTGGACTCCAGAATAATTAAAAATAAAAGTGAAGAAGTAGGAAAAGACCTCTTACATCCTCTCGACCAATAGGGATATTGCCAATTTAAAGGTCTTTATGATTTGTTTCATTGGTACTCTTCCGTCAACTTCGGAACCATAGGATAGATGGACTGGACTCCTAGAAGGAAAAGTATTACAAGAAAGAGTCAATCTACTTAAACTGTGCTCGTCGGCATTCTTATTTCAAGCATTTGGCTTGACCTCATGCATGGAAGACCACTGTTTAAATCTCATTTTTCCATGTGAATGACTTGGTAATTATCTTAACTTCAGGTCACGGCTACAAAAGCCACTGGACTCGTACCAGGAGGAGGATTTGGCTATATTGAGGGAGAGGTGGAGTGAAGCGCTCGCCAGACGACGTCAACATCTGCATGCACAGTTACAAGTGAGTGGCCGCGTCTAAAGTTGAAAAACCTTTTAGATTCATAACAAGAAGGTAGTTGTGACGCTGTATAATTACACAAGACATTGCATTCATAACGAGAGGGCAGTTGTGACATCATCTAATGTTGCATTCTTAACGGGAAATGCCGTCTAACTTACAAGTCACTGGATTCATACCAGGTATAGGTGTGACGTCATCTGAATACATTAAAAACCAGTTATTCATACCACATAGGTGTGACGCCATATAAAAACTGTAAAAGCTAGTGGATTTGTATTAAAAGGACGAATTCCTCTCCTACAATTACCGCGACAAGGTCAAGCACTGGCCGGCGAGTCGAGTGTCAGCTTACTGGCGCGCACGCTGTCCCTATTTTACGCCGCGCCCACCGCGGGATCTATTTTGTTCAATCATTTTAGGCCTTAGTTACGCTTTCATACAATACCAGTTTTTGTGAATGTAGACAGACATTGAAATTGGCAGACCATTTATGTGTTGTGAAGTGATCGAATTCATTTTAAGTTTATGCTAAAACTCGGTATCAAAATTAATAATTGTTTTCCAGAAACTGGTGAACATGTCGCCGTCTATGAAGAGCGAACGCGATGTGGAGCGGGAACAATCGCTTGTCGAACAGTGGGTCTCGCTCACCGAAGAGAGGAACGCCGTAAGTTGTATTCCAATAATTTTCATGAGGCATTTGCAGTTGGGGTATGACAATTTTTTTACTTTGTAGTCTTTTACATCTTTTTTTATACATAAGAGCTATTTTTTATGATGGACTGGAGACTTGTTTGATCGCTACCTTACCTTTTGAATGCCGCACAAGAGACCCATGATATGGTCAATTAGACTACCTTGTCCTATGATAACCATTTACCGATTTCTATCTTCACCCAAAACACCCCGACCTGAGAAAATTTTGAAAAGTTCGTTTCCTGCATGGAGTAAGAATAAAGCCACATCACGGCAGTCGTTAAATGTTTTGATAATGTACTAATTTTCCTTACTAATGTAATAACGGGGTAACAGTTATATTATCCTAACAGTGGAAAGACTTCATAGACAAGTTTCGGATCGCTGGCAGCTGTCACTTGCCAAATGTCACATTGCCAAAGCACTGTACTAGTAGCTATTGTGGTAGCGTAGGTAAACGGACCGATGCCCCGCCCACTTAGATACCCCTCTCACCCCCCTCCGCATGGTTACCCTTCTCTGTATAGACTTAACTAACTGTAAGGAAAAAGAAGGCTTGTTTGTTCTTGTTAAGCTGTGATAATAAAAACAAAATGTTGTTCCAGGTCCTCGTGCCAAGTCCCGGAAGCCCTATACCGGGTGCACCGGCCGCGTGGAATCCGCCGTGCGGCATGGAGCAACACATCCCAGTTCTATTCCTTGATCTCAACGGTATTATATATTATTTATTATTATGACTGTAGACACTTGTGATCAAGATTGCTTAGATTCCGAGTTATACAGGGCGATTGATTAAAATGGAGAAGTCTGAAACTAGGAGAGGTAGAGAAATTTGTTTTAAACATTTATGTATTTTTATCCGTCGTCCAGTATTCATAGACGAGGTAATTGATATAAGTGTCCAAAAAAACATGTTAAGTTGCAATATTTTTACCTCACATCTGTGAAATCTGCAACATTGAGGATGGCAGAATATCTTGTTTTTTTTAATAATTGTATTAATTTCCAGCGGACGATTTAACAACGCACCCTTCAGGCGAGGAGGTTACCGTCACCGGCCTCCACTCCATTCTACCCAAGGAGCACGGTAACAAGTTCTATGAGCTCCAGATCTTGCATCACCACGATAAGGACGTGTCTGCTATAGCTTCATGGGACTCCTCCATTCACGACTCGCAGTACCTCAACCGGGCCACCGAAGGTAACTCACATTATGACAATCTTATTGTTGTTAACTTTAAAGCAAATATAGCAAAAATTCAAAGCAAACTAGTTCAATCGGCCAATCGATAAAGCCTCCCGGGAACAGCACGTTTATTGTCTAACTTCAATTGGAATGGACTGTATCAATCGCCAAGTTCGACCAACACTAATTACAATTTTCATATGTTGACGATATAGTTCATTATCGTTGAAGTTTCCGTGTTACATCCAGTACGGGCTGATAATAATGATGACTATAGATCGGGGTGGGTATTGCGATTTTCCTAACAAGCTAAATTCAGCCGTATTTCTTATATGGTAAAAATCAGAGTTCAACAATATCTTTATGCGACTTACGCGGGTCTCTGCCTTTTCGCCGAAAATTGTTTGGTCGATTATAATCATTTACCAACTTATCACATAATTTAGTGTTATTTCCGAAGCTTACAGTTTTCAAGTGTGCGTTTGGTCTGCTTTTTTAATGAGACTCTTCAAAATGTCAACTTTCAAGTAGCAGAATAGTTTGGTTTCATTTGTCCATGCATACCTGTCAACCAAACAGAATGGCATCGCGGGCGAGGTGGGCGAGTAAAGCGAGCTTCCGCCATAAGCTTCCAACCTTACCAACAGATGTCGGGGTGCCCCGAACTCCCGTGCTCGCTTCGCTTGCACACGCTCTATAAACGTTTTGCATAGTACTTACCTACGTTTATCTAAATTATTGTTATTTCTTTTTGGGAAACAGTTTAGATCATTATATTAATGTATGACATAGGAACTGTTACACTGACGAAACGTTATTCGTCTTAAGTGTGTGGCCTAATGAAAGATTTGACAAATGATAAATATCCCAAGCGTTTTGTGACATTATAATAATCAGCCTAACAATAATTCCACCAAATGAAACGTTGTCATAGAAAAATTTGCTAATCGTTACTTGTCAAAGTGAGACATAGGCGAAACGTTGGTTGGCAAGTGATAATCGACCAAACAATTTTCGGCGAAAAAGCAGGGACCCGACTTACATTCTTTTTAAATAAAGGAAACAGGCATTCTCATTGGTTGTCATTTTTGCTTTTTTTTCCTCAGATTGAGAAGGATGTAAATCCCATAAATTTTTTGATGAACTTTGATAGTTACATTACGAGAAATACGGTTGAATTTAGAATGTAAGGAAAATGAAATTACTTCGATTTATGATGATGAATTTGTGTTGATGCTCGGGTGTACGCGGCACATCAAGTTACCCACCGTATATCAAATATGTATGCGGCGCAAAACACGAGTAGCTCGGCATATCGTGTCAATTAGATGGTAGTAGTACCTATGAAATTGGATTACGTGCGATAGTGGAGTGTATAACCAGTGTTACACTTGCCTGGGATAGAAGCACCAACTTGTAACACATGATATACACTGGCCACCACCACATACAATATGTATACACTCCTTGTTTCAGCGAATGAACGCGTGTACCTGATATTGAAGACGACGGTGCGACTGTCGCATCCAGCTCCCATGGATCTCATACTTAGGAAACGATTAGGGTTAAACATATACAAGCGGCAAAGCTTCACGGACAGATTACGCAAGAAAATCGTCAGGTATGTGAACTCTCAGTGAAATACGGTCAGATTTATTTGACCTAATCAATGAAAAATTAATTCAGAGAGAGGCTGTGCGCCAATAGTGGGGGCAATGCTCATGTGTGTGAGGGTTGAACTTTAATGTCCGAACATAATTTAAAGGTTAAATTAGAGTGTAAAAAAATCTTTGATCTAAAGTCTAACCTAACCCGAACCTAACCTAACGTACGCCGAATCTAATCTAACCTACGTTAGATCTAACATAACTCGAATCTAACCTAACCTAATCCGAATTCCTCCGCGCGCTGTCCTCGTGGCAGCCACAGTGGTGGCACTTGTCGGTCGCCTCCCTTCCGGCGATACGATGCAGGTAGTATCTAGGTTTGACGGATTTGTTTCTTAGGAACAAAGTTTGAAATCGCGAAATAAGTGAAAGTTAAAATACACTTTATATTGTACCTCTATATAATACAAGATATAACAAAGGGAAGACAACATAACCGTACCATTCGTCATCTCTCACTAAAAGCTGTTCGCTTTAATAAGTCGAGAAAATAATATTTTCGGGCCAATGTATCTTGCAGTAGACTGATGTGAAAAGCAAATTAGATTAAATAACAACAAGTTTTTAGTTCTCAAAACATGGTTGGATTTCTATTTCTCGGTATAAATAAATGGTAAAAAGAAATGTTTATCCAATTTTGTATCTTTAAAGCCGGGTCTTATGCTCCAAAAAATAACAAAACATGTTTGCTAAACATGTTAGCAAAACATTGCAGTCTCCTGCTACTTTTAAATAGAAATAAACAATTTCTACTTAATATGGAAATACGAAACAAACTAGTCGCCCTCAATGTTCGCAAGCAACCATGAAATGAAAAATAGCCGCAGGCGAACGCGGAGATGTTTTCCGTCGACCTCGGATAACAAGTTCACCTGTTTTTGCTAACAAAACAGTTAAGCCACGCCCATATTTGATTAGAATAACATGTTAGGTGTTGAAAACCAGAAGAACATGTCGCACAAGACTCGGCTTAAGTTAGCCCATACGTATGAGAACAAACGAATCTACTTCATAGTTGACTGAACTTCTATTTTCTTTATACTAGGTCGATGCTCGACCTGCACACTGGAAATTATATGTAAGTGTCCTAAAACAGGCTTCACTTACAATGGCGCAGTTGAAAACAGTTTAATGATTCATTCAAAGATGCAAATTATTGTAAATATTTCAATTCGTCTCTCCACAGCTCAATATTTTTCATTTTCTTTCTTTAAAAATTGGCTAATATAGATATTATTGGCTCGTTTCTTTCCTTCCTTCATTTTCATAATATTTTTCATGAAGCTGTAATGTCATCTAAGGTATCTTTCCTCTTGATTTCTGTATAGTTCTGTTTCTGTGTGTCTCTTGGTTTCTGTGTGTATCATTTTCATTTCGTTAACTCTTTTGTGCACATCCACGCCATCCTTTTTGTCCAGATAATCTTCTTCAATACCACATTTCAAATATTACTAACAATTCCCTGTGTTTTTTGTCACTACTCTCGCACCCCGTAAAGCGAATTAAAATTATTAGTGATTCTGATCAATGTTGGTGATGGTTTATAAGAATTAGATCAATCTTAACACTTTGGTGGTGTGAAAGATGACTCGGTGACGTATCGTGAGCAAAGAACATAGATCAGTAATCGATAGCAAGTATCGTCATTGGTTAGTACCAATGACGAGATTTTAGTAGAGTAGCTTAGTAGCTACTCTACTAAAATCTGCGATCACCACTTCTCTGGCCAGTGTGTGACCAATCCAAATCTTCACATAAAGCGATGCTAGTTTTACTTCCAACAAATCCTGGGTTCATTGCTGCTAGTTGACACTATTATTCTAGGCCATTTGCTACCTGAATATTACTGCATTCCCATGCTGCCCGTGGTATATCAAAAGTACAGGGTCAGGCTTACATTCTTTCCCCATGGGTATCTTATGGCTGACCGCGCTTTGCCCAGAGTACGTAGAGTCACGTAGAGCATCATCTATTGTCAATAGGCACCGTGCAGTTTCCTATCATACAGGAATTTGCCTTTTATGAATTTCACCATTGAGCAGGTTTACTTCTTTATACACGTGACTTGTCGATTTTTTTTATATGCACAAGTACTTGAGTTTAATCACGCCTGATATTAAATGAAGATGAGACCGAAGGAAAGCACGCTAACCAGATCCCTCAAGTTATGAGGACCCATTGTCTTATCTTAAACAGCTGGAAACACAACAATGGTATCAAATTAGATAAGATGGTATTTAGCTTTTATGACCTACCAACAACCAAACGGAGCAAGTAGTGAATATTACGTATAGTTAGCAATATAATTAGCATTAAAAACGGGCTAACTTATCTGAAACAGCCGGAACACAGCATTCAACATTAGGATTTGGCGGCGACTTATATTAGATAGTGGTAGCTAGCTAGGCGGAATTTTAAAATGCCCTACCACCAATCAAATTGGGTTTTAAATGTACCCCGCTGGGATTCGAACCCGTCACCTCCGTTTCACCGTTAAACCTAGTGTATTTTTATTTTATTTACATAGAATCAACAGCATTATTACAAATTCTTATACAGAAAACTAATACCGAAATTCTTATTATGATAGTGACAATGGTTGCCGTTGTAATAGAATGGGTAATGTTTTAATTAAATTACAATATAATTACAATAAAATTGGTACTTTTACATTATTAATTAATAATATTATTATATGAATATCAATAAAAACACAATTAGTTTAGTGTAGTTTATATTGAGCCACGGTGGCGGTGAGACCTGCATTTTGTATACCCGATGCTGTTGGTATCACGGCGATTTGATCATCTTTCTGTATATTTTCGTTTTTTAGAACGGACCAGCTCACGCAGACCGGTGTTACATACGAGGTGGTGTCCAACATTCCAAAGGCCTCCGAGGAGTTGGAGGAGCGCGAGAGCTTAGCGCAGATAGCGGCCACCGGCGAGGAGGCCAGCGCGGCCGATGGAGAGACTTACATCGGTTTGTATTCACTCAGTGAAAAATCACTTGATTGAGTATCAAACATGTGGACTACCTAGCAGGTGCATGGTAAAAAATGGATGGGGTGGCTTTGAGTTTTGTAAGATCAGCCATTTTATAAACAGTGTAGTCTGAAACTTAAACTGTATAGTTTAGTTTACCTACAATTTTTGCCGTTATATAAGGCAATATAAACTTAATTGCAGTGTAATTAAGATGCGTTTTTTAAAGGCTGCGATCATACCAAACGGACAGACAGCCGTCGAATATGAGCAAGCGTTACCCGGTTTACGGAAATCCTGTACATTTTCCACTCTGCGTTCGCATTGAACCGACAATGCGCTTGCTTGCTATTGCGTGCCAACTGATACTTGGCTCACAGTATGCGGCTGACTATATGTTTGGTGTGCACACAGCCTAGGATTAATATGACCAAGTATACGCTATCCGTACAGAGTCAGTGTCAAAGACATTCGCCGAAGTATTTTTTTTTTTGGGTAACTTTTATCGAGGAAATTCAAAATGAGAACGATTTGGAACCCCTCCTATGCAAAAAGAGGGGTGTTAGTTCGAAGTCTGTCTGTGGTATTGTAGCGCCTAAATCAGATTTAAAAATTTTTGTTCAGCCATGTTTGATGGGAAGATATTTATCATTTAACACCGTCACTTTGTATATATGACCTGAAAGATATTATTACATTCTCCCTCTGTTTCTAATTTAAGTTACTATTTTAATTTAAAATTAAAATTTATCTACTGTCACAAACAGAGAAGTACACACGCGGCGTCAGCGCGGTCGAGAGCATACTGACACTCGACCGCCTGCGGCAGAGCGTTGCCGTAAAGGAGCTAGAACAGGCCCACGGCCAGCCAATAACGACTCACATGCGCAAGACCGCCTCCGTGCCTAACTTCTCTCAGGTATGCTATATAACGAGAATAAATGACATAGATTATAAGTTTTCTATTGCAGAAGGATTGTTCGTTTCATGGTTTATTTGTAATCCGATGATTTATCGTAATATCACTGTAACGAACATTTCTTCAAACACTAATAGATGGTATTAGCCACGGAGCTAAAACAAAGTCGAGGCGGTATAACATTTGACTATAAAGCGAGGTGTCGTTGCCGCGCGGGCTGAGGGGAACGTGGTACTTCGTAGCGCCATAGCGGTGATATTTAATAGGAAAAGGACTTTGTAAGGTGTGTTTTTAATAATTCCTTGTGAGAATCTGCTACAAAGACTTTTACAATAAACAATATGTAATCTTTTTGAGATATTTTCAGCGCATTTAATTATTTTTTATAGATCAGTCTGTATTAACCACATCGCATCGTGTGAACGTGATGTGGAGATTAAGTCTTAATCGCTAAACCACGCCCACTACAATGATGTTATTAGCTCATTTGGAATCCGAGACAGTCGTATACAAGCCTTCCTATTTGTTTTTGCTCTGTGGTATTAACTACAAAGTTTCTAGGTATCTAGAGTTCCACACCATACTACACCAGGCAAGAAGTTAATGAAATAGTTAAAATTACTCGTATAGCAGCACTTAACACACAATATTTAGGTACTTAGCCACCGATGAATTTAGAATATTTTCCATCAAGCAACAGTACACGATCACACAACTGTCAGGTTTGATAATTAATTACTTTGTGTTGTAAGGCTTCGCGCTACTAACAATAACACAAACTAAATAATGATTAGGCTGGACGTTCATTGACATGAAAACGGCGAATCGGATTAAAATTCAGCTGATGGACGTTCACCTTAAGAGGGTTTATTCCATACAAACTTTCAAGACCAAATTCTTCGAAATGAATGAACTGATTCTAATGAAACTTTATACACATAAAGCACACATAGATCTAAAAAGTTTGAAGAGAACATTTTAGAAAAATAGTATTGAAACTAAATTAGCCAGTAACAGAAAACATTTATTATATTCTTTGAAATTCGATATTTTGAACATGTTTACTACTAACTTTTTAGATATATGTATCTTATTTATACGTATAAAGTTTCATTACAATCGGTTTATCCATTTTGGAAAATTTGGATTTGAAAGTTTGTAAATGTTGTTGAAAATGACGTGCAGGATAAACCCTCTTAAACATTAAGAAGCAAAAATTTCAGCTACCTATCAACATTTAGATCTCTTAATAGAAGGAATACCTACATAAGTAAAATAATGAATATATCCCTAGTTTTGCTTCTGAATGTGCTGCCAATCGATGTTGTCTATTTAACACATTTAAACATAGTTAAATTAACACATTTTTATTAACCATTTGCGATAAACATTGTATAAAACATTTCAGAGAAGACGTTTTATTAACTGCTAGACTAATTAACATCGAGCTATTCAGTGGGTTACGACAGTGCATAACTTCCAGTGATCCACCACTTCTTATATGTTACCTGAATTAACACACTGGAAAGCTAGCAATCAATATAAATGTCTGGGTCACATTGAACGTTACATGTATGTAGAGTGGGGCCAAATTATAAAAATTTTGGTATTACCCCCTCGGCAATGTCGCAACCATTGATTTATATGCTATAGATATGGTCGCGCGAACATATTTTACGTAGATAAAACAGCGCCATCTCTTAGAGTCCTGAAGAACTAATAGGGCTGCTGAGATCAAATGGTCAAAACCAAATCTGACAACAAACATTTTTTTAGTCTGTGCTCACAACATATAAGTGCAAGAGAAAATTACAATATTGATTAAAAAATGGATTAATATTATTGTTTGTTGTACACAAAAGATACTCGCATGTTTGTTGGTCACTTTTCTGGATGCATTTTTTTTTAACATAATTCAGCATTTAATACGACGTTCGCGAACGAAGTCGGTATATTACTGAATTCCCATTGGTTCCAAACTCCCGTTTTAACACCAATGAACTGGTGCCATTTTAATTGTTTCAACGACCCGGCCCATACGCAGTGATATATAAAGTCTATATTCGCAACGCAGGGCGATTCACTAATGCACGCGACTAATGACTAATCACTGGGTAACCATTGTTTGTTTGAAACTAAGAACAACTTCCACTTAAATTTACGGACACTAGATGGCGTTGTTTTTAATTATTTGAATAAAATAATTACTAGAAGCTTTTATTAAATACAATGGAAATCATTTAGCGAGATCGTTACTTTATAGACCTTACATTCAATATTCTGAATTTAAAATAAAAATTATAGATAATAATCACTAGTATATAACACAAAACGATAAAGAACAGATTTTTACGGAAATGTTTGATACTTTCTTAATAATGCAAACAAATAAATTCTGGAAGATTGAACTTCATACTTTCATAATTGAAAAAAAAGTCAAAATATAATAAGTTATATAATATTTAGATTGCATAGTTCGCAACGATGGGCTGAATCAGTTACCAATTGCAGATTACTATTGCTTTCTACCGTAATGATATTAGTTCTAAATCGACTTAATGTGGCCCAGATAAATAAGTGTCGCAACTAGCGGTGTTGTATGCTTGCTAACGTGTGTATTGTCGCTACGCACCGCAGCTGTCGCAGGCGCTCGAGAACGCGGCCAAGAACGGAACGAACGTGAGTCCAACGCATGGCCTTAATTATCCCACCACTATTAAATTATGTCGCCAATCCCCAGTGGTCAATGGTGTCCTACGTTATCGAATATAACTGATATATTCGATTAAACCTGGTGCATTTTTTTTTTACTTTTTTTTCCAGCTTGTGTCGGTGGTACTTTTCTTTCCAGTTATTTCGTGTAGCTTAGTATGAACCTCGGCTTTTTCATGAGCTATTTTGGTTATTATTTTCATTTTACATGTTTGTAAATAGTGACTTTATTGTGATCTGTTTGGTACGATTTTATCATCGTTACATTTCCGATGGTGCAGGCAACACCAGCACTTACAGGAGTTGGTTGCACTGAAACCTTTCTGTGTAATTATTTTTTCTAATTTGTTGTCACTTAGTGAATGTTCATTTTGTAATTACAGTGTATTATATGCATGTATAGTATAATAATCATAGATCGGAGTAGGCAGATCGATTTTCCTTCCAAGCTAAATTCAGCTGTATTTATTATGTGGTAAAGAGCAGAGTTAATCAAAGTCTTTATACGACTTACGTTCTTTTTAAATTGAGAAAAGAAGGGAAAATGCAGCATAGGGTCGGCAATGGGTCGTCCAATGCTAAATGTTTAGTTTGAAAACGAAGTAAGTCGCTTAAAATTATTGATTAATTTTGATAGTTATCTTACGAGAAATACGGTATAATTTAGCTTGTAAGGAAAATAGCACTACCTACTCCGATCTATGATAATAATTAGAAGGTATCATAGTATCCACTATGCGTTTCAATAAAACTTAAAAATAACTAACAGATTCCAAATTATTTAGTTGTCTCATTTGCGCTACAAAGGTATGAAAGAGAAAGACCTAAAATGACAGTTATCTTCTTTTTTGAAACGCATATTACGTCTTTATCCGTTGTTAATGAATTTTTTTTTATTCCCACAACATTTTTGTTTGTTGTCGAAAAAAACACGCTTTATTCCTTCAGTGTTTTTAAATTAACTTAATTATTATTCGTATTCATTCTTTATCTTTCAATTTAGTTTCTGACACAACCCATTCAGTTTATCTCTCTAACATAATTGTGTACACTTCCAGATCATGCGTCTGGATTCGTCGTTCGAATCACTCGCCGGGCTTGCTTCGGGTCGTTCCGGGAGCGTGGCGGACTTAGCCGACGAGACTCCTCGGCGTTCGGTCCATCGACACTCGTACGCGGCGCCAGCGCATAACGATCCAGATATGCCAACTCCCACCAAGCCATTTGGACTCGGTAAGTTTAAGAGTCAGTAGTTGGATCATTTAAACAAGTTTGTGGATAATGTGCCCTAGGAATTGTTAAACATTTCACTGCAGCGTCTATTTTTTTCTGCCCTGAAAATGTTTTAGTAACGGGTGTATAAAGATTTCAAATACAACATTAATAAAATATTGCTCTGACCTGCACTCGAAAAGCCAGCTAATTATAAATAAAACCTAAATAGTTTTAGTTACGGTTATTTTAGTGAATTTTAAATGATTGATAAACGCGGCCACTTGTTTTATTATCGTGAATTCTGGAAAATAACCGTTATCAAAGCTGTTTAGGTATTACTTATAATTAGCTTTTAAGCTTTTTGAGTGCAGGTCAGAGCGATTTTTTTGATTTATTCTGTATTTAAAAAGAAATCTTTATTTATCCAATCTTGGCATTAACATTGACAATTCGTTCGCTAATTTTGGCGATGCTGTGCGTGAGAGGCAAGTTGCCGCCATTTCGAATCCTCTTTCCTTACCGTCTATCTGGCACATTTTCTGTTAACTTGTACACGTTACCGTTCAACTGTGTGAAATCAAGATTTATACGTTTGTAATGATGTTTTAAAACAGATTTTTACAGCACATAACAAGAGAAACTACATTCCCTTTTCCAACATTCATTTTCTATTATCCGCCACTCATGCGCGTCACACATGTCATGCCTAACAGTATCTCTAATTATCACTAGACAAGACAATAGCAGTAATGCATCATGGTATAGCGCGTTAAATAAATTTTACAATAAATGCGTGCTTTGATTAACTTAACAAAGTTGTATGTAAACAATATCATAGATTAAACAATTTACTCGTATATTATAGATAGTGCACTAAGTAGTTCTGGTGACAACTGATAATTTTTTTAGACTTGTACAGACACAAATGCACGATGTAATAGGTTTTATATAGTTTAGTTTTGTACTAACAAAAATTTGCAATAGTATCACAGTAAAATAATTTGCAATAGTATCACAGTAAAATCGAGGACATTTTCAAAATTGTCATTTTTGTAGGGCAACCATACATAGGATATTCTTCACTGAATCTCTCACGTAACATCCACGTCATCTATTCATATGATTTACATTTATTTCAACTTGCTTCGTGGCAATGCTATCGCTCAACAGAATTATCTATCTCTGAACTATCCCCATTTCTTCTTGTATCTTCTATCTTCATATGTTTACGTCATCCTATTTTTGAGACATTTTTAATAAATTTTAATCGACTGGCCGATGGACGCCTATTTCACACATTTTGTGACAGTTAATATTTCCAAAAATAAAGTCTTTTTTATAGAAATGTCTTGAAGTTAGGATGTTATCATACGGCCAAAATTTAACCCCAGCTTGAACTAACGTTGTATTTTCTGTATCTTGATCCCTCGCTACCTTCAGGCTCGTTTTTATCAGGTAAACAGTGAAAATATGGTCTTTATTCGGAATGGCAACTGTACGAAATTTAGACGAATGTCGAATGCAATATGGAAAAATAGATGTGGAGTGATCATTGTTACACACTAACTTATCAACATGTAAATTGTAACATGATTGGCTGTGCTCAAATAATTAGATCAAAATTTCCCAATTGGCATTTAAATTTTTTCAAATTTCTTCTACTAGATCTGTAAAGAGAACAGAATTTAGACCCTAAGTATTTATTGGCTATTAGATTGCAAAACAAATAACATGCTTCGAGCATCAAGCAAGCTTCTGTCGTTGTGTTAACTATCTGTTTGTTTGCGTGTCTCTTTCATTTGCATGGACCGAGCATGACCTGTGTTTATCTCCTTTTCCCCTTCCTATTCGTTGAACTATCTGCTGTCAATTTATAAAAAGCGATATAAATGCTTTCGATCTAGAGTGTCACTACAATAGCGAAACAAGATGCTTATATTGTGATAGAGGATTTAGGCTTAAGGAATATAATATGATCTATGAATCAGCCATGGGACATAAATGTTTTACACGATAATGTGATTGTTGTATTAGGTGGTAATATGAAAAACTTATAAGACAGTTTTTAATATCTGTATTAGTAGTTATGTAATGTAGTAATAGACCAACGAGATTGATTGTAGGTTTGTGTGTGTGTGTTAACCCGGTTCCAGACGTTTCATGCGATTGTTTGCAAGTGTTGTGATAATTGAATCAAAAACTGTTTTACATTTTGCATATAAACATTCAATTTACATGACAAAGGTGGACAGTTGTGCGTTTACGTCGCTATTATGGTATAACAAGCCGAAATTATCAAAAGTCTACTTTTTTATTGTGATATCTCTTTTATAAAGTCAGGCTCTTGTCGGTATTGTGATATACATATTAAACAATCCAGGATTATATTACGATGTGAAAAATAAGAGAGCTCGTCAAAATATCTCCAAGTAAGGCTATTAAAAATTACTTCTGGGTCCTGGTGTCAACGCATTTGCATCCTCTGGGATCAATCCACGGAGTACTCCGGGAGATCATTTTCCGCCAAGTGAGCTGCGTGGTAATTTGTCAGACCTTTCTTTAAATAATTGAACCACCAAAAATTGGCTAAACAACAGACTTCAGTAAGACTCCGATCTGTTATCTCAGAAGTGCTTATCTTATCCGTGTGCTTATCTTATTGTGTTCCGGTTGTCAGAGATAAGATAGCCAGTCCCCAAATGTGTTGGTGGTTTTTCGGGTCAGTACGATTCCACCTTCGACCTCATCTTCACTTAACATCAGGTGTGATTGAGATCTAGTACCAACCCGTTCTGCATAAAAAAAAGTGCATGATCAGGGGTGCGATCTTTGAACTTTCCGGAATCACGCATGCGAAAGCGAACTGAAAAATGCAGTTCTTCACCAGATTTATTGGCACCGCCCTGGCAGTATACCCTTTTCAATAATAAAAAAGAATTATAAAAATCAGTATCTATAAAGATATCGCGGATATTACATAAAAAAATTCCTTTTGGAAGTCTGTTATTAAGGTAATTTATTACAGCAAGACAACTGTCAGTTCCGTAATCCAGCATTCATTCTTCAGCTTTTTCAATCACAGCAGTTGATTATTTATATATAAACGGTGTTGTGGCTTGTTATACCTTAGTCAAGTCTGTTTGTATTATAATCGGGTTTAGCTAACTGATGCATGTAATGTAGCAGATTGCTAGGATGTCTATAGACCTAACTGACGCATGGTACATGACGTGTACATTGTAATTGTAATGTAATTTGTCTTTACATATATAAGAATGGTTAATTGGGTTATTGTAATTCATCAATTAATAAAATCGTTTGTTTATTTGATATTAAATATCTTTGAAGTTTTCAATTGTAGTTGCATTACTTGTTGCAATTTAGTAAGGAAATTGTGAGAATTTTGGTATCTTATATTGAGATGATGATACGAAGAAGATAATGCGTAATGAAGAATCATTATGAGAATAAATATTACCTAATTATGGAGATTTTTCAAATCAAAGCTATATTGAATTGTTATTGGTAAGGTAATTTGTATTAATTTTACAGGTGTAGCAGTGTACTTTTTTATAGCGATTTGCGACTTACATGGTTATTAATGTTTCCATTGCAGCCCGGCCAACGTTCCTTAACTTGAACTTGAACCTGAACTCACTGCGACTGCCAACACCCAGCAAGTGTACGTCTCCATTCAGTCGTAGTATCACTAGTTTGGCTTGTTATAACAGTTTTTTGTTTATTTTTCTTTAGGATGAACGTTTACCAACGGAGTTTTACATAACTTGGAGAATAGTCGGCTCCATAATTAACCATACAGGGCAATTTTACATGATCAATGATAGCATAGTATTGGAGACGCGGTATCCCAATTTGGGATGAGTTTTTAAATTTAATTTAATTACTTGTGCATTTATCTAACTTCTCTTAAACGGTGAAGGAAAACATCGTGAGGAAACCTGCATGCCTGAAAAATAAAAATTCTAAAGCATGTGAAGTGCCCAACCCGCATTGGGCCAGCGTGGTGGACTATGGCCCATACTCCCTCATTATACGAGGGAAGGCCTATACCCCTGCAGTGGGATGTTTACGGGCTGAGATGATGAAGATGAATGATAGCATGCTGGTCATTTAAGCTCTTCCATGCGAAATACTCTAAAATAATCGTCTAATAATAGTCTAGACAAGAGGATAATTTAAGAGAACTGCGGTTGGTATAGCTTGAACTGAACCCCTCCAAAAAAAATATCCATCATGCTACCAGTAATCATACAAAACTGCCCTGTAAGATTAAGAGTGACCCCGACTGTACATTTAGTCGCATGTAAATACATTTTTAAAAGAATTATCCGCTAGAGAAAAGGTTTTAGTACATTTTTCTATTACGTTGTGGGTGGGGGTGAACCACCCGCTCAGTCAATCGCGCGTCTTGTTTATCAAATCGAATTATATCGATGTTATTGTTTTATCATAACACTTTGGTGGTGCATATATTCAGTCTTCTTTCCGGGTTTTCGTTTTAAAATAAATGTAATAATAGAAAATATGATTAGGGCGCGAGTGGACGCTCCGCTCCCTCTTAATAATATCGAGTTATTCCGACTTTACGCTGGTAAAACGTTGCTTAAGATTGATTCATTTCACTCTAGATATGTATTTTAAGCGCATAATATTACAACAGAGTGAATGTGATTGGGTCCAAGTTAGTCGATATGATCAATCAGTTATTTGTCCTTTTTCTACAAACGTTTTTCTGTGTTTTAGAATGGATAGATTGACATTCGGGAAATTTGGACCATAGTAGTTACAGAGTTCGTGATTTATTTTTATTTGCTACATAAAAGTCATCTGTGTGAAGTTGGCATGATACGTTATTCGTTGTAATTTATTGCAAGCATGAAATTCCTATAAGTGTTTTGTATTCGGTGAAATTTTTAGATGTTTTTTTAAGTTTGTATTTTATATTTAGCTTATAAGTTTTTAAAAGACTTGGCACTGATGTTTTTTTTTTTAATGGCGTATTCAAAATAATTTGTAAACTATTAGTAAACAGTATTATTGGTTATTATTAGTTAATTTATTCTTGAAATAGTTCGCATACCTTATTCAATTCGCTTCCTGTATCCTCCCAACACTTCTGTCTTCATATTTGTTTTTTGAATTTTGTTATGTGTTAAATTACAGCTTAACTTAATTACGTCCGTTTTTTTGCGTAGAAGTTGTGGTGTTGTGATCGCCCTCTATGTATACACCTCGTGTGTTTAATTTTTTTTTTCTCAGTATATTTTAATTTGCCTTCTTTACACGCCACTGTCGATAAAAGTCAGTGACATCGTTTTAACAGTTTTATCAATATTTGTAGCATCTCCAGCGAGTGGCAAACTAGGTCTCCGTATGACAACATTGCACGAAGAGCCTGGAAGACGTAACGATGACGACTCCCACTCCGAACCAGAGTCAGCGCCTACAGACGAGCTCACCACGCCTCGGTCACATGTAAGTTACCCCAAATGCATGATGAAATAAATTTCATGAAACTGGTTTCAATAGCAACGAAAGTTGTTTGGTAAAATAATCTACAGTGTCGCAGAAATCATGGTTGCATCAGCATCATAGTTTTATGTATTATTATTGTTGTATTGTGGTTTTTTTTATGAATTGGATACTTTTTCGGAATTCCAGCGATGGTTTGCCATTTTCAACGTCTAAAAATCCGCACATAGGTACTAGCTTCACGACACTAGTTTCATGTCGCGTTAGAAATTGCATTTATTTATTCTTATTTATGCCTGTTTACCCAAAACATATGATACATTAAGATGTTGAATCACTATGTGTCAAAAACGTCGAACGACGGATCCGAAGTAAATTTTTCGAACTTTAATCGGGGATTTTTTTAATTGCCTGTTTTTTATTTGTATTCTTACAGCGTACGCGCGCTCGTGCGACGACTCGCGGCTTCCTGACAACCTCAAAGACCTTGGATTCTCTGCACGAGTTGGCCTGCGAACGCATTCCAAACAAGAACTCGCCTTCAATATCTTCCAGTGGTTATGGTGAGTCTTCTCTTATTTAAAATAAAAAGATAATAAATAATTTAAATAAGATAGAATTGTGATAAAATGGTAGGGACTCAGCAAAGTTGCTGATGTTTAGTCTCTTGTTGAGTGGTTGCTACCACTGAAGAATGCATAGCAGCAAAAAAGAAATTAAAGTTAAAATTATTTAACAGACAAATTAATTAGTAACTATAACAAACTCCTAACATTGAAAGGAAAAAATACTTGTCCAACAATGACATTATATTTATTGAGCTGATTCCGATGGAACTTATTACGTTGTTAGTTTCGACTTTAATACTAAGAGATCAAATGTTACTCCTGAGTACAGGATTCATACTTAATTCGGTCGGGACAAAGTTTATTTTTAATATTAAACGATCAGTCGACAACTACATAGCAAAAATTACAGGTTTTTGTATATGTATAATACGTATACTTAAAAATATGTAATTTCAGGCTCACAAGCGGTATCATCTACAAACCTGACAAACGACGACACACTGTCAATCCGAAGCATGTCAGTTGACGACACCCCAGACTTCGACAAGACAATGGACTACACCCATATCAGCCGGACGAAAAATTCAATGGCCGGCTTAAGGAACGAGATTACCGAACTGAGGAACGATATAAGTGAACTGAAGAACGAAATTGTTGAATCAAAGAACGAACTAGACGATTCATCGTACGATAAAGTGAAGACGCCAGTGTTGACTCCCGGGTCGAGGAATAGAATCAATCCGTTCCTGAGGGATTGCGAGGAAGCAGCGAAGGAGAGTGAGCTGTTGGTGGATCCGCTTGGAGCGATCCCTGTTGAGAGTCATTCGATGGTGTCCAGTCTGACGAGGAATGTGGAAACGAGTCAGGTTAACGGCGAGTCATCGCACGATGCCTCATTAGGTAACTTGTATCTTTTTTCATTTCATGTATAAGCAGTATTTCAAGCTTATCCCAAGAGTGACTCACCACAGTGGTCCAATCCAATTCAGATGCTGGCAGAATCCTCGAGGCTTTCCCATGTTTTTATCGATTATTATTTTCGTAACACTCGCCGAGCCGTTCGTGAGTCCGTGTTCGTGACCACACGATATTGAAATCTGGTTCAATTATATGTTACATATAATTGAATAGTATATAAATATGATATGTTATTAGAATCTTGTTGGAATGTATAAACTCGCAACCATGTTGCGTAGCACAGTTTAAACTACGTTTATGTAGTATAAAAATAATTGAATCTCAGAAATGGAATCCAATGTACCTACTATTTATCGCTTTAAACTATCAGAAGCAGCGAATGTTAACCACACATAATTAAGCCTTGTCTCCATCTGCTTTATTGACTTGACAGAGACATCAAATAGAAGTTTCTATTGGTGTCTTGTTTTATTTCATGGGTAAATGTTTGATTGAAACATATTGATTTCAGCTGATGCGGACCTAGAGTCGGTGAGCTCTGAGCACTCGAGCCACGAGCGCAGTCGTGAGACGTCTTCGATGGGGGAGAGCGACTCTACATCACCGGGTCCCGACCACCCCGTTGTTAAGACGCAATTGCCTGCCGGCAAGGTAATGAAACTAAGATATTTGGGTTTGATCACGTTGACCAAAATATATTACAGCTTAATAGGAACAAGCAAGCCTTTTTTCTCTTTAAAAGATGTAGAATGGGTTCCGTCAAAAATAATATTCTTTATTGCACCAAAAAATTACAATAACAGAGTACAAACAACAGGTCACATACAAAGATGGACATATCTCTTTAAGATATCTCTTCCAAGCAACCTGACCAACCAAGAATAATATCGTGCAATATAAATAAGATCGGTATTTTTTTCCACCTCAATCTGTTTTTTACTCTATTAAGGTGATTTTCAAATTATTGTCAATAAATGGCGTTTGCTTAAATTATTTCGGTTAAAAATTATTACGACAAGACGAGTTCATTAGTTCATACATAACGGTAACGAAATTCATTTCGCTAGATACTTACTTTAGAGTCCTTACATTCAATAGTTTGATTTGAAAATATAATGATTTGAGAATGATTTTGGGTAAAACCTTATCATTTTATACCTACCTAGTTCAGCGTTAGCGAAACGATTTTTGTTATAACTTCTCGTAATTATTTTTTGTTCAATTAATTCAAAACAACGCCATCTATTGACACTAATTTTCATTACACCTCTCGAATTACCTTGTTGAATTTTAACCTTATAAACTTGTCAGGTGGTCCGCCGTCGTACGGGAGGTGCATCTGCCCGTGCTGCGGCCCGGGCCTCCTTCCCAGCGGCCCGGCCGCGCTCTACAGCCGACAGCCAGCACACCTCGCGCGCTCTACACGACACTCCTGGTTCTTCTAGCGAGCGTATCGGCGATGGTATGTCACTATTATGTACTGCAAACTTAGTCATTCTGAAGCCTTTATGTGGTGAAATTACTATATGTACGAGCGATTTTAATTATGGGAGCAAATACTGAATAAGAATATTTATTTGATCAAAAAACTTACAACGAAAACAGTAGGATGAGAGTAGTCGTCAGATTTAGCAATGGTCCCTGTACCGTGGGGCTGCCGTTAAAGGATTTTTCTATGACGTTTTCTCTAGCCTGATATAGAAAAAGTGCGAAATTTGTTGATATGTTATATTAATAAATCGCGAAGAAATTATGGAAAAGCTTTTTCAAATTTATCCCCATAATAAAGTTGCTTGTATTCATGGGTGTTACCACAGATTACTAAACAGTTAGTAACAGATACATCACTCCAATACAAAAGCGAAAATATTTACGCTATACTAATAGCCTACAAAATCTTAGTAATTGTATCAGCTGCTCGCAACGAGAAGAAATTTACATAAGTATGCACAAAGAGAGTTGAGATTTTTGGCCGACGCGCGACCCACGTGCAAGCACGTCATGATGATATCGGTAATAAAACGAATGTTGTTTAAAAAAACAATTTTTATTTGTTGATTAAATATGTACGAGTTTTTTATAATGATGGATACATTTTTCCTTCTCTGAATTCTCGTTTATTTAAATATTATCGTTGAAAATATCCTAAATCGTGCAAATAATCTCAGACGGGCGTGCGGCAACCCAGTGTCGGTTGTATCGTGGGCGATACGCGAAGTAGTAGGGATATAACGCGTGGCCTTGAGTGAGTTACGGACGCCTGCTGTTACGACGTAAAGATTTCAGAGTGACTAAAATTTCATGCACAATACATTTTACAAAATATAGCATTTTTTTGTTGATGTTTTAAAATGTATATGTATAGCCTTCTTATGCCATAAAATATTACATCTGATTTGTATTTAAATATTCTAAAAAATGGATTTATTTAGCTTCTATCACATTCACGATAAAATTATAATCTGTGTTACAAGTGTTCAAATATTAACACATCGGAAATTATTCACGTTAGGTTCCTTTGAAAACTGGCAATTTCTGCAGTATATCCTGAGACGGAGACCATTTTTAACATCACACTGCACTCATACCATTTCAAAATCTCTCTGTTTTCTGCATCGTTTTGTAATTTTCTTGTTATTATTAACACCGCTGTTGGTGCGGTTAATGTGGTGTCAAATAAATATATGTCTGTCTATGTCTAATAAGTCACTCAATTTAAACAACACGGTACATGTTTAGTACTTGGTTTGGTTGGTGGTAGGGCATTTTAAATGTCCGCCTGGCTAGTTACCACTATCTTATCTAAGTCTGCCGCCAAACAGCAATGTTAACAGCATGTTGTGTTCCGGTTGTTCTAGATAAGATAGCTAGTCCCCCAAAGTAATATTGGGGTTCCGAGTGAACCTTCGGCCTCATGTTCGCTTAACGTCAGGTGTGATTGAGGTCAAGTGCAAACTCGTTGTGCATATGTTTTAGACGAGTGTTCAGAAAGCGGTCGCCCGATCACGGTCCCCGACTGGATGACGGCGGGCGAGAGTGTCCAGCTGCGCCTGAGCAGCAGTACGGGCGTCGTCGCCTACGTCGGGCCCACACACTTCGCGCACGGACCGTGGGTCGGCGTGGAACTGGATGCGCCCACCGGTAATACATAATCATACGATGACGTTTGGTGTGTAGTGGTTAGAACTCTGACCATGGGTCGCGTGTTCGAATCCCGCTAGGGGCATATGTTTGTATGATGAATACGGACATGTGTACCCGAGTTATGGATGTTTTCATTTATACTAAGTATTTATTTACAAATAAAATGTATTTATGTAGTATATCCACAACACAAGACTATAGTTGCTTAAAGTGAAACTAGATGGCATTTTGTGTGTCCAAGGATATTTATTTATTATTATTATTTATATCATTAGAGTCTGGCCAACAAAAGCGCGACCTGAAAAAACGTGACAAATCATTGATAGAGATATGGTCGTGCGAACAAACCTTTTTCGCGCTTTTCTTGGTACATAAAACCGCCATCTCTTAAATACGATTCACACGAAACGGGCCGCGTCGGAGCGCGCCGAGGCGCAGCGGAACGGATAGAAACGGATACGCGCGCATGCTGCGGTAGCCGGCCACGCCCACCCGAATTCTCGCATACGCTGAAATACTCCCGCATCTTGTCTCCACAACTTGAATGCGAATTACAAAATTCTGCGTGAGAGAACGGCCCGGCGGCATCCGATGGCGGAGTGTGAGTTTAGCGTAGCGTAGTTTAGCGGATAGTTTGCAAAACGATTTTCTTCATAGTTACTTTTTGCGTAAACGCGAACGCGATGGTAAAGTTAAAAACGAGACAAAACTCGCACTTCGCACACATAGCGCATGCGACGCCGGCCGATCGGAGCCGACTGGACGTGGCGGCAGCCGAGCGCAGCCGACGTATTCAACTGAATACGTTTTACATTCAAATAAGTATTGTATAGAGCCATCAATTTCCTTTATCGTATAGTATTTACTATTATTTCGAGAACTAATAGGACTGCTGAGAATAAATTGTCAAAACCACCTCCAAATTTTTTTCCGTCTGTGCTCACAACCTATAAATTGGTCACACAAAAGTGTAAGAAAAAATTACAATATTGATTAAAAATATGAGTTTTACGAGTAATACATTATGTTTGTTATTCTTAAAAGATACTCGCACGTTTTTTGGTTACTTGGGAAGTGATGTATTTTTAATGTTGCAATGTAAATCAGCATTTGATACGAGAGTTCGCGAACGAAGTCGGTTGTGTGACTGAGTTCCCATTGGTTCCAAACTCCCGTTTTAACTCCAATGAAGTGGGGACATTTTGATTGTCTGAACGACTCGGTCCATACGCAGTAATATACGGCAAATTCAAAAATCTTTATGGTGGTACTAAATTTTGATGCTTGACTATTTTTTGTTTGACGACAATAAATTTGTTATTTCACGCCTTTCTCAGGTAAAAACGACGGGTCCGTTGGCGGCAAGAGGTACTTTGAGTGCCGACCGCGACACGGCATCTTCGTGCGGCCGGACAAGCTGACTCAGGACCGGCGCGGGCGCAGCGCTCGTGCTTTCCGGGAATCCGAGCTTAAACGCGCTAACAGCAAGGGTGAGGCAACTGAGGACCTAGGGGGTGGGTCTGGGGGTCATCACCCCCCGCCCCTCCACCCCAGGGCTTTGATAACTCTCAATACCAAATACTCTTAATACGATATATGTTATATCTTACTCTTGATCTGCCAGCTAGGCAACCCCCCTCGTAGCAGTATCTCTATCCACCCCTCTCTAGACAAGTGGAAAACGTTTCTATGACAACAAACGCTAGCGCATTGGTTCCCGCGACTGATTGGCTATCAACTATTCACGATTTATAGACAGCCAATCAACAGCGAGAAATGAATCGATAGCGTTTGTCGTTATAGAAACGCATTCCATTTGTCTAAGGGGGGTTGATAGTGCTACAACGGAATAGCTATATTTACCTATTCATAAATGTCACCTTGACTTTTTCGTATGTCTGTAAAAATTGTGCTTTTTTTTCCAGGTGAAGGCCTACAAAATTTACACAGATCCCGGAGTCGCGGCGAGAGCATAAATGCCGTCGGAACGAAAACTAGGAGCAAATAAACCTGCTGTCAACTAGTACGGAGCGCGTATGTAACCTCACTTCACCGTACATCGCCCACTAAGTACCGTTAACCCATCGCACAGTTCCCGCAGTCGCGGATATAACCAGCCATGTATCGGACCGAATTTAAAACAAACGTCCACAACTTTCCGTACTTCTTGTATAGTGGAGTCCAGATTTTTTTGTTGCAGTCGTGTAACGCGTATGGTGCTTTATATGTATGGTAGATGTTGTTTTGTTTCATTACCAAGTCGGTAAAGCAATATTTGTTGTTCCAACTCTTCGTTGGGGAGGAGATTGTTGGAGGAAACCGGATCATCTCGCATTTATTGGCACCACCAATAAATGGTCGCAGATATATCCACAATGTTTCCGCTCGTTGGCAAGTTATAGGTAAATGTATTAGCTTTTCAATTTTGTTTTTTTTTTCCTATAGTTTTTATCAACTGACAAAAAAATATTGTAAATAGATTTGGACATTGCAATTATGTGATTTAATTTTATTGATTTGATTTCGATGTATATAACGTGAGTGTATTATTAATTTAATAATTTAGAACCAATGAAATTTTTGTGATCAGTGATAAGATTCAGTGGATTATTTGTATAGGATTTTTACTGTATAGTTTGTGGTATAGATAGACTTTATGATAAATTATTTATGTATCCCTCTTTAGCTCATTGACCACGCTATGCTTGTTATCGTGAACAACACGGGTATGTATTCTTCAAGCGTTAATAACTGATAGCGTAAAATCTCTATATAAATCTATGGCATTTTATTCATAATATAATTATATATTTTTGACATTCGGTTGCTCATTATGAAGCATTTTGTGTTTAAACACTATTGCCAGTTTGTGATAGTTTCTTGCCACGGTATTTAAAAAAAAAAAGAGTATATATTTTTTCATTTTGACGCCTGCTTTGCCCTTTTGAGTTTAATGGTGGAACTCGTGTAGAATTCTACGAAATCGTCCAGTGATCTTCGTCCTTTCAAAAGACTTTGTACTGAGTACATTAACCATTTGTGACGAATTAATTGACGCCCTAAACATTCACACGTGGTGGAAGTTATTTATAAGTGAACCAACGACGCGGATTATATGACAGGTTGTAATTTAACTTTATAATCATGTGTACGCGTAAAGCAAATAAATAACTTAGGCCATAGACAATTAGGTTGTGTAAATGCACATGTATAGATATGTGTAAATGTTTGTAGTAGTGTGTGAACACGCTGTAAATTAAAAAAAATGTCACAAGAAAAATGTCCTCAATTCATTATCTCCATCCACATTTGAACAATAATCGGTGAGAAATGTGTAATCTTAGTCGAATAAAATTAACGTCTTTGTGTTGTTTATTCCATAATGAGGTAAAAAGTGTGGTAGTTATTTTGAATATTGCCTAATTTAGGTGAATAATATCAGAATATAGCGGCGTAGCTCGTGTAACCTTAGGGGATGTCCACGTGGCCGCTCCGCACACGCGGAGTGGATAGATCTATAGCTCACCTAATTTATATTCCATCCTTTTAGAAAATAATCGTTCATAAGTACACTAAAGTGAGTACACAAATAGATTAAAAAGCCTCGTTATTTACTAGTACTTGTAAGTATTTCACTTTCAGCGTTCATCGTAGCCCGCCACTTGCCTCCATTCCTATAAGCATTGTTGTATATTTACATTTACATGATAAGTAAATCTATTAGAAAGGTGTTATCAAAAAAAAAATATTAAATTTCAGAATACGCACTCGAGAATTTAATGCCAATTTAATATTTCGTAAGCGTTGACTGACATCATATTTGTCACACGTACTATAGTTGTCACCGTTTGTATTTAACGAATGCTTCATTAGACTGTCGTACTTAAAACATTCCATTTTTTCTATACATTTATCGTTCTAGCAGACGTGTAGTCAGACCCCTCGGTGATCGATTACTGAGTTAGATTTTTATAGCCGGACGAGACTTATAATGGCGTTAATTTTGCATTTTACATATTTAACTAAGTGAGTATAGAGCAATATTTAAACTGGCCCTAACTAGGACAGCTCAATGTGTAGTCGACGTTAAAAAAATTTAATTGAATAAAGTAATTTGAAAAATATTGTAGGATTGTGTCTTTGAAACTCTCGATGTGCTTTTGTCCAGTAGTTTTGGTAGGACATGGGCAAAGAGAAAGCAGTCGTAAAGCAAGTCGATATGTGGCGTGGCGGATGTCCCAGTACGCATTAGGGCGCCTAGGGTTAGGCTAATAGTGACCTTAAAGCAATGTCTCGTATTTAGGTCATAATTTAATTTTTAGAAACTAAGCTGACCATTGTGCTGTGCTTTTGTTTTAAACAATTATAGTTTTTAGGTAAATGAAATTATTTGTTTTATATTTATGTTTCATGTAGCAGATTTTTGTATTTATTGCAGTCAATTCAACAAAGTAGTAGCTTTTATGATGTTAATGTAATTGATTTTATTTTTGTCAAATTGTCGCATGTTTATTTTAGAATAGTGGACTAGTAATTTTAATTTGCCAGTCTTGAAATTATGTATAAAATTAATTTAGATCACAAATCAAATGTGTTTGTAATTCTTTTTATGTGATAAGCGGACGTATAGGCAGCTACTTGGTAGCATAGATGGTTGCAACTTCATTATGTACACATAAGCATAATATAAAGAGATATATTAATAGTTCACTTCTAGTGGATATATTTTTGCCAAGTAGCAAATTTGAGTCAACCATCGCTGTCATTCATTATCAATAAATGTATTATAAAATATTTTTGTTTGTTTTAATCCTTTTAGAAAATAGATTAGATTAGGTACGCATGATACCATAGAGTATCGACTTTTTTAGAAGTATACAAAAGTATTATTCTAGTGAAATTAAATAGAGTAGAACATCTCGTACAGTAAATTGAAGTGAAGATTAGAATTTTTTGTCGAGTTTAAGGAAAAGCGAGACGCCTTTTATTTAGTATCCTGACGCAAGCTACAGGCCACACACCTTAGCTGTTCTTAATATGTGTGAAATCATATCCATCGACAGGTCTTTCACTGTCATACTCTGATGTAAATAAATGATCGCAGAACAATAATAATTTGAGCACTAGGCCAGTGAGTATTAAAACTACACTAAACATAATCACACTTAAGATCTGGACTACCACCGATGTCTGTAACAGAGACCTGTAGCCAGAGATTAGCCAGAGACACGTACCATTTTTTTTTAATTTTATCTGCAAGTATGTGATACATATAAGGTTAATAAAATCGTCTAACCAACATATCCTGACAAATATGGGGTGCAAATAAATAGGAAACTAGAAAAAACGAAAATATTCATTACAATTATAATTAAATATTTAAGCAAGTTAAATAAAATTAAAACAATTCCGTAAAATAATTTTGAATACATTGTTTATGTTGATGGTACAACTGGCACTGATTTGTCCCACTTGTACCATTAATGGCATACTGGCATATGGCTCATCTTAGCACGGCCACCATCACCAACCGGAAATCTGACTTCGAGATTTGTCACAAGATGTCAGAATTTGTCGGTCCACCTTTTAGAAGATATAACGCTGTATTGGTAGCTGTGCCAAAATGAGCGCTCACCCGGCCACGGCCACCTCAAATCTCCAAAACCACAGATCGTAGCGAATATCTGATTACACCAGGATTTTAATCGCTAATTTGTCGACATTGTTCACAAAACAGCAAGCATTTGTCGTTGCTTAAATGACGAGAAATGGTGGTATAACTGACATTGACTTTTACCAGTAGTACCATTATTGTAGAAAATAAGTAGGCTCACTGACGAATGACCCTCTTGCTCATCAGTGATCTTTGCTCACAATAGTAGCTTATTACAAATTTTACTGCAAGAAACTGCGTGTCTTATTCATTAATATTAGAACGTAGGTACACAGAAAGGTACACAATAATCCATAGTTTATAAATATTCCGCAAGTGCCCAAACTTATGTAACAACTTTGTGTTGCATAAGTTATAAGATATAGTGTTTTGCTGAAATTTTGCAGTTGGTTAGCGTAATTTCAGACGTGCCACCACCACACCCAGGCCAGACGACCACAGCCAGGCCACAGAGCGGCAAAAAACTCGCCGGGGACAAAATGTCGCCCTTCGACGGCTGTCACGAACATGTGGTATGCCATTATAACCGAACATCGTGGCTACCGTCCGTGATTGCGTTCATTGAGCCATTAGCATGCTATCTCTCCGAAATACGATGCAGTTATGAAGCTTTATTGCAGTTTATTAGTTATCATTTTTTACGTATCCCGTAACTAACATATTTCAGAAAGAAAGCATTTCGATTGCCTAAGAAAACAGGTATAGGTACCTACCCTTACTTTTCTATGTGAACTCGAGCCTAGTGAACTATTGATTGAATAAAGGTTTGATTTTATTTACCCTTTTATTTTGCTGGTTCTCCGCACCATTAAACTGGATCACATGCAAGGCAGGTAACCCGACCATAACACTTCCAGTATAAACAGGTCTTGGTGGATTCACACTTCCGGTATCGTTGAGCGGACACCTTATAATGGTAGTGTTGTGATCGTGTTATGGTCGTTGTCGTGCCGTCGACTGTATTACAATAATTGAACCACCAAATATTGCCAAAAGAACAGACTTCAGTAAGGCTTCACTCTTATTTCCGCAGTGCATCATCGGATTCTAACAATACCCTGGTTATAAAACAATCATCAAATTAGCAATAGAAGAAAATAGGTGGACATACATAAATACATTCAGACGGACATAGTACCTCTCCCTTTTTTCAAGTTGGTTAATTAAATATTTATAATATTACAGCGTGGTTGTCTCTTATGAAATGTGTGACAAGCAGCTTAGTAGATTGTGTGATACTAGCGACTTTAATACGGAGTCACAACATTCTCAATGAGAATTGTAAATGACTAAATGACCGCCATTTTGATTTTCTTATCAAAGATTCTCATCATAACAAGCAATTTAGGTACATTTTCAATTATCTTTATAATGTGACGCTTTAAAACATTACGTTATGTGACATTTTCTGTTTATGTACATATATGTCTCCAATCCAAATACCATTACCTCTAATGCCAGCTTCCCGAAATATTCTCAAATCCCTTTAGAAAAGAACTCACCAGAAGTATGTTACATGCGTGCGATCCTCACAACGCCTCACTACGAGGAATTTCTTACACAAAGGATATCCCAATCTTATAACTTAATCCGTATCCTTCCAAGCGACAGGTGACCTTATTCGCGACGTCGCGAGTGTCATCTTCGCAGGCGGCACGGGGCGGCGCTGGAGCGGGCTGGCACGCGGGCCCGCTTGCTGCCAGGTACGGTCCGCAAAGGAATGTAGGGCGAGTTGACGGTATCATGGTATTTTAAATATTATTCTCGTACAAGTTATTGCTTACGATGCGTAGGCAATGAAGTTATTGATGAATTCTAGAAACAGAACTAGTTGAAGGTCCTCGACACGCCACCGCCTACAGCATAATCAAGTTCAGTGCTGAATCTAAGTCTCTCGTCTTTTTCACTTTAAGCATTGCTTGTGTTGCAGGATTGTTTGTCTTATCGCTAAGCTTTGAGGTGTCGGTTGGAGTCACCTTTGACAACACCTAGTGTTATTCCTCTATGACAACACCCACGGGAAGAGACGTGGTCCTCTTCATTTTTACCGGACACCTTTACCTTCTTTCTTTTTCATTGTTTTGTCAAATGACACTAATTACCTATACTTATTTAAATAGGACCATCCTTCACTTTTTGCTTATGCTTCTCTGGGGAGGCAGAATTGTGTAGAAGCGGCAATTACACCTATTATATACTATAAGTAATTAAAAACCAAAAACTAGATAGCATAAAATATTTGTATTTCACGTGCACCATATTGAACTTTTTACCATAAAATGTATCATGACACTCGTAACGACACTTGCACTTCAGAATAGGTCAAGAAGCTTAGGCTACAGGAAATAACACTGAAACCTACATAAACATACATTTGCACGAAAAACATTACCCTCCTTCCTGGAACAGTCGGGTAAAAACTCACGTCAATGTATGATAAATAGGTACAAAATAACTATAACCATTAATTTTGGAAAGTCGAGTACGTGATACCTATCTTATAAATTTCTTTACTGCGTTGACTGTACGTCTCGTGAATTATTCTATCTCTACCTATAGTCTATTTCGTGAGCCAAGCCGATGGCTCGTTATAAAGGAGACATGGCGGCTTAATGGACTGTATTGGGACTTGCGTGACTTGCCATTTGCCAGGCTCTGCCATTCCACACCGTCTTCAATAAGGCCCCAGTCACTGACACAGCTACATGCCTCGTGTCTATTAAAATAAAAATAATGCCCTACTCAATATTTTAGAGTGATGTCGAAATCAGAAGCAGGATCGTCGTCTTCCAACCAAGACCCCCGCTACGATTTCATTGGTTCTTACGCGGTTAAATCTCTAAAATTGAAACCAGAGAAATGGATGAGGGTGCTAAGTATAGAAGAGCACAGGTCCACGCTAAAAGACTTCGTGGACAAGCCATTGCCAATACTGCTTGTCGTGGTTTTAACACACGCGGCACAGTTGGTTCCCGTTATATCATTTCCGTGTTATTTGAAAAATAAAGCAGTTTACTTTGTTAAGAAGCGGCCAGATGTTATTCCTAAGGAGAACTGTGCTGAGATGGTCATCTTTGGTAAGTACCTACAGCTTACTGTTTAAAGTCTAATGTCATCCATTAGATCAAGAACGTTTTAGGTCGTTTGAAATTAGGTAGACTTGTGTATTTAAATAGTAAACGAACAGTGACAATTTTAACTTCACACATAACTCTCTCCCATAGTACGGTTTGCATCATTTTCCATGGGAGAGTTTGTTCTAATCGCCACGCTGGACAGGCGAGTTGGCGATTACAGATTTTTGGTGGCGTCGCACTAATGATGTTGCTGCCCATCATTGGGATTTGCTGTTCCGTGATCTCTTATAATAATCAACTTCTACGACACCCACGGAAAGGGACTGGTTGACCTATTTTATACTGTCTAAAACAACACGGGCCATTTTAACTTATTTTTTGTCTAAAACTGGTGTAAAGTAACCTGCAAAGTGCAGAACAACTGTTTCACTTGGTCCTAAATAATAACACAACAGGTAGCAAACTATATAATATAACATGGGATTATTTTGTCATAATATAATAAAATTGCGACGTTGCGACCAATTTTCGTAAATTTTCAATAATGTTATGTAGGTACCTAATTACCATAATATTGCAACTAATTAATTTTTAAAATAGAGATACGAGTACTTTCGTAATTATTGAGAACATTGGCTTAAAACTCGGCGAAAGACATACGCGCGAGTGTCGATGGACCTGCTTAGTATGGCACCTATTTATTGCCTCTGTCCGAATAGATAGATCTCGCATTGCCTTCATATCCCTCTTTAAATGCTCTCATCGTCATATTCCATCAAGTGAGGTTGAAGGACAGATAGGCCTGGATAGGCAGATATTTAAAAAGCCCGGAGTAGGAAATTTAGTTAAAAAAAGGAAGCCTGCGGAGACGTTAAATAAAACCCGTCTCTTAGCACAGGTGTCGTGAAAGGCGATTATATAACATTTCTCAAGTTTAACTTACACAGAGAATTACTTAATTTATTAACACGTACTGAAATCAGCGACAAACTCCTTGCTCAGCGCACTGCGTGGATAGGGCAAATCCTTCTTATATCGAAGGTTATATCGATTTTGATATATGGTATGATGTGATAAAGACGTATCAACTACTAATTAGCGTTATCCACGAGCAGCTATCGGGTCATTCTCCCCATCATTTTTGGCGGCTCTACTCCAACTACCCTATGATATAATTTACATATATTTGTCCCATAACCTCAACTAGGTACTTTATAGCTAAACTTTAAAATTAACAAAGTTAAAACTAATATTCAACACTAGGTGACTTAGCACCGAGGTTGATCGACGAATTGGCAGCATTGGTGGATGAGGTATTCGTGCCTCTGTTGTCAAATCCACTCAACCATGAGGGCTGGCCTCTGGTTGTTTCACAGGACATACTCAAACAGATTCACAGTCTCAAGAGCACAGTTTATGAGGTGAGAGAAGTTACAGCCCGCACATATTCACCCATGTTAGAGGGATGTAGTAGTGCTTCTAAATACAAATGACGTAAATAGTATTTAAGAAACAACGAAATTATTTACATGTCTTTGTGAAGCTGCCTTCGTCAAGACATGCATACCACTAGCAGCCTCCCGTCATTTCTTGTAAATTACTGCAGATTTGGCTATGATAAAATCACCAAATAATTGTGTCTAAACAGTGGCTTGAAAACATAGAACTATTTACACGATTGGCTAAATATATTTGACGATAGTGAATAGTCAGCGAAACCTACGGTTGCGGGTTCAAATCCCGCTAGAGGCATATGTTTGTGTGATGAATACGGACATGTGTACCCGAGTTATGGATGTTTCCATTTATAATATTTATTGTTTTATTGATATCTATATAATAACAATAATGTAAAGGTACCAATTTTCTTGTAATATAATTAAAACGTTACCCACTCAATTATAACGATAACCACTGTCGGTAACATAATGAGAATCAGTAATTGGCATAAGTTTGGTATTAGTTTACTATAATATAATTTCTGCAATAATGCTGTTGATTCTATGTAAATAAGTAAATAAATAAATAAATAATAAGTATTTATTTACAAAAAAAATATATTTATACAGTATATCAACCATATGGTATCCACAACACAATACTATAGTTGCTTAATGTGGAACTATATGTCCAATGCGTGTATGTCCAAGAATATTTATTTATTTATTCCCGAGTCATGGATGTTTATATAAATATTTATGTATGCATGGTTTACAGTTTGAGACTAGATGATGGATGTCCGAAATATTTATTAGGTATTTATTTATTCTCAAGTAAACTTTTACCATATATTTTGACAGCCGAAACACAGTCACATAAAAAAATTTGCTCGAATTGTTTTCTGTTACATCTACAAGTGCATAGATGAAAATGCAAGCAAATGAATAATCAACAAATCGGCTAATATATAAAGAAAAGCTATTTGCTCTAGGTAAAAGGTAAAGTGAACGGTCAAACTGTCCTACCAATGCCAGTAGGGGTAGAACTCGTCCATGAAGCGGAGAAGGGGTTGTTGCGAGGAGAAGAGGTAGATTTGTATTTAAAGAGTGCTATAGAGGGCGTAGTTATCAAATGGGCGCAGCAGATCAATGACGTCATGATGGAAGACTCTGGACAAGCATTCGAAAATGGACAAAAACCTCTTCCGACTGTTGGTTAGTATACATTTAGCATCGCTTTAGAAACAGGGTTAACTTAACACGATGTGAAGATGAGATTGCGAGACGAAGCGCGCCCATCTCTGGGTGACTTTGCTCCCTTCTAGACAAAATGGTGAATGGCAGAACCGCGGGACCAAGCTAAGAATTTGAATATCGAGTACCTACCATAAACAATTACTACCTACATTCTACTCCTTATTGCTCAACACTTACTACCAGGCGGTGGAAGGTAAATGTTAATATATCTAAAATGATTAAAGTGTAATAACATTAAAATTAATATGTCTTAAGATAGTAAACAGATTGAGATATTTTGACCATCATGACAATTAGTGGACGCCTTTCTGACGTCAAAATGGCGTGCCATTTTAAAAATGAAATGTCATTTAGCCAGACACAATTGAAAATTAATTGTTCACTGCGTTCATACTTGTAGCACAGAATTAATGTTGGCAGGGAAGTAGTACTCGTAGTAACTGTTTGTTGTAAATAAAAGGCGGGCGGTAGGTTTAACAGTCTATAATGCACTGCCGGCGCAGCGGCAAACGAGTTATATCGTACATAACATCCCTCCACCTTAATTACTTAATTCTATAGTTTATAATTCTTTTGAGTAGCGGCCCTTGATCCATATAGTGGTCGTTGTTCCTGCTCGGCGGGAGACTCAAGGGAGGAGGGTTCGCTCTCCGCGGCCGAGTAAACCTCGGGTGAGCTTGGCTCTTCTTCCTCTCTTAATTGCTCCTCATTTATTAGTATTGGATTAGTCTCCAACCACTCCTCCTCAGTAGCAGCACCAGACTCCCTTGGTGTCTCCTCGTCACATGAGCTAACTGGTAGGTGCGTTATTGCCCACGGATAGGCATCGTCACCACTGATGGCCGTCTGATTGTACTTGAATAACTGATTCTTGTGTTTCTTTACCACTTGATCAAGTTCTGGTATGAATATAAGGTATATACTCTGTCCTATTTTCTCTTTAACTGTACCCTTAACCCACTTATTACTAGTATATAATTTTACCAATACCCAGTCATTTATTTCTAGATGTATTTTTCTGTTTCCTCTATAGTATTTAGTCTGCAAAAACTGTTTTTCTTTAACTATATCTTGTGTGTCAGATGACGAAAGTGACGAAGAATTAATCGGCAGATTAACTGATTTAGGCTTAATAGATAATAAATCAAATCTATTCCGTAATTGACGACCTAACATGAGTTCCGCGGGCGAGCTGTCCGTCGTAGCGTGCTTGGAGTTCCTATAATTAAACAAAAATTCCAATAGGCGTTTATTTAATTTGTTTATTGTAACTCCTTCCAAAACTAACCCTTTCAAATGTTTCTTTACAATTTTAACATATATTTCTGCCTGCCCGTTGCTTGCCGGGGAGTAAGGTGGGGAAGTTAAATGAATAATTCCGTTCAGTTTACAAAATTCCTGAAACTGTGTCGAAGTGAAAGATGTGCCATTATCCGTAACTAGAGTGCGCATAATACCAAACCGAGACATGACCTCTTGTAGTTTGTCTATTACCGTGGTAGTCGTGTAATTGGTTAGAGGGAAACATTCTACCCACTTAGAATAAGCATCTACCACTATTAGGAACATCTTACCCTGTAACGGACCGAAAAAATCCAAATGCACCCTACACCATGGCTTCGGCGGAAACGGCCACGGCGTGAGAGGTGCTCTCGGGGGTGCCGGTTTCAACTGTATACATATCGGACACGTTGATATGCGAGATTCAATATCGCGGTCTATGTTTGGCCACCAAAATCGAGCACGTGCTTCAGATTTAGTTTTATTAATACCTAAATGTGACCTATGCAATTCATCTAATATTTTACTATGGAAACGTTCAGGTATAATCAACTTATGGCCTCTTAAGAGGCAACCTTGTTCTATCGATATTTCATTACGACAATTATAAAAGCTTTGTAACGTACTATTATTATTTTTTTTAGGCCACCTACTGTTCACAAATGTTTTTACTATTTGTAACACTCCGTCCTTACTCGTTTCATTCCGTATCTCGTCCAGAGTTAACGGTAAATCACCTTCCGATACGAAATTAATGTAACTCGCCCTATCAGTAGTCAGTGTACAAGAGACCGATTGGCTAGTTCTTTGCGGTGACGTCAGCGCCCTATCATTGTTCTCGGCGGTCACGGTCACTGCGCTCCCGGGATCAGCTGACGCGCGGCTCAGGTAGTCAGCGCAGTTATTTGCACTTTGCACGTACTGTATTTCGTAGTTATAGCTATTAAGAAATAGTGCGTAACGCTGTAAGCGGTTTGCTGACACTTCCGGAACACCTTTGTCGGGGTGAAATATGAACATTAAGGGTTTGTGGTCTGTGCGGAGTATAAACGGTGTTTCTAAGCCATATAAATATTGATGGAACCGGCGAATACCAAATATTATTGCTGTGGCCTCCCTTTGTATCTGGCTGTAATTACGCTCCGCACTACTTAGCGCCCTCGATGCGTATGCTATAGGTCGTTCGACCCCCTCTTCCACCTGTACTAGTATTGCCCCTAGACCTGATGGCGATGCGTCCACAGTTAAAATCAATTTGCATGCAGGGTTAAAGTGTGCCAATTGTTTTTCAGAAGCCAACTCGGCCTTAATACATTTGAAAGCTAATTCTTGTTTAGTGGTCCACATCCATTTTGTGTTTTTTTGTAAGAGCACATTCAATGGATTTAATATAGAAGATGCATTTGGAACGAATATTCTATAATAATTCACTAACCCTAAAAATGATTTTAATTCCTGTACGTTACTCGGTGCTTTAGCATTTAACATACATTTAACTTTTTCTGGTGACTTGTGAATTCCATTTTTATCGATTACAAATCCCAGATAAGTCACAGAATCTTTAAACAAATTACATTTTTCCCTATTCAGCACCAAACCCGCTTCCTGTAGCCGTGAAAAAACTTGCTCCAGCCTTTCTGAATGCTGTTGTTTTGAATTTCCTGTGACTAAAACATCATCGATGAGACATAGGACTCCTTCGATACCTTGTAACAAATTTTCCATCGTTTTCTGGAATATTGCCGGCGCATTTGCTAACCCGAAAACCAACCTTGTAAATTTATATAATCCTTTGTGTGTGTTAATTGTTGTTAATATTTGTGAATTTTCATGTAAACAGAGTTGTAAATAAGCCTTACTTAAATCTAATTGCGAGAATTGTTGTCCGCCGTGCAATTTTGAAAACAGTTCTTCAGTTCGTGGTAATGGGTATTTCTCAATCTGCAACACTTTATTCAAGGTAACTGAATAGTCCGCGCATAAACGAATATCCCCATTATGTTTTAATACTGGGACAATTGGGCTAGCAAATTCAGAGTGATCTACAGGCTTTAAAATGCCAGTTGATATTAGTCTGTCTATTTCTTGTTCAATTTTATCTTTCAAAGCAAAAGGTACAGTTCGCGCCCTGCAAAATTTCGGCTGACTACCCGGCTTTAGCGACAATTGTACTTTAAAATTATTTAAACACCCTAACTTGTCTGAAAACAAATTGGGAAATTTATTTGTGTAATAATTTACATCTAATTGATCTACTTTGTTCACTTTGGATAACTGCAATTTAAAAAGAGACATAAAATCTCTTCCTAGTAAAGCAGGGCCCTGGCCCTTTACCACGTAGATGTCTACCATTTTACACTCCCCTTCGTATACTACTGGCGTTTTCATAACTCCTACGGTATGTAGAATTTCCCCCGAATATGATTTTAGTATGACCTTGGGAGTGGTTAACGGGCAGTTTTTGAAATGAAAATTGTAAATATATAGTGGAATCGCTGTAGCGCAAGAGCCGCTATCTAACTCAAAGTCTAAAAAAACTCCCCCTACATCGACAGACAGCTTCATCGCCTCTCCACGGTAACTACGAATATTACAAATTAACATTTTCTTACCGTCATCTTCGTGACTTTCGTCGGACTGCTGTACAAAATTTACAAAACTTTGATTTGCCTTGCACATCCGTTTCAAATGACCTTTTATGCCGCACTTATTGCATTTGAAATTTTTAAAACGACACTTCTCCGTGATATGATTGCTAAACCCACACACTTCACACTTTGCACTTTTTGACGGCCCCGCCGATGTAACTCTGTAGACCTGGCGACCGGTCTGAGCCGGCGGCACAGGCGCCACGGACTGTCGTGCCGCCTGCCTAGCGCTGTGTACCGACACTGCAGTATCCAGCGCTTTGCCCAGAGTTAGATTGGTTGAGTCTTCCATGAAGAGTTTATCCCTTTCCGCTCCCGGTTGCATTCCCAGCACGAAACGATCACGTAACATTTCGTCCAGTGCTGGCCCAAACTTGCAATCCGATGATAACTGTCTTACTCGCGCCGCCCATTGTGTGTAATCTTCTCCCAAACTTTGTGTCGCGCTATGAAAACGATGACGTTCTGCCAATAACGACTTTTTGGGCAAAAAGTGTCGATTTATTTCTGATATAAGATGATCAAACGATAATTCGTCTACTTTTTTCGGTGCAATTAACTCGCGAACCAACTTATATGCAGAATCACTGAGTGCACTTAGTAACACCGCCCGCTGCCGCATGCCCTCGGCTTCACTCTTTTCCTGTTTTATGGAGTTTGCGCCTAACCATAGTTTTAATCTTTCTATAAATATACACCAATCATCACCGAGATCAAAGTTTGGCAGGTTTCCGATGACACTACTCATTGTAAACGGTTTTATTTTTGTGTTTTTACGCGTGTAATATATAATTTTGTTCGTCGCCACGTGTTGTGAATAAAAGGCGGGCGGTAGGTTTAACAGTCTATAATGCACTGCCGGCGCAGCGGCAAACGAGTTATATCGTACATAACACTGTTTATGGTATTCGACATTCAAATTCTTACTTTATGTGCACGGTTTACAAAAAATGCACACACATAGGCTTAGCGGAACTATCGTAGCTCATTGGAAATGACTTTAATGAATGTAAAAGAAAAGAGTCGACTTAGGGGTGCCGTATCTCCGTCGATAAATGAAAATGAAAATGAAAAATGAAAATGAAAATGAAAAAATGTTTATTTTCGTAGGATACAATTGATCACTTGAAAACGTTAATATATCATTTTAAATCTACCGCTCATTCGTAATGCTGTAATCCCCAGAGAAGAACGAGCAAGAAACTCAAGGGGTTGCTCTTTTCTGCGAGTCAAGATATTATTTAATAACAGTAAATTGCTTTATACTTTTTTTGGTATAGAGTCAAACATATTTATTAACAATAAATTACTAACTTTAATTTGGTTTATAGTTATACATACTATACGTCGCCAAATAAGTTTTAAGTCCAAGGATTACTGTCATTTAAATAATCACAAATTTTATAGTAACCTTTTGCACTGAGCTTCTGCTTCACGATACCTTTGAACTTATCTAAAGGCAAATTCTGCATATCTTCGGGAATCTTATTGAACAAACGTATACATTGCCCCTTAAATGAATTACTAACTTTATGGAGTCTAGTTGAATGCAGAGCAAGTTTATTTTTATTTCTAGTATTTATGTCATGTTTATCGCTATTTTTCTCAAATGAAGATATATTTTTCTTTACATAAATGACATTTTCATATATGTATTGGGATGCTAATGTCAAAATATTTACTTCTTTAAACAGTTCCCTCAAAGAATCCCTCGATTTTAACTTATATATTGCTCGAATGGCTCGTTTCTGTAGTATGAATATTTTACTAATGTCAGCTGCATTTCCCCACAGTAAAATTCCATAAGTCATTAAACTGTGGAAATAACTAAAGTAGACTAACCTAGCTGTATCAACATCTGTAACTTGTCGAATTTTCCATATTGCATATGCTGCCGAGCTGAGCCTTTTAGACAATTTTAAGATATGTGGTCCCCATTGTAGCTTAGCATCTAGAGTAATACCTAAAAACACAACTGTATCTACAGGGTCCAGCAATTCTTTTTTAATAACAACACTAGTGGCGACCTGTCTGACGTTTGGTAGAACAAACTTGATGCATTTAGTTTTCTTTTCATTCAAAAGCAAATTATTAGCCGTGAACCAATCTACCATTTTTGTTATACAATCATTAACAATACTGTAATCTTGTTCATTTCGTCTAAGTTTGAACACAAATGATGTGTCATCTGCAAACAGTACAATTTCATGTCTGTCTTTTACAAAGAAAGGTAAGTCATTTATGTAGACTAGAAACAGGAATGGACCCAATATGGATCCCTGGGGAACTCCCATGCTAACCGCAGAACCTGATGATCTCATTCCATTGACATCCACCACTTGGATCCTATTACTAAGGTAAGATTCCATAAGTAGGAGTGCTTGACCTTGCAATCCATAGTGACGTAGTTTTTTTACCAAAATGTCATGCCGAACGCAATCAAACGCCTTGGAAAGATCACAGAACACACCTACTGCATCCTGCGACTTCTCCCAGGCATCAAATATGTGTCCTATTAGCTCAACACCTGCATCGGTTGTTGAGCGACCCCGGGTAAAACCAAATTGTTTAGTGTGCAATAATTTATTTGTATTAAAATGTGTTAATAATTGTTCAAGGATAATTTTTTCAAATATTTTACTAAGAGTTGGTAGTACTGATATAGGTCTGAAATTTGTGGGGTCCGATGTACTACCTGATTTAAACAAAGGAATTATCTTGCTGTATTTCATTAAGTCAGGAAAGACCCCCTGACCAATGCACATGTTAAAAACATCAGCTAGGTAAGGAGCCATGCAATCAATTACAGATCCAATAATTTTTACAGAGAGACCATCGAGATCTGCGGTATTACTCATTCTAATACGATTAAATGACTTTAATATATCGGAGGACACTATAGGCCTGAAATCAAATGCAACGTTACATGGACTAACACTTGACTTTAGCAGAGATTCAGCTAGGGTGGGAGATGAGTTTAGGGTTTTGGTAGCTAACACCGGAATATTAGTAAAGAACTCATCAAAAGCTTCAGCAACTTCCATTAAATTAGTGATATCTCGATCATTAATTTCTAACTTTAAATCGAAACTACGTGACTTGACCCTTCCAGTTTCTTTGTTAATAATTTGCCAAGTTGTCTTAGAAATGTTATTACTCATTTTAATTTTCTTATGCAAATATTGTGCTTTTGCAACTAAGCACACTTTTTTAAATAATTTAGAATAACTTCTAACATAATTTTTGAATTCTTGGTTATTGTTATAGGTCCTTTCATCATATAGGTCGTATAACTTTTGTCTGCTTATATGTATTCCAACCGTCGCCCAATCATTAAATTTTGAGCAGTTATCAACTTTAATCCGCTTTGGTTTAAATACAGTATTATATTCATTTTTAGTCAAGTTAAAAACAGAGCTATAAAGCTCATTTGCCTCATTCGAATACTTTACAAAAGGTAATTTAGATTCCAAGCTATTTTTATATGACTCGAGGCGATTGCGATTTATAGGGTTACATGTAATGGTCCTAGATACTTTGTCAATATTTAAGTCAAAACAAGCCAGTTGGCCGCAATGGTCTGAACTTAGTTGATTAATAATTACTTTATAAGTCGGCTTAAGATTTGTAAAAATATTATCAAGACAGGTCGCACTGCTAGATGTTATTCTAGTTGGCTCGATGAAGACATTTGACATACCATAACACTTGAATAAGCATTTTAGGCTGTTGCTCAAACTGGATTTTTCTAGAAGATTTATGTTGAAATCTCCACAAATGGCAACACATTTATTATTATTGCATAATTTACTTAAAACGTCTTCCATAATGTTTTCAAACAACTCATATGGAGATGAAGGGGGTTTGTAGACTGCCAACACGATTATCTTATCTAATTCGATGCATGCTAATTCTACAGTTCGCTCCACAGATAAGCCCACAATATCTAAACGCTCCTTGTATTTTAAATAATTATGGATGAGTATTAGAGAGCCACCATGTGAGGCCTTTTCTCTACAAAATGAGCTGGCTACCTGGTGGTTTTTGAAACTAAATATACATTCACAAGCTTTAAGCCAATGTTCAGTAATACACATTATATGGACATTATTATGATTTAAGAAAAGCTCAATTTCTAACTCTTTACGTTTCATGCTTTGAATATTTTGATGCACAAGGTTTAATTTACATAGTTTATTTTTGTTTGACTCTTTATTTTTATTTGACTCAATATTAAGCGAACTGTTACTCCGTTTTATAAAGTTATTGCAAGAGTGATTCTCTGTTGTCTTGGTAATTAATTTAAATAGTTAGTTGCATGTTCCAATGACATGACGTCAGAGTTAATACTAACAGTTTGCTCAATAGAAGCAGTTGTCTGTGTGGCCAATACTTTGGTCGAAAAAGAAAAATAATAACACAACAGTCTACAAAACTGTTGTTTGTAATATCTACTAAGATAATACTTATCTTGTGTTAAATAAAACCTTTTACTAATAATACTATTAGTGTCAATAAAATGAAATTTACAATTTCTACATGTTAATGTATGCAATGTCGAATTCAAATTATGTCTTACATCATTTTCGCCACTATTATCATCATGAATGAATGGAAAAGCAAATAATAAAATTTTTTCCACATTGGTTAATTCATTCAATCGAGAGAAATAATTAATTAATAATTTTTTGCTTATTGTATGCCGCCTGCCTACAAAAATTATTAGAGTAGTGCCTTCTGTAAATTTAGTTGTCAAAATTCTATCCAATATGTTTAAGTATGTGGCACCAGGCATGCAGTTATTAGTAATTACTGGTCCCATGTATTGACTAAGTTGTGAACCCATACTTTTACCAATTTCATCACTAAACATTATAATTTGTTTGCTCGCGATGGAGGTGGAGGTATTTTCTTGTTGTTGTTGTGGTGTGACACACAGCCCCAACGATGGGCGCTCAGTTACACTCGCTGGCCCGGAGGCACTAGCTGGAGCTATTTCGCAATCGCATTGATGATTTAAAGTTAAAGAGTTAAATCGCTCTGCGTTATACTTACTTAACTCCAACAATTCATCCATGGCCAACGAGTGTTCTTTTAACTCATTTTGGGCTGTTTCATACTTTTTAGTAATATCATAAATTAGATAAAAAAACCCTTCGAAACAATCCTCTATAGATTTCTTATTCCTTTACAAGATTTGAAAATTCCAAAACCAAATCAAGTTAGACGGCGCACAAAATACTTGTTTCATCTTTTGTTCTTTTTTATGTTTTTCAAAAATGCCCAGTCATTTTTGATAATTTTTATAATTGGTTTTCACCGTTTCGTAGATTTTCTTTCCTATTATTACTTGCCCCTAGATGTGGGGCAAGTCAATATTAAAAAATCTTCCCACTTAAGCTTTCTTGTCTATAGGCAATGATAATACGTCACGCTTTGGGAAACATAAGTTGTTACGTGACGTCACATATTTTGTTATGATGATAGAAAAGGGAAGGGACAGTAAATTATGAGGTGTAGGTACCTACTTCCGAAAGTAATTATTTTTTTCACATGGATGAGATCTCTATCAGTGATATTAGATATAGGAAATCAGATCTCGCAATTTGAAAATACAGAAAAAAATAATAGATTATAATTTGAATTTTCTTCAAAGTGGACATTGCATCAGGTGCAAATAGCTTGAACTTAGCAATAGGATACAACAAGCACTCCGTGTGACTTTTTCCTGTCCCCTTATTTACTAAACCTACATAATATACCTATATTATGTCTGTTACTCCCATGTACAACATGTATCTACAAAAAAATTGAAAATGTTCGTTATTTGCCTATGTAGATGTGACTTCAACTAGCAAGTTTCCTTACAGAATTAGCATTTTGGAGGTCACGACTTAACAACCTGAACTACATATACGATCAATTAAGAACGAATAGAGTTAGATGCATGGCTGTTATATTGGAAAAGACAACATCAGCTTATTATCCTTGCTTCAGCCGGCTCTTTAAAAATATCGTTTCAGGTATGTATTTTTTGAGATTTCATCGTACTTTATAATTAATTCCTGTTACTAATGCTTTGGGGCTAAAAATCTAGATATCTTACAGTGAAAATATACAAATATAAAAAAAATAATTTTAAGAAGGTAATGATTCCTCATGTAGTGTATGGAAATTTAAAAAAGTTGTGTAATCAAAGTAGGTCAGTATGGTTCTCTCGTTCGTCGAAGTTTATAAGTATGGCTGCACCATACCATATGATTTCTGTACTTCTATTATCACCCTTTTTATAACTGTTTCCAGCACTTGCAGAAGCACGCGAAATCGACATATACCTAAAACCTTTAGAGAAACACTTCCAGGCGTTGGAAGATACTGATTTTACTGAATGCCAGCCTCTCTTCCGCCCTTTGTTTCATGTAATTTGCATGATCTGGAGGGATTCAAAGTACTACTGCAGCTCTTCTAAGCTCATGGTTTTGCTTAAGCAGATATGTAATCTTCTCATTTACCAGGTAAATGAATTATGTCACTTAACATAGACCGTGTGTAAAGTTAATATTTGTTGCCTTGTCAGGAACATAGAGTTAACAATGATACATTTAGAATAATAAAGACATCGAAACTGTTAATAATAAGTATGTACATGCCTATATACCAGTGGCGTTCACAGCATTTTGTCACAGGTAGGAAGAATTATAATATTTTCTATTAAATGAGAAAAAATACAACTACAGAATGATAACTTACTCTTATAGCAATCTTCTTAAGTGTTTAGAAAATTTCTGTTCACATATCAGTATGATCAGCTGTCTCGACAATGCGTTTTAAGGAACTTCAAAAGTCTTAACGAAATATTGAATTTTGATATCACTAACTTGTTCATCTTGTGATACCTGTAGGACTATTTGCTAGGGCAGTTGCTGCATGAACGGCACGCCACTGCTATATACCTAACCTACCTAACATCATTAAGACCCGCGAAACGTCATCACGAGTCATCACGTCATCATTTTTATAACCTTACCATCATTATTGTACCTGTGTATCACAAAGAAATAAATGAATATGAATAATATGAGCCATCGCTCGTACCTACTTGTGAAAAGTGGGACGTTTGTAAGCTGAAGATATGACAGTGAAACGTATGTATTTTTTGTTTTAGGCAAAGAAATGCTTAGATCCGAGCACGTTATTCCACAGTGACATAGATGAAGCAACTCAGCGTATACAAATTACGATCAATATCATAAAGAAATTCCGTGAATCGTTCGAATATTTCAAAGAACACCTTGCTAAATATTTCGTCGATAGATCAGTAATACCTTGGACATTCCATCCAAATGTGGTGTTTGAAAGAATGTTCAAATTCTTAGAGAGATTAAACACAATTCAATGGTTCTTCAAAACCGTACTCGAGTTTCAGAAGTTGGAGAAAATTGAGATAGGAGGTATGAAAGGGAGGGTCTTAAGTGGACAGATAAGAGAGATTTCCACTGAGTTTGAAAATTACTTCCATAGCTTTGCGTCGAAGTCTTACGATGTCTTGGATCCCGACGATGACAGGTTTAATGATGATTTTAAAGAGTTTCAAGATAATATAATTGATCTGGATTTAAAACTGTCTACTGTTTTGGTAGAGTCATTTGATAATTGTTCCACTCTGGAAGCTATTTTTAAGGTACTTCCGAAGTTAAACCAAACATATGATTTCAATATGATTTAATAAGTAATTGTGTACCTATATATGTTGATTAATTTACAGCTCATCGATATAGTAGGTTCAGTTCTGGATCGTCCTCTAATAAGGAACGAGTTCACAGCAAAATACGTTGAAATAATTGTTATGCTAAAATATGAAATTGAAATATGCGAAGTGAGTAGCAAGCTACTTTCATTTATTTTACCTGTTCACTTTCTTTACATTATATTTACCTATATTTTTTGTGATATGAAACGGTCTTTTTAACCCGCATTGTTAGTTACCAAAATGCTAGATTTCCACAATACTAACAATAACATGGTCAATAGCCGTATAAGTGGTTGATCAAATTTTTACAGGACCTGTTCACCGAGCAAACCCACCGTCTAGAAAAATACGGTCATATGGAAGTCGATGCTTACCTGCCGCCCATCGCCGGAGGTCTTCTGTTCATGACCACGCTAGCTACAAGGATCACCAAGCCTGTAGCTAGCTTTCGCAATTTGCCGCACCCGTAAGTCAGCTGGGTGGGGCAAATTGCGAAAGCTGATTATCTGGCTTAAAATCTTCTTTTATGACAATTTTTCAAGTATAACTGTGAGAAATAATTTTATTGACATAATCACAATTCACAGTTTTATCGTAGATTTTGGCGATAAGTAGGTAGTGTTGATAAAAGTAGATAGAAATTTGAACGACACTATTGATCAAAATAATAATCTAAATAATGCACATAGTTCAAAGTAGAACACGGTTGTGACAATATTTTTTTTGCACTTAGGATAAAGGGTACGGAGGAAGCGCTCAAAATTTTCACGAGATACGAAAAACTTATTAACGATATTAACGAATTTAAAAAGAAATATTTCAACGATTGGACTACAAATATTCCTAAAATTATTGAAGGAAAGACTAATAATATGATTCTTGCACGACAAGGATCGGATCTCGTCTTGAACTTTAGTCCTATGGTAAGTTAATTTCACAAGAAAATTAATTCTAAATACAAAGCTAAGCCTTACATACAAAATATAATTAATGATTTCATCTGTTTCCTTCCTCAGCTTTTAGATGTTATGAAAGAAGTCCATCATTTGCGTACCAATGTTGACGTAGGGAAGATGTTACCAAACGAGAGTTCGGCACTTTTTGAGAAACAAGAAACATATAGGCAATATAGGATCAACCTCGGCATTACTATTGACTGGTACAATCAAATTAGAAAAAACAGCCAAAAGGTTGAATTCGATTTAGTTGAAGATGAAATTAAAGCCATCGATCAAAGAATTGAGATGGCTCAACATGAACTCAATTGGAATTCACAAGGTCTTATGATTTTGATTTTATTATATTCTATTATATTTCATTATAAGCAATAAGTATTCATTTATTTTACTTAAATTTCTAATTTTTAGATTTATGGAACTATTTACAAGAACTTCACACTTTAGTGGGAAATTTATATCAGCGCATGTCAAAAATACAAGATAATCTCAAGGAAATCAAAAATCTATTGAAGGTGTGGTCATCACAACCCCTGTTCGAACGTAAGGAGGGGAAGAAGGTAGGATAACACAATCCTAAGATGATGTACTTATTAAGTATAAATACATAATTACATTAAAAATTTTACCATTTTTGTTGTTACAACAAAATTTATATTTTTTCCTTACCCAATAATAATATTAATATTTATGTCCTAGGACACGTTGTTGAACCTGGAAGGTCGCCAAGAAAAAATAAAGAAACGTTACAGTGATATTGAATCTTCTGCACAGTGTATCAGGGAGTTACTTAAAGAAAATATGGAGTTATTTAACATGCAAGATAACCAGGACAGTGAAATTTGGTTGAATTATGTTGAATTTATTGATTCCCTGATAGAAGAATCACTATTTAAATGTATTGCTTTGAGGTATGGTTCAGCTAAATACAGGTATCTCTAAACATGTTGTCACAATTCACAATACAGAAATATTTAACCTCATTTTATTTTTTAGTTTAGGATATATCTCTGAACACATGAACCCTAAAAATAAACTGGCTCCTTTATTTGAAGCACAATTAGAACTTCTTGATCCTGACATGGTTTTTGCACCTAGTTTAGATCCAAATGATGAAAAGGGATTCACGGCAATGATTAAGAGTATCATTGTCGAAATACTTAAAATATCTGCATTAGTAGAAAGAGTCAATCCGAAACAAGAGGAATCTTATGAGGACCAAATAACAAGTCAAGTAGATATAAATGAGATGAAAGAAGATATTTTGAGCAACATAGAAAAAGTAAGACATTAATTTAATATAACTTACTTATACAATTTCAACCTAATATACTACTGTCTATAAATTGATTTGACTCTTTTAATTTTATTTTATGGCATCACAGGTTATAGAGGATGCAAATGAGTTCTGCAAAACTTTCGAGAATTATGGTTACCTCTGGTTAGAAGAAAGGGATGCAGTTATGGAAATATTCCTTACATACGGTAGAATACTAACCCCTGATGAAGTGGACAAAATTGGGAGTGAAGAAAAAGATGTGGTTGCACCGGCACCCTGCGCCCCGAAAATGGATGCTTTTAGAGAGCAAATTGATCATTACGAAAATTTATTCATGGATATTGAAGACATGGAGTCCTACAAAATTTTTAATTGCTGGTTTCAGGTACCTACTAAATTCTATTAGTGAATAATAAGTTCATCATCATCATCAACAGCTATACACGTCCCCATTGTTGAGGCACAGCCTTCTCTAGATAATAAATTAGTTAATCAATATTTACGAAATTCTTATTAATGCAACATCATATTTATATTGTACTTAGGTTGATGTCAGACCATTTCGTCAAGCTCTTTTGAATACAGTAAGAAAATGGGGTAATATGTATAAGGAACATTTAGTCAATAATGTCATATCAAGTCTTGGTGATTTGGGAAATTTTATTCGTCAAGCAGATGAAGGTAATCGTTGAGATTCATTAAAACTTTTAATGTCTCACGAAAAGAAATAATAGAATGCCTCTCTTATTTATAGGTTTATTACAGCCAGTACCAGAAGGAAACTATGATGCTCTAGTGGCTGTTATGGGGTATTTAATGCATGTTAAAGATCGAACTGCGACTACTGATGATATGTTCCAACCTCTCACTGAAACTATTGAACTTTTAAAATTTTATGATATGGATATTCCAGAGGAAGTTAATGTATTACTGCAGGTACCTACCTGCTTACGTGCTCTTTTAATATTGTTATTATTTCTTGGTTTCATTGTTCATTCATTGTTCATTTGCTATTTAAGGAATTACCGGAGCAATGGCAAGCGACGAAAAAGTTAGCGATTACAGTAAAACAGCAAGTAGCACCTCTGCAAGCAGCAGAAGTGTCTGGTATAAGGAAGAAAATATCTACTTTTGACACCCATGTTGTTTATTATCGTGAAGTCTTTAAAAGATATGATGTAAGTACTCTTATTATAAATTAGAGAATAGTTCTGAAAAGTTTATTTTAATAATTATTTACTATGTATTGTAGTTCTTCAAATTTGACTGTGAAGATCCTTACGCCTTAATGTCGAGAGTGGATTATGAAATGACACAATTAGAAATCGAGATGAAGGGAATACAAGAATCAGGTTCATTGTTTGAGGTCAACGTGCCAGAATTCAAGTTATTAAAACAATGTAGAAAAGAATTAAGAATGTTGAAGGTAAGTTAACGCATATGTATAAAAAGATATGTAAACGTTCAAGTAACTTTATAAATTAATTATTTATAGTTATGTCCATTAATTAATTTTGGTGTTTAATATAGCAACTTTGGGATTACGCCCACATTGTAAGGACAAGCATAGAAGACTGGAAAACTACACCGTGGCGTAAAATCGATGTTGAAAATATGGATATAGAATGTAAAAAGTTTGCTAAAGAAATTCGATTATTGGATAAGGAAATGAGAAGGTGATTTGTGTAGGCTATGCAATATATTTTTTTTAAATTAACATAAAAGGTGACCAAATTGTAATGCTAATATTTTGTTTGTTATCACTCTCTATTTTAGTTGGGACACGTACGTTAATTTAGAAGCAACAGTAAAAAATATGTTAACTTCTCTAAGAGCAGTAGGTGAACTGCAAAATCCAGCCATCAGAGAAAGACATTGGGATCAACTTATGCGAAGTACTAAGGTGATGAATATTGGCAAACAATTATCTATAATGTACAATTTTTGTTGTATATAAAATATCAGTGTACATAACGCCATTTACTTCTTCTATGGTTCGCACATTCAAGGTTTAATTGGTCATGGGTTTGAAATTTTTATTGATTTGATTGTTGCATTTTGCATGTTTTGCATCGATGGTAGCATGAATGCTTTCATTGTTGTGAACTGATTGAAATGTACAAAATTTGCATTGATGTTTATAGGTTGTATTATACAATTTTACAGTGCTACCACAAAAGTTATTAAACGCCTATTAATATATTATACAGTGCTTAAAAGATAAATATTGCTTTTCTCATAATATTTCTTAAATCATGTATAATTAGCACTTAGCAGCATTCTGACGTGAATTTGTGGTATAACTGTTAATTTAAATAATATGCAGTTCTGAAAGAATGTGGATCGTGTTGTACAAAGTGGTTTGCGAATGTAAATATTTATGATTCACAGAGCTTAGCAGCATTGCCACCTGAACTCACTGTAAGTAAAACAACATGGGGAATGCATTGATTATTTTCCTATCGTAGTTAAATTTTTTACCTAGTTTTCGTATTTGTATGTATTTTAATTTCCTTTTATTTATAAAATTATTATTTTTTATAATCATCTACATTTCAAAAGCTAAATATTGCAAAAATATGATGTATTGATGCAGACCATTTTACATTCATTATTAAAATTTGCGCAGGACCAATCGTTGTGGAAATCTTTGGAGGAGGCCTTCATCCAACAGTAGATGTCTTTCGGCTGATGATGATGATTAAAATTTGACATATTATATACCTAGATAGATCTTTTACTTACAATATTTATTTAATATAAATAATAATTCACATTTGTAGTGCGTACTAGTGCGAGTAGTATACATAATTTACGCTTATGAAAATGTACATCATTTTATTTCGGATTTCAGAGGAGCAATAAAGTAGATAGGCATAATAAATTACAGTTGTGCGTAGTACAGATTTTGCTTGACATCTAATTAGCAAAGAATATTAAATATTTTCTTTTAATTAGGTAAGGATTGTCATGGATGCAAATACAACTTTAGCTGACTTGCTAGCATTAAATTTACACGAATGCGAGGAAGAAGTGAAGAATATAGTAGACAAAGCCGTGAAAGAAATGTCAATGGAGAAGATACTGAAAGATTTGAACACAACTTGGAGTGGTATGGAGTTTGAACAGGAAGTTCATACTAGGACAGGGTGCACACTGCTAAGAGCAAGTGAGGAATTGATTGAAACGTTAGAAGAAAATCAAGTAAGCTATGACATCTTTACTTGCACAATATTTCTTGGAGTAATCATTATTAATTACTGATTGCCAATTTGTCATTCAAATGTTTACAGGTTCAACTACAAAATTTAATAACATCAAAATTTATTGCTCATTTCCTGGAAGAAGTGTCAGGATGGCAGCAAAAATTATCAATAGCAGATCAAGTGATCACATTGTGGTTTGAAGTTCAAAGAACGTGGACACATTTAGAAAGTATATTTATGAGCTCCGAGGACATTAGGAAACAGTTACCTGATGATTCAGCAAGATTTGATAGAATTGATGAAGAATTCAAAGTAGAGTAGTTTTTATAAGCCATATAATTAATATATGTATATTTTATGTGATTTAAACTTTAACTGTGTACCTCAATTTTCCATAGATTTTATCAAAGGATATGTCCTTAACCCCTAATGTTGTGAAAGGCACCAATAAAGATGGTCTAGTAGAAACACTTGATAATCTGCAAAAAGATCTCGTGATATGCGAGAAGGCTCTGGCTGAATATTTGGAAACAAAGAGACTAGCATTTCCAAGATTCTATTTTGTATCTTCAGCAGATTTACTCGATATTTTGTCAAATGGAAATCAAGCTGAACTAGTTATCAGGTGAAAAAAATATAAAGACTCATAATTATGAGTGTATTTGTTTAGGTGTAGCTGAATAGCTTCAGTAATCTGAAAAAACAATTATTCTTTCAGACATTTAACGAAACTCTTCGATTCTATAGCGAAACTTAGATTCAATGAGAGTGAGAATAAACATGAGAAGATTTCTGCGGGTATGATAGCTAAAGATGGAGAATTTGTGCCTTTTCACGGTAGTTGTGATTGTACTGGGCCTGTAAGTTTACGGTTTAAAATAAGTTATAAAAATATAAAATGCCCTTACTTAACAATATTTTATGAAAACATTTAATATTTCAGGTAGAAATATGGCTAAATCGATTACAAGACATAATGAGATCCTCTATACGTCAATATTTTGGAGAAGCTATTGTTTCATACGAAGAAAAACCTCGAGAACAATGGCTATTTGATTTTATGGCACAAGTTTCATTATGTGGTTCACAAATCTGGTGGACTACAGAAGTAAATATGGCTTTTGCAAGATTGGAAGAAGGATATGATAATGCGCTGAAAGATTACTATAAGAAGCAATTAGCTCAACTTAGTACATTGATCACGCTGTTGATCGGAGAGCTCAGTAAGCTAGATCGACAGAAAATTATGACAATTTGTACTATAGATGTACATTCACGAGATGTGGTCAGTAAAATGATCCAAGGGAAAGTGGAAGCTGGCTCCGCGTTTCAATGGCAGTCGCAGCTGAGACACAGGTTTCAAGAAGGCTAAAAGTAGAAATTCATCTGCACTTTTTAGTTCACAGGTTATTTCATATTCATTTACCTAACGTACACTTGTATAAATCATTATTTCATTTTGTAGGCTCAGTATGCAGTACCTCAACTTCATTCACTTCCATTGATCGATTACATTTTTTATCATATCACAGAAAATAATATGATAGGTTTTTTTATGGTTAACTGGATACGCGTTTGACCACAATCTCACCTGATGGGAAGTGACGATAGATTAAGGCATTTGACAAGATATCGATTAATATCGACATTTCTGTTTGTTAAGGTGGGATGAAAAAGAATACGATTGCTTTGCCAACATCTGCGACGCTCAATTCAAGTACAGTTATGAATACTTGGGCAATACGCCTCGTTTGGTAATTACACCATTGACTGATCGGTGTTATATTACATTAACTCAGGTAACTGCACATTTCTTGAAATCAGTGTCATGATTTTATTATTCTAAGAGAAGAATCAAAGTAATCATAATAATACGTTTTGTATATTTCTAGTCACTCCATTTAATAATGGGAGGAGGACCAGCAGGTCCTGCTGGTACTGGAAAGACAGAAACCACAAAAGATTTGGGAAGAGCTCTCGGTATAATGGTTTACGTTTTTAATTGTTCAGAACAAATGGATTACCAGGTATTATTAGCCTAATAAATGATAGCATGATGAAAGTGATAAACTATTTGAAAATTAAAGTCATAGGAAATAAATAAATCATTTCAATAATAAATAATAATACTTTGTATACAGAGCCTGTACTTTGCATATTTACTTATAATGTGTTTTATGTTTTCCCTGTCAGTCCTGTGGCAATATTTACAAAGGCCTCGCACAGACAGGAGCTTGGGGTTGTTTTGATGAATTTAACAGAATCTCAGTAGAAGTATTGTCTGTAGTCGCTGTTCAAGTAAAATCTGTACAAGATGCTATAAGGTAGGTTACAATGGAAATAATTATTGTTCTTCACTCTACTCAATATTAGGTCGAACTAGATAATTAATAATTTTAATTTTTGCAGAGATAAAAAACAGAAATTTAATTTCATGGGAGAAATAATATCACTAGTACCATCAGTTGGTATTTTTATCACTATGAACCCTGGATACGCTGGTAGAACCGAACTGCCTGAAAATTTAAAAGCTTTATTTAGACCATGCGCCATGGTTGTTCCAGATTTTGAATTGATTTGTGAAATTATGTTAGTAGCTGAAGGATTTCAGGAAGCTAAAATTTTAGCAAGAAAGTTTATCACATTGTACACATTATGCAAAGAGCTGCTATCAAAACAGGATCATTATGACTGGGGTTTAAGAGCGATAAAATCTGTGCTTGTTGTTGCAGGATCCTTAAAGGTAAGTAGGCATGAGATAACTTAATGTATCTACCTACACAGACCATTAAGTGTAACAATATAATCGTTTTTCTTTAGAGAGGCGATCCAGGTCGACCGGAGGAAGAGGTATTGATGAGAACTCTACGTGATTTTAATATTCCAAAAATAGTAACAGATGACATGCCTGTTTTCATGGGTCTAATTGGTGATTTGTTTCCCGCTTTAGAAGTACCTAGAAAACGTGATTTAGACTTTGAAAGAACAGTAAAGCAAGCAGCAATGGACTTGCTTTTACAACCTGAAGACAATTTTATACTCAAAGTTGTTCAGTTAGAAGAATTGTTGGAAGTTCGTCATTCGGTATTTATTGTTGGTAACGCTGGTACAGGAAAAACTCAAGTATGGAAATCTTTATTCAAAACATATCAAAATCTTAAAAAGAAACCAATCTATAACGATTTAAATCCGAAAGCAGTGACAAACGATGATCTATTTGGTATAATAAATCCGGCGACTAGAGAATGGAAGGATGGACTATTCTCAGTAATAATGAGAGACCAAGCAAACATTGTAGGAGAGAATCCAAAATGGATACTTCTTGATGGAGATATAGATCCCATGTGGATTGAATCTCTGAATACTGTGATGGATGATAACAAAATTTTGACTTTGGCGAGTAATGAGAGAATTGCCCTGACTCCTACTATGAGGCTTATGTTTGAAATTTCTAATCTTCGGACTGCCACACCAGCAACAGTATCTAGAGCTGGTATCTTGTATATTAACCCACAAGACTTAGGCTGGAATCCGTAAGATGCTATTGTTTAATATTTTAGTATTTAGGGTTTATCTACATATTTTAAAACTACATAATTCTTATTTTCTTCAATATTATAGTAATTGTTTAAGGTTGTTATTTTATATTTCATATTTGATTTATTTTAGCTACGTCACGAGTTGGGTGGAAACCAGAAAGATACCTGCCGAGAAGTCAAACCTAGTCATGCTCTTCGACAAATATATTCCAGCTTGCTTAGAGACAGTAAGGAATCGGTTTAAGAAAATAACGCCTATTGCAGAAATGGCACACGTTCAAATGTTATGTCATCTACTACATTGTCTTTTTGTACCAGAGAACACACCTGCCGATTGTCCTAAAGAATGGCATGATATTTTCTTTGTCTTTGCCTGTGTGTGGGCATTTGGTTCTGCCATGTTTCAGGATACAAGTATTGATTACAGAGTTGGTAAGTTAACTACCTTTGTATTATTTAGTAACGAAAAATTTATTTAAGGTTTAGTCTACTATTTATGAACGATGGGTAAGCATTTATATTACAATTTTACAGAATTTACGAAATGGTGGGTAAATGAGTTCAAGCACATCAAGTTTCCTGCTGGTGGTACCGTCTTCGATTATTATATCGACGCAGAGACAAAGCAGTTCACCCCATGGACTGAGAAAATTCCTAAATTTGAATTGGATTCCGATATACCGCTACAGGTTTGATGTTACTAAATGTATTTTGGTATTTTTTTTGTAAAATAGTTACAATATTTATTTAAACTGTTTTGATTTAGGCTGTCCTGGTACCAACTGCTGAAACAATACGAATTAGATTTTTCCTAGATTTGTTGATGAAGAATAAACATCCAGTGATGTTGGTAGGAGGTGCTGGCTGTGGAAAAACCGTTTTAGTTAACGAGAAATTGCAAAGGTACAAGTACTAGACTAAAGATTATTCATCTCCATATCTTTGTAGAGCATATAACTACTAGACGTTTATCAATGGACGGCATGCGGCGGATATGATGATGATTATGATATAACTACTGTAATATAGTATTAACAGATAGTGAACATAACTCTTTCTTTGATAGCCTTTCAGAAAATTATGCCGTACAATCCATACCATTCAATTTCTATACAACTTCGGAAATGCTTCAAAAAGTTCTAGAAAAGCCACTCGAAAAGAAAGCTGGTAGGAATTACGGCCCACCAGGCAGTAAGACCCTTATATACTTCATAGATGATATGAACATGCCTGAAGTAGATGCTTACGGAACAGTCCAACCGCATACAATTATAAGACAACATATGGATTACAATCATTGGTATGACCGTACAAAGCTGACTTTGAAAGACATCCACAATACCCAGTACGTCGCATGTATGAATCCGACATCGGGCAGTTTTACAATCAACCCAAGACTGCAGCGACATTTTTGCGTGTTTGCTATAAGTTTTCCTAATAACGATGCATTGAATAATATCTATCACTCAATTTTGAGTCAGCACTTAATCAACCCTGAGTTGAGGATTAATCCACAAATAGCAAAACTCTCGGGTATGTATTTTTATAACGGGACTTGAGTTTGGTTTACTTACAAACGCAAAATATTTACCTAACATTAACGTATGCTTTGTTTGTTGCAGCAAACGTGGTTACCGCTTCCATAGCTTTACACAATAAAGTGTCTCAAGTATTCTTACCCACTGCTATTAAATTTCACTACATTTTCAATTTGAGGGATCTATCAAATTTATTCCAGGTAAGATTTTCCAAGAGTAGATACTAAACTATTCTAATCAAGATTATTTATAATATGGACAATGTTGACAGAAACTTATTCCTGTACCATATACCTGTTGTAATGTTTATTCAATGATCTAATTAGTTGTAAGAGCTTTTTCACAAATTATTTCCTTATATTTTATTTTCCATGTATTACATATTTCGTAAATATTTCTAGGGTCTACTGTTCAGTACAAACGAGTGTCTAGTGAATCCCTGTGATTTAATTCGGTTGTGGTTGCATGAAACCCACCGGGTGTATGGAGATAAACTCACTGAAGACAAAGATATTGACGCATTTCTTAAAATGCAGGTTGATATCTGCAAAAAGAACTTTGAGGTATGAGTATACCCACCCAGATTCAGGGCGTTGATTCTGTAAGCTTGCGCACTATATTTGCGCTTGCGCTTTATATTTGCGCGACTCGTGTCCGAATCTGTGTTGAGATCACCAACGGCCATGGAATGGAAGCTATCACGGTAAAGTTCGTAGTTTTACCGTGAATTCCGATGCGAGTTGTGTCTGTTGGCTTACGGAATAACAATATGTAAAATAAATTGATAACATTTGTTGCAATATGTTATTTCTTTAACATACGTATTTATTTATATGATCTTTAAAATTTGGTTTTCAAAAAAGAAATACACAGAGATACATCAGAGCGTTTTTGCACCGTTCCTTTTTGACAATTCGATTATTTTCTAGGATATAGACGAAGGCGTAGTCTTCGAGCGTCCTAATATCTATTGCCATTTTGCTGGTGGCATTGGAGAGCCTAAGTACATGCCGATAGCTACATGGGAGCAGCTGAACAAGTTGCTCACAGAAGGCATGGCGAGCTATAACGATCTTATTGCAGCTATGAATTTAGTACTATTCGAAGATGCAATGATGCATATCTGCAGGTATTATGATTTGGAATTTGTTTTATTGATAACCGTTTAAAACAATCTTAATAACATATTTAATAGTGTACGATTGAATTGTAGTGTGCTTTATTTAACTTTCATTTAAACTTAAATATTTCGCAAACTACAATATTTAGAAGACCAGAGTAATAATGTATTAGCACATTTAATTTTGTTTTTAATATGAGTGTGGAAGATATCAGCGGTATGTGGAGACATATGCATTTCAAGTTATGTCTTTAGTTAGGTTTTCTTATTACAATATTTCAGAATTAATCGTATACTGGAGAGCCCGAGAGGAAGCGCTTTACTTGTTGGAGTGGGAGGTTCGGGTAAGCAGTCTCTGTCTCGTTTGGCTGCCTTTATATCCAGTTTGGAGGTGTTGCAAATACAGCTCAAGAAAGGTTATGGTGTTTCTGACTTAAAGGTAATACTGGTTAACTCTCTATTTTAGACTGGTCTAATTAATATCTTGGTTACACATTATGTGAAATTGTTGTTAGTTCAATTAACCTACAATTGACCCGGTTTCCCGTTCACTCTTCAACGAATCTCTATCCAGAACCACGCCAGCCGTCACATTACCTTCATTTTCTAGTTATTTTGTCTCACTGTGGCTCAAAAACATTATAACCATCTTACGCACTCGTCGCTCGACTTCGGCCACATTTAATCTAAGCTATTTAAGTCTAATATTTCATAATGGTGTTTAACTATTTTCATGTCATTGCAGTATGAATTATCAGGCCTGTATATAAAAACTGGTCTCAAAAATGTTGGTATCATGTTCCTTATGACGGATGCTCAAGTTGCCAATGAACAGTTTCTAGTTCTCATCAACGATTTACTGGCATCAGGGGAAATAGCTGACTTATTCCCAGACGATGAAGTGGAAAATATTTTAGGTGGTGTGCGCAATGAGGTAATTTGTTATCATCAACATCTTTTAAAAGTCCACTACTAAACATAAGCCTGTCTTATATGAAGCGATTTGCATCACTTTCCATGAGACGACTTACCCTAATCGCCACACAGGGTAGGCGGGTTGGGTCGCAGATTTTGGGAGCTTTGCACCAATGATGCTGATGGACAATCACTGGTGTATGCTGTTATGTTCACGATCCCTTATAGTACGTCCCTGACCCTTTTACGACACACGAATAAGTATAGGTATTAAATAATTAGATTTTTTTTTAGGTATATAGGTCACATTTTCGTGCCAAAAGAAATGTGCTTCACTGACATTATTAGGATCGTATTGTTTAGTATAGAGTCACAGAGAGTGTCAGATGCCATAGGCGAAGCACGTTACTGTTTGAAGCAAGGAAAAAATATTAGGGGTCGTTGAAAGCCTAATAGTAGAGATTATTATACTAGTAGGTAGGCGTCATTGGTCTCAACAAACTGCAACTGTGTGCGGCGGGGCGTATCGATTGCGATAAATCCTCCCAGGAAAGGCGACATATATTGAGTTTTGGAACAGGCTTAGTACGTCGAATATCGGACCTCAACATTTAAAGTTATGATTTTAATCAGAAATTTGCACGTATGACCTAGTGAGGAGAATTTGCGACATGATGTATTGGCGCCATAATCTAATCAGTAAAAAGTTCTATGCACAAGGCTTCCTACATCGTTGATATGCGTAAACTAAGAGGCTACAGTTAATGATATGGGTTTCTAACGAAATGAGTACGTTATCATATGACACCTGAAGCAACTGACTAAAGTTCAGCTGACTCCTCAAACGACTACTACCCACAATGATTGTAGATTGTATTGCTCTATAGGTTAAAGGTGCTGGTTTACCAGATACAAGAGAGATTTGCTGGAAATTCTTCATAGACCGAGTGAGGAAGCAACTGAAAGTGGTTTTATGTTTCTCACCTGTCGGTTCCACGTTGCGAGTGAGATCAAGGAAATTCCCAGCTTTGATCAACTGCACCTCAATCAATTGGTTCCATGAATGGCCTCAAGAGGCTTTGGTGTCAGTAGCTCTGCGGTTTTTGGAAGAGTTACACGTCTTACCCGTAAGTTATTAGTGATTAAGTAGTTTTTACGATTGTTAGATATCGCGAAGCAAAAATACATTTGATTGCCTTTACTTTGTTTGGATTTTCTTTCCAAATTGTTAATTTTAAGCACTTCAGAAAAACTTCGGCAACAAAGCTGTATAAAAAAGTAATTGGTTACAGGTTGCACTGAAAGATTCGATTTCACGATTCATGGCATACGTTCATTCATCAGTGAATACAATTTCTAAAGCATACTTAGCGAACGAAAGGCGATATAACTATACAACACCGAAGAGCTATTTGGAGCAAATTAGTTTGTACGCTAAATTAGTTAACAATAAAACTAAAGAGTTACAAGCTAAAATAGTTAGGTAAGAGAACTTGCTTATAAGCTTTGGACTTATTTTCAAAATTCAGAAAAATGAAATGAACTGTTAAAAAGTTACTTAAATGAACAGCTAAAAATTGGTAAAATATCCGACTTTAAGTTTTAATTTTGAAGTCAACAACATAAATCGAAATAAGTGCATAAGTTTATAATAAATACCCCTAAAATTATACGTGTCAAATTGAAGAACTCCCCCTTTTGTGAAATTGCTTAAGAAGCGAACAAATGCCGTATAGTTTCATGCAAGTTGAACCATATTTTATTAATTTTATAACATCTGCAATTTTTAGACTAGAAAATGGTTTAGAAAAGCTACGTAGCACAGCATCCCAAGTAGACGACTTGAAAGCGAAACTCGCTGTACAAGAGATAGAGCTGCAGCAGAAAAATGAAGCAGCTGACAAACTTATTGAAATGGTTGGTGTCGAAACGGCTAAAGTGCAGTCTGAAAAAGCTCTTGGTAAGAAAAACTTTCAAAGAAAATTCTTCATTCATCTACCTATCCCTTCTATTGTTTATGTAAAATAGAAAGGTAATATTCCAATCAGTATGTACTAATTATACGTTAAATGTAAATACTCTCCTTCGACTTGTAATTCATCATCAGTGATCTCATCTATTACTTATTATTATAATAATAGGTAGGTACCTATTTTTTCACAATTTTATCCTTTATTCTTTTGAAATCAATTAGCCGATGAGGAGGAAGAGAAAGTAGCAGTTATAGCAGAAGAGGTATCCAAGAAACAAAGGGATTGCGAAGCGGATTTAATTAAAGCTGAACCAGCTCTTGTCGCGGCTCAGGAAGCATTGAATACATTGAACAAAGCTAATCTGACAGAATTAAAATCCTTTGGATCTCCACCTGGTGCTGTTACAAATGTTACTGCCGCTGTCATGGTATTATTGGCCCCTGGTGGAAAAATACCTAAGGATAGGAGCTGGAAATCTGCTAAGGTAATAAGCTACAAGACTTTGCTAAAAATAGACAGAATCAGATGAATCAGATATTTCGAGTACTGCTACTACGGTAAAGTATATATTATTATGTATAATGCTGGTATACTGTAATTATTTTTGCAGGTGGTGATGGCCAAAGTGGATACATTTTTGGAACAACTTATACATTACGATAAGGAAAACATTCATCCAGACGTTATTAAAGCTATCCAGCCATATCTGAAGGATTCAGAATTTGAGCCTGGCTAGTAATTTTTTCGATAATTGTTTTATTAGAAATCTGCTGCAAAGTAAAAGCTAATATACATAATTAATTACTTTTATCATAATAAAATCCGCGATATTTATGTATTAATTTACTTTTCCAGAATTTATTAGATCAAAATCAGGGGCCGCTGCTGGGTTATGTGCTTGGGTCATCAATATCATCAAGTTTTATGAAGTGTTCTGTGATGTCGAGCCGAAGAGAAAAGCTTTGGCTGCTGCTAATGCTGAACTAGCAGCAGCTACAGAAAAGTTGAAATCAATCAAATCTAAAGTTGCGGTTAGTATGAAAACAGGAATATTATTCATTTGCTAGATATAGATAACTTTAATCGATCATGGGTTTTACTTCTCCATTTCTTAGTCCACCATTGTATAATATCCATCCTACTCTACCTGCTAGTATTCCATAAAGTATTTTCAAATTTTTTCATGAATTTCAGTCTCTGGAAGAACAATTAGCAAGTTTAACAGCGGACTTCGAGAAGGCAACTTCTGAAAAACTCAAATGCCAGCAAGAGGCTGATGCTACAAACCGGACCATCCAGCTTGCCAACAGACTTGTGAATGGACTTGCCAGTGAGAATGTTAGATGGGCTGAAGCTGTGTCTAAGTACGTAGCTTATAGTTCTGTTTTGGCTACTTCTAAAAACTACTAACTTCATTAGATGTTTCGTGATGTATATAAACATAAAATAATAACAAAATAGAAATTATTCAGAAACTTCGCTTTTAATAGGCAAACAGTACGCAACGGAGGAACATTTGGTTGCATCACATCAGTTTCATTGACAATTTCAGTGCCAATATTGGTTTGGGTTTGATATTATTTTTATTGCACAATATAAAAACAGGTTTAAAATTCAATCAGAAAAACAAAATTTATACAGAACTAAACAACCTTTTTGGTGTTTTAGCTTCATGCAACAGAACACTACTTTACCAGGAGATGTTCTTCTAGTCTGCGCTTTCATTTCTTATGTTGGGTGCTTCACAAAACAGTATCGATTGGATCTGCTTCATAAAAACTGGCTGGTATTTCTGAAGACTTTAGAGGTAATTATTCGACGATGTTTGTTGCAATGATTATATATTTAGAACGGTTCTTTTTTCCTGTGCGATTAATGTGATCTCTCTTATTCGTATAAAGCTTGAACGAAATAGCAGGTGTCTATCTCGCGCTATTGTAAAGAGAGAGACTACGATTCATTGCTAGCCCCGCAGCTCCTTAACATAAAAAAGAGTGAGAGGAAAGCTGGAGTTAGGCAGCTGCCTAACATGAGTATGAGTAACACAGTACACCATTGATGATTATAATTCGTCTGAATATGTTTCAGCCGCCAATACCTATAACAGAGGGTCTGGATCCTTTATCAATGCTAACAGATGATACAACTATAGCAATGTGGCAAAATGAAGGACTACCCTCAGATCGAATGAGTACTGAAAACGCTACCATACTTTCTAATTCTGATCGCTGGCCGCTCATGATTGATCCTCAGGTACTGTTACAATTTAATCACTATTGTTAACTTTTGTAATGAAAACACCAAACATACCTACTGATGAATCTACTACGTAATCCTTTTTTTAGTTACAAGGTGTGAAGTGGATCAAGCAGAAATATGGAGAAAAACTCAGAGTAATACGACTTGGTCAAAAAGGCTACTTGGATACAATAGAGCGAGCTATTATAAAAGGTGAAACAGTTTTGTTGGAAAACATTGACGAAACAGTCGATCCTGTACTAGACCCTTTACTTGGAAGAAATTTGATTAAGAAAGGAAGGTGAGTGATTATAACCATATATTTTTTCTATTTAAATAATGAACAATAATAGCTACCGATTTCACTTCATTGCCCATTAAATGTATTAACCCAAATTTATATATTCAGAGCAATCAAAATAGGAGATAAAGAAGTGGAATATAGTCCTAGCTTCAGGCTTATTCTGCATACCAAACTAGCCAATCCTCATTACAAGCCCGAAATGCAAGCTCAGACCACCCTAGTAAACTTCACCGTAACCAGAGATGGTTTAGAGGACCAACTCTTAGCAGAAGTAGTGAAGGCTGAAAGACCTGATTTAGAAGAATTAAAGGCAGATTTAACAAGACAACAGAATCAATTTAAAATTCAATTGAAAGGGTTAGAAGATGATCTTTTACATCGCCTCTCGTCAGCCGGTGAAAACATTCTAGGGGATACGGCTTTGGTCGAGAATTTGGAGATTACAAAGAAGACTGCTGCTGATATCGAGAAAAAAGTAAATATTTTTTTTTGTTTTGACCGTCATCTACAAGTCGCATAGTAAATGTTGAAATGATAGGTTGGATCTTACTTAGGTGTATAAATTTACAAGTTTTCGATTATACTCTTCACATTCACAATAACTCACACATCTCGCACATACTAAAACTTTACGAAATCATCATTATCATATCAGCTAGAAACGTTGCATAGGATAGAGGGACCGGTTGGAAGAGGCCTGCATCCAGCGATTTCCCGCAATTTTTATCACATGAAGCACACACATAGGAGAACATAATAGAATATCTATTATTATGTGTGATCTTGATGATCGAAAGGGTAACAGGTCGGTCATCCATCTATCTTGTGGGTGGGACAACCAATGCTTCGCTTACCGGTGCGTGGTCTCCTGTCTAGAATTTTTATGCACCAACGGCTATCAGTTCTAGGCACATAATGCCCCACTGTCACTTTAACTTACTACATCTACTGGGCTATGTCAGTGACTTGCTTCCTCTTCGTTTTTATTCCTGTGTGCGAAGTGCGAGTTTTGTCTCGTTTTTAACTTTACCATCGCGTTCGTGTTTACGCAAAAATTATCTATGAAAAAAAATCGTTTTGCTGACTATCCGCTAGAGGCGCTGCACATTTCTTCATACAAATCGTCACGTAAACGTGAACGCGGTAGTAAAGTAAAGTCGAAACAAAACTCACACTCCGCCCTCTGATTCGATCACGTAGTGAAACACCGAGCATTATTCGACGACTTGGTGTAGTGGTTAGCAACTCTGACCACTATACCAAAAGGTTGCGGGTTTGAATCCCGCCAGGGGCATATTGTTTGTGTGATGAATACAGACATGTGTACCCGAGTTATGGATGTTTTCATTTATAATAAGTATTTTATTTACAAAAAAAAATATATTTATGTAGTATATCAACCATCTGGTATCCACAACACAAGCCTATAGTTGCTTATAGTGGAACTAGATGGCGCTGTGTGTATGTCTAAGGATATTTATTTATTTATTATTTATTGTCTTCCTAATTAGTGTGACCTTGAACTTTCTCATGAGTCCTACAGTCAGGTCTCTAACACGAAATATTTGGTATATTTAAATTATATAATTTTAGGTAACAGAAGCCAAAGTGACGTCTCTTCAAATTGACCAAGCCCGTGAATTCTATCGACCGGCAGCAGCTAGAGCGTCGCTCCTGTATTTTATCTTGAACGATCTGAACACCATCAACCCAATATATCAATTTTCCTTGAAGGTATATTCAAATTAATATTGATATAATTTTTTTATTTTTAGCTTCACAACTTTAGAAATTCGTGAATTTTCGAGCAAATTCTATTTAATCCATGATTTCATTTAAAGTATTGGAATTTGAGAAAGATTACACGAACTGCAAGCTTGTTTTCTTCGAAGAATTTGATATAGGTATTTTGTTACAAATGCACGTATACTTTTATTTACTTTGTATAAAATTATTTGTAATAAAATAGCTACATTATTTAATGGAAACATATTTTGTATCTTACATGCAACACTAGTCAATTCTTTAAAATCAAATCACATTACGTTATGATTAAAATTATAGTATACCTCTATAGAACACAATTTTAGTGTACCTACTTGCGCATTAGTTTACGATAAGTGATAGATTGACTTAAAGGTTACATTATGTATGATATAAATTGTTACTCCGAATTGACCTTTGCGGTCATCTTTAAAAGCTTCCGACGCTAATAACACATTGTCCATGTATATTTCACAAATTTCTAATATATTCCAAAAAGAGTTTAACCTTTATTTTAAATTAATGCAGATATTTATTTTTATGCACAACGGGTTAGCAATTGACTTCAATCACACCTAATGTTAAGTGAAGATGAGGTTATGTGAAGAAGCGTAATGACTTGGAAACCCCATGTTATTGTAGGAAACCATGGGGTTTTTGTTATTAATTTTACTAGAAAGCCATACATTACCTCAATATCAAAATGTTGATTCTCAGTGAGTCATATTTAGGTATAGGGTAAGTATGAATCAAACAATATTTATTTATTTTCATGAAATACAATAGCTTTCATATTTATTTATTTATTTATTTAACACTTTATTGTATATAAGCATACACGTCAAACAAAACAAAAAAACAGGAGAATATTAAAATATACAAAAGGCGAGCTTATCTCTATAAGAGATCTCTTCCAGCAAACCTCAGTAAGGAGACAAATAGATGAGGTAACGTAAAAGTAGACAGCGAGTACACTTACAAAAACAGTAGTTATAAACAAACATACTATACATATAGAGAAAATAACAATCATGTCGATGACATACATACTTAAATTATGGTGTTGTTATAATATATATAATATAATAATAATATTATAATAATAATAATCATATGTAACATTTTCTTTTCAAAAAAATCCGTTTAACTACCAGGCATCCGTCACAAAACCTCTCCGCTTGTATGGTCCTTGTTGAGATCTAAAATGAGAGATAATATAGCCAGTCCCCCAAATAAGATTGGGTTTTCGGGTCAGTACGCTTCCACCTTCAACCTCATCTTCAATTAACATCAGGTGTAATTGAGGTCAAGTACCTACCCGTTCTGCATAAAAAAAAAATAGAACGTCCACTGCTGAACATAGTCTTCTCCCATAGATTTCCAGAGCGACCAGTTCAAAGCTGCGGAAGTTTTTAGGGATACAATAATTTCATCCCAAGAAACACAAAACACTCATTGTTTACCTATGATTAATAATTAACATCAGCAGGGCTATTACAACTTAGAGCGATTCGAGTTAGAAAGAGTCTAGTCTCTTGCAGCTGATTGGCTGTCGCTTGACAGCTGTCAACTTGACCGCCAATCGGCTTTGAGAGATGTAGGCTATGTCGTACGCGACTCTATGTCACTCGAGTCGCGCTAAGTTGTAGTAGCCCTGCCGGTGTGATTGAGGTCAAGCGCTAACCCGTTGTGCATAAAAAAATGTTTATATTAAGCTAAAATAAATAAAAATTTAGAAAACTGTCGAGAACCAAAGCGAGAGCATAATGGTATCAGTATATAAAGCTATGCTTAAACGTTAAATATCTTCGAAACTGCTTAACTAATTTCCATCAAATATGGCTAAGAATTATCTTGCATACATCACCTTCGAAAATAAAATAAAGATCATCACTAATTAGTGGAAACTGTTTTGGTTTATGTGTTGTATTTTTGTTATAAACATATTGCATCAGTATTAGCTGTTTGTTTCCCAGAAATAAATAAAATAATAATAAAATAAAATTAAGACACCAGTTTTAAATCTTTCTGCTGTTTTGGCGTCACTATACCATAGCCAGACATAGAGATATAGGCTTCAAACACACCCCCTTTTTTGTGATGGAGGTTAAAAATGAAAGAATCCTCTCTTTGTAATGAGAGTAAGATTACAAGAATAATGACTTTATCTTTCAGGCTTTCAGTGTAGTATTCCAGAAAGCGATATCACGAGCGGAACCGGCTGACGAAGTTAGTCAAAGGATTAAGAATCTCATCGATTGCATCAGTTATTCCGTATTCCAGTACACATCGAGAGGTCTATTTGAGTGCGACAAACTAATTTTCGCATCACAAATGACCTTCCAAGTAAGTGTTCTTTATTTCCAAGTGTTAATAATTAAGTTGCAGGGATGTAACGTTGAGTGTAGTTGCTATTGTTGGATTGTCATTATTCGATACTAAAATTATAAAGGGAAATAAGGCATTGCATATAAAGTACTATGAAAATATTCAGCAATTTGTCGCTACAAGTCATAACCAGTAACATAACAATACAAATGTAATATAATTTTATCGTAAGGCTAACATTATAACAATAAAATTAAACGCTGGTAAATGATTTTTTTTTGAAATATTTTTGGACATGCTCATAGCCCCATCTAATTCCACACTAAGCACTAGGTTTGTATTATGGATATCAGATTGATATACTACACAAATATATTTTATTTTTCGGAAAATATATATAATTATAAATGAAAACATCCATAACTCAGGTGCACGTGTCCTTATGCATAACACTAAACACATCCCCCTAGTGGGATTCGAACTCGCAACCTTTTGGTATAGCAGTCAGACTTTCTAAACATTACTCCAAACAGATCGTAGATATTTTAGTTTCAGCTGTATTTTCATTTAGTAATTGATATCTTACGCGAATTATACTATTTAAAATTATTTCCAATTAGGTACTACTGATGAGTGAAGAAATATCTCCAGCTGAGCTTGACTTCTTCCTTCGTTTCCCCATCAAGCCTCATGTCACCAGTCCAGTTGATTTTCTCTCCAACCAGAGTTGGGGAGGTATCTGTTCATTAGCTGGCAAAGATGAGTTTAGGAATCTTGACAGAGACATTGAAACATCACCGAAGCGTTGGAAGAAAATTGTGGAGATGGAGTGTCCTGAGAGAGAAAAGTTTCCACAAGTAAGCGCCTTTTTTCTAACACGAAGTGACTACAAACCGGGGCAACAGTTCCGTGTGTCTCGCTGACGAATATATATTGACCAAATAGTAGGAAAGTTATGTGCCTTCAAATGGACAGAATCTATGCCTATTTTTATCTGATATCGATAGATTAAACAAATGTTGGTGAGAAGAATTTGACACAGAAATTAACAATTGTGTATCTCACCAAAGCCAAATTGTTCTGCGGAGGCGGAATCTAACATATGAAAGTATGGCTTAGCTGCTACACTTGTCATATTGATACAAAGTGTGAGTTTTATTCTTACTTTTTAAGGTATAATTTTACAAGAATTAATATGTTTCAGGAATGGAAAAATAAAACGGCCCTTCAAAGATTATGTATGCTTAGAGCTTTTAGACCAGATAGGATGACTTATGCTGTAGCGTAAGTATAAAGTGTTATGTTGCTTATGTATCAATTAAGTACGCATATATTGTCAAGTAGAGAATTTCTATCTATTACAGAGCGTACATTGAAGAGAAAATGGGTGGAAAGTATGTTGAAAATCGAACAGTAGAATTCAGCAAATCTTTTGAAGAGACTAGTCCTACAACGCCAATATTCTTCATATTATCTCCTGGAGTCAACCCTCTCAAAGATGTGGAGGCCCTAGGGAAAGTGATGGGATTCACAGCTGATGAAGGAAACTTCCATAACGTGTCATTAGGTCAAGGTCAGGAAATTGTTGCTGAGCAAGCAATGGATGAGTCTCTGCAGAAAGGTCACTGGGTGGTATTGCAGGTAAATGATGACTTTGATCATTTCAATACCGATAAAGAAAATGTCAAACTTATATTTCGTGTGCAGTCAGCGTCCCATGAATAACAACTAAGTTGGTCAAATGCATTTGAAGCAGCACAACGAACATCAGCCCAAATTCCAATAAATATTATTCTCGTATTTACTTACTTTTATAACGAACTGTACAACCCAACGATAAAATTAATTACATTAATCTTATTAAGGTCTATAATGTCCAAAACAAAGATTTTCTATAAAGCTTTGGTTCTAAACAAAAAAAACTATCACAATAAGTTACTAATGTTTAAAACCTTTGTACGATTTTAGAATATCCATTTAGTAAAGAAATGGCTACCAAGCCTAGAGAAGAAAATGGAGAGTTTTGCTCTGGGATGTCATGAGCAGTTTCGATTGTTCATGTCGGCTGAGCCGGCGGCCACTGCTGCAGCTCACATAATTCCTCAAGGGATTTTGGAGTCAAGTATTAAGATTACAAATGAACCTCCCACAGGAATGCAGGTAATAATTGAAACCGAGCCGTTGGTCGATTTACAGACACATACTCAAGTCATGAGCTTGATAATAATGATTTGACAAGGGCTAGTGCAATTCATATTTTTACGGCGAAAAAGGGATGGCAATAATACTCAGAGTTGAGAGTGGTTCTGTAATATGTACGTTAGGTTAATGGTCTATTACCTTAACTTCTAGCAAAAACATTTTTACATTCACAGTTCTGAGATAAATAAGGTCTAGCGTACAGAGATATAAATATATCTAAATTAATCGAGTTTAAATTGTCTTTCAGGCGAATATTCACAAATCTCTGGACAATTTCAATCAAGAAACGCTGGAGATGTGCGGCAAAGAAGCTGAATTCAAGGCAATTTTATTTGCACTCTGTTATTTTCATGCTGTAGTCGCAGAACGGAGGAAGTTTGGTCCTCAAGGATGGAATAAAATTTATCCTTTCAATGTTGGTTAGTATACATTTGGAGGTGGTAGAAATTAGTGTTCACTATTATTATGTTATATTCATGTACTTCTTGACTTTATTTTAGGTGATCTAACGATCAGTGTTTTTGTTCTTTATAATTACTTGGAAGCAAATTCTAAGGTCCCTTGGGAGGATTTACGATATCTCTTCGGTGAAATTATGTACGGAGGGCACATTACTGATGACTGGGATCGGAGACTCTGTAACGCCTATTTGGAAGAATTGATGCAGCCTGACTTGGTTAGTAAAGATATATTTATGTAATTTATATTTCAAATTACAGAGACTTGAACATTTTATATTATATCTAGGTTGATGGTGAACTACAACTGGCTCCAGGGTTCCCTGCTCCTCCAAACACAGACTATGCTGGTTACCACCAATATATAGAAGACGCTATGCCTGCTGAATCTCCATACCTGTACGGTCTCCATCCTAACGCTGAGATTGGTTTTTTAACGACGACTTCGGAGAATCTCTTCAGAACTATATTCGAAATGCAGCCAAGAGATGCTCAGGCATCTGGAGCCACAACCGTAACAAGAGAAGACAAGGTATTATAAAATAAATGTATTTATTAACTCTAGTGGCTATGTTGCGGTTTCTGAATGGAAAATGTTACAGGTTAAACAAATGTTAGACGAAATAATGGAGAAGTTACCGGAAGAATTCAATATGATCGAGATAATGGGAAAGGTTGAAGAGAGGACACCGTACGTAATAGTTGCTTTTCAAGAATGCGAAAGAATGAACTATTTGACCGGAGAAATGAAGCGATCATTGAGAGAACTTGATTTAGGTCTAAAGGTAAATAAAATAAAAAGTTTTCCAATGATATATATAATTAGGCTGGAAGTGATTATTAATGGTGATAATTTATTTCAGGGTGAACTGACAATTACGTCAGATATGGAAGAATTAGAAAATGCACTGTTTTTGGATCAAGTGCGTACCATGCAATTGCTGAAATTATCTATTTCGATGATTGACACTAATGACACGCTTGTTTCAGGTACCTGCAATCTGGGGTAATAGGGCGTATCCTTCATTACTTGGACTGTCGGCTTGGTTTGTAGATTTACTTCTTCGACTGCGGGAGCTGGAAACGTGGGCTACAGATTTTGTTGTAAGTCTTTTATTATATTTATGTACCTAAATGTGAAATATATTATTTAAATACATCTAAATATCCTTTTAATTTTTTAAATCTTTATATTTTCAGTTGCCAGCATCAGTCTGGCTAGCAGGATTCTTCAACCCACAAAGTCTGCTGACTGCGATTATGCAAAGCACTGCACGTCGATACGAGCTACCTCTTGACAAGATGTGTTTACAGTGTGACGTTACTAAAAAGATGAAAGAGGAATTTACGTATGTGAAGCTCTTGGTTATATCAAACATTTTTATAATAACTTTTAAATGTTTTATGCGCTACTGACAATTTACAAAACATAGGCTCTGCATAATGTTACCAATTACATTCTCTACCTTGTCTGAAAACCAGTCTATAAATCAGCTTTAAATGTATTTCACTATTGACTACTTATATCACTGACGTCGACGCACTAGTGACGCACTGGCATGGCGTTTTGTCCAGTCAGACAGTACCTACTTCAGTGCAGTGCATCAGTTAATAAGGACGCTCTATTTTATAATTGTCCTTCACTACATGCATGGCAGCATGAAGGCTGTGTGGATTGGAGCATGGTGATAAGTTGATAACTTGAGTTCTTGACTTGAGTTCTTGGGAATGACAATTTAACTTTGTTTTACACAGGTCATTATAATTCGGTTTCAATTGATTTCTCATCCATCAGGTGTAAGTACATCGTGTATGTTCATGAGCTGTTTTTAGGCATGTTAATAATTTCTTTTTTTTTTGTACTCACGTTTTGCTTTGTTACCAGCACTGCATGGAATGCCAAACTTATCCTGAACATATCCTACAGGATTGCTGATTCCAGGTCTGCGCCTCGCGATGGGGCTTACGTGCATGGACTATTGATGGAAGGGGCCAGGTGGGACGTTCAGGCCGGTATTATCATGGACTCCAGATTGAAGGAACTTTTCCCGCCTATGCCTGTGATTAACGTTCGGGTACGTTTATTATTTCACTAAAATCTGACTGTTCCACAGTTGTTTATGCAACTACAAAATAGATATTATGAAACGAGTGTTGTAATGCCTATTTACGCAGTTACATACATTACTTTTTGGATCATACAAGAATTTAAATGAAACATAAATTATCCAGCCAAGTGTGAGTCGGAGCTTGCTCAACGAGTGCGCCGTACTATTAGTTGTTTTACTGCAGTTCTTATAAAAGTTAAATTAATAAGCTACCATTACCCTTACGCAGATCGATCTGCGTAAGCGATATATATATTAAAGCGCTTAGTCGATGTCACAGGTGACCCGAGGGCTGGTTGTTTCCTCGCTCAACGCTTCAGTATCTGCATCCAACGAGGAAACGCTGCCAGCGTTTTGGGTACCTTGCCTCGCGGCCCCAATTTTTTACATTTGTTCTAGTTTATATTTAAATTCCATCCCTTTATTTGTTACTATTTTTAAATAAATAAATCATGAGGTAAGCTACTTACAAGCTCATAAATGCGTCCTATTAAAAAAAAAAAAACCTCAATACGTCAAAGAGCTTTCTAACAAAATAAAAACAATACTAATGCAAACATGATAATTTTTCTTCCGACGACATCTTATTTCCAATGAGCCTGTATGAACGTCGTGATTATGTTCTCTGTGTGGGCATCATAAATCGACACATCGGTTCCTGTTCCTGTTTCTATTTTGACGGAAACTTAATTTTAGTATCCGTAAAAATAGGTAATAACTAACATCGACAAAAATGGTTGCAAGGCTTTTCCTCATGATTTATTTGGACCTATGGATTTCTTTATTGTTATTCTAGTCGCATTTATTTCCTTTTCGATCGATGTGCGTAAGCGTAATGTTAGCTTATTATTCCTAAGGTACTGCATTATTAAATAAATGTGTATTAACACATAATTATCAGTTCATCATATTTTCCTGGTTATTAATATTTGTAAATCACTAAAAACCTCTTATCACGGAATTCTTATTTAGAGTTTGGTCCAAGTAAAGACTAAATTTAAAAAAACAAGAAATAAATAAAAAATAATGAAAAATTTAAGAAAGCTATACAACTAAAGTTGTTGATTTTCCAACCTTTTTTTTAGCCTCACGAGTTACCGCGGATTATAAATGACATTTACATACCGTCTCTTAATTTTTTCATGACAATAAAAAGTTAATTAATTATTATAATCGATTACAACTTTAAATCACTGACTGAATGAATGAATGACGTCAAATATACGCGTTAAATTGATTGACCCTTTTGCAATCTATCACCGCCCCCTAGAGATAGGCACCCCACTAGTTGGAAAGTCCTGGATTTAATGATACGTGCACGTGTTCAGCATTTCCTGTCACTTAAAAATAATTCTGTATAAAGGATTTTTTAAAGTCAGATGTCATTAAATTCAGCTCACTTGTAAATTGCACGCAGCCATTTGAGCTGTGAACTGTAATGTCTTTCCCTGACATGTAACACCTACATTTCAAACCAGAATCAGCCAAGCGCTCCTGTTTAATAATTCGTACAATAAAAGTCAATGTTCTCTTTATACCAGGCTATAACCCAAGATAAGCAAGACCTCCGCAACATGTACGAATGTCCGGTATACAAGACCAGAACTAGGGGCCCGACTTACGTGTGGACTTTCAACCTGAAAACCAAGGACAAACCCTCAAAGTGGACTCTGGCCGGTGTGGCGCTTTTGTTACAAATATGAATTGTTGCTTTGTGTCGTTTTGAACAACTTTCTTCAACATTTTTTTTCAAATGTCTTTTTACGTTTTTTTATAGACGTTTGTATGTATGTAGATTTCTATGTTTTTTTTTATGCTAAACGGGTTGATACTTGACCTCAATCACACCTGATGTTAAGTGAAGATGAGGTCGAAGGTGGAAGCGTACTGATCCGGAAACCCTAACACATTTGGGGGACTGGCTATCTTATCTCTGACTACTTAAACATGTACCCCGCTGGGGATCGAACCCCCGACCTCCGAATCGTAAACCCAATGTTATATCGGGCCACGGAGGCGGTTATCTCCTGTAGCCTAAATGGCTCGACCGATTTTGAAATGCAAGGTCTCGTTCGATAGATCTTGATATTTCTCTATAATAGGATAGATTTTATAGTGAACAATCCAACATGGCGCCTTAAAATACAAATTATGCTGTCGGGTTTTTTAATATTTAAATAGTTATTTCTTCATATGTTTTTGCTTTTGATACAATGTCTATCTACATTAAATTCTATAGTTTTTAAGGTTCATGCATAGTCAAGTGTAAAATCATAGAGTCGGTCAAAGCATGATACACGAGTACACAAAAAGAATGAAAACATCGAAAAATATTACTAAGTCTATGTGCCAGATAATAAAGGAACAAACTAACAAATTAAATAAAAGAAGAAAAATAATATTAACGGACACACATAGTTACATACTTGCGAAGTAAGTTAAATAATTTGTAATTATGTAAGTAAATTTATTATTAATTATACGTCTGTGGTTTTATTATATTTTTTTTTCTTTTACGACGATGGTCATATTATGACATTTATTTGGAAAAAGATAACAAAATTATATTCCAAATATTTGGTAATTTTGTAAGTTTTGTGAATAACAAAGCGTTTATAAAGAATTATTAATCTTTTAAAGTTTCGTAATTACTCGAATCATTCTTTTCTATCCGCGCTCGAGAGCCAGAACTCTCACTAAAAATAAATTTTATCTGTGACCTATGGATAGCTAGCTTATTTAGCTTTTCGATAGTTGTAAGAATATATGGATTTCAAATTACTGTCACTTACGTTACATTTATCCCGAATATGTTTTCATACATTTAGAGTTATAAAACGTTTTCCACATGAAAGTGATCTATAGTTTGAATAACTACATGTTTTTCAGAAGTAGTGGTGATACTTATTATTGCACTCGACTGTACCAATATTATCTAAAATAATATTTATGTAGCTTGTTCTTGCAAGTTATAGAAAATAATGTTTACTTTAGTTAAAAATTATTGTCGTATTTATTATATATTTGGCATATATTTATACCTATTATATTGTACCTGACTTTTTGTATGTATTGAAATAAAAGTCAAGTTGTTAGTCATTAAATAATAATATCAAATCAAATCAAAATATAATCAAAATATATTTATTAGTTATTTTTAAGTTTAATTTTTTTTTTTTTGATTTTCTGGATTCCCGTTTGACCGCACAATCTCACCTGATGGAAAGTGACGAAGAGAGTTGCCATGCCTTGGCTGTTCGGATGATGATTATATATATATATATATATATATATACTATATAATATAATATATATATGAATAATATAGTCAATTAATGCTCTCTTCCGCTTGAAACACAGCAAGGCACCGAAGTTTTACATACCCATGTAAGATTTTCCTTGTGATTTAAATTTTGTTACTTAAGTATTTCAATAAAGATTTTTATTATTATTACAATTTACATAGGTACTTACATTGTCATACATATTTTTTGATAGATTGAAAACAATTTAGATATAGAAAACTCTTGTTATTAAAATATATTATAATAATAGCCTATTGAAATGTTTGTTTTATTTATTTTATTAGGTAAGTACAGTCGCCATCAAAATTATTTGAGTAAAATTTTTACAGCACCAAGGGACCGTAGACTTATGTATTCACATGAATTTCAATTTGATTACTGAGAAAAAGGGCCTTAATAGAATAGAAAATGTTATTATTTTTTTTTTGCACAACGGGTAGGTACTTAACCTCAATCACAACTTATGTTAAATGAAGTTGAGGTCGAAGGTGCAAGCGTACTGACCCCGAAACCCCAACACATTTGGGGGACGGGCTATCTTATCTCTGACAACCGGAACACAACAATGCTATTAACATTGCTGCTTGGCGGCAGATTTAGATAAGATGGTGGTAGCTAGCCAGGCGGACATTTAAAATGCCCTACCACCAATCAAACCGAGTACTTAAACATGTACCCCGCTGGGGATCGAATTTGTCAAAATGAGCGACATAACAGTCGTACAGCGCAGCATTTTGCTTGTTCCGCGAAGAACGCGATAAAATCCCAACTAATATTATAAATGTGAAAATTTGTGTGTATGTTTGTTACCTCTTCACGCCTATACGGCGGGACGGATTTGGATGAAATTTGGTGAGTGGTCAGATTAGGACCTGGTTAATCCAATATAGGCAAATTTTTTTGCTGAACCGGTTTTGATCAAATCTTCTACGCAGACGAAGTTGCGGGCGGAATGGTAGTGTGATAAACTAGAACGCAACGCATATATTATGCTACCACTCCATCACTAGTAGCATGATAGGCAGGACAAACGTTTATGTCACGCTAGATGATATTTGTCCTGCTCATTCACTTGGCTGAAATATAATATATCCCACTCTCACTCCGTCGCACGCGATAGACGATGACATGCTGGGGCTAGATTAATTAAAGCGTAGCATTGCTAGACTTGAATTGACACACCTCTGTGAACGTTTTATTATGAGTCACCTAGGCTAGGCCACCGTAGTTTCCATAAACAAAAAATATATGTATCAATTAATTGAGATTCTTAATTCGTATACACAAACGTATATGTATCAAGCAATGTCAGCAACATTTCAAATCGGTAGTTATTAATTAAACCTGACACACGATACGTTACCTTGATCATTCATTTGATTTAAATACGTACTTAATTCATATTTTTTGAATATTAATTTTTACAGACGGTCACATTGTAAACTTTCGTAGTTATGAACAGTACTTAAATGTTATTGGTTTGCTCAAGTAAACCTGTGTAAATAATATGTACCTTTCTTTTGTATATGTACTTTGTATTGTACTTTTGTGACTTTTAGATAAAATATAGTGACCTGCTCGTAGTTTAGTGAGTGTAATTCATTTACTTTCATTTTCTTTATTTTTCCATATTGTTAATGATTATTTAATAACAATAAATAAATAAATATCCTTAGACATACACACAATACTATCTAGTTCCACTTTAAGCAATTATAGGCTTGTGTTGTGGATACCAGATGGTTGATATACTACATAAATACATAATATTTATTTTGTAAATAAGTACTTATTATAAATGGAAACATCCATAACTCGGGTACATTTGTCCGTATTAATCAACATATGCCCCTAGCGGGATTCGAACCCGCGACCATTTGGTATAGTGGTCAGAGCTTCTAACCAGTTCACCAAACAGGTTGTCATTATTAATTTAGGTCTAAAGTTATTAACACACGAATGTTTAGTTTAAAATAAACTGAACTACTTACAAGATATAAAGTCCCTGTAGAAATCCAGCAAAGATGGCGGAATTACCTATCAGCGTCATACTTTGGTTTCCATTTTTTGGTAGATGGCTAATCCTCCTAATTTTAACACCCCATGAAACACGAGAGATGTTATGTGTTTGACGGGGGCGTTGTGTATATCCCCTCTTTATCTGGGTGTTCAGTACTTATAATATTCTTTATTGCACCAAAATATTACATGTAATAGAGTACAAACGTACGTACAAATGTGGACTTATCTCTTTAGGAGATCTCTTACAGGCAACCTGATCATTGAAATGGGAAACGGAGTAAATTTGGGGTTTAGCAGCAAATTGTGTGCAAAAGAAAAAATACTACAATGAAAAATAAAACACTTAAAGAAAATTATATTTTCAATCGTACTAACTATGCCAAGAACCGGTTTATCATTAGAGCCTGTAAAAAGTATGATGAGCTTTATGGTCACATCGATATCTTTCACAACAAATATAATAAATTTTCAAAATGTATTTTTTGTAAAGTGTGCATGTGTAAAGAAAATTATATATTTAGTTAGTATAATTTTTTTTTGAAGCTATATTTAAGAAGTGTATTGTAGAATTTTGTGCAATAGAGTGTACTTGATTGATTGATTGATTGAAAATCTCATGAGGCGTTTATGCGACGATTGTGGTGGACGGTATCTTGTCTTTTCCATGCTTCTTACGAAAGTAAAATAATGACAGTCGCGGTGGCATAGCACTGTCCTATCATAGTCGTTGTGTGAATGCTTATATTGGCAAGGCCCGAAATTTTTTTTGTTTTGTTTTTTTTATTAAAAAGTGGTTTCGCGTTTGACTACAATCTCACCTGATGGAAAGCGACGATGAAGCCGAAGATGTATCACGCGCACCCAGTAAATGCCTATGCTTAAATAACACTAAGTATACCTACATTCCTCATAACTATTTTATTTTTGCCTTATTTACCGGTGAAGTGTAAGTGAATTTACTCACTTTCATCCTGTCATACTTTCGCAATTCCAATTTGTCGCAATTTCTTCCTTTAGCACTATTCATGTTTTATTTTGTTGTGTTGAGTCGCTCTTCCACTATATCGCGCTTTTTTAGAGTTGCAATTTCCTTCAGTCGCACTATCATTCTGTCGCATTCCTTCTATGTCGCACTTTTATTGTGTCTCAGTTCCACTATGTCACATTTCATTTTCACGCACTTTCCTTCGGTCGCACTTTTATTGTGTCGTAACATAGCATATCTTCAAATACATTGAATGTGTTTACTCAATGCAAATGTATTATCTTTATCGGTGGAAGCTTTGTTGGCTAATGTAAGATGCATACTGTAACAAATACTCCTGTAATATTTATAACTGTTTGCTTTCTTTTAAATAAATAATTATATAAGAAAAATATATATACACAACATAATATATACCTAATCCGATTTGAGTGCGGTTTTTTATAACAATTAAAGACTAGCCGAGGGGAGAGGTTCATAGCCATGTTAGATGAAAATCGATTAAACTATTTCGTAAATATTTGACTTTTAATACAGTTGGTTTGGTCTATGTGGATGACCATTCGTTTGCTCGGGGTTTTTCTAAATTTTATATTTATTATGTTTTTGACATCGTTGGAACAAATTATAAATTAAGTAAATCACATTCTGTCCGATCTAGTGAAATTGACACCTCATTCCATATACGAGCATCATAGAAAGCAACTTTCCCATAAACATCATCAACCGAAACAAGTTAGCGATCATTATGACTTACTTGTATCCGGCTTAGATATTAGACGACACAATACATAAAGGTCGTGAGTTAAAAGGTCATATTCGGCTTTATTATTGGGATGGATGAATAATGCGCTAAAAATAACGCTAAGTCATTATGGCGCATCCACAGCTGAGTATGGTTTATGTATAGATCAACGTTTTTTAGTGTCAGTTGACATTTTTTTTTGGAAATGATTACATGTATTATTATTTTTTTGAAGCTTTATTCATGAAGTGCATTGTAGATTTTTTTTTTTTTTTATACAATAAAGTGTACTTGATTGATTGATTGATTGATGTATAAATGAAAAACATCCATAACTCGGGAACACATGTCTATATTCATCATACAAACATATGCCCCTAGCGGGATTCGAACCCGCGACCATTTGGTATAGCAGCAGAGTTTCTAACCACACTACACCAAACAGGTCGTAAAAGTCATGATCATAATAAGTAATAACGTACAGTCTATACTGTACGTTATTACTTATTACCTATGTACCTATGTACTTATCGCCCCGACTTTTGCACCGTTGCTGGTGGTCTTGGTCTTCAACAATGAAGTGCATTAGTATTTTGATTGTTCGAGGTGAAGCCAGGATAAATACCAGCCATGTCTAATTATCAAATCAGATTCATTTACCTTCTACAATGATTGGTGAATGATTTATTGTATTTGCGTTAGTCATAATTTCGTATTTTATGAGCCCCTACTATTGGTTTTTTTCTATGCACAACGGGTTGGTACTGACCTCAGTCACACCTGATGTTAAGTGAACATGAGGTCGAAGCGTACTGACCCGGAAACACCAACACATTTGGGGGACTGGCTATCTTATCTCTGATAACCGGAACACAACAATGCTATTAACATTGCTGCTTGGCGGCAGATTTAGATAAGATGGTGGTAGCTAGCCAGGCGGACATTTAAAATGCCCTACCACCAACTCTATTATCTTGATTATATTAGTTTATAAACTCGAATAATTATCTCTCTCCGGCAAGCGCAGAGTATAGGACGTCCGCCCATAGGATGTCGCTGGATGCAGGCCGCTTCCAATTGGTCGCTGCTGTGACTATTTTTGACGAGGTCTATGTTCAAAGTCAAAGTCAAAGTCAAAAATGCTTTATTTTGTAGGTACACAGAGTACACTTAAAATAGTCAATTTTACATAGTAAATTTTAAATTTTTTAAGCTACTGCTTGTTCAAAATGCAATTTTCCCCTGAGAAGAACAAGCAAGAAACTCGAAGGGTTGCTCTTTTAAAATCAGGCTTTGATTTTACATAAAGGTTTTTATATTACAAACAGGTTTTTAAATTTCATTATTAATTGTGAAATAGCCTGGCATGCGAACGATCTGATTATGTCCAGGGATGATTATCATCTAAATAGTCTGATATTTTATAACAGTGTATTTTATAACACAGTGTATTTTATAACAGTATTTTATAACAATAACAATTTTATAACAGTTCAACAGTGGACGTCCTCTGGCTGATATGATGATGATGATCCATGGCTATCTCTATAGTCGTGCAGCTAAAAATGGTACGTTAATCAGTAAAAATCGGGTAATATTAGATTCTAACCCTCTTATTCATAAACATTTACAAACGCTTTATAAGCCTGTTTTAAAGTATGTTTTGTCACTTTCTTTAATTGCAACATTTCCTTAAGAACGACAGACACAAAACATACTTAAACTAAAACAGGCTTATAAAGCGTTTGTAAATTTTTATGAATAAGACGGTTAAAATATAAGTACTAAGTACTTAGGCACAACTAAAGTTAAATTTTTAAATAGCGGCTATCTTAAGTAATACTGAGTAACACGACTGTAATAGGTAACAATATAGATTCATTGACTCTGTTAAAAATTTTATTTTGTATAAATTCAATTTATTATTTATAATTATGTTGACATGACAATCAAATAAGTATTATAACTGTAAAATAAATAAACTATATGTAGACATTGCTATGCTCCAATGAGGTTGGATAGCTACCTTAATTATTTTTTAAATCTTTGTAACAACATGAGTGCAATAAATTACTGATTAATTGATATCTAAGTCTATCATCAAGCATTGATGTTGATAACATGAAGTGTTCCGGCTGTTTTAGATAAGATAGCTATTCCTCCAACTAGTTTGTGGTTGCGGGTGGGCGTGATTCCACATTCGGCCTCATATTCACTTAGCATCATGTGTGAATGAGGTCATGAATAAAACAAAACATTTTTTTATGGAAATTGAGAGTAATCTTATTTATTATTATTTTTTAACCTTATTTTTCAATGATCTACCAGGTATGCTACCTAATTATTTAAGAGTCGTTCTAAAGTTACATCGAGATTCGCACGAATTCACGTAGTAATAAATAATATGATTATGAATTCTGACCTCCATGTCAAACAATAATTAGTGGAGAGGACAACTGGATAGTTAATGACGAACATTGTAACATGATAGCGATGATCAAATCATGTTTTGGTAGATCATTGAAATGTTATTGATTTTTAGTGATTATGCCAGTATTAGTCAGCTGTTCTGTTGCAATTTCATAATTAAGAAGAATTATTTATGGATGAATGTTTCATATTGACAACTAAATGGTTTTCTTCCAAAGTTGGGCGTAATTTGGCAGCGTATTGCTGCCATTTTTGGGAGGATTTGACTAAATAGTAAATATTCAAGAAAAGCTTTAAACAAATTACTTAACTATGCATTAAAGAAGTGGAGAAAATAGCTTCGGACGGCCGTAACTTTGGACTTTTTCTCCTGGTAAGAGTTCTAATTATTTTAACTTCAGACGCTCCTTGCGTCCCGTATTAACTTGTGTTGTCCAACTATATACAACAAAAGGAAACTAAAATTGGTTTATAATTGACGCAGCAAACTGCAAAATAAAAAGTGCCGTCCGAAGCTATTTTCGTTAAAGAGTATTGCTATGAAGCACACATTCCGCCGCAACCTTTATCTCAAATGGTATATCGTCAGAGATATCGCAAATTTAAGGGTTTGGGTATTCTAAACATTAAAAGTTTATTGTTTGAAATATCATTCACCACTCGAGATATAACAAAAAGCACACGTGGCTGTGTGAGCTGATCGCCATTGAAACGAGTATGTATATCGATGTGTTTGCTGCGTAGATCTGCGCTTGAGCATAGTTCGAAAGAGATATTGATATAAAAGATATATAAAGCTAGTTAAAATGTAACTGCCTTCAAGCGGACATCTCTGCCTGAGTAATATTCTGTAATACGGGCCTTAGAACGATGCCGTTGATGTACGTAGTTCATTGCAGTCCACAATGTTTTCATCTATGTTAACAAGCGACTTTAAGCGAGAATGAACTATGTAATCAACGCCGCATCGCAGAGCATCGGGTGGCCTGCCCTCGTACCATGTAAAAATTTTTGCATTCGTTCGCTAATAGTTTGCCATTTAGCTCGCTTGTGTTCGATAGCCAAATTTGATAAAACGTAAGCGCGCTAGAAGTACCTAAGGATAAGGGGATGAACTTCTAATGGATAGAAGTATTGAGTTTTTATGTATTGAGTTTCCATAGTTTACTTCTAGGTATGTGATACCAAATTTAACAATCGAACGCAAAAATTTTACGTGGTACGGCTGTTGGCCCTTAATCTTTTAACCGCCTCCGTGGCTCAATGTAAACAACGTTGGGTTTACGATTCGGAGGTCGCGGGTCCGATCCCCAGCGGAGTACATGTTTAAGTACTCGGTTTGGTTGGTGGTAGGGCATTTTAAATATCCACCTGGCTAGCTACCACCATCTTACCTAAATCTGCCGCCAAGCAATCATGTTAATAGCATTGTTGTGTTCCGGTTGTCAGAGATAAGATAGCCAGTCCCCCAAATGTGTTGGGGTTTCCGGGTCAGTACGCTTCCTCATCTTCACTTAACATCAGGTGTGATTGAGGTCAAGTACAAACCCGTTGTGCATAAAAAAATCGCCTTCTACAACAGCTATTGGAGGAAAGGTTTGTTTCAATTCTTCTTACATGCCGGAAACCTATATATCGGATACATTCTTTAAAATGCACGAAATTATTCCATCACCACCATCCAGATCCATCATTTTCGGACAACCAGCGGGGTGACGGTTTCCATCCGTTCATTGTTATTCGAGCCGAACATTCGCACTAAGCGTTTCGCTTTTTCCTTCATCTTAGCGAGTCGATGGCAAAAACAAAAATGCAACATCACTCGCTGAGTTTCCGCCAAAAAGCCGTGGGCAGATAGAAAAGTAGAAGAGTGTGAAAGAGAAATCTAAACGTCAAAAAATGACAGCTGACATTTTCGTTAACAAAATTCCTTCACGTCAAAGTTGAATAATTAACCTATATACGTTTAGGAATAAGATCCAATTCCAATATTAACTTACACGATTCCACACAGTCTACTATTGTTTAATTTTACTGCGTTTTATTTTTAACAAGTTCTAATGATAGTTAGTCCTTTTATAGACGCTGTACTTGTTTTACACAATTAATTATAGATATTTTAGTAATTAAAGTAAGTGGGTGTTAGATATTAGCATTGTGGTCGCTGTAAGTTGCTTAGTTTACCTAGTTAGAGTCGTAGGTGGGCTGAATTGTTAATACAGGCTTTTATTTAATTCACTTCGTAAGTATTACATTTTGAACGGATATAGTTACATATATATTGGGTCTTTACCTATCAAATTGGAGTTTTTTTTCTTCAATCAATCAATCAATCAAATACGCTTTATTGTTTAAATAAGGAAGGTACATTTAAATATCTTATAGGAACTACAAATTAGGCGGCCTTATCGCTAACGCAAACCTATCATCACGGAATTCAATACGAGTAATTAAGTAGGTTAGCACAAATAATTTCCTAATTGTTAATTACATCTGAAAGTTCTGCATAAGTTTTTCTTCGTTAAACATATGTACCAATTCCTGCGATTTTCAAAGCTATATCCAAATTTGTTTTTTATTTGGAAAATGGAATATTATTTCAAGGTTTCACATGAAATATTTTTTAATATCCGGGCTAAATCACATAATAAAAAAAAATTTGAACAGAGCTCTTTTCATGTGCTTCCCATAATCATTTCTTAGATTCGCTGAAACTTTTATAAAGCGGTTACTTTTAAAAATTAACGCTGCCTATATTTAACTTAATGTTATCCGATAATACACACAAAGTTTAGGTAAATTTGTCAACAATGTTTGTACGGAGAAAACAGTCTTAATGAAATTCTTCATACAAAACGCCAATTTCATAGGTAAGGACCTAATACTACACAACTGAGGGGATTCTCTAAGTCTTTAATTTATGTTATAATAGAAAGTTCAGCTTCTAGACATATTTCTCGCAGAAGACCGACGTCTGAGTAGTGGCATTTTGCCACTGCGCTTCGTTCGGTGAGCGAGGGCGCCGGAGGCCCACCTTCCAGTCTCTCTCCAGAATGGTAGCGGTATTTAAAGAGTTAGTACCCCAGGACGGTACCAGCACTATTAGTGCTGGAGAATCCCTCATCGCTCAGGCTGCCCTACTTATTCTGGGGTGGACACCTTCCTCAAAGGCCGGCAACGCATCTGTGACCCTTTTGGTGTTGCGGGTGTTCATGGGCGGCGGTGATTGCTTTCCATCGGGTGACCCGCATGCTCGTTTGCCGCCCTCTCATATAAAAAAAAAATTTTATTAATTATGTTAATCTCAAAAAGAGTAGGTAAAAGCCATCACTACTGACAAAGTAATTGCACTCTCATTTATACTAAAGCAAGCAAAGTTTATATATAAAAAGTGCATATAAAATATATCTTTATTACTAAATCTTTATCCAAGATTAAATGGAATTCTACCTGTATACAAATAGTAAATTTGAAAAAGTGTAATTTGTCATGAATGGTTTGTTCACTTAACCTATTGGTCCCTTAATAAATTTATTCTCCCAATGCTTTATAGATAACCATATGACTACTAGATTAAATATAAGTCTCATATTTAAAGATTAGTTAGTTAGCCAATTTAAACAGATTTGGTGACGGAAACTTGATAATAATAACAAAAATCCAAGCGTTTTAAAAATGCATTGAATCACATTATTAAGTAATTACCCGAGATGTTCCTACTGTACGTAGGTAGAATGGAACTCATGTCGATACACATTATTAAAAAAAAAAACGGGTCATGCGCTTGTCTGGAGCCACGTAACGAGTTTTCAGCATTAATGCCTAATTAAATAGTAGGGTGGGGTAGGATGGCCAGTTAAGAGGTATACAATAGAAAATTGGCTTGAGTAGAACGTTTTGGTAATTAAAATACGTTGCTCTAGCAAGAAACGCTCCATATGGCGTATCTACACAAAACAATTGTTACCGAATATCTGTAAAATTTTCCATCTTCGGCTTCTTCTTTATAATAATAATAATACCACCTGGGTATTGAAGTTAAGCACTAACTGAACCAAAGGTAAAACCACAAAATTAACTTTATCCTATCATTATAATTACAATTCACACGAGTAAAATTAAAATTGTAGAGTTCACAAAAAACACAACATTGTTATTGTTATAAAAATATTCGATAACTTGTGCTGTTGGCTGTACAATCAGATTTATATATTTTTATTTTTTCAAAAAGGTTCATCAACAGTAATTACACGATTTCTTAAACTATTTTCAAGCTTACTGTCTGATTCTAGATGTGCAACTATATTGGCAGTTCATTCGCGTCGTTCTTTTTGCAAATAATCTCAAATTTTAGGAAATTGGTCAAAATTTTTATTCAAATTCGTTTAGCAGATTTTTAGTAAATATTTATATTTACTTTGCATTGTGACTGATTCGAGAGATTTCTTGCAGTCGGTTGCTTTTTTTGTTAAAAAATTATACATATATTACATATGGTAAATACTGAAATAATAATAAATAAATAAATATCCTTCGACATAATATCTTGATAGATTAGGGAATCCCGCCTTCACACTCCTCAAACTGTAACTCCTGAAAGCCAGGATCAACAGTGGTACTCGTCGACACGGTGCCTACTGAAGGTGCCATATGTGATTCTATTGCTATCTTAGACCCCAAACTAATTAAAGAAAGAAAGAGGGTGTGTAAGTAAGAAAAGAATAGAGATAGAGAAGGGAATATGAATAAATAATAAATAAATAAATATTTCGGACACTTACACCAATCATCTAGTCCCAAACTAAGCAAAGCTTGTGCTATGGATACTAGATAACGAATAAACATACATAAATATTTATATAAACATACATGACTCGGGAATAAATGTTCGTATTCATCACACAAACATTTACCCCTCGCGGGATTCGAACCCGCAACCGTTGGTTTCGCTGACAGGGTCAAACCGGTCGTGAACTATGTACCTAATAAATAAATGTAAGGTATTGTGTTGTTTAAATACGATAGTCAAATTCTTAGAACTTCGCTACATTCGAGTAAAAGCCTCGTCACCTACCTTGAGATTCCCATTGTTTGTTACGTTGTGTGGGCCCATTCATGAGAGCTTAGATGACGAAGCTTTTATAGTAATATCTAAATTATAGGATATCATCATAGATAATAGTCTTAAGTATGTAGATATCTATCTTACCTCTGTACACTGAACGACTTGACCGATTTTGAAGTGCAAAGTGTCATTCGATTCATCTTGATTAAAGATCAGGATAATCATCAGAACAATCATAGGATACATTTTATGGTAAAATATCCACCAAAATACTTCTTTAGATTTTTTGGTTTTTAAATATTTTCATTGTTATTTTTCTTTTTACTCACTGTTCAAATTAAATTACTCTTATTTGGAAAATTATTAGATATAAAATGTCTTAGTCATTAGAGCGTGTGCTAGAAGCACCTGACCTATAATGAATCACTGTTTTGTCCTTATTTATTAGGTACCAGAGACTTTCTTTTTTATGAACAACGGGTTGGTACTTAGCCTCAATCACACCTGATGTTAAGTGAAGATGAGGTCGAAGGTGGAAGCGTACTGACCTGGAAATCCTAACACATTTATGGGACTGGCTATCTTATCTCTGACAACCGAAACACAACAATGCTATTAACATTGCTGGTTGGCGGCAGATTTAGATAAGATGGTGGTAGCTAGCCAGGCGGACATTTAAAATGCCCTACCCACCAACCAAACCGAGTACTTAAACATGTACCCCGCTGGGGATCGAACCCGCGACCTCCGAATGTAAACCCAATGTTGTTTACATTGAGCCACAGAGGCGGTTGAAAAACTGTTGAAGCGTTTGTTAGAATCACGTCCCTATTAATAGTATTTTAAAACCAACGAAGTTATTTAGATGAATTGTGAGAAGGCAGTCTGGTAATAAATACTGGCGTTGCTCCCAAATTCTCAACATCTCACTTTAAACCAAAACCCGAAGATTCCTTATACGCCAAACTAGTCCCTATGATCAGTTTTGTAGATAAAACTGAAACAGGTTTATTAGAATTCGTATTCATTTATAACAGTGTGTAAAAATAATGCATTTTTTGCATTCAACGGAGTCTAGGTCACGTCAAAGGTAAATCGACGTCTATAAATATTTTAATTGGGCCTTTTTGGGATTCTCATTATTTTTTCATCTCGTCTATTTCCAGATAAAATTTATATTAACGTCATTGATAAAGACATTAAAGTAAAGTAAATTTATTACATTATTTTAATTTCAATGTGCGATAATATAAATATTTCGGACAGTTACACCAATCACCTAGTACCAATCTAAGCAAAACTTGTACTATGGATACTAGATAACGGATAAACATACATAATATTTATATAAACATCCGGGAATAAAAGTTCGTATTCATTATATAAACCCCTCGCGGGATTCGAACCCAGAACAGTTGGTTTATTATATTATTTATTAAGTAAAGTTTAAGGTTTCAACGAAGCATCTCTCATATGACATGTAGGTATAAAACATTCCACAAATTCACTTTCGATTCCGGAACACATTAATTTCACTTAACTATCTCCGAATTAACCTTTGATCTTGTTTATAGGTACAGTGCTTGGCTATTCGTATTTTATGACGTCGTCTCGGCAGCTTTTGTTGGCTAACAGTTCCCATCCCCACTGCTGGGGTACAGTCTGCTCTCACGTGGAGTAGGGAGGAGGTTTTGCTCATTTGAAGTTTTATTAACGACCGATTGGTGTAGTGGGTAGCGAATCTGCCTGCGAAACCAACGGTTGCGAGTTCGAATCCCGCTAGGGGTAAGAGTGTGTGTGATGAAAACGAACGTTTATTCCATACAACACGAATAATACATCTCTCTCCCTCCTCTACCCATAAACATACATTTTATGTAAGAATGTTTTGCACTTGTTTGACCAGTCTCTTACAAATGAAATAATTTATGTTTCTAATAAATAAATAAGTAAATAAATAAATATCCTTAGATATACACACAGCGCCATCTAGCTCCACAGTAAGCAACTATAGGCTTGTGTTGTGGATACCAGATGGTCGATATACTACATAAATATTTTTTTTTGTAAATAAATACTTATTTACAAAAAAAATTGTGTGTGTGTGTTTGTGTGAGGAATACGGAACTGTGTACCCGAGTTATGGATGTTTTCATTTATAATAAGTATTTATTTACAAAAAAATATCTGGTATCCACAACACAAGCATATAGTTGCTTACTGTGGAAGTAGATGGCGCTGTGTGTATGTCTAAGGATATTTATTTATTATAAATGAAAACATCCATAACTCAGGTACACATGTCCGTATTCATCACACAAACATATACCGCTAGTGGGATTCGAACCCGCAACCTTTTGGTATAGTGATCAGAGTTGCTAACCTCTACACAAAACAGGTCGTCCTTGGCCCATTTTATGTAATCACCTTAAGTGAGGAACACATAAAGAAGTTTATGATGCTTTATACCGGATGAATTTGAATTCGTGTAATTACTGTTAACTGGTGACGCCACTCTTGATTTCGATCAACTTTCCCCAAGGAACTAGAGTCGAATTCAATAAAAAGTTATCCATACAAAGAAAACCATACTGAAACCAACTATAGTATGGATGTCCAACAATTTTCGGTTGATTTTGGGTATGGTTCGTAGTGGAAAGTTGTTCGTAGTCAGGAGTGGAGTCACCACAGTAAACAGAAATTACATTTCAGCCTGTATTGCTCTAAAAAGTGTACACGCCTTACCTATATTGTGTGTCTGATACAAAAAAATACAAAAATCTTAATTTTCAAATTACAGTCGTACATCAATTGAAATCAGGGGTGCTTTTACATAACTTCATCGTTATAGTCGTCGGTTACGTTCTGACATGTGATTGGTTGGCTCATCGCTCGCTCGGCAATTTCACGGTTTCTCATTGGTCAACGTAATCGATGACGATACCGATGAAGTTAAATAATCTAAGGCCAGAGGTTGAGACCAACATTTTAAGTATTTAAGATACTTGTACCAGGAGGCCTCGCTCTTCCTTTGCTCGAACATACTTTAAAATTGCCTGTATACAATGTCTGATGATCTGAATGATTCCATAGTACAATGGGAAGAACACTGTGTCTAGCATCATCGGAACCGTCTAAGGCAACACTATTTCATATGGGCCAACCCGCATTTTTTTTAATTTTTTTTTTATTATAATATTATAATATAGTTTTAAATTTTTCTAGTGTTATTGGTAGTTTTGAGGGTACTTGTGCCAAGGAGCAATCAATTTGATAGTTACAATAGGTACCGCAATAAATAAATAATTAAATAAATATTTCGGACACTTACACCAATCATCTAGTCCCAAACTAAGCAAAGCTTGTACTATGGATACTAGATAACGGATAAACATATGTATTTATATAAACTTCCATGACTCAGGAATAAATGTTCATATTCATCACACAAACATTTACCCGTCGCGGGATTCGAAACCGCAAACGTTGGTTTCTCTAACAGGGTCACGATGCACTACACCATCGGTCGGCAATACAATTTGATAGGTACAATAGGTACGGCAATACAATTTCTCGAGAAACTACAAAATGGAAATTATGCGAGTTTGAATCAAAAAAACCGTCAGCCTAGTTATTATACTTATGTATTGTACTATAGTATTTTATGCTTATGAGGGGTAAATACATCATTATTGGTAGAACTAAAGCAAATCGGTTAATACAAGGTGGTCGTTGTAATAACACTACGAGTACCTTAGGTCCTACATAGGTGAAGATCTCCTCAAAAGCAACTTGTAGGTGGAGACGTAATAGGTATTGGGATCCTCCCGTGAGTCAACGTACCTACAGACATTGGGCGTGTGTGGGACGCAGAGGTAGCTACACAATAAAACAGTAGGAGTAATTGTGTACTTGTGCTAATTATAATTTGTTTACGCACGCAGAAAACTCATAAGGGCGATATCTGATGACGAGGATACCAGTCACGGCGCAACCAGTTCTACCAAAGGAATGTGTATAGCTCTATGGAGGGTGCTTCGTCAGCCCCTTTTTTGTCTAACACAATGGGAATTTTGACCAATAGTAGGGCTTCAAAAATGGCAATTAATTACCTTTACCTTTACCTTTATAAATAAATATATCGGACACTTACACCCAATGATCTAGTCCCAAACTAAGCAAAGCTTGTACTATGGATACTAGATGACGGATAAACATACACAAATATTTATATAAACATCCATGACTCAGGAATAAATGTTCATATTCATCACACAAACATTTACCCGTCGCGGGATTCGAACCCGCAACCGTTGGTTTCGCTGACAGGGTCATTATCCACTACACCAACCGGTCGTCGTATTATTATAATTAATCGTCCATTGAATGCCGCTGGGGTCCGTTTGGATGCGCAACCAATTTGGTGGCGGTAACGAGGACCACTGGTTGGGCAACCATTAATATACATACATATGCTCACGCCTGTTTCCCGTTGGGGTAGGCAGTGATATTTGTGGCGATCTCTGGTGTCTGCTCTGGTGTCTTTCATTTGGTAGCTCAAGACACAGCGATTGCACGTCAGGTGGCGCCGCCATGGTAATCGAGATATAGGCGTAAAGATACGTCGGTGGCAATTTGATCAGGTGTCGTGAACGGTACATAAGGCATCGTGAACACTACGGTTATATATCATGTAGCGGGCTGAGCTCATGGCCGTGGAAAAATGTGCAACTCCTTAGATGTTTTTTGATGTAAAGTTCCTTAGTCGCCTTTTATGATACCCGCGGGAAGAGACCGGTGGTTCAATTCTTGCTTTACTTTTAACCGCATCTGTTATTTACCGCATATTAGGTTTACGAATCGGAGGTCGCGATTTCGATCCCTAGCGGGGTACATGTTTAGTAGGTACTCGGTTTGGTAGGGCATTTTAAATGTCCACCTGCGTTAGCTACTACCAAACAGCAATGCTAATAGTATTGTTGTGTTCCGGTTGTCAGAGACTATGGGGTTTCAGGACGTGTCCACTTTCGGCCTCATCTTATCTTAACATCAGGTGTGATTGAGGTCAAGTGCTACGTCGATGTGAATAAAAAAAAAATTGCCCGGAAACCACACAAATTCCCTCGGGCATGTCTCTCAAATTACTTATTAATAGATGATATATTTATTAATCATTTTTCAAGTCAGCGAAGTCTATGTTTTTTAAATTTTATAATACATAAGTAATGTATCCTTTAGTTTGTGTACTATGTAATACTTGTATTGTACTACTATTATGTTACAAAAAATTTTAATCAAAATTTAAAAAACATAGACTTTGCTGACTTGAAAAAAGATATTGTAATGCCAGGAAAATATATTGCCTAGAGAAAATATTTCGTCTCCCAGGGCGCTGGTATTAGTAAGTAAGTTATTAATCATCCTTATAGAATATTTTGCTGGAAACAGTAAAAATACTGAATTACTATGATTAGCGATGGTCTAAACGAGAGTATAGCGTGACCGCGCATGCGTGATAGTTCGCACGGAATCATGGTCAGCGGTAGCAGTGAAAGTCGTACCTAATGCGAGTATATTTCTGTTTATATAAATCTCACTCATGCCCATTGGTGGCTTTTTCTTTCCTACACCAACAGCCTCACCTTCCCAGGTAGAGTAAGACATTTTCACATTAGGATAGGGTCAGATTTTTTTTTATGAACAACGGGTTGGTACTTGACTTCAATCACACCTGATGTTAAGTGAAGATAAGGTCGAAGGTGGAAGCGTACTGACCCGGAAACTCCAACACAAATGTGTCCCCCAAATCTTATCTCTGACAACCGGAACACAACAATCCTATTAACATTGCTGCTTGGCGGCAGATTTATATAAGATGGTGGTAGCTAGCCAGGCGGACATTTAAAATGCCCTACCACCAACCAAATCGAGTACTTAAACAAACAAACAAACAAAATATTCTTTCTTGTACAACAATAAGAAGCATACAAAAAAATAAGAAAAAGGGGATAGTACAATTTGGCGGCCTTATCACTAAAAACGATCTCTTCCAGGCAACCTTTGGGTTAAGAAGCATTATGCACATGACATGTAGGTAGCGTGCACGGTAAACTAATTTTAATAAAATAAATAAATCACCTAAATAGATACATACGTTAAATGAATACATACAAACATACATACATTATATATATATATAAATATAAATATAATAATACATACAACATATACCCATATTTAAATTTATACTAATTAAATATAATAGTACGTAACTAAGCACACAGTAATTAATGCGAGTATGAAACGAAAAGAGGATGGATAGAGGAGCTAGAGGGCTAGATACAACTCCTTCACTTCACTTCCTTCACACTCCAACACTTAAACATGTACCCCGCTGGGGATCGAACCTGCGACCTCCGAATCGTAAATCCAATGTTGTTTACATTGAGCCACGGAGGCGGTTGAATGCGACACACCAGCCCAGTGCGGATTGGTTGGATTTGTATCAGACTATTGGGTACCTGTAGGTCGGTATTCAAGCCTCCCCTTGACTAAATTCGATCGCCTTCAATTGAAAATAACCTGAATTCTAATATTTTAACGTCAATTAAAATAGACATCGCCAAATGCCAAATTCGACCAACAGGTAAAGCTAAAATTTTCAAATTCGACCAATGGCGAATGAGTTGGCTATACAGTACATTCCATTAAGTTAACTTTAATAAGTTAGGCAACCCTTGTGATGAACTGGACTTATGCATATACCATACCCTCTCCTATTGAGAGGAGGCTGTGCCCCTACACTGGGGACGTGCAAGGCTGTTGATGATGATGTACTGGAACGACTGTTTATCGTTCCCTCCAAAGCACGGAAACGATCGTATGAGTAAGTGGTCACCAATTTTTGGGTTTAAGCTAATACCATCTTGTCTTAATCTGCCGCCAAACAGCAATGTTAATAGTACTGTTGTGTTCCGGTTGTCAGAGATAAGATAGCCAGTTCCCCAACAGCGAATGCGATGGTCTCACGAGTGCTTACTTCTAAAACTTTTTCCCCTCCACTAGCAGACTGACAGCAAGGTGTTGAAAGACTTACCTTAGACCCTTGAATTTTGTAGTAAGATTTTCTTACTTATGGCAACCCCGTAAGTCGACCAGGCGTCGTACCACGTAAAAATTTTACGTTCTATCGGTAGAATAGAAGAATAGAACATGATTTATTTGCTCTTGAATAGGGTATTGTATTGTATTGTATGTGTATGTGGCTGTTGCAGGTCAACGGAGACCTGTATCACTGCGACCGTTGCCGATCTATTGTGATCGCCACTAACCTACAGTTCGTTGCTCAGGTTTGCCTCTTTGAGGAATTGGATAATTTTCCTGGCACCGATGGTTTTTATCTCATCCGGGTGTAATAAGTGGCTGCCCATGTGGATATTGCGTTTACGCATTAGCGGGCCACATTCACACAGCAGATGTGCAGGTGTTTCCTCTGCGAGGAGGCAAAATCTGCACATTCCTGTTTCTTTGAATAGGGTACGTTACATTAGGTGTTATTACAATAAGATCCTCCTAATTCAGTCATTACAATATATCCACACACACATATCACGTATATATATACACACAAACAAACAAACACACACACACACACACACACACACATACACACACACAAGTACAACACTGTTTAATAGTATATAAATTACTTTATATAAAGACTATTTGCAATTTAGTTGTTAATCTTTATTTTCTTTTTGTTAGAAGCATTTACGAGTATCTTTAGTATTATGTATACTGTACACCGTGGAAGAGCGGAGACCCCTGGCACAGGTATTCAATTACTTAATAGGGGCTCCATCATCAAATTATTGTATGTAGCATTAAGTTTTTTGAACAATAAATTGAAAATTGAAATTGAATGCTGTGCAAATAATGGACAATATTAAAGTTCATACAAATAAAATCATACAATACCAGCATGCGCACAATTAATTACTTTTGTGCTAAAGGAAATTTTTGTGGAAAAGAACGAGTAAGTCCCCGGTAACTGCTCGATTATACAGGGTGAAATTTAATTCATGTAATTCCTGTTCACTGGCGACTCCAAACCTGATTACGAACAACTTTCCACTAGGAACCATAGCCGAATTCCATCAAAAAATTTTCGATTACTCCAACAAGTAAACCATTTATTTATTTTATCATTTATTGCACACAAGAAAAAAAACATACAGATACCATTCTGAAACCATCTTTAATATGGAAGTCCAACAATTTTCGGCTTTTCGGGTCTATGGTTCCTAATGGAAAGTTGTTCGTGTCACCAGCCAAAAATTGATGGACTTCCATACTAAAGGTAGTTACAGAATGGTTTTCCCTGTATAGGTAATCGAAAATTTTTTGGTCGAATTTGACTATGATTCATTGGCGAAATTAGTTCGTAATCAAGAGTGGCGTCGCCAGATAATGGGAATTAGACGAATTCAAATTCACCCTGTATTGTGAGTTTTGTATGGATGTGGAAGTAACTGTACATACGTAACTAACTATCGCCCTATGGTTAAATTACGAGTGTTTACATACGATCTAGAGAAACGTCAAGAATTCACACATTTCATTTGACACGTGAAAAACTATAGCGAAGAGTTATGAGCTCACACCTCGATTTCACAAACGCGCCATACTTATATTTACATAATAATTACATGGGTACTAAGTGGGTCAGCAGAAGATATTGTGATCAGCTTGAACAAATTACCTTTCGAAAATTATTAAGCTCATGCATCATACGAATATCTTAAAAACACGAAGGGTATTATGTATCTACGTATTAAATATCTATGTGCACCATTTTAAATTAAACTAGAATTTATATGGTCCTAGAGGCACTCTCCAAGAATTTCAACTTGTCGACAATTCAGCCTCAGCGCTCCACTACTGTAATAGCATTTTAAGCCAGAATTAACATAGCCTTTCGCAGGTAGAGGCAAGTTCCACTTTGCCGGGAGGCTAGTTGACCCACCTTCTTACCTATTTCAGCAGTATTACCAGCATAAGAAAATCTGTGAAACCGGCTTATGTAATTTATTATAAACATTTTTAAAGTGACTGTACTGTACAGTACAGTACAGTACAATACAATACAAATACACTTTATTGCACAACAGAAAAGAAAATACAGTTTCAGAAAAGTGGTAAGAATAGAATGTACAATTTGGCGACCTTATCACTAAAAGCGATCTCTTCCAGGCAACCTTATAACAAAAATATTCATTTCCCAGCAAAAGTACGTCCTACCTACGTCTTTCTGCGACCCTTCATCTACGTATGTACACAAAATTAAGTCATTCTGACAATCTGTAACGATGTGAAAGAAAAATAAACAAACACACTTTCAAAATACTTATGAAGTATGATAAGCTGCCAAGAAAGTCCTATTTGATTCACTTTAATCAGATGTACGAAATATGGATGTAGGTAATTTATTGATCTATGTATAAGTTGTCGGTGTGAAACGCTATTTTTAATTAATTAAATATAATTGGGTCAGTTTACACAAAGTCACGCATAAACTAGTCTTGACCAAAAAGAAACCAGTCGTGAACGTAATATTCCTTATACGGTTGCAGAGTTCCGCACACATAGGTTGCATACGTACACCAATCCTAAGCCCACCTCTTATAAAGCACGCCTTTCAAGGTTGTGCTATGTGACTGTATTTTGATAAGAAAGTCCGAGCCAATTTTGTCAAATGTTAATCATTATTAAGTTAGTTAAATCATTAACTATAAGGTATTCCTAGATAAATAACTAAATATCCTTTTACATACGCACAGCTCCATTTAGTTCCACATTAAGCACATAGTCTTCAAAGATGGATTCCAGATGGTTGATATATTATATTACACAAACACATTTTTTTGTAAACATTCATAACTCGGGTACACATGCCCGTATTTATCATACAAACATATGCATCTAGCGGTATTCGAACCCGCGACCTTTTGGTATAGCAGTCAGCGTTTCTAACACTATAGGTCGTCAAAATTCTAATTCTAACCCTACCCAAGTAAAAAATAGAGCGACCAACATCTCCATGCAAAAATATAAGAGGGTCGTTCATTAGATAACTACGTATTAGATAACTCGCTGTTGGCGATCGCAATTTTTAGCAGATATTAATGCGATAGGTTCTTAGCCATGTTTGGTGAAAATCATAAGCTGTTTCGAAGATATTTATCTTTTAGTCTAAGTCTACCTTGATGATATATTCTACTAGCTTTCCCCCACGACTTCTTCCGGTGATTTTATCAGTCGGTTCAGCAAAATTACGACCTGGATTAACATATAGGAAAATCTATATGTTAATCTATGTTGTAATCTATCTATCCACCAAATTTCATCCAAATCCATCCAGCAGTGAAGAGGTAACAAACATACATATATATTAGTTGGGATTATTATATTCTTTAGGAACTTAGGATATTTAGGATTTATTCAATCAATGTTCTTGTGATCTGAGTACGGAACCCTTCACTAATTAAAAGTATCAAAGCCGTTAATGAGCAATTATCGTATAGCAATCACGCAATTACAAGGAAAGCGTGTAAGTTAATAACAGATGTGCAGGCAACGTGCGGTCGAAAGTGCAGGTTCAATACAAGTAGGTGGTTTGCTGTTAATATGTTACGTAATATTAGGAATTTAGTACTGACTGATTCGTAGTTTAAGACATTAACAATTTAATAACCATACATTAATTAACCAAGCCTTAAATAAGTGCTTAACGGTTACTTTGAGTGTATCTCTCTCTCGCGTTTAACCTCCAAAAGAAAAAGGAAAAGTATATATTTTTGACAATAAGAAACCTTATGGATTCATTATCTTAGCCACTGTCTTAAAGATTCTAGAATTTATGATGAGACGGCAATATTTGTTGCTTTATAGTATTTGCAAACATCAGGACTTAATTTATTCGGCGACAGGTTTCACCCCGACAGCAGGTTTTACCCAACAGCCCAAGAAAGAAGGATAATGTTTTTCGAGTGTATGTATGTATGTATGTAGATTTCTATGTTACCTTCTGTAGCCGAAACGGCTTGACCGATTTCGAAGTGCATGGTGTCGTTAGATTCGTCCCTTGATTAGATTGATCCCTGGAGCGTCATAACATATTTTATGGTAAAATGTATGATATGACTAAAGTAAAGAATACAATTATCCTTTGATCCAATCATGCAGTAAATAAACAATTGCGAACAGAAATCAACGGTTGCGGGTTCGAATCTCGCGACGGGTAAATGTTTGTGTGATGAATATAATAATAATAATAAATAAATATTTCGGACACTTACACCAATCATCTAGTCCCAAACTAAGCAAAGCTTGTGCTATGGATACTAGATAACGGATAAACATACATAAATATTTATATAAACATCCATGACTCGGGAATAAATGTTCGTATTCGGGATTCGAACCCGCAACCGTTGGTTTCGCTGACAGGGTCACTATCCACTACACCAACCGGTCGTCAATTATGAATATGAACATTTATTCCTGAGTCATGGATGTTTATATAAATATTTATGTATGTTTATCCGTTATCTAGTATCCATAGCACAAGCTTTGCTTAGTTTGGGACTAGATGATTGGTGTAAGTGTCCGAAATATTTATTTATTTATTTATTTAATTCAATAATTAAAAATATGCAATGAATAAATGATCCAATATTTCATTTAATTCAAAAATGCTGTTTTATTCAATGGTAACGTAATTATGGTAGATGCAAATGAATATAGCTGTATTGTAGGTTAGTCTCGCTCATAGAACCTCGAGATCAGTCATACAGCTTTTGTGCAGAGGATTCTGCAGTGGGTGGGGCTTTGACCGACTTTACGAGGTCGCTATGATTGGAAGAAAGATGTGCTTCAAGGATATGGAGATAATTAAGCTGTTTATAATTGATATGTCATATTATAATATGTATTTTTATTAAGTAAACGAGATTTATTTGATGCGAATAGCTACTAAGAATAAGTAAAGGTACCAAAAAAACTTACTAAATAGAGATACCAACCGCCCTGGTTCAAATTCAAAAACAAATTCTAAAAGGCTCGGGAATTCATAATCGATTTGGTATTAGTATTCAAATTCCATAATACATTTCAAATTTTGGTTGGTAACTGTTAGTTTCACATTTAAAATTAATCATTAAAAACCGGCCAAGTGTTAGTCGGGTCATGCGCATTGGGTATCGTAGTAACCCGTCACAATTTGCGGACTTAAAACATCCGATTAGCTGGCAAGGGATACACACACACTTCTCTCTAACAGAAATGTTCAAGATAACCGCCACAGTAGCTCAATGTGTAGGGCATTTTAAATGTCCGCTTGGCTAGCTACCACCATGTTATCTAAATCTGCCGCCTAACAGCAATGTTAATAGCATTGTTGTCAGAGATAGCCAGTTTTCCAAATAAGATGGGGTTTCCGGGTCAGTATGCATCAACCTTAGGCCTCATCCTCACTTAACATCAGGTGTGATTGAGGTCAAGCGCTAACCCATTGTGCATAAAATAAAAGATAACCTACACCTAATATTTTTGAACGACCTGTCCAACGACATCCCAGTCGATGGGGTAAAAAAAATCGTCCCTACTTAGGTGTTACCTACCTAAAAAACTTTAAACTTCCTAGTACTAAGAGCATCTGAACGGCTAACCGTGGACAGACAAACAGACGGACAAGACGAATCTAAAAATAAGGGTTTGTTGTTGACTACGCGCGGAAACCTAAAAAAGAATGCATCGCTTGCAAATGCACTTCACGTTTCACTTCCATATAGAGCAAGGCTCCAGATATACTTCGATCAGACGTCTTCAAATCTGCCTTGAAATGCGAGGTACATACACCTGTAAAACATTATCCTCTTTCCTGGGCCAAATGGGTAAAAAAGGTTGGGACGGTGGAAGAAATCTCCGATAAAAGTTGGTAATCCCAAAAAGATTGCATATAAATTTTAGAAACCACATGCGTGGGCTTATAATTTCTTCATCCCAAAAAAGAAAAAAAAAACATTTACCTGACTCACATATACAAATAACAGAGTTGAGTGACTTAAAAACGATTGAAAGTCACCGTTTCTTTTTAAAAAATACATATTTCTTGTAAGGTCTGGCAAGTTTTACCTAAATTCCGTGTCACCCACTACGGTTCGCTGTGGGCGAACCACAGGTGCGTATGCGCATAGTAGCGGTACACACGACACCGCCAACACGCGTCAGTTACGCGCGCATCTTTACTCACATTGCCACGATATTCGCAACTTTATGCCCGGTTCACGGAAAGTTCAGAATACAATTGTAAACCGCGAAACCGTTGAGGGCTAAAAATTCGAAGTTTGATAATTCGTGTGCCGTTGTTTTTTAAAAACTAAATAGTTTTTACGATGATAGTGTTGTGATTAAAATTTTTAAAAACAGTGAAGTGATTTCCCTGTGTGATTATTTTGACATTTTAAGCCATTTGGAAAAATTAATTTTGGTGAGTTTCCTACACGACTAAAAAAATATTTTATGAACAACAATTCGTCCTAGAATTAGGTTATCTACACACTAATTATAAGTATATAAAAATATCCAAAACAGGGAAAGCATAGTTAATGGGACTCATTCATAGAATTTTGTAAAATAACTCTTAAAAGCAACCATGTACCTAGGTCCTGGTAGGGCTTACATACTTAGACTTATGTGTGATATACGTACACTCGACGGTATAATTGATATACGAGTATATGATTTCAGGCTTTTCTTCCATAATTTATCATCAAGGTATCTACCTTGATGATAATAGAGTCAGGAAAATGAATCAATGCATGATCCACTTAGACCCTAGTCACACGAAAAGTCATTATAAAATCCTAATAAGTCAATCACATTTGTGTGATCGTTACTTGAATTCCCTAGTGACGGGTTTGGTATAAACACATACTTGAACATGGTGTGCCAAAGATTTACACTTAAACAGTAGAGAAGGCAGTAGAAGTCTCATCAGATCAAACTAATACGCATATGTCATGAGGTATGTCAAAATTAAAAAATGCTTTATTTTGTAGGTACACAGGGTACACTTAATATAGTAAATTTTACATTTTTTAAGCTACGGCCGGTTCAAAATGCAATTTTTCCCTGAGAAGAACAAGCAAGACACTCGAGGGGTTGCTCTTTTAAAGACAGATTTTTGTATTACAAATAGGTTTTTATATTTCGTTATTAATTGTGAAACAGCCTAGCCTGCGATGCCTGGTTATGTCCGGGGATGATCATCATATAAATGGTCTGATATTTTATAATATGCTTTCTTAATAAGTTTTTGTATATCAACACGAACCTAATTGAAGCAGTGTATACATGAAGTGTGCCCTTTGAATGAATTACTGACTTTTCGTAGGCGACTTATGTGACCTGCAAGTTTATCTTTATGTCTTGTATTGACATCTTGTTTATAACTATTTTTCTTAAATGATGCAATATTTTTTATGAGATATATTTAATTGTGTATGAATATGCAAGCGGAAGGACAGCAACTGATATACACTAGTTTCCTGTGCATGTGGGTTAGTATAATTGGTATAATGTATAGTATCTATATTAATATCTATATTATATAGTATCATAGTAAAAAGTCTATAACATACCGTTTAGGTATATTATCGAATACCCAGTCTACCTTATCAAACTAAATAATTGCACACAAACCATATTATTTTACGTCAAATATAACAAATTTACATTTCACAAACTCAGAATAATACACAAGAGACACAACTCAAAACACCTTGTATTAATACATACATGTATTTCATGGATTATATGTATATACATATATACGCCACCTAGACTCCACCTATATAACTTAAGTTTCTGTAGTTGATTGACAGTTTGCTGTATTAGGCCTCACATTATTACATGATAATTACGTTGTGACCAATGATGTTGGGTTCACAATTACTAATGTTTGTTTAGTCTAAGTTGTTTATATATGACAATATATTGTGAACTTGTTTGTGGTCCTAATAAATAAATAAAAAAAATAAGAAAATGTACAATGTACATTTATAAAACTTAGTAAAAGCGAATGCTTTTCTATGAGTAGGTCTTTATTTTAATTCAAAAATATCCCGCACCTAAATATTAACTGCTTTCTATTCTGCAAAAATTTCATAAATAATTTATCTCGTTAGTCTCCAAATATGAAAGGCGATGTTCTAGAATATTTGGAATGAAAAGTGAAATTTATTAATTAAGATACTAACAATAGATTAAAAGTATTCTATTTGAGTTGTTCAAAGAGCGTAACTTTACCTATTATTAAAATTGAACAAGACTGTTGAACAAACGTTTCTGTTGTGTTGACCAGCAAGAAAGTCAGTTAACTAATAACAATTTATGGATATCTAGACAATGTGTCGTTCCACAACATTTTCACCTAGTTGAATGAACTTCCACAAGAATATTCAGTCATTAATCAACGTTCTCCATCATCAACCATTTTCAGATATAGTCGTTGAAAAACGTAGAGAAAAATTGAAAACGATTTGAGATGTATTATAGTGATGTTTAATAATGAACTCTTCTGTATTTGTAAGTATATTATGATCTTTGTCTACAATAAAATATCAATTGTCTTTCCTTCCGAGGGTTACATGGAAGAAATCTTGTACAGAGATCTGCTCGCCTTTTGTGTATGGTAATTTCTGTCCTAAGTTAGTTCAATGTATGTGTGTATATTAATATGCAATAAATAAATATATAAAACTAGTACGAGGAGGAGGTCGATAAAATGCAGAATCAAATTCACACACATTTGTCGACTTGTTTGGTGTAGTGGTTAGAAACTCTGCTGCTATACCAAAAGGTCGCGGGTTCGAATCCCGCTAGGGGCATATGTTTGTATGATGAATACAGACAGTGTTCCTGAGTTATGAATGTTTTTCATTTATATATGTATTTATTTACAAAAATAATGTATTTGTGTAGTTTATCAACCATCTGGTATCTATAATACAAGCCTAGTTGTTTAGTGTGGAACTGGACGACGCTGTGTGTATGTGCAAAGATATTTATTTATTTATTTTCGTTCGTATAGACTGTACTATACGAACTGGACTGTACAGGGTGAGCAACTGAGACTGGTCAGTGTAGCCAAAACTGACGCAGACATTAGTTGTTTTTTGTTTACTCTACTATACTCCTACGTTATCGCTTTTCAATCAATCAATCAAGTACACTTTATTGCACAAAATTCTACAATACACTTTTGTTTTATAAGCATTATTTTCTGAATTTGGACATTCATAAGATGTGTTGTATTGGAAATTCACGTCATATCTTTTCCTTAATCATGACATAAACACAGCAATGTATTTCAATTTGATGTTTTTGCCATCGACTCGCTAAGAGAAGAATGTATTTCCTGCAATGAAAAATAGATATTAGACTTTAAGTTTTCGAAAAAAAAAAAAACGGAACTCACAGTAGGTGACAGAGCTGAGTCAGAATATTAAATAAAATCACGGAACAAATTGAAAAATATATTAAATTATGTAATTATGATACGACCTCGGAAGATCGTTCGGACTCTGAGAATGCTTAAACTATATGCAAAATATGCAAATTAGTGCTGCAGATATATCGTGCGTAAAACACAATATAAAGTAATCATATCTTTTGTTCGTTATTAATTTTATCGTTGCAAAAAATTGTTCATTAATGTTTGTTTTGGAAGAACAATTGGTCCTGTGCAGAGTTGCTCAAACGGTCGATGACAGTTACAGCTTTTGCAGTCGATTTACCGACAACGAGTTTTCATTACCATATACTAACCTTATCTAAATCTGCCGCCAAGCAACAATGTTAATAGCATTGTTTTTTTTTTTTTTTATGATTGACTGGATTTGCGTTTGACCACAATCTCACCTGATGGAAAGTGACGATGTGGTCGGAGATGAAGCACGCGATCTCAGCAAATGCCCATTCACTCCGCTCTTGAAGATCCCAAGGTTGTACGATTCAGGAAACACTGACGCCGGAAGGGAGTTCCATGCCTTGGCTGTTCGCATGATGAATGAAGAATCGAAGTTGTTGTGCTCCGGTTGTCAGAAATAAGATAGCCAGTCCCTCAAATGTGTTGGGGTTTCCGAGTCAGTACGCTTCCACCTTCGACCTCATCTTCACTTAACATCAGGTGTGATTGAGGTCAAGTACCAACCCGTTGTGCATAAAAAAAGAGGAGTTCCAGCGGCAATTTCCTATCATAATGTAATGGAAAGTGCTTGTGGCAACTAAACAAAGTAGCCCAAATTCAACAATGTTGCCATTTGCCATCAAGGAGTTGCAGTCTCTGCATCCCGGCTCCATCGTCAGATGACGGTACCGATGATGATTTAAAAAGAAATTAAACTAGCTATGCCAATACCTTCTATTTCTCTTACCTAATGTGCCCTATTTTTTTCCTGACAGTAATAAAACTCATCCGGTATTGTTTTTTTTTTATGCACAACGGGTTGGTATTTGACCTCAATCACTCCTGATGTTATGGTAGGTATACATTTATATACTACCTAGTTATGAATCTTCTAATTAATAAATTAGAGAATACCAGATTACACTTTATGTAGATGTACGACATTTCTAGATAATTAATTCGATTGATCAAACAAGTTGATCTACATAGTTTGCCTTCAGAATTAAGTTAGCCTCAATAACTCATCATATTCTCGAACCTGACGTCTTTAAGTGATAAATTTTAAAAATATAAGTCTTGTGGAGTTCTCTTAACCGACAGATTTAGATAAGATGGTGGTAGCTAGCCAGGCGGACATTTAAAATACTTAAACATGTACCCCGCTGAGGATCGAACCCGCGACCTCCGAATCGTAAACCCAATGTTGTTTATATTGAGCCACGGAGGCGGTTAAAATTTCTCCTTGGTGAACTTTATGTTGCTCGTCTTTGTACTGGAATAATATGTGACAATCATGACGGAGTATTAAAAGTCTGAAGTTAAAAAGGAAAATGTAACCATAAATACCTATCATAGTTACAAATTAACAGATGATCTTTACATGCTTATCCATAAGTGATGTCGCAATCAACATTAAAATTCCACAATTCAATTAACTAATAATCTCTAATTGTTAACTTTTCTAGCAAACTGCGTAAGTTAGTTTAATGCCGCACTTTCTATTGACCGTAGATGATTAGCAGGAAGCGATCGTGGTCCCACTACTGGGGTAGGTTATATAAAGTGACAGTTGCGGTGGTGTAATGCGGTGGCGGCTTGACGGTTGGTTAATTCAAAATTCGAAATGTAAGGATCTGACAACACATTTGCGTTGTTCTTCTTTGAATGCTTTCTGTTTACCTTCAATTAAGAAGATTTATCCCGCGAGGTATTCCATACAAGCTTTGAAGTTCAAATTTTTCGAATTGAATAAACCGATTCTAATGAAACTTTATACGCATAAAGATTAGACGACCTGTTTGGTGTAGTGGTTAGAAACTCTGACCACTATACCAAATGGTCGCGTGTTCGAATCCCGCTAGGGGCATATGTTTGTGTGGTGAACACGGACATGTGTACCCGAGTTATGGATGTTTTCATTTATAATAAGTATTTATTTACAAAAAAAATGTATTTATGTAGTATATCAACCATCTGGTATCCACAACATAAGCCTATAGTTGCTTAGTGTGGAACTAGATGACGCTGTGTGTATGTCTAAGGATATTTATTATCTGGGGGCACGGCAGTGCCCCCGCCAAGTCGAGCGCGAAGCAAACACTGCCGTACCATCCTTTACTGGAACCATTTCGCGGCATTTTCAGGCCCCTATTTTAGAACCTCTGGATAAGACTAGAACGCAGAAATTTTCGTCATCCAGTAAGCTATAATCACATACTTAAAATCCAAAATTTCAAGTCTGTAGGTCATTTAGTTCCGAAGTTAAGCGAAAGCAAAGTTTCGCATTTATGACACTCACTCACTCACTCACTCACTCATGATCATCAAAATAGAACTAGTACTTCCCATAAACTCAGAGAGCTGAAATTTGGTACAGAGTTATGGTTCAATGGCCACATAAAGGGAAAACTATAAAAACTAGGATAATCGAAGATCTGGTGTACCTGGTGACCCTGATTAGGAAACACAAGAGCCCAACCAAACTATTAGAGATCGACATATACCGCCTTTACAAAAAATATTCAACTTGGTGGGCCGCTTCATTTGATGTCAAAAATCGAAGGTCTGAAGTATCTGATGAAGAACCCTCAGCTGGTCTCAGCTGTATATTAGAGATATGGTAATGCCCCCTTCTACTATTGGTACATAGAAAAATCGACTGTCATTGCAAAAATCCAGCGTAGTGGGACACATCTTCTAATTTAATCTAGCCTATAGCATCCCACTGCTGGGCGCATGCTTCCCCTTCTGCTTTTAATACGAATATAAATAAAATTAAAGGAAAACTCTGGATAAGACTAGACTGGCTTTTATACTTATACTTACTTATACTTATTATAAGTTTACAAGAAGAAATATTCAAACGATTAATTTTATTCTACTCGAACATTACACAAATTAAATAAACAAACGAAAATTTGGTCAAAATATAATGCATTGGCTAAGAGTGGCGGTGATACCCGCACGCATCGCTAGATGGCGTTGACTGTATTTTAAAACGCTCTTACGTTTTGTTTTTCCGATAACCTTATATGGCAAAGTGGCAACCGGCCGCGTTACAGTCGTTTACGACATTCTTCTATTGCGCTTGAAAATGTTTGCTAGGGATTAGGAGGGATTATTTGCATTTAGTTGATTTCGCTGATTATTTCGTGAGGTTTGCTAAAGTTAATTGGCAGGTTGTTATTATATTAATTCAAAGATTTAAACAGGTTAGGAATTATATGGTTAGTGACGGATTACTGATTATTACTTAATTATCAGAATTAAAAGAAGTTTCAATTGAATACTTTATTTAATTGTTAATTATTTAGTACCTACTTTTAGTTTTCTAGGTTTAATTTACAGTTAGGCAGTACTTCGAATCGCGTTCGTGTTTATAAGTACTTTTCTAGTATTCTAGTTTAGTTTATTTAGATAGATATTACTTCGTTTCGTTTAAAAATATCATTAATTTAGCTGTATTTCAGTACTAGGTAGGTAGTACCTTTGGTAGAAAGTTCATTGATAATTAATTATATTGACACTTATCTAATAATTAAGAGTTAACGTTTTGCTTATAGTTTGTATAGATTGAGTAGGCAGAGTAATATTTTCTTTAAGTTTTTTTTATTAAGACAAAAGAAGTCTTAAAGATATAAGTAGGTTTTAGTCTAAATATTATCGGTATTTCTGATTTGTTGTCCATATACTAAAGGTCGTTGAGTTTAATTGTGTTTGATTTCGAAAGATAATAATTATCGTAAAAAATGTCGATAATATTAAAAGACGACGATGAACTTAGTGGCTACCAAGTAGTTGGTATGCCCAAAGACGGGTCTTGTCTCTTCCATTCAATATCTTTCTTGGTGTATGGTAGAACTGACTCAACTTTCAGCATCAAGTATATTTGTAGAAACGTGGGTATATATATAATATGCCCACGTTTCTACAAAAAGAAGTGAAATCCCACCAAAAACATTCTGTAAAAAACTAGCCAAGTCTCGATGGAGCTGCTTGATTATCTCTAAAAAGTAATGAAATCTATACAAAGTCGTGCCAAGTGTAAGGTTCCTTACTGCAATTTCTTTATTATTATAGTTAATGTTGTGTGACTTGGCCGTTGAAGGGTACACAGGGGTACAAAACCAGGTGCTCCATGACACCATTGCACCAATCTGTCGCCAGAACCGCTACGCATTGACGATGGAAAATTGCCACTTGGAAAACGTTGATTCAATAACCAGTCAATTGTAGGCTTGATAAAGCCACTAACGTATAAAGAATGTTATGTAAACGCCACACAGATTATTCGCTAATAGTTTGCCGTTGAACATTCTTAATAACATAATTAATAACATTAATAGCGGTTCTGGCGACAGATTGGTGCAATGGTGTCATGGAGCACCTGGTTTTGTACCCCTGTGTACCCTTCAACGGCCAAGTCACACAACATTAACTATAATAATAAAGAAATCGCAGTAAGGAACCTTACACTTGGCACGACTTTGTATAGATTTCATTACTTTTTAGAGATAATCAAGCAGCTCCATCGAGACTTGGCTAGTTTTTTACAGAATGTTTTTGGTGGGATTATTATTATTTATAAAGCACGTACAGAGATCTGAAAACTTAGTAGAGAATATTTTCGAAACAGAGTAACATAAATAAACTAGACCACATTTAACGGTTACTATAGGTACCACCAATCAACGAATGGTTATCCAGCTATCCAATGCGAAACCATAAATCAGTATGTAATCGAAATATTTCTACGCTTGTATGTACTGAGATAATCATCTTGACATGTACATGTGCCTAATCATACATTATAACTGTCAAGACGATTTGGAGTTCGCGCTCAGAAAATTAGCCGCGAAACTAATTTATAAATTGTGGGTTAGTTAATTGAGTACTCATAATTAGAGAGTGACTAAAGTACTCGTGGCGAAGTAGTATTATTTCCAAAAAGACGGTCTATAATAAATAAATAAATTGACGACCGGTTGGTGTAGTGGATAGTGACCCTGTCAGCGAAGCGGTTCGAATCCCGCGAGGGGTAAATGTTTGTGTGATGAATACGAATATTTGTTCCCGAGTCATGGATGTTTATATAAATATTTATGTATGTTTATCCGTTATCTGGTATCCATAGCACAGGCTTTGCTTAGTTTGGGACTAGATGATTGGTGTAAGTGTCCGAAATATTTATTAATTTATTTAAATATCTTTGCACATACACACAGCGTAATCTAGGTCCACAGTAAGCATCTAGGCTTGTGTTATGAATACCAGATGGTTGATAAACTACACAAATACATTTTTTTGTAAATAAATACATATAAAAATGAATAACATCCATAACTCAGGAACATTGTCTGTATTCATCATATAAACATATGCCCCCAGCGGGATTCGACCCCGCGACCTTTTGATAAAGCAGTCAGACTTTCTAACACTACACCAAACTGATCGTCAATCGTAATGTCTCGTAATACGACTAATAAGGTATTTGTAAATTATTTGACGAATCACAAGCTTTCCACCGCCATAATTGTATATTTTGTATTATATTTATTGGCTTTCCATACCAAGTCTTTACTTCTACGCAACGGGTAATTGTTCACACTGATCTCATCTCGACTCTCAGTTCTTTAGAGAATGTATCGCTAAATGGTGAGTGAACTTGCACGGTCCAATATACGCGCCAGGATCGCTTGAAAATTCTTAGTCGTTCTAAAAATATTAAATTATTAATTTATTATTATTAATGAATCTATTTTAGAGAAACATTTTGATTTTGTATTTCGAATGCATTCGAATTTCATAAATCGGATTTCACGCACACGCACTTGCATACAAAAGTTTTCAAGGTTAAGGGAAGGTTTTAAGAATTTGTATTTCGAACACATTCCAATTTTTTACATCAGATTTCAGCTTCGCGAAATATACAATAGATCTCATGCAGTTTCAAGAAAGGTCAAGTGACGAACAGTATTTACGAGTATAGCTTCAAATAAATGGACGACTCATTGCTGCCAAAAATCTACGAGCTTGTGTCATAATAACCCTCACGAGAAGCGATGCAAGTCGCATTTTGTAAGGTCTTGTATTGTATGTCTAGCGATGTAGCTATATTTTTCTCGTTATGTATACCTACAATGAATTTTTTCTAACGGGTAGACGGACACGAACCAGCCTCAAGAGGTTTTTCTCGTATTGCGTCACATATAACGTCAATCGAAGAGTTAATAGTGCGTAAAGGAAACATACCCATATGAAACTTTCATTGATTTGGTATATCTGTGCTGTAAAGAACCAATGCTCTGTGAGGTTCGTTGGCTAAGGGATAGATCATTCCAGTCCGAAACTGGTCTGACAGACGATATTTCCCTTTCAGATTTGATAATGGTCAGTTTGGCTTATCTTATCTAAAGATACATGGGCCCAATTAACCATTATCAAATGTGAAAGGAGGATGTAGTGGAAATTTCGGACTGGGACGACCTGCCCCTTGGTCATTTGAACGCAGGTTTTATTTCCAACTACCAGCTTCGCCTGCGTGGATTTCCTTAATATGTATAATTTATTATGTGTGATTTGTTTTTCCCACAGGAACTACTCACTTTGGCATAAAAATTTATCATATTTCCTATCCCAGGCCATATTCTCTGTGTACCAAATTGCATGCCAATCCAAACAACCAAACTTTCTCATTTTATAATATGAATTGCATTCCTATAGCAAAGTTGACGTAATACATACATAAAGCCACTACCTTATCCCAAATGGGATAGTCAGAGATTACCCAAACTAAAGCGTTTGGGTGTACCAAACATTAAAAGATGAACGCTTGAAATCCACGGTTGATCTTCGTAATGTACAGTAAAGCCCACGTGACACGTGCGAGCTCATCGCATGGAAAGTTAATACCCAGCAGTGGGTAATACGGGTTCTATGAGACTTTCTTATCACGTCACGGGCATAACCTTCCTCGTAAGCGAAGTGCAAATTAGTGAATTTGTGTCAGTCATAGTGGCGACGTAGCAGTCTTGAAGTCGTACCTTTTAGCTCACTGGCTTAACGACTGCCTGTAATTGAAAGCAACCAGAACTGAATGTACAATGTGGGACCTACGTTGTACATTCGGTTCTGGTTGCTTTCATCGTATGGAACGTTAATTCCCAGCAGTGGGTAATACGGGTTCTATGAGACTTAACACGTCACTGTCGAGGTGCATGGGCATAACTCTCCACGTAGGCGAAATGCAAATTAGTGAATTTGTGTCAGTCATAGCGGCGACGTAGCAGTCTTGAAGTCGTACCTTTTAGGTCACTGACTTAACGACTACTTGTAATTGAAAGCAACTAGGGGTTCTATTACAGAATTTCATCGTTATCGACATCGGTTACGTTCTGATATGTGATTGGTTGGCTCATCGCTCGCTCGGCAATTTGACGGTTTTTCATTGGTCAACGTAATCGATGACGATACCGATGAAGATAACCTAAGGGCAGAACCGAATGTACAACGTAGGTCCCTTCCTAGCAGAACACTCATGTACATTTTGGATAGATTTTGGTGAGCAATAAATATATAATAATAATAATAATATGAAAATGTCACTGACCGTTGATTGACTAGGCTTATTGGAACCGAACAGCGAATATGACTTTTTTTTTCTTTTTTTTTATGCACATCGGGTTGGTACTTGACCTCAATCACACCTGATGTTAAGTGAAGATGAGGTCGAAGGTGGAAGCGTACTGACCCGGAAACCCCAACACATTTGGGGGACTGGCTATTTTATCTCTGACAACCCGAACACAACAATGCTATTAACATTGCTGCTTGGCGGCAGATTTAAATAAGACGGTGGTAGCTAGCCAGGCGGACATTTAAATTACCCTACTACCAACCAAACCGAGTACTTAAACATGTACCCCGCTGGGATTCGAACCCGCGACCTCCGAATCGTAAACCCAATGTTGATCACATTAAGCCACGGAGGCGGTTACTGCGCCAGAGATTAGATAATACTTACTACTGCTTACGAATGTTTCTCCTTTTAACAAATCTTGTAAATTAAGGACTTCGTAATTTTGATTTCCTTTCAACTGGCGATGATGTAATTTATAATAACATGTTTAATTTGCGACTTACACCACTTCTGATTACACCTTTGTTGAACGTCAGTTCGGCTGTATGTTTGCAACAACCATTAATAATTTATATATTGGTTGAATTATGTTGTTAAAGTTGAGCACTTTATGTAATGCCTCTCTATACTGAGATTAAGTGGAGAGAGGCATATACCTATACAATCGTAGGTAGTCTTCATTAAGTCTTGATTAAAAATCATTAAAAACAATAACCGCGACTGCATACATGATAATACAAAAATGGCGGCTGACGGTGGCCATATTTATTTCTCATAAACATATATCAATCAATCAATCAATCAATCAAGTACCCTTTATTGCACAAAAATTCTACAATACACTTCATAAATATAGCTTCAAAAAATAATAATTATATAACCAGGCGGTCTTATCGCTATTACGCGATTTCTACCATACAACCTTTGGGTAGAGAAAAAAGTACAATGGGATGAAAGCAAGTAGGTTGTGCACCAATGATTTAAAAATATATATGAAATAATGTATATAAACATACATACGTTAGATATGAACATCAATTTACATGCAATGATAGTGTAAAATATACCTACATGTATAGAGAGAAGATAAGAAAGGAGCACTGGTTAAAGCACCAGGAAATGCTCTGTGACTTTGAAGGCATTCGAAGTTTGAGCTCGTCTGATGGAACCAATGGTCAATGTATATCATTTTTCAATATATTTTTTTATGCGATATCTCCGACAATAAATCTTTTTTTGTATAGAGTAAAGGTGCATTCCGGACATAAAGTACGGAATCACTAAAATTTTGAAGAAGAAGAATGTATTTTGAATGTTGCGGATTGTGGGAGCCGGGACTTTGGAATTGCCATAAAATTTTGCTGCTTGGCTGTAGATTTAGATAAGATGGTGGTAGCTAGCCAGGCGGACATTAAAAATGCCCTACCATAAACCAAACCAAGTACTTAAATATGTAACCCGCTGGGGATCGAACCCGTGACCTCCGAATACATTGAGCCACGGAGGAGGTTACAAATTTTTTAATTGATGCCGGATCATTAGTATGCATAGAAACACCTTTCAAATTAAACAGTGTGAAACAAAGGTAAACAAACTCACTGGTTGCAAACATAACTAAAGACTAACTAATGTTTATCTTAACACTCGTTGCGGCTGCAAGAAGACATAAGTCTAAAAATCGCATTTTCTGGGCATTGTTATTTTGCTTTAGTGTCAATAATTTGAAGGTGATAATCAAGTTTTAATGCACATTATACGTAGATAATAATAATTTGTGTAAAATTAAGCAGGACCAATATACGCTGTCCTTCCTATATAATTATATACGATAGCACAGTAGGTTAATTGGTGTTAGGCTTTAACAATAATATTGTCGATTCGGATGTACACCAACTAAACTAAGTTAAACTAAAACCAGTTTTAAAGTAGTACTATTTCTTTCTCCCTGGAACTGTACGATGCGACGGCACCACTCCAAAACTAGTTTTAGTTTAGTTTAGTTGGTGTACATCCGAATTATAGATATAGACATATTTGACACCACACTATAGCAACAACAATGTTAATAAAAACAAGAAAATTATCACAATATACAGAAAGAGATTTTGAAATGCGGTGAGTGCAGTGTGATATCAAAAATGGACTCCATCTCAGCGTATGCTGTAGCAATTGTTACAGCGCTGGTTTTCAGAAGAGCCCAACATCAAAAGCCTCCGACGCGATGCGGAAAGTTGTACTAGTCGTGCAAATCCATCCACATAACTAAATATAACAGTTGCATATAGATAAAATTAAACATTATTTAATCGAATCGACACCATTGTGTGCTCAATGAGGCAATTAAGGCCAAAGTAATGAAATGCTACCATGAGAGACTCATATACAATAATATATACTATATATATAGCAAGTCAAAATATTTTTTCCTTTTTACGATGGACTGGAAATGCGTTTGACCATAACCATACCTGATTAAAAATGGCGATGTGGTCGATCTCAGTAAATGATTCACTCTGCTCTTGCTGACCCCATGATTGTAGAACTTGGGAAAAACCAACGCCTTAAAAAATGTTAGCGCCTTAAAAATTGTAATTTTTGACATTACTACAGTTTCGCTCAAAATACAGCGCAATAGCTATCCGATTACCTAAAGAACGCCTTTAGTAAACAAGTGAATTTGGACAGTCGAGGCCAGGTCATGCGCAGAAGTGGTTTTCGACACATTGCAAATAATCGGTGGCATTTCTGTCAAGGTTTGAACTTGCACATAGAATTTTATTGTTATCTATTTTTAAATACGTATAAGTAATCATAAGCGGTGTTGCTAAAATCAGCACTTAAAGTAAAGAACAGAACCAACCCGTCTTTTCCCGTATGTGTCGCAAAAGGTGAAGAGACTGTCCACCAAAACATGTATGGGCCTTTAATGACTATGCGCGCACTATCACGGTGCATTTCAGTATATTGCGAACGGTGAATAGCGGATATTATTACAAGCATATACTTATTTATATGATTTGATTATTTTAGTGTTTATCTTTGTGTATGTATTCGACTCTAACTATATATTTTCTATGTATCGTCTGTGTAACTGCTGATATTTAAAGTTATTCACCTTTTACTTTGCACTATCCAACTACTTACTAAAAAGCTTCTTTAACTGAGTGTGTCTGGAAGAAATCGCTATCAGCGATAAGACCGCCTATGTACACTTCATCATCTATGTAAAATGTTCTTTGTATTTTATTTTTGTGTGCAATAAAGAATTTAATAATAATAATAAACTTTTAATGCTTTACAACACCAAAAAGCTTATGTTTGGGATATGTCTGACTACCCTTTGAAGTTATGTATGTATTTATGAATATATTCATAGAAGACATCTTTTTCATTGGGTAGGTTAGCGACGGCAAGTATTAAGTTGCGCTCAAGACTGATCTATGTATTATGATGATTGCTTAGTTGCCAGAGAAGAATAGCTCCATTATATAATGTGAGTAATAATTTATTCTTAAAATTATGTTTTTGTTGCAATGTTTATTTGTGAGATAACATTTGTTTATGGAGGAACGAGGTTTCCTGATACAAGTATATTAGTACTTACTAGGAGGTCTCAATCCTGCATCTAGTTATAGGGCCGTATTAATAAATCGATCTTGATATTGAGATCGTGTGTCAGTCTCAATACTATTTTTTTATACTATTTTAATATGCAAAAGATTCTCAAGCGTCAAGTTAAAGTCATCTCAATCTTGAGAACGGTTTAATAAGACGGGCTATAGTATTGTGAGGAATGAAATAAACATATTTTTTTCATCATCCGTAATCTAGTATTAATTACTTAGTTTGGGACTAGATACCTAATCCGTGCGTAACTGTCCGATATATTTATTCAATAAGCGCGTTTCCATATTCGGTCTCATCATCACTTAACACTAGACGTGATTGAGGTCAAGCGTTAACCCGTCGTGCAAACAAAAATATAAAATTCTATACAACTTAAATATAAATCGTCTATAAAAATATACTATTAACTTAGATGCTAACATACTTGATTACGCTCTTGGATTCCATCTATCACCTACTTAGCGATGTCTCGAACGAACTGATGGAATGCAGCCGGCAGATGCGTTCAGTTTCGTTGCGCAAGAGCAAGAGATCGAAAGTGACCAACGGGATGCGAATACGTCTGCTTAAGTATGTAGCGTTGGCAGCGCAAATCCATCGGTTCTTCGAGAGTTACAAATAGCCGATGATGGCCGTTGGAGCATTAAAGATCTAGAGTGGAGACCACGCACCGGCAAGCGTAGCGTAGATCTAGTAGCTCTGACTAGTTGCTCTGGAAATTTATTGGGGAGGCCTATGATCTGCAGTTGACGTCTTGTGGCTGGTATGTGATAATGAATTACAAATATAAGTATAGTTCTATAGAAATATGAGATTTTTCGTCATTAGCCTCTGGTATCATACTTAAATATCACACAAGAGCATACGAATAACGCGCTCGCCAGTGCTTTATCAAAAGTTTATTAGCCAGCTTTGATATCGCATGAAAGTCGCAAAATCATGGAGTTACTAAGCTGATCTGATGATGAATGTATCTTCCCGACTAAAGATGGAGAGTACAACAGCATATTAGTGATGGGCAGCAGCTTCTTTGATGCGGAGCTTGGCGATTACGGCAGTCTTCTAATAAACGCGATGCAAATCGTACCTTACGAGAGTTCTATTGCCAACACTGGCTATTGAAGAAGTACATGACAAGCGCTCTATTAAGTTTTGTATGGGTCTCCTCTTTGTATAATTTTATGTATGACACCAAAGAATTGTGAGGAAAAATCACAAAATTCTATAGGACTTTGTAGGCCGCCTAAATTTTAGTAATAAAAACAGTGCAACCCCATTGAGTTTGAGTTCCTTTGATTTGTTTTCACAAGTAGTCTTATCATAGATAGCATCCAGGATCTGATGAAGGACCTGACAGGGGAGGGGGGGGGGGCACATGATTACAGCTACAGCATATAGTAAAACTTTCGAGTTTTAGGCTTGTATTACTCGTCTTTATAAGTACTAGAGTAATATGGTGATTAGCAGGGTCTCATGAAAAGCATATTTTTTGAGTATTTTTAACCTAGAACTTAGAAGCCATATCCTTTTTTTATGCACATTACTTGACCTCATTCAGACCTGATGTTAAGTGAAGATGAGGTCGAAGGTGGAAGCGTACTGACCCGGAAACCCTAACACATTTAGGTAGGGGACTGGCTATCTTATCTCTGACAACCGGAACACAACAATGCCATTAACATTGCTGCTTAGTGGTAGCCAGGCGGACATTTAAAATGCCCTAAACCAAGTACTTAGACATGTACCCCCCTGGGGATCTAACCGGCGACTTCCGAATCGTAAACCCAATGTTGTTTACATTGAGCCACGGAGGCGGTTAAATCTTATAAAACATAAAAGTTTTGATGTGTTTGCTATCTCTACATAATGGCGGATAACGAAATCATCAATTTCAGAGATCGGTGCGATTTATTTGCCATATGTGAGCACATTACCGGTGTTTTGCTGTGATGAAAGAGAAATTACGCCGGCTATTGCTCCTCCGGACATCAATATTGTATTGACAACTTTACTTTCATATCAAATATTAAGTACATTAACTTGAAGTTTGCATGAATGAAATAGGTTGGTGGGATTATTTCGTCACTTTTGCTGTTCATGAAAAAGACAAAATTGTGCATCACATCACTACATTCACGCAAACTAGATACTACCATCTTTAATTTTTCTGTTTGGTGTAGTGGTTAGAAACTCTGCTGCTATACCAAATGGTCGCGGGTTCGAATCCCGCTAGGGGCATATGTTTGTATGATGAATACGGACATGTGTACCCGAGTTATGGATGCTTTTCATCTATATTTACAAAAAAGAATATATTATATATATATATTTGTATAGTGTATCAACCATCAGGTATCCACAACACAAGCCTAGTTGCTTAGTGTGGAACTAGATGGCGCTGTCTGTATATGTTTAAGGATATTTCATTTTAATTTTTCTACTAAAATAGAAAAAATATTGCATAATTTTTTACTATCACTTAGGTAAGCTATCGCTAAAGGAATTTAGGTATATGTTTTGAATTAACATAATATAGGGTACCTAGGTACCTTTTATATCGACATATACAAATAAACTACATGGAAAAACAAACAGTTTCTTGAATTACTTGCTACGTTAAAGATATACCGAAGGAACAGGACGATAAGGATTAAATATTATGCAATATCGAAGAGGATGAAAGATCCTTGTAATATCTTTAAGCTTGCGTTTGAAAACCTTCGTTTCCTTCCAAACAGTGATGCAATTCAGGTCTAGTACTTAACCAATATAAAAAAACCTCTGCAAACCAGTTGATTATATACAAAGACAGGTTATTTAAAGCTGGCCGTGTAATTAAATTCAAATCAGGAATCAGGATGCAATAACGCTCTATGAATGTTAAATGCGACATACTAAAATGGCCTTTATAGCTTTACAATACTATTGGGCACGTACTCGTATGTGTAAGGAATTCTGGGTATTATAAAAGCACACACGTGAATGGATAGAACAGTTATATTGACGGTCAATGGTGATGGTGACCATTACGATATACGATTTATTAATTCCCATTAATAAATTGCCTAGGTAAAAAGTTATAAGAATTACATAGGTACGCATAATATGTTCTCCAGAATTTCTGGTGATATAATGTATGTTTACACGACTACCGCAAGAAGGCGGATAATATATTTCGGGTGTATGTATGAAGGTTTGATCGTTACATACATAAAGCCACGCCGGTTCCCGTAGGGGTAGGCAGATACCACGGACTTCCACTTGCTACGATCCTGACAAACCTCTTTTAGACAATACAAAATACGGTTTTTTGGTTTTTAAATACTTATATTATTATTTAATAAACAACATACGGCAAATAGGGCGACTTTATATTATGTGTAGGTATCTAAGTCGATAAGATGGCTTATGCGTTCCCAGGTTCTACCTAGTGCCGAAGAAGGTCGCCGCGGTGTTTTAGTGGGTATCCGTCCCTTCAGTGAGGGGAGTCCCACATAACCGTCTCGCCGTCCCCCAGGCGAGCGGTACGCGTCCGGCGGTTCCCCGCGTCAAATAAAAAAAAAAAGGTATCTATCTGTGTTAGCACACGCTACATGTTTTATGTTTACCCATAGATAGCTATGTAGAACACGGTTCTACTCAAGGTTATATTTTGTATACCACAAAGCCGATACACCCCAATTAGATCAAATATTTTGTACTGAATATGGCTAGAAAAAAATAAAATAAAAATAAAAGTATGTTGCGAATTCAATTACTGTTTTGTTTCCGCTTGTGGGGTGTTTATCATTCCTCAATTAGATAAATAATTAAGGAAAAACAAAATAACCCCATATTTTTATAGCCAGAATCGATTCTAAACGTGCTTCTAACCAGACTAATTTCAAAAGTAGGATCACTACTAGTTGTCAATTGTTTGCACATAAAAACTTACTCTAAGTTTTTTATATGAAAGACTAGAGACCACAATCTCACCTAGACGATGTAGACGAATATGAAGATCGATTTCTTGCCTATTCGACCAAGTTATTTCGTTCGACATTTCTTCTGAAAGTCTACATTATTGTGCAGTTGTGGCCAAGGAGTGTCGCAACTCGGTCACCACGAGCTGTCATGCTGCAGGAGCGCCGGGTCTTTTGCACGACATGCGTAATTGAGCGATGTTGTCCGCCGGGCCTATACCACGGCTGGGTACACCGTAATCCTGGAACCTAATGGGCCGGACGGTATGACGCTTGTGCCTTAGAAATTAGGACGGTCTTTGGTATGGAGACGCAACCTCGATACCATTGCTACGTCCCATCTTCCAACTATACAAGTGTTACAGCCGGTGCCGCTTCCGATCTCAGTGGAGATCGCCTATGTGCTCCGTTTTGCGTAGAAATGCTTGGGTCGTGAGGACCAGGTGCTCACGCTCGTTTTAGAGAGTTATCTGAGCGCCTGGCCGATGCATCGCACGATCGGAGGGCACGCCAATACTTAGGACAAAGAATCAGTCTTGCTATACAACGAGATATTGCGGCCGCCTTCTGGGTACAATTCCACCAACCAGGCACTTGGGGTTATATTTTTATTTGTGACGTTTTTAAAACAATATGTATAAATATTATTCCCACAACATTAAAACTATTCAGTGTCAAAAACATTGTTCAATATTGCTCAGGGTTCGGAGCCCGGTTTGTGACTCACCCTTCAAGATCTTGTCCACTCGGTTGCAAAACCCCGTGTTACTCACTGGCTCTTGCGAAAACTAAAGACAAAACGTAATTTTTGCTTTTCAGGTGTAATTTATTTTAATTTTTTCGCATCACGCTATGCTGACTTTGGGCTCGCGTGGTGACTTCGTAATTTAATGGCGAGTGTTCTTTGTACCGTTATAGTTGTCTATTTTTGAGACCAACTTGAATAATTTTAAATGTATGACCTGTATATAATAATATACATCGTCATGACATTTATCCCAAGTGGAATGGTCAGGGATATCCCAAACATTTATGTTCGGGTGTTCCAAACATTAAGAGTTTACGTGAAACAACACCCACTGGGGGTGGGTCCATCGCCATTAAAACGTGCAAAATCTCTATAGATTTACCATCTATATGGTTTTTAGTGTAAAGTCCCTTAGTCGCCTTTTACGACACCCACGGGAAGAGACGTGTTAGTGCTATTCTTTTTAAGTGCCGAAACTACACAGTACAGTATGGTAGAAATTGGTTTGAGTGAAGAATGGAAAGAATCTAATGAAATAACCCTTTTGTGTATAGCCTACGTCATTTATCATCATCATATTAACCATAGAATGTCCACTGCTGAACACAGTGTTATAAAATTATTCCGCTATATTATGAGCTATGCTATAAATCTTAATGTTTTGTCTTTTGTCAATTGTGTTCCTATAACAGTGATGTTTTGTTAATGTTTTGTTAATGTATTGTTCTATATTTTAAGTATCGCTCTTTGTCTGCAATAAAAAACTTTAAATTGCTTTTTCCTTCCGAGGGTTTGCTGGAAGAAATCTCTTACAGAGATAAGCTCGCCTATTGTGTATTGTAATTTCTGTCCTATGTTTGTTCAATGAATGTGTGCATACTTATATGCAATAAAGTGTTAATTTAAAATAATTAAAAATAAAATAGTCTTCTCCCATAGATTTCCAGAGCGACCAGTTCGAATACAATAATTCTATCCCAAGAAACACAAAACACTCATTATTTACCTATGATTAATAATTAATGATGTATGAGAAATGAGAATTCCAGCAAAACGTGATGCCAGAATGCTCACTTAAAATAATGAATATCTCTGAAATATACATGTTAGCAATTAATAAAATGCCAAGTTACTAATTTAAATACTTTATGTATATTCGCAGAAATTACAAAATTGAATAAGACACTTTTCAACGGTCGCGGCCCTTATATACCGTTGACTCGAGTATCATCGTCGTTTTCCGTAGAATCGATTCTTTGCATTCGTTAATCTACTGCCGAAGGATATCGTATAACAGAGAGCGACGATGGTGCCGCCAACAGAGTGACAATTTTTTTTTCTTTGGGCACTATTTAAGCACAATTTATTGACGTTATCAAAATAGCTAAATTCCGCTTTGTGTATTGCAGCATCACGCATCACCCACGCAAGCAGTATCTACTAATAGAAAACAATTTCGCATGTGAAACCGTTTACGAACGTCAATTGGAAGCTCAAAAATTCATCCCTTCATTTCAGTAGTAAATGGGCCTTAGATGCTTATGATTACTAAATATGACATTGCGTGACGATTGTAAGAGAAATTCCAATTACGATTTCTTTTTTATGGCAGCGGTTAAGTATGCGATTATCACATCTAATTAGCTATGTAAGTACAGACGGTAAATAAGCGGATCGGTAGCCAATGGCGTGGAGTCAAACGATGTGTGAAGACGAGGTATACCTACATTCCACCGTCTATGTGTGGGTCGGACGCTGAATAAATCTGTTAAATTAAATAATAACATGCCACATTTGGGTGGCGTGTTCCTTTGGTTACCTACTTAGAGACAACTGAGAAACGATTTTGGAAAATGCCCACGGGACTGATAAAAATGGGTTCAGCGCGAGAAACACCGCTGAGCATCCTTTAGAATTAAAGAGTACCTAAAAATTTTGCGCGACAATATGGAAAGACGTGGTTATGCAATAATTTATTTCGTTGGTAATGGTAAGATATAAATAATAGCCACAATGATTGTGAATGAAGATAATACCAGCGCTGTAATAATACGTCGTTTAGACTCGCCTATTGCAGCTTGGCAACTTCTACATTTGGCAACTTTAACTAGTAATAAGTACGAGTAATCCGGTATTTTGCGCGTTTTTCGCGATAACCAACTTAATTAAAACAAATTTTGGTTACAGATGTCTGAGTAATTATAAAAATTAGTCCACACGTGATTGATGCGCAACGGTTGGTCAACAACGACATTTGTACATAGGGTTGTCATCATCACACATATAATTTAATTTATCACAAAAATGTTGTGAAGTATTGACAATATACCTATTCGCAATCAGAATATAAAAAAATTACGAAACCTGGAGAGCTATTTGAAGTCTCTAGAAAATAGAGTAATTTTGAATTTGGAACTATACCATATCTGTGACTGTCATAATTATGAACGCCTTAAAGAGTTGAGCGCAATAAGGTTGCATGCGAATTAAAAAAAAAATTGCGTAAAAAGCGGAAATCTTTGTTAATTGTTTTCTTTACAAATCTATTTTGTATCTTTATAGACATCCTTCCAAATGGAGTGATCAGTGATATCCCAAACCTAAGTATTTGGGTATTCTAAACATTAATGTTAGAAATTCACTGTTGTTCACTGTTCGCCTTTCAAAATTAACAAACACGTCAAGTGACAGGGTGTGTTCATCTCCCGGAAATGTGCAAGATAATGGTGTTTTTTGGTGTGGACGCCAGAGTTGCCTTTTATAATTCCTACAGGAAGACACAGGTAGGTTCAATTCTATTTATGTACCGGATACCACACGGCTCACTACCTCTTATAGAATTTGCCTCAATAATAGACGCTCCCTTTGATTCCTCGAGAGGTATATCCATCATTATCATCAGCCCGTAAACATCCCACTGCAGGGATATAGGCTCATATACGAATATGAGGGAGTATGGGTCATAGTCCACCACGTTGGCCCAATGCGGGTTGGGGACTTCACATGTCTTTGAGTTTTTATTTCTCAGGCATGCAGGTTTCCTCACAATGTTTTCCTTCACCGTTTAAGAGAACAGTTGGATAAATGCATATAACTAATTCAATTAAATAAAAAAAAACCTCATGCCCTGCCTGGGAATCGAACTCGGACCTCCTAAATTGGAGACCGCGTCTTTACTGCTGAGCCACCGACGCACCTGTAAGTCCATAACCCAAGAGAATTAAGTCATAATGTCGTCGTCAACAGTGAACATTTACAGTAGGTCAAAAACAAAATTAAAGATATCCAACTGCATATAAAGAGCGAAGCAGAATATTTATTTTCTCGGTATGCTAACCCTAGCAGTATCTACGTATTATTAACATTGATGTTAATCGTTTGCTTAAGTTAAATTGTTCGTGAAACTATTTGAAATGGAAAACAGTGTTGTCAACAAATTTTGTATATTTTTTTTTTTTTTTTTTTTTTTTTTTTTTAATTACAATGGGAATTTTACCCAAAAAGGAGACTAATAATTTTCGGTTGTATGTATGTAGATTTCCATGTTACCTCCTGCAGCCGTTTAGCTTTACCGATTTTGAAGTGCATGGTGTCGTTCGATTCGTGTTGATCCCAAAAGTGTCATAGGATACATTTTATGGTAAAAAATTTGAAAATCGCGTCCACAAAATATGCTGTCGAGTTTTTTGGTTTTTAAATAGTTATTATTAGCTTCTTAGCTGCTTTTATTGTCAAACTGAGTACTCGGCTTGCACTTCATGATCGGTAAAGCAAAACGGCTGCAGGATGTAACTTAGAAATCTACATACGATCGAGATGTAGTGCTCATTTATTGTTTGTAAAGATAGCTTGATAAAGCATTACTATTATGATCGTGATAAAGATCACGTTACGACTTCTGTGAAGAGTTTCCAGCGAGTTAAGCTTGTTATCCATAAGTTAGTCAAGTTCTCTTACATTATGTATGAGGTGAACCATTTTGAATGTACTAACAATTTTGAGAGCCCTTGCGACTTAAGTCATGTGTATAATATATTTTCACAGAAAATTTACATATTCAAGCAAAACCATGTAAATGTACCGGTTTGTTAGTTTCAAAACTGTTTAAAATTTGAGACTACGTTGGCTAACTGACCGGTGCTTGAGCAAGATTCAACACCTGTGGTTATGGTACAAGTACACGTATGCTAATATACTATAATAAACTATTTCTCTACATTTATAAAACGCCTGTAAAGTAACTATGTAGGATATAATCACTTATTAAACTGTCCGTGTAAAACTATTAGGTAACAAGCAACGCAGCTGACTACTTGATCATTCATTAACCTTGAGAACGCCGAAGAAAATATTTGTCTAAAAATTTTAGGATTTGTAAATTGAGAATTGATTTTACCTCAGATTCAAGATAAGTTGAATAACAATAAAAACACTTTATTATGGACGCCACAACACAATACAAAAACAAAGAAGTAAACAATGCTCTCACGTATTGCGGCGTGCACAAATGGGTTAGCACTCAGCTCATGCTGCGAGGATTCACGGCGCTGGTTTTCAGTGCTCCCAAATGCCCAGTGATGCACGGACGTTAAGTCAGTATAATAATAAATAATTTAGTCTGTTGTTGTATTTGTTGTTGTTTTTGTACGTATTGTAAAAATTACAATTACGTAAAAAATAAACCTATTTTTGGTGAAGTACATTCACTTTTAAGTAGGTACTTAGCTATAGCTAATTATAAATGTGAATCAATCACAGATCTATGGAACACATTAAACATGGACATAACCAGCCCGTTCGCATAACCAGGTTATTTCACAATTAATAATGAAATATTATAATATAAAATAATAATTTTGTAATATAAAAACCTTTTTTTAAAAGAGCGACCTCTCGAGTTTCTTGCTTGTTCTTCTCAGGGGAAAATTGCCTTCTGAACAAGCGGTAGCTTTAAAAATGTAAAATCTAACTATTTTAAGTGTACCCTGTGTACCTACAAAATAAAGCATTTTTTGATTTTGTTTGATTTTGATTTTTATTACACTTAATTAGTTTTGAGCCATTGATATGAACTCAGCTGCTAGAATGAATCACTTTACTAACCATTAGGAACCAGGCTTTCCAATTAGATACAAAAAGCACACTCAGCTAAACAAAACAAATGAAATTCCTAAAGGAAAATGTGTACACGCCAATAGATTTATACATTGTGAACCTTGAAACCTATTGCTGGATTGGTTCTTGACACAACGGTATAGGACGAACCTGCCTCTTCTCGTATCAGTTATGAAAGGCGATTACAGTGATGTCAGCAATCATTATGATGATTATCGAAAACGGAGTGATTCAAATTCCACTATAATTATTTCGACCTTTGCACATCTATTTGTCATTCTCTCTTATTAAAGTTCGCCCTCCATAAGTTCACATACACGGGCAAAGAGCTTAACATCTTATATTAGACGTCTCAGGCTCTTCCTCCTTAGTACAGAATCTATAGACTACAGTAATTCTTAAATAAACTCGGTTCATATGCTCGTTCAGTCTGTAATACTTATTCGGATGGTATGCTTACCAGTGCCCTGAGATCCGTGCGATAAAGCGCCATTCGTACGAAAAATCTGCTACTAATAACCCGTCTACTCAGGGTGGGTAGGGTAATTGTCTCATGGAAAGAGATGCTAAAGTAATGCAAAACCGTGGGCAAATGCTAGTGCAATTATAAACAGTGCAAATAAGAGGCTCGCCAGAGGCGAAATTGCATCATTTCCAGAGTGGAAGTTGAACAGGTAATTAAAATTCTTATTGTATTGTATGCATTAAGTAATTAGAATAACCGACAGGAATCGATTTCTTCGGATACAGAGAGCAGATTTCTTCCTTCCTGTACCGCTTGTTGGCTTCTTGCGGTGTTTTCAGACCCTCGGTCTACCCTTGTCTGCTGTGTTTTGAGGTCCATCTGGGGGGGTCATCTAATCCCAAAGAAGTATAAATGCGAAAGTTGGTGTGTATGTCTGTATGTATGTTTGTTACCACTTCACGCCTAAACGGCTGGGACGGATTTGGATGAAATTTGGTGGATGGACAGATTAGGCAGGTCCATTTTTTTGCTGACCCGATTTTGATAAAATCTTCCACGAAATTAATTGGAGTTTATTTTTAATTTTTATTTATTAAATGTAAAATTTACTATTTTAAGTGTACTCTGTGTACCTACAAAATAAAGCATTTTTGACTTTGACACACAAAGTAGGAGTGTCATAAGTTTAAACCCTTTCTCTGTCTGTGGTATTGCAGTGTCAAAACGGCTAATCCGATTTAAAGGAGTTTTATTAATCGAAAACTGGTATTTTGTAATCTTTAGCTGTTTGAGGAAATCAAATCAGTCATTTCAAAGATATTTTTCCATATTCACCTAGATGATTTTGTAGTTCCGAGGTTTTTCTGAATTACAAAAACTCATTCGACCACCTGATGGGTTATGATCAGGTTGAAATGATATTCTTGAATATCCAGACCTTTTCTAAACCCTTTTTTTTATGCATAACTGGTTGGTACATGACCTCAATCACACCTGATGTTAAGTGAAGATGAGGTCGAAGGTGGAAGCGTACTGACTCGGAAACCCCAACACATTTGGGGGACTGGCTATCTTATTTCTGACAACCGGAACACAACAATGCTATTAACATTGTTGCTTTGGGGGCGGATTTAGATAAGATGGTGGTAGCTAGCCAGGCGGACATTTAAAATGCCCTACCACCAACCAAACTGAGTTCTTAAACATGTACCCCGCTGGGGTAAACATGGATCCCGCGGCCCTTACTGGGAATCGTCTTCCATGATACTATTAGGCCACTGAGTCCATCCACAACCACAGTTCATACGCAGCTTGCATGCGTCTTTCTTAATTACCCAGTTCTGCCATGCCTTTCACGCTTCCAGACATCAATATGCATTTCTAGTGCCGAGCAATTTTAATACGGCATAATGTCCGTATACACCGTTCAAACTAGCTTTTCACTCATAAAATATTCATGGCCGGAGTGGAGGTATATAAGGGCCTGCGCACGCTAGGCTATTAAACACAACCCACGTAATAGCAGCAGTTTACATTATAAATGATTATTTTGTTAGTCGTCAATAAAATAGTTGTAATATTTTCGACATTAAGTAAATAAATATATCTTTGGATATACACACAGCGCCATCTAGGACCACCCTGGGCAAATAGACTTGTAATATCTGTAAAATGAAATCTTCGAGCTGATAAACTAATAAAGTTGCTAAGAGTCGATCGTTGTTTACCTAATCCTCGAGCGTTTTGTAATTAAAATTTTCACTGTAACCACAATATTAAGTATGTACTCGGCGCCCCGACATGCACGGTCTTTGTTCATGTTTTAATACACATGGTTCCGCTTTTTTGTAAGTATCAAGCAGAGCATTAGATCACAAACGCTGTTTTAAAAGGAGCGACACTTCGACACGTACTTATTTACAATGATATAATAAGACATATCCTTCTTTCTTTATGTCTGACTCAGGGTATTTAAATACACAAATTCATTCCGATTGATTCTTTAATTGCAATATTACAAAAATTTACTGTGGCAGGATCATTTTATCAGATAAGACACTACATAACAAAAGACCAGACATAATCATCATATTCCCCCAGTTTGAAAGAAAAGAAAAATTAACAATTATGCCAGACAAACAAACCGATTAGGATGGGACCAACTAGGATGCTTTTTTTTTTTTTTTTTTTTATATGAGAGGGCGGCAAACGAGCATGCGGGTCACCTGATGGAAAGCAATCACCGCCGCCCATGGACACCCGCAACACCAAAAGGGTCACAGATGCGTTGCCGGCCTTTGAGGAAGGTGTCCACCCCAGAATAAGTAGGGCAGCCTGAGTGATTATTACTACTATTAGAACCAGATAATAACTTCTGGGTGTGTGATCCAGAATACCCAGACCCGAGAAAATTTTAGAAAAAATCGCTGCTGACGGGAAATCGTACCTTTGAGGGATCTTTGCGTAACAGCCGAATTACTACGCAATTACTCCAGGGAAGTCGTAATGTGTGAGCGCCTCTTAAGCTCACTGTAAACAACATTACAAAACAGAGGTCGCGGATTCGGTTTCCAGTGGGGTTAATGTTTAGTTGGCATGAACACGACAAACAGCTCGAAGAATTGATGGCCGGTGGGGCATTGAAGGACTCAAGTAGATACCAAGCTTCGGTAAGCGCAGTGTAGGACGTCTCACAAGGTGGATGGACAACCTGATGAAGGCTGCTTCCAACCGGTCCTTTTGGAAATGTGGGAGGCCTTGTTCAGCAGCGGAAGTTCCGTGATCACTCACATGCCCTTATCATCAAACAAACCGAGTACCGAGTACGAGATCATATCACTATGATAATGATGACATGTTTAGTACTCGGTTTAGTTGATGGTAAGGGCATTTTTAGCTTTAGCTACCACCAGCTTGTCTAGGTCTGCCACCAAGCAGCAATGTGTCCCGGCTATTTGATATAAGATAACCAGTCCTCCAAATAAGTTGGACTTTTTGGATGACCGCGCGTCCACCTTTTGCCTCATCGTTACTTAACATTATGTGTGATTGATGTCAATCGTTAATCCGACATGTTTAAAGAAGTTAAACACTGCATGCGCCTAGTATGCGACGCCCCTAATAATTAGCTCTAAACAACGCAGTCGCGTTCGGCGCGGGCGCAAATTTGAATAAATACCAGACTGACTGTCTTTAAACGTAGACAAATGCATTCATTAGCTAACCAGACGCATTGAACGTGATGCGTTTAGCAGTGCCTATTACTTGCCAGGTGGTTCAGATCATCTAAATATTATTTTTAAGGTTCAAAATAGCCTTATTATTATTGTATATAAAATATTTATATACCTACCCTATATCACTTTGTTGTCGGCCTTACGGTCTATCCGTAAAGACTATTTTTCTTTGGAACGCCTAAAGATATCACATTAATATTAAATTCGTGTACAAGCCTAATAGTCTTGTGATTTTTTTTATTTTTTAACCCATAACTTTCTAACAATAATTTATCCCATATTTAAACGGCTTGTGATTAAATTAAACAATAATGTTAACATATTGATTTATTTAAATGTTTTCCTCAGAGATACTCAAACTGATTACATTTGTCGATTGCATTTATCGATATCGAACAGAACCATTCAATTTATTAAAATTTCTACTGGTGTTAATTTCACAAAGTTGATTAAGCGCTCTGCTTAATTTTGTTATGTTTCGTGTGAATTTATTAAAAGTGTTAAAATTATTACGCGATTAATGAAATTTCATTGCGAAATTATGACAAGTTCGCAAATTCGCGGTTAAGTAAGTTTTGTCACAGTTTAGTATTGGAGGTGCAATTACATAAATAAACAATTTAATTAAACAAATAGGACATTTTTTTTTATAAAATTTAGTGAATGTCTTTTTTTTACTGTTCGTTTATTTGACAAATGAGGTCAAGGTTGTGGTTTGTGGTTAATTTGTAAAGGTATTGTTTATAATTGAACGAATATAATAGTCGGAAACTTCTATAAGGTTCTTTCTTGTATAGGAAATATTATTTTAAGACTTGGCCTGGAGACTGTCGTGTGCTTCGATCAATTCGTGGTCGTGTATTGGTGTAAAGTTTGCGGATCTCCAACTTCGGCCTAAATTAATTGAGTTATTCCTTCTTGTTTCTTAATTGTTTATAGTTAAGGTTATTTATGTATAACCGTAGTCTGGTTTTAATATTGTTTTTTGAAGTTTTATGTATTTTTTTTTTACTACTAACATTGATCGTTTATGTCGCGCAAGACAATATTTCTTTCGTTCATTCGCCTGGATGAAATATACATCTAGCCCACTCTCATCCTACGTCGCGTAGTTTGTACTTATTTTATAACATACATATGCCAGTCGAGTAAAAAGCTACATTAAAAAATATCTGCAGACACGCGATATAGTTTACCACACGTTATATCGCGCGCATCGGTAAAAATGCTGCTGTAACAATATTGGGTTTACGATTCGGAGGTCGCGGGTTCAATCCCCAGCGGGGTACATGTTTAAGTACTCGGTTTCGTTGGTGGTAGGGCATTTTTAATGTCCGCCTGGCTAGCTACCACCATCTTATCTAAATTTGCCGCCAATCAGCAATGTTATTAGCATTGTTGTGTTCCGGTTATCAAAGATAAGATAGACAGTCCCCCAAATGTGTTGCGGTTTCCGGGTCAGTACGCTTCCACCTTCGGCCTCATCTTCACTTAACATTATAATTGTGCATAAAAAAAAAAACAAAATGTGTGATATACTCTATTGCAGTCAGCTACCACTGCACCTTGCTTCGTTGAATACATTACCCTCCTTTTCGCATCGTTGTAATCGGGTAAAAACGGAGCAAAAGTCGCACACTGTCTCATAAGCCACGTACGGTACATATTGTAGATGTCAATACATTCGATCAGGGGGCCGACCGGTTGGTCCACTGTCACTTGGCCCACTTTAACGCTATCAAGCTATAGAAATTGATAGTAAACTGGTGACAACAGTTTTAAAGCATCATTAAAGACTGGTGTTTTGAGAAATTCTTGGTGAATGTTATGTTGTTGTGGTTTATTGGCCTACGGGACATTTTATTAAACTTCGTTATGTGTTTGTCGACGTTGTGTGTTTGTGTGTGTCCAATCTTTGTATATGATGTATCACAGTAATGCGTAGTCCGTTTTGAGTGAGTTTATTATATTAAAGATTGAACTAGTAAATAGTTCTTATCGATGTTTGATAACAATCGTTAGGCTTCGAAGATATTCAGCTTTGAATACTATCGTTTGATGTATATACACCATAGTCTTTGAGGGGTTTTCTAAATTTTCAATTTATAGTTTTAAAATGTATGTATGTTTTATAATCACATTGATATATATATATATATATATATATATATATATATATATATATATATATATATATATATATATATATATATATTGACGACCTGTTTGGTGTAGTAGTTAGAAACTCTGACTGCTCTACCAAAAAGGTCGCGGGTTCGAATCCCGCCAGGGGCATATGTTTGTATGATGAATACAGACATGTGTTCCCGAAGTATGGACGTTTTTCTTTTATATATGTATTTATTTACAAAAAAAATATTTGGTTAGTTTGTCAACCATCTGATATCCATAAATACAAGCCTAGTTGCTTAGTGTGATGGCGTTGTGTGTATGTTTTATCTTTTAATATAGTTTTTATATATTATAGTCTGTCGAGGGTTTTCTTAATTTAAGTAGTTTTTTTTTTTAATATTTAAGATTAAACCCGTTTTTAGCCATATTTCATGGGAATCGGTTAAGCTGATCCGAAGCTTTTAACATAATTTGTTTTGTATCTAGGTGAATAGTCATTTTGTTCCTTAGCGTTTTCTAAATTTTCATTTAGGTATAGTTATTCCGTTTTGGCACATACATGTATTACGAAATTAAATTTACGACTTTTACTGTGTATGTAATAATAAATTATGTTACAATGTACACGGTTAGGTGTTTATACGCGAGAAATTGTGCTTTGGCAGTGTTAATTTCAACAACCTAGTTTGTAATGGTTTCATTTACTTTTAAAATTATATTGTAGTTCGTACAAAGTGAAGTCGACCATGAAAGTGCTTTACTACTTTTTGCAAAAAGTCCGAAAACATCGCTAAGGTTGACAATTATCACGTCCTGAGAGATTAACGTTATTGGTTGATTGTATTGCCAATCAGAAGACCAAGTTAAGAGGGCTTAATCTGTCCAGTGGCGCTGGATGGATAAATTAAGATTTCATTTTAAAATACAGAATAAATAAAACCGCTCTGATCAGCACTTGACAAGCCTAAAAGCTAATTATGAATAATACCTAAACAGCTTTAATTACGGTTATTTTCGAGAATTTTAAATTATTGTCACTTTTTTATAATCGTGAATTATGGAAAATATCCCACATGAAAGTTATTTAGGTGTTATTTATAATTAGCTTTTAGGTTTCTCGAGTGCGGGTTAGATTTATTTTGTTGATTTTTTCTATATTTAAAAAGAAGAAGGTGACTTTGAAAGATAAGATCAGGAATAGTGTAATTAGGGAGTTAAGCAGTGTGAATGAAGACGTAGTGACAAAGATTGAAAAAGGTATGCTGAGATGGTTTCGACATGTGGAGAGGATGAATGAAAGAAGACTTACGAAAGAGATATACAAAGCGAATGTGGATGGTAGTGTTGGTACCATATAACGAACCATGATCAAATCGGGGACGTCTTAAAGAAAAGCCAAGTAAAGAGTACCTTAAACCGACGAGCATGTATGAACAACCTTATGAGAGTGAACGAAGCAGAAGAGGTGTGCCAAGATCGTAGCAAGTCGAAGTCTGTGGTCTCTGCCTACCCCTACGGGAAACAGGCGTGACATTATGTATGTATGTATGTTAAAAATAAATCTAAACTTATCCAATGTGAACGCCACTGGACGAAATAAACCCTCTTTTTTATGGTTAACTGGAAACGCGTTTGACAACAATCTCACCTGATGGGAAGTGACGATGTGGCCGAAGATCAAGCACGCGTTCTCAGTAGATATACGCGCGGAGAACGCGTGAGCGCGGTAGTGACGGTGAAAAAATGTTTTGGAGCATGATTGTTTTTGACCGAAGTGATTTTTTGTGAATAAATAAATACTATTTAAACGAATAGATAAAGTTATATAAAAATAATACTCTATGAAAAAAAATATAACAATCTTTCGTAATCTAATAAGCCACATAATTCTAATCATTTCTGGGAAAATTCGGAATAGAATCTAGGGTAACCTATTTAATCCTTATGTTAGGTCTGCCACTATTTATACGTCTGTGTACATAAAGTTTTTAACGCATTTAGATACGTCAATGTCCATGTAATCGACAATCGCTGGAGGGTGTCGTCGAAGCGAGAGGAAGCGACGCGAGAAATTCCAAACACTTTCGTAAGGTCAAAGTTGAGAAGTGAAATTGTGTCCGCTATACCTAATATTATTAACTAATTTTATTATTAAGAAAGTGCAGCTGTTTGTTTTCTGTCCTTTATATACATAACAAGTATCAATGTCAATATTTCACTTAAGCACCCGGTTGTACTTCGGTTTATTCGACTTAAGAGGGTTTGTCCCATACGGCATTCTTTTTACTTTTTTTTTCTTTTTTTTTATGCACGTCGGGTTCGTACTTGACCTCAATCACACCTGATATTAAGTGAAGATGAGGTCGAAGGTGGAAGCGTACTGACCCGGAAACCCCAACACATTTGGAGGGCCGGCTATCTTATCTCTGACAACCGGAACCCAACAATGCTATTAACATTGCTGCTTGGCGGTAGATTTAGATAAGATGGTGGTAGCTAGCCAGGCGGACATTTTAAAATGCCCTACCACCAACCAAACGTCCATACAAACATCAAGGCCAAATTTTTCGAAATTGTAAATTGTAAAAAAAAATGAAAAAAGTTTGTAAAAAATATTTTCAAAATATCGAATTCAATGTAATATATTTTCTGTTACTATGGAAAACTCAAAATCGCTTTAATTCTTATTTCTCGAAAATATTCTCTATTAAATTTTGAAACTATGTACGTGTTTTAGACTTGTAAAGTTTCATTAGAGTAAAGTTATTAAGATTTGGCAAATCTTAATATGTTATCCCCTCTTTAGGGGAAATGATTATTAGTTATTCTTTCACTTCTGCTCTGATATTTAAAGGCATCGAAAGCGTAATTTTATCATCATCATCATCAGCCCGTAAACATCCCACTGCTGAGATATAGGCCCTCCCTCGTATAATGAGGGAGTATGGTACAGTCCACCACGCTGGCCCAATGCGAATTTTATAAATTATGCAAATACAACACGTAACCATACCTGCGTAGCATGACATCGTTTGTCGCGCGCGACCTAGGAGTGAGAGCGGGATAGTTGTATATTTCGTCAATCAATCAATCATTTATTTGCAAGAATACATACAATTTAAAGATATCGAAGAGAATGAGCATGACAAATATTATCAAGCGCCACATCAACGTTTATCGCGCCTGTCATGTGCTACGGGGGCAGGTTGGGGTTAAAATATGCAATTATGTTAATCGTTTTGTGTACTTCACACTTTGTGTACACTTTAAATATAAAATACTTGAACAATTTAGTATATAAATAATAATATAATACCTGCTTATTCACTTATCGTTTGTTTGTCTCTTATATACAAACAATTTTTACAATTGACTGAGCGCGAGCAAAGGAAATTACTCAATTATGGTTTTCATGCACACAAAATTATGCATATTTGAATATTATATCTAATTTCTCACTTCATCGTAACTACCTTTTGGTATAGCAGCAGAGTTACTAACCACTACATCAAACAGGTCGTCATTATAATTAGATTGAATATAGCTGAGCGGCCTTTTGTAAATACTGCGGCGACTTCCTGCGAAATGAATAACATTTAACAATAATTCTTTTTTTTACAGGTACGCTACTTGGGGTGTGAACAAACGGAAGACAATTTATAATACTCTGTTCAAAATAATGTTAATAGTTTTAATTAGTGATAGTGTTCACAATAGTGCTTAGTTTGAACACCTAAAGGTGGTCACAATTTAAATTAAGTGTTAAAGTGATTAAGTGGCTAAAAAGCATGGCATCCAAAATGATGACCTTGTATAGGACCATTAAAGGGACCAGCACGACCAAGAGAAAGAGGCGAGAAAGAAGGTAAGACTTGTACTAAAAACCTACTTTTTAAGGATAGCTAGATTTCACGTCATGGACATTGAGTATTAAAATTTGTATATAGTTCATTATGTGCGACGAATTCGTTTTTTTCTGATTCGCTTACATTGTACAACTGTCTCATTAAAATCATTTCATGTAAAAAAAGTTGGCCAAGTCTCGCGACTCTACCACGGAAAAGATGTGAAAAATAATTAATCATTGTAATTTTTTAAAACGACTACTGCTTGATAAAATTTCAACGGAAAAATTGAATATCACCGGATTTCAAAAATTTCGTTGTTTCGAAAGTCACCGGTGACTAAACATAATCCTACAGTAGCCCGGGAAAAATACGGTGTGATCTCGGAAAAACGAATTACCGCGATTTTTTTGAAACATTTAATAAAGTGTTGTAAATGTAGTAACAATTGCTAAAAATTAAGCATTTTTAAGAAACGCAAGTAGGTACTAAGTAATTAATTAAATAAGCTAATATTAAAAAATGTGTTTCTTTAAAAAAATGCTCAATTGATGCCCAAACATTTAGGGAAATTATCGTTACAAATATGCAGCTCGACGACATTTTAAGCTGTATGTCTAACTATCACGTGCTTGGTTTTATAACCATCAATAAGTTAACTGTGTTTTACAAAAGTCTACCTAATTAAATATCAGTTAGTATTTATTGTTACTAAGATACAAATTAAAAATTGGGATTTCTAAAAAAATCTATACTAAGCGCTCGTTTTTTTAGGTTTAATTATTCATAATTACATCTCTAATATATCTCTATAAGATAGCAATTATATAAGTCGGTTCTAAATTATGTCTAGCTAAGCTAATTTTTTAACGAATTTTCCCTGGGCTACAGATACAGATTTATTCTCCTCGGATAATAGAAAATCAGTGTTTAGTTCGTTGAGCAGTCTCATACACTGAACTGTGACCTATTTGTCCTGCTGTAGCACACACATATTTTAGTTGTTCTTCTTCTTGGCGAGTCATCATTAAATACTTGAGGACCAGAATACGGCCACGCGTACAGCGTTGTCTGTCTGTGGCATTGCAGAGATCCTGTAGCGTACCTACAAGAGTCGAGACATATAGGGCAGCATAGAAGATGCCCCATATTTGTTATTAAAAATATAATCTGTACCTAGTTTTTTCTTCTAAGTATTATAGAAATTATTTAAAACGTTATGTGTATGTGTGATTGGAGTACCTACAATACAATAACGCTTGGTCTATCTATATCTTTTTTAGAGAATCAATTACCTAGTAGGTACATCTACAAGTTCCTTATTGATAAAACCTAGGCAATCTAACATACCTAGCAATCATAAAACTTAGCTAAACTTGTTTCAAAAGTCATAGACCAGTCTGATGCAATCTAGGAAATCGAGGATGGTCACAATATGGACAGTTGTGTCTTTGCTAATATTTTGTAACCAAACTTTAAATGAAAATCTCATAATCTGTCAAGACAGATTTTTTTTTGGAAATATAGATAGTATCTAGGTACTCGTAATAAATAAATAAAAACAAGACGACACAAATTTATTTAAAAGTCATGAAATTATGATGACAGTGTAGATACAGCAGAAATGCTGATTTTCAGTTCCCCCACTCTACTACTCCGCGTATATAGTTGCTCCATTTTTATTTTATTTTATTATTTTTATTTTATTAGCTCCCAAAGAATATGTAGCAAAAATAAAAGTTTAACAACAATGAAATGAATAAGAGAATCACTATTTAGAAATAATAATCAATTTCAAAATGATAATATCATTTTGGTTTGCGTAAACTTTACGAGGCTTAGACTAATTGTATATAATTTTTGTCAAAACGATACGTCAATTAACAGCATTCTAATTTAGTACGGTGGTGAATTTTGATTTTGTTACTTAACAAAAAGCACGCGGCCCGTAATTTATTATGTTATTTCTCTTCGCGGGCTAAATGAAATACTAATCATAATCACAAACTACATTGTGTGCGTGCGCTCCGATCTCGTCTTCAACAGCGCCGCCACCAAGTGAGCGGCGCTAGTTGGTAACTAATGTAACTTAACCTTTACTTCGAACCTTGCATCGATTCAGAACGTAATAGTTCGTGGCGGTTACGATAGATGGCGTTAACAAATTTGAATGTTAATAGCACAGAACTAATGCTAATGTTAACATTGACAATTTTATTACGCAAGCGTGTCTACTTAGGTAAAAGACGTAAATGGGTCGCCAAAGTTGAGGATATTTTTGATTTAAATGTAACTTGACTTATAAAGTTTGTTAAATTGATTGGTTGTTAGAAACAATTTTTCAGAATTGCAATTACAAAAAAATAGCTTATGATAGTGACTTTAATCAGCATGTTCTGCTTTATAAGAGAGCTTAAGTTATATTTTTTTAATTAGGCGGGCCGATATGAAGTTGTGAAGTCAAAAATACCATCTGCGTGTAAGGTCAAGCAGGTATTCAAGGCAGGTTGAAACTTCGTAGGCTTTACCGATTGGTGCAGTCTCCGCTAGGGGTATAAGTTTGTGTGATGAATATGAACATTTATTTCCGAGTCAGGGATGTTTATATCAATATTTATGTATGTTTATTCGTTATCTATCTAGTAAGCATAGTACAGGCTTTGTCTAGTTTGGGACTAGACAATCGGTGTAGGCGTTCAATTAGAAAACAAAAAAAAAGTTTATGAAATCAATTTGCATCAACGTGTTACTACTTACTATTTGTAATTACTACTTACTACTACTGACAATTTGAGCGAATGTTTTTTTTTGACTACGTACTACTGATAGGCCTCTTTCAGCTTTGCTGTGCCATTGAGCTAGCCAAACATTGAGGTTCTTTACCAATATAGTCGAAATCAAGTAGAGTCGGATAATTCAAAAATAATTCTGACCAAACATCGACGAGAAAGTATGACAGGAAAATAAATAATAAACAAATATTTCGGACACTTACACCAATCATCTAGTCCCAAACTAAGCAAAGCTTGTACTGTGGATACTAGATAACGGATAAACATACATAAATATTTATTTAAACATCCATGACTCGGAATAAATGTTCATATTCATCATACAAACATTTACCCGTCGCGGGATTCGAACCCGCAACCGTTGGTGTCGCTGACAGGGTCACTATCCACTACACCAATCGGTCGTCATGTCAAATGTTTTAAAATTTTATAAAACAGTGATATTTTTATATCGATCGGTGATTTCCAAAATTCGGTACTCATAACGAGAAATAGACTAAAGTTTTTGCAGATTACTCAATTTATCTCTGTGGTAACAGACTCTTAATAGTGCCGCTTGAATCGAAATTGTATGTAGACTTGACCCCCGGTCTACTACTATAACAATACACAGGAACTGACCACGGTAAAACATATTATTGGCAGGTATCTAATAAGATCTCATCTATCCTTGTCGCGACAAGGAAGTAAGACAGCAAACGGATCTCGATACATGCAAACGAATTAACAAAATTAAGATCATGTAAGTTCGAATCAGATTGGGCAAAGTTCAAGGCGAACGGTATGGCCGAATAATTACTTGAGGGCGTAATTAATCAACATTGTTATACGTTCTGGTCATTAGTTGCTATCACTCGGTGTAATTTAAAGAAAATTTGAGTATAATTGGTGTAAAGAATTACAAATGTAAGTAATTATGATGTTGCTATACAGGGCGTCCCACGGCTATGCCACATGGAGGGAAAGTACCTTGAATTTTGTAGATGGAACATTTTACTGAAAGAAGTCATTATTTTAATTTAAAAAACAATTTAAACTGCATTCATAGATTTTTAAATAAGTACATGGTTGAACCAGGAATCGAACCCTTTATTTATAAAAAAAAATTACCATGTAGCTTTATCATACCGATCGAAAGGCTTCATCATAAGGATTATTTTTTGCTAAGTAACATAGTGTCAGAAATAAAAGGAAGACCATGAATTTTAACATTTTTAATACAAAATTAATCAATTTATCAAATGCTCAAAATGAGCCCCTTCCTGTTCAATACAAAGTCGCACTCTTTTGATTATTTCGCTCCCTGTCGATTTTTTGATCATGTTGTGGTGGATATTTAGAATAATACGTCGAAGTTCTGTTTGTAGCTCGTGGACACTTTGATACTGGTTCTTGTAAACTAAATTTTTTACATAACCCCATAAAAAAATCTAATCAGCCAGCCGCATTGCGATGGAGAAAATCATTTACGCGTCTTTCGGCAGATTCAGGATACGGCATACAACCAGGTACCTACTTACTAATTACGTATCTCTTTATCATTTTATCATGAACTTAAATTATAATAGGGAAATGATGCATACTTCTCGAGTGGGTAATTAGTATTAGTAAAGATAATGTCAGTTGTATGTCCTTACGGCAATGTCAGCTTTTCATTTTTCTGAACACAATTGCACATCTAATGTTAAAATTAATGGTCTTCCTTTTATTTCTGACACTATGTTATTTAGCAAAAAATAATCCTTATGATGAAGCCTTTCGATCCGTATGATAAAGCTACATGGTAATTTTTTTTTATAAATAAAGGGTTCGATTCCCGGTTCAACCATGTACTTATTTAAAAATCTATGAATGCAGTTTAAATTGTTTTTTAAATTAAAATAATGTCTTCTTTCAGTAAAATGTTCCATCTACAAAATTCAAGGTACTTTCCCTCCATGTGGCATAGCCGTGGGACGCCCTGTATAGGTAAGTTGAGTAAAGTTAGGATAGTGTTACAAATTATTTCTTGAGGTGGCTGGACCAGGAGATTCCTCCCTGCTCCAGCTTAAAGGAGGATCCGCCGCCGCCGTTGCCCTGGCGGCGGGCGCCGTGCTGGCGAGGCTGCGACGATTACCGAGGGGTACCCGTGGCCACGCCGTTTTCGGTGCGCGCGGAGGAACAACGGGGGGGTTTTTAGTGGGTAGGACCGCTCCCGTCTGGAGGTAACGCGTAAAGGCGTTTTCCCCCCGTCAAAAAAAAAAGTGTAACAAATTATGCTTGTCGTATATGTATGTATCGATAGAGAAAAACATAACAAATGATTATATCGTCCACTTGGACGATATAATCTATGTCTACTTAGACATCGACCAAAAGATAGTGTTAAAAGCTAAATATTTTCGAAACGGCTTAACCGATTTCCATGAAACATGCCTAAGTACGTATCTTTTAATCTTATATAAGTATAGAAATTGGAAATTTAGAAAACCGAAAGACTATGATATTATCGAAATACACTAAAAAACTGTGTTAACAGCTAAATAGGTTGATCCGATTTTCATCAAATCTAGCTAAGAAACTGTCCCATAGTTTAGTGTGCCCGCCCACGACCGACTTTTTGGTAGGACCGATAATCTGGCCGATTTTTTCCTCAATACTTTTATCACCGATATTGTGACCGATTTGTTGTATGACGTGGGCGTTGATACATTGCAATCAGTAGGTACCTTCCATTTTTCTCCAACAAAAAATGGGTCACCGGTTGTAGGCCGTGGGCGGGCAGCCTTAAGGTCTTAGCATACGTGACGTGTTTATTCTCGTGCCGGACGGAACGGGACGATTTTTTGACATCGTTGCATTTAAAAACATAGCAATAAAATACACGTGGCGAGAAACACGGGCGGAACGGGACGGCAATAGAAAAAACATCGTTATGGCATCTTCTTCATCTAATGCTACGGCAACCATTGCTAGTTCTTCAAAAGTAAAATCGAACATTTTGTGCTGAAATATGGTTGCAGCACTAGCACGACTATCGTTGAACACCGTCACTGTATGTATGTTTTAAAACCACTTTCATGTTAGGAACTATACCCGTCCCGTCCGAGAAATTACCCGTCACGTATGGTAAGACCTTTAGTCTTTAATATAAAAGAAACCACACTCAATCGGACAATGCAGCACTGACACACACACAACGCCGACAACAACAACACATAATACCCATCGTTTTTCGTCGGGGGTTAAAAATAGTATGTAATGCAGATATTAAAGGACTCTTTTTTATACAACGTTATGACCTCCATCATAGATTATAAAAGTGAGCGCTGAGTTGGAACATACATCATTCATCATCATACATAATATTTTAAGTCTATCTAGGACAGTGTCAAGTCTAATTGAGAACCCCAACATATTAGCAGGTGACCTAGTCAAAGATACAATACAATACAATACAAATACACTTTATTATACAAAAGGAGAACATACATTTTACAAAACACAATACTGATAAGAGTACAATTAGGCGACCTTATCACTAAAAGCGATCTCTTCCAGGCAACTTTGGGTGTAGGAGTATAACTTTATAGAACAGGCAGGAAGATTAAAAATACTGTCCTACTTCATGGTTATATTATAAATGCGAAAATTTGGATATTTATTTATCAATCATGCTGTAATTAGAACTGGTGTGGATGCAATGTGGTCCAGGAATTACCATGTCCTGGATTACCATATAGGATATCTTTTATTCCGTAATACCAGATATAGTCATTCGACGCGGAATGGTTAGTAAGTGACGATGACGTAAACGAATACAACGCACAAACAATTAATTTGGTCTACTCTCAAAATTACACTACTTAAAATACAACATAAATGCACGGCATTAAAGTAAATAATTTAGCACTTGTATAAGTAATATAAAGAGCGGGGACTATTCTATCCTTACAATATTACTGGACATATGCTCCAAAGGCACTTCGACCCAATCGGGATCTTTTGTGCACTTCCCTGCGTTCTTTCTTATACTTATGACTTATACTTATGACTTATACTTATACCGTCTTCTTCATAAAAATTTACAAACGCTTTATAAGCCTGTTTTAGTTATAGTGTGTTTTGTCCCTGTCGTTCATAAGGAAATGTTCTAATGAAAGAAAGTGGCAAAACATACTTTAACTAAAATAGACTTATAAAGCGTATGTAAATTTTTATGAATAAGAGGGTTAGACTTCATAAGCCTTATGACACAGGTTAGAGGAAAGGGCATATAGTCGCTGGGTCCGAGATACCCCTTACCCAAATGCCACATACGCCTTGCGGCCATGTCATCACAGTCACACAGAAGGTGCTTCATTGATTCCCTTCATAGCTAACATAACATGGCGCACATTATTGGATGCGGAATTTAATAGAGAACAAGTTCAAACGCAGTCCAAAGGAATTGGAACTCTATAATCATTACAATTGAGAGTTGAAAGTCGGGTGTCCGTTGGCACCGATCGGTGTCCGCGAGTGGAGCGAGGCCTCCGAACACAAGTTATTATATAAACTTAAAAGGAGTGTCCCAACAAAATCTGTAACTAGACTAAGTTTAAAGCAAATCAAACTTTTCCTTTAATTGTTTAACTTACAGAATATTTAACTGATAATTAATTTTGGTTACATCAACAGCTTGACATTCCCACTGTTGGGTACAGTCTTCTCTCACTACGTATGTGGGCATGGGCCATAATCCCATAAATGCATTAGTGGATTTGTGTCAAACTGGTGGCTACTGCCTTGGTTTAACGCCTGCCTCCAATTCAAAACGACAGGTACCGACGATTATTTAGCTGCTCGATTATTATATGAAAAAATTCCGAGACCAATCGACAAAACCACAGACTAACCAAAGAAACGGTTTCATCTCTTTGTCGAAATGTGAAATTAAATGCTATTTGATTGCGCGACGCAATTGTTGCAATCCAATCATCATGTGGAAAACTCAACGGAGTAATAATTTAGTTCTTTTTGTTTTCTAGAACTGATGTTATTACAAAACAGTTGCTTCGTGGCATACAAACATTTTGCTCATGATTATTTTAAATTCTTAGGATTTTTTATCAATGAGAGGACTGCGATAGAATTGCGATAGCTTCTTTTATCTATTTTTGTGTATTTGACAATTGTTATTATTGTGTTGAGTCAAGCTCTAATACTTTGCCTGATTGTAAAACTCTAGATATATAAAACTATAAATTATGTAACAGTTTTCTACTACACTTAAAGCAAATAAATCTTATCTTGTCTTGTCTCGTATCTTATTTTATCTTATATTATCTTAAATGGCCATTCTTCATTGGTTTAGTTATTTGGACGTTCACTTGAATGACTGATTAACTAACTGACTGCAACATATGCTTACTTAAGTTGTATTAAACATCTGCTTAGAATACTAAACATGGTACAATGAGGAAAGAGAAAGATGTCAAATTTGGCAGCTAAAAGTGAAATATCATCAACAAAAAGCCCTTGCGACTTGAATTCGTTTCGCTCCTCATACATTCGCACCGAGCCCGCGATGATTCAGTCGAATTTCGTATTTTATGGCGCACCAAATGCGTGTCCTGTACTTTTTATTGCTTTTTTACAAGTGTACAGGTGCAAAGGTAATGCATAATGTTGGCCTCTTTTCGGTGGGCTGTGGGAATCCTTCTAGAACTTTTTTGGGAGGTATTATTATGTTTAGCGGTATTGTTAAATTATACTAATTTACAAGGACAACACTCAAAATATACAATCTCTTTCAGCAAACACTGAAAGAAATGTTGCGAAGATTGTAACAAAAATGTTGTTATAATGAACAAATTCTCTAACCAAATTAGTTCTGTAAAATTGTATCTTCAGTGAACCCTCAAAGTTGGGAGTTAATTTTAAATACTTTACAAGCAGATAAAGCGTGTTCTTGGGGGGCGATCGCGCTAAGTTTGAACGATGATACCAAAGCTAACCCATAACCAAAAACGTTACGTTAAGCACATTTCGTATGAAAACGGAAATAAAACAATTTTTTTTAATACTCCTGGTTAACTCTAAACATTGGGTTTGGTTTTACTTTGGTAGCGTCAACAAAAAAGCGTTCACAAAAAAATAGCGCGATACCATTTTTTACATCAGCTAAAACTAAAGCTAAACCAAAAACGCTCCGTTCGAACGGTAAAAATGGTAAAATAATGCGATTGGTCCCCTGATACTAAAATTTAATTAGGAAATCCGGAGTATTGTAAATTTTTTGATCTAAAAATAACATATGATTTTATAAACAATTTGTTATAACATATTATTACATATGATTTAAAAAATATATAAAGTCTTGTTAATTTATGTATATTTATTGTATATAAATACTATAAAACAGATGCTTATTAAGAAAGCATATTATAAAATATCAGATTATTTAGATGATAAATATTCATGGACATAACCAGCCCGTTCGCATAACCAGGCTATTTCACAATTAATAATGAAATATTATAATATAAAATAACAATTAATAATTTTGTAATATAAAAACTTTTTTTTTAAAGAGCAACCTCTCGAGTTTCGTGCTTGTTCTTCTCAGGGGAAAATTGCCTTTGGAACAGGCAGTAGCTTTAAAAATGTAAAATCTGACTATTTTAAGTGTACCCTGTATACCTACAAAATAAAGCATTTTTGATTTTGATTTCGGAAGTAAAAGAGGTTAATGCCCGTAAATTGTATGATAATACCAGCTCATACTGAGAATAAGAAACGCAAAACGACAAATACTAATAATAACTGTGTATGTCTAGCTGTGTGTGTGTGTATGTAATTGAAGTATGAACAAAAAACATCCCAGCAAAATATTATTTACTGATGTTGTAGGCCTATTGATGAAATCTTCGTATACTTTCGTGGGATGTACCATCCCAATGTCCATTTTAGAATGATGTCAATTTTCACGCAATAGTACTAAACAACAAACAAGTCATTTGTCCTACAACGCGAGTGTTTACTTTAATATTTGTGACGCCTACATATTTGCCTATATACCATTTGATTGTAATTGCACATGTGTATCCATCGAGTAATTAAGCATTTCAAAATTTACTTTACAATGTAGTAAGAATTTAATTAGTAAAATTTTATTTTTCTGCAAGTATCAAAATAGTGTAGGCGAATCTAAGGTTACAGCTGTCGTCGGCGGGCTGAACGAAATCCTTTCGCGGGCCGGAGCTGGCCCGCGGGTCGGTCTTTGCCCACCACTGGTCTAGAGCAAAAAGCTCCCATTGTACATCGCATTATTATAAGTTATCATCTGCTTATAATCCTATCCAAACCTAACACTCCAGAGAGAAACGCTCTAAAATACTGGCTTTCGAGATCAGAGGACCACTAATAGGTATTAATTCGCAAAATAGAGCCAAAATGCAATTTGCGACCCTATAAGTGAGGCTTAAATAAAGATTATTGTTATATAATTTCACAAAATTCCGTACAAAGAATTAACAATGCACTTTAAGTCGGATTATTGTTACAAAGTTAACACTACCCACCCATATAATATGCAAAGCGAAGATAACACTTACTAAAAGCCATACCCTCTGTACACACGCCTTTTAGAGCCTTTTGTATAATTGTATTTTTATTGGAGCAATAAAATTATTAATTGGAAAGGCTTATCTCTGTTGATAATTGAACTAACAAAGGCTTAAGATAAAATGTAAAGTGAGAATTTATTGAATCTAGAGATCGGTTCTTGGTTTTATCTACAATGTGTTCGATTTAAAGTTATCTTAAGATGGTGGAATAATATTCGTGCCGGGAATGCTAAAATACCCTTTCATTTCACATGATTGCCTTACCTGGATGTCCGATAGGCTTTGCGTTATGATGAGGTAGGCTAGCACCTCGATGATGAAAGTGTGATACTCAGTCATAGTAGTTATCTTTCTTTTGACACTATAAAAAGATTAAACAAAAAAGTTTATTGACTCAAACTTAGGTTAAGTTACAAGTAGTGAATTAGCGAATTAGGAGGTACATAATAAATATACTTAAGCATAGTTAATGGGCCCTGCTCCTTAAACTAAGATTTTTATTTTTTTTATTTTTTATTATGCACGACGGGTTCGTACTTGACCTCAATCACACCTGATGATAAGTAAAGATGAGGCGAAGGTGGAAGCGTACTGACCCGGAAACCCCAACACATTTGGGGGACTGGCTATCTTATCTCTGACAACCGGAACACATCAATGCTATTAATTAAATTAAGTACTAATTCGTATACCCCGTTGGGGATCGAACCCGCGACACCTTCGATTCGTAAACCCTATGTTGTTTACATTGAGCCACGGAGGCGGTTAATCGAGTGTCATCACACTCGATTAACCGCCTCCGTGCAACGTGCAAAGCACACCATCGTGCTTTGGTAAAAAACTATATCCATATTGTCCATTCATAATAACATTTTTAGGCAGTGTCCGATGATTTAGACGATTTAAACACCTATATTGTACGATGATATCTGGCAGTGGAATTTTTAGTAGTCATTTTCGATGACATCCAAGACTAAGGCCTGTATTAATAAACCATTCTCAATATTGAGAACAGTCTTGTGACCGGTCTCAAGTAAACCTGTTGATTAATAAACCTAACTTGAGACCTGAAAAGCACGTGCATACTCAAGCACTCACTTGAGAGGTGCGCGTATTAATAAACGAAACTCAAGACTATCATTCATTCGCCGCTGAGGCGAATACTTGAGAAGTGATCTCAGCTGAGTAGACCTCAAGATTGGTTTATAAATTAGCACGGACCTTGAGATAGCGTCAACTGCTTAAGGCGCATCTCGGTTTGATTCAGCCTCAAGACTTCTATTGAGATTGATTCATTAATACGGGCCTAAGGTACTTGTTCTTTCTAGTCCTTTCTTTGTTAGCAACATGAAATTGTAAAAAGTATATAAGTCATTCTTTCCCACCATGACTCTTGATTCGATTTTTTGTTTTTCCTAAATAAAGTTTAATATTCCGACTCACAAATATCTCCAACTGCACGTGGACAGTTTATGTTTTAACTGGGTAGTGTCATTGTCCGCATGACAAATATATGCGTGAGGGAATTCGGGAATTGTAAGATTTACGGGATTCCATATAAAATGCACTAAGCCTGACGAGCTCGCGGTACGAGTAAGCATTGCTCGAAAGAATTTAAATATCATTTAAATATTGGCCACATTCACCGTGCCATATTTATTAGCCACTTCAAATCGGTCACCAAGGGTTTGGTGGTTCCATTCTCGATTTGGTAAAAAGTGCTCTTGTCTTCTGGATCGTAAGGTCCGCTATTAGTGTATCTTGGCTGGTTGTGAGTTATCCATTTTCACTCTTGCGCACTATTTAAGATCGATGTAAATACTTCTTGGAGCGTTGGTTTATGCGTGACCTAACACTAAGATTTTCTTTATGCACAACGGGTTGGTACTTGACCAATCGCACCTGATGTTAAGTGAAGATGAGGTCGAAGGTGGAAGCGCACTGACCCGGAAACTCCAACACATTTGGAGGAGTGGCTTTCTTATCTCTGACAACCGGAACATAACAATGCTATTAACATTGCTGTTTAGCGGCAGATTTAGATAAGATGGTGGTAGCTAGCCAGGCGGACATTTAAAATGCCCTACCACCAACCAAACCGAGTACTTAAATAGTAACATAAGGGTACATGGTGATAAGAAAAAAAAATAAGAAAATAGATATTTATGTGATGTCTTTTTAATTGTATAGGTATAGCTATATATATGCAATTCCAATATGTCACCATGTTTTGTATCATACTTGTATATCAGGTCAAAGAACTGGGAGATCAGATTTTTACCTGCTCTGAGAAAATGCTCATTTAGTTTTTATGTGAGGACACATTATGTAAATTTCGAAACAGGGGACATCGGCTTTTGTGGTTAAAAATATTCTTCCAGATGTGGATTGGATGATGCAGGTGATATTTATTTGCATCCGTTTGTATTTTTTAGGGATGCGTTATTTTTTATGGACAAACTTAACGTCAATCACATCTGATGTTAAGTGAAGATGAGGTCAAACGTGGAAGCGCTCACCTGGATACCTCAACTTTTTCTCTCTTTTATAAATTCATTTTAAATATTGTATTTTGAGAATGGTTAAGCCTCTGCAACGATTCAACCATAATGGTCCCTTCTCTCTCAAATAGATATTTTAGTAGAAATCCACTTGTATGTGGTTCCAGTCTTTGTACGGACGTATCTTAGTAATGCATGATTCGATTTAGTCATATTTGCTGAAAATCGGTTAAGTCGTTTCGAAGTTATTTAGCTTTAAACAACAGTTTTTATTTTGATGATATCGTAGTCTTTCATGGGTTTTCTAAATTTTCATTTTTTTTATAGTTAAGATTAAACTCGGGGACAGGTTCCTAGCCATGTTTGATGGAAATCGGTTCAGCCATTCGAAGATACTTAGCTTGTAATATATTTTTTTTTGGTCTATGTATCTATACCACCTGCATATAATCATTTGTTTTCTCGGAGGTTTTATAAATTTTTAATTATTTTTTTTATTATTAACTGGATACGCGTTTGAACTATTAGGTTTATGGAATTACAGAATTCAGTTTGAGAAGTCAATTTTCAAAAGCCAGTATTTTACAAGATATTAATTGACAATAGGTTAATCAATCAATCAAAAAATACAAGCATTTTTTTGAGAGCATGATCGAAATCGAGCCCGGTACCCCTAGGTACCATTGAATAAAAAAATATTTGGTGCACTTACACCAATCATCTAGTCCCAAACTAAGCAAAGCTTGTTCTATGGATACTAGATAACGGATAAACATACATAAATATTTATAAAAACATCCATGACTCGGGAATAAATGTTGGTATTCATCATACAAACATTTACCCCTCGCGGGATTCTAACCCGCAACCGTTGGTTTCGCTGACAGGGTCACTATCCACTATCCACTACACTAATCGGTCGTCGTTAAAGAGTTAATTTACACTTAAAACTTATAATACATATTTGACCCCAAATCCCTCTGTGAATCGTGTACCGAGAAGGCTGTAAAGCTGATAATGCGATTTTTGAATATCGGTTTAATTTAATTATTTTATTTATTTATTTATAATTTTAATTTTAATTATATATGATGTAACCATCCTATGACTTCATACTTGACTATATTGGCTTTGAATTTAGGGCCATTTGTAAAAGGTAATGAGATCATGGCATATAAAGTGCTCTTTGGCCGTAAACTATTACGTTATTATGTTCCTATGACTCTAACGCACCTGTGAAATGTCATTAGATCAGATTTATTGCGACCACTTTTACAATGTCATATCAAAATTGTTTTGTTTAATTTTTAATTTAGCCCCCTAAACTAAATTTTAGCGTTTAACTGCCTGTCTGTATTTGTGCCACCATTTTCTACAAAATATCAACCGCAGTTAACTACTTCAAATATGTTTTTGAAAGTAATACGTATTCAGACACGCGATTGATTATTTGGTACGGAACACCAAAAATTAACAAAATTAAAATATGTCATATGATTATCGGAGATATCATAAATAACTGTGTAAATAACTAACAAAAATAATCTCTAAATAGGTTTCAATTTCCATTAGGTAAATGGTTTTAAGTTAGTAACTACGCGTTTCGTCATAATCTAGTTCCACTTGTGTTGTGGATACCAGATGGTTGATATACTACATACATTTTTTTTTTGTAAATAAATACTTATTATAAATGAAAACATCCATACCTCGGGTACACGTGTCCGTATTCATCATACAAACATATGCCCCTTGCGGGATTCGTACCCGCGACCTTTTGGTATAGTGGTCAGAGTTTCTAACCACTACACCAAACAGGTCATCATATGACCTGTATTGCTTTCGTGTGCCTTTAAAATGCCATATTGCCACAGTTATACTGATGTCATGATGTTAAATTACATCATGTGGCATTTTGACAGCGAGAAATAGTCATTAATAATTTATGTTAATGATTCGTGAATATGATTTAATGTTATTAATAATCGATCAAAAGCCACGTGCGAATAAATGGGTGATGTCACAAGCTCGATATGAAAGTGGGTTGATGGCTTGTAAAGCTCAAGTTTGAGCTTTCACGATCTAATTACAAACTATACCTACAGACTAACACGTCTCAACTGTTGCGGCCCAGCCTTCTCTTAATGGGTGAAAGTATGGACTATAAACGAAGGCCGATGCCGATGGGTGGATATGAGACTAGTGGCCACCTGACAGTCACTGTTTTTAAGCCACCGACTTGGCTTAATGACTGCCCTTCAAAGCGCTCCAAAGCGCCTTCAAAGATTTTATTGATTCCCGTCCGAATGGTTTTTTTAGTAAAGGGATCAATGAACTACCTATGCGATGGCAAAGTGCATAAATAGCAATGGTACATACTTTGATTAAATAAATATATTATATTTTGGAAAAATCGACTTTAGGTTACTCCCTTACAACACGCCAATTTCATATATTAGGACCTAATATTTCCTCAAGCATGGAAACATTAAAGTGCTAGTGGTCACCCCTCCAAGGAGTGACTGCGCCAGACTGCTTAACCTCCTTAATCGACAACGAGTAACTGCGACTGCACCATGTGAGCCATTTGTAATTTTTTTTGGACCAAATCGTATCCTCGTCATTGTTTTGTCCATTTTGATGTAATCGTATAATTGCCATAAAAACAGGAGGGCTTCGAACCGATTTAGTCTGACTTCTCCATCTTCCAAGATAAATGAGATGGAACATAACAGATGACCATCCATATATCCAGACCAACCAAAAAAACCGGTCTAAACCAGCTTTAGAGTGCTATAACATTGACATTAGATTTTAAAGCAAGCTTTTAGTGAACAATTTTTGAATATTAAAAGTGGAACGTTAAACACGTTTTTTTGCAAAATTAGAACAAGAAGAATCTTAAAAAAAAAAACAAACAGTGCCTTTTGTTTTCGGCATGTAAAAACAGTTGAACCAGCCAAGCTCTTCCCTTGGGCGACTAAAGGACTTTGTATCAAACAACTGACTGGCACGTTTTAACGACGATGGGCTCTGACGAGTGCATTTCTGTATATTACGAAAGGTGAACTGCGGATGTTGTTTCAAGCATTAAACTTATATTGATAGATAGACAGATAAAAAGTTTATTGCATAAACTGGCACACATACAAGAAAAAAACATAAATTCCAGACGAACAAATTAGAAACAAACATACATGAAAACAATAAGAGACATACAATTTTTAACAAAAAAAAATATGCCGGTCTCAGTGGAGATCACCTATTTGCGCCGTTTGGTGTAGAAACGCTTGGGCCGTGGGGACCGGGTGCTCACACTCTTTTTAGGGAGTTATTTGAGCGTCTGGTTGATGCATCCCACGATCGGAGGGCTGGCCAATACTTTGGTCAAAGAATCAGCCTTGCTATACAGCGAGGCAACGCGGCCAGCCTTCTGGGTACCATTCCACCAACCAGAGACTTGGGGCTAGTTTTTAATAATTATTGTTTATAAATATTGTACAAATGTTAATAAATCAGATTTTTAACAAATACAAACATATGTAAACAAATATACCATAACAATTATTTATTTTTTATTTACGTAGAATCAACAGCATTATTACAAATTGTTATACAAGAAAATAATACCAAACTTATGCCAATTAAAGATTCTTATGTTACTGACAATGGTTTATTAAATAAAATAAATACAATTATCCCAATACCTCCAAAACTTAATGCCGATTTGTATGTGGGCATGTGGGCACTTATGGAACTGCTACTGGGAATACACAAACTTGGGATATCTTTGACCACCCCATTTGGTATGACGTTGTGTATGTATGTAAATCAAACTCTGGTGTACTATTATAAAATTTAGAGCCTTATAAGCAGTCAGGAGTGAACACAAGTCAACACTAGTTTAACTATATAAAATGCTTATTACTTATAAAATACGAATTAAAATATTTATTAACTTATTACTTATAAAATATTAATTACTTATAAAATATTTCTTGTTTCCATAGAAATATCAGCAACCTGGCAACACAGGTTTTGCGAATAATGTGCCAATAGCACGAGCTCATAGACAGCGAAAGTTGCATTGTCCATTGAGCTTTAGTTACTTAACTAAGCTTATCTATACTACGTAAACACATAAATGTTGTGGGGTACAAAGCGGGACGATAATTATTAGGAAAGCTAGCCAGTTCCCTGCTATATTTGAGTGTGCTGAAATGAAACTTTAGCATTTGATATACATGTGAATTTTATTAGTCTAAAATTTGGATATTGACTCGATATAAGCAATCTCCTTTATATTATCGAAGTAATGCAAATTCTATTGTAGTTTTTCTTGGTTTCCATAATTAGATTTATTTAACAATCACATACAAACTAATATTATAATGGCGAAAGTTTGTGTGTGTGTTTGTTATCTCTTTCCGCCTAAACGGCTCGACGGATTTGGATGAAATTTGGCTGGTAGACAGATTAGGACCTGGAATAAGATATAGGCATTTTTTTTGCTAACCGTATTTGACGAAATGTTCCAAGCGAATCTAGTCGCGGGTAACAATAGTAAAACAGGGCTCACAGTAACCAATGCAAACAGGTAATAGGATTGAATAGTTCCTCGATTCGAAGCCTGCAGACATCCCACTTTAAACATCAAATGTCTATCAATAATATTTTAAAGTGCTTTACTGATTAATGAACCGAGTTATACTTCAATTCACAGTCGAGTAAGCCTGTAATAGGGTTAACCAGTTAATGCTGACCAATTGTTAATTGATTTGGCGGTAATCTTTGCGTCATAGCATAGGTACGTATATACTGTACCTGTATTGCGAAATTGCGTCACTTTTAATTATTCGATATTACGAAAATTGAGTATAATATTTGTTGCAAATATTTGATGTAAGGAAAATAATGATTGACAAACTACTGGACATATGAAAATGTGATGAAATAAGTTGGAGCATATTATACAAATTTCAGAGAATACATTAACTGGATTTATCTACTGCTAAGGAACAACCTCTTTTAACTAGGGCTTAGCGGGGAGTGGTGGATTTGTGTCCGACTAATGGCCACCTGACAATCCTTCCAACCAGGAAAACTTATACAAAATTGCAACTAGTGATCACCTCTGACCTTGCGAGATGTTGCTTCATTTCGCTGATCGAATTGCGAATCCGACTCCACCAGTGCTTCACTCATTTCGTAGCAAATTAAAAAGCTCTGCATAATTCTCTAAATAAACTCAACAGAATTCCATAAAATTCTTTCTCTAGATCGTAATAGGGCATTTCGCTGTCCACACTCATTTCTCTTCCTCCTTTATTACCTTATTTGAACGTATTTAAAGACTATTTTTGTTTGTAAAGAAACGGCAGATCGTGACTTATGATTTCATTATAGTTCGGCGCGTGCGGCGCCTTAAAGATCTTGCGACATGGAATAGCACCCCTCGGTTAAACCTTGTGCATTGAATAAGTGTGCCGTTTTTCGAATTTTTCTTTTTTAATACCGTATTAGGTAAATACATACGGAGACGACCGATTATACCAGTATGTGACCCTGCTGTCGAAATCAACGGTTGTTGATTCAAATCCGGCTAGGACTAAACATTTGTGTGATGAATACGAAAATTTATTCCCGAGTCATGGATGTTTCCATTGTACAGGCGTTGTCTAATTTGGAACTAGATAATTGCTGTAAGTGTTTAAAATATTATTATAATTCAACTAATCTACTTTTTTTCTTTATGCACAACGGGTTGGTACTTCACGTCAATCACACCTGATGTTAAGTGAAGATGAGGTCGAAGGTGGAAGCGTACTGACCCGGAAACCTCAACACATTTGGAGGACTGGCTATCTTATCTCTGACAACCGGAACACAACAATGCTATTAACATTGCTGCTTGGCGGCAAATTTAGATAATATGGTGGTAGCTAGCCAGGCGGACATTTGAAATGCCCTACCACCAACCAAACCGAGTACTTAAACATGTACCCCGCTAGGGATCGAACCCGCGACTTCCGAATCGTAAGCCCAATGTTGTTTACATTGAGCCACGGAGGCTTATTTTACTATTTTCAATTCAATTCAATTCAAATACTCTTTATTGCACAATTAACAAAAGCTACATGAAGAATACAGCGTACATCATTAATCGCACAAAAAGGCGGCCTTATCGCTAACAGCGATCTCTTCCAGGCAAACCTTAGGGTAAAGATACAAGCTACCAGTAGGTGAGGTTTGCACAAATAATAGCAATACGGGTGTATTTTATAGTTGGTAAAAAATATAACGTAAAGATAAAAATACATAAACTAAGCCTACCAACTATAACTAGATAATTTAACTGCACTTAAACATATAATATATTATTGACTACATAACACACACAAATTTATATATATATACATATATATATTAAATATATAAATATATAATATTAAATGTATATACATATATAAAAAATAATAATAATAATAATTAAATAAAAATACATGCCATTTGTTTGCTCAGAAATAACTTAGAAATCATATTGACAACCACGGAGAAGATAAGAGGAGTTTCAATGATTTTTTTTTTTTTAATTGAAGGAAGTGCGCTTTGACTTGCGTTTTGAAGACGTATTTTCATTAACGTAATGTACAAAAATATCCTTAATAAACCCCTTTTGATTTATCATTATCATATCGGCCACGGGACGTCCACTGCTGAACATAGGCCTCCCCAATAGCATTCCAGAGTGACCGGTTGGAAGCGGCCTGCATCCAGCGATCCTTATTTATAGCTCTACATCGTTCATCGTTTAAGTCGAAATTAAATGTTGCAAGGTAAAATAGGTAGTGCTATTTAGAATTAGATAATTTTTCTAATTTGTCGACGCACTTCTATGACTATGCGTCACAAGCGTTTCTATACTTCCTTAACACCTTTAAGAAATCGAACTATTGCACTCTATTTGCTTGAGTAGAATTTAACTGAACTACACAAGTCACTATAAACGAGAACGGTTCAGCTATTGTGTCTGATATTAGCTGCTTAAACTGGACCGACCTTGACTGCATCAGTACCTATTTAGCTCGTATAGCCTATCTATGTGTGAGCAAACTTAGTGACATTATACATGCTTTTTGTAAATTTGTGGGCATGATAAATTTGTGGTTTATTACCAAGAGGACTGCGAGTAAGTAGGTGCAGCAGAGGAATTTGGAATGTCAACGTTTTCATGACTATTTAATTTTGCCTTGTAAATTATACAGGGTTACTTGTAATTTGATAGATTCCTTTCCATTTCATTTAAGACCGTAATGGTAGAGATGTTAAGCTACCAATTTAACCATATATTGCATGCAAACGTGTTTTCGTGTTTCCTACGGGTAGGCCGAGGCCATATACTTCAAATTTCTACAATCCTGATGCACCTCTTTAGCTTCATTTACTCTCATAAAGTTAGTCACACACGTTGATCGGTCTAGGGTACTCTTGACCTTGGCCTTTCTTTAAGACTTCCCCGATTTGATAATGGTACGTTCGCCGTGATCTATCAACACTACCACCCACATTCGCTTTGTATATCTCTTTCGTTAGTCTTCTTTCTTTCTTCCTCTACACATGTCCAAACCATTTCAGTATAGTTTTAATCTTCCAATCAATAAAATAAATAGTTTAAAGTGATAGAATTTTGCGACACTGCGCCGAAGTTATTGCAAAATTGCTTCATTTATTTTGTTTCCACTAAAGTATTGGCATATTACTGAGTATTTTATTACATAAGGCACTATGGGGTTAAATTGGTAGCTGTTTAAAAACTAGCCCCAATTCCGAGATAAGGTCTTTGTTGAGCTGCAGTTGAAGCTCCAAGTCACTTAGAGCCTTCGAGTAGTAGCCGTTGGGAATCTTCCGAACTTAGTATTGTGCTACAGTATCAATGCATGCGGCATTCGATCAAAGCTTAAACAGGCAATAACAAAAGATAATTCCAAAAAATATATTTGCCCAGAAACCTAGTATAATAAATCAGCTAAGTGATTCAATGTTAATTCCTCGCTTACATTTATATTGAAAGTGAGTTCCAGTTCCTCAGAGCGCTACACTTGACTCCACCCGCAGAGCGGACAGTAGACAGTTCCAGTCAGACCTAAATCACTGCAGAAGAAAGATTTTATTACGTACTAGATGGCCGTATTCACGAGTTTGCAAATATCAATGGGATATGGAATACGTGCATGGGAGATTATTATTATTCTTTCTCGCAATAGGTTGATACTTCATTCTGTTATATAAAAATTAATGTAATTCGAGTTATATGGTCCTTATTTCTTATCCCGATCGATTGAGCACGTAATTGTGTAGGGCCAAAGTATACGATATAAAATAATACTTAATCATGATAAGATGGAAGTATTCCAAATAACAATTTTGTTTACAATAGTAATATAAAAATAAGATATGGAAATGTATTGTCCTTATACTCAAAGGATGCCTAGAATAGATCGCTTTTGATGATATAGGTCTCCAAATTGTAGGTTCTAATCTTAACATTTTCCGTCACTGTATTTTCATTTCTGTTGTGCATTAAAGAGTATTTGTATTGTATTGTTTTGTATTGTAATAAGAACAATTTATTATGAACGCCACAACACGATACAAAAACAAAGACGTAATGAATTATACCTAAAAAAGAAATACAAATTATAAATAAATAGCGCACAATGCTGTCACGTATTTCTAGGTGCACAAATGGGTTAGCACTCAGTACATGTTGCGACGAATCACAGCGCTGGTTTTCAGTGCTCCCAATATCGAACCGCTAATCGAAAATACCGCTGCAGCACTCAAATTGTAGGTGGTTCGGTGTTATTTTTGTTAGGTATAGAATACTTAGGACCTACACAGACTCTCTTACACTGTATTAAATTTGCGATCCTGAGGTGGCTATTAAAGCAAATCATCACAACCTTGAAATTATTCATAATCTTTTTACAATAATTTCGATGCAACTGCGACCGAATGCCTATTTCAAAACGACCGGACAGAATACGTTCGCGCGGCGCAACGATAGAGTATCACACCGCTATATTGTGTCCAAAATAGCTATAAATAAAGTAGGATGCATGGAAATAAATTCCCTTTATTTATAGACAGACGTACCCTGGTCAAGCTGACAGATTGCAGTGGAATGAACACATCTTGTAATTGTATACTTACTAGGGGGCCGCGGAGGTCCCCAATTGACATTATAATAGAGCTCCGGTTTAAACATGGGTTAAAAAAGGTTGAAAGGCGAGTATTATAATCTTGATTTCAATAGGATTCTCTTTGTTTAGACGCAATGTGGGTGTTTTCATTGTGAAAGTATGGAAAATGCACAAGATTTATTTAACTGGAAAAATTTAGTTTTGTCGCCTTTTACGACATTCTCAGAATTTAGACTCCGTTCGTAGTATGGACTATATTAATTCAGTGGTATGGACCTGCAGTATTTTTTTTCTTTTTTTTTGCACAACGGCTTGATACTTGACCTCAATCACACCTGATGTTAAGTGAAGATGAGGTCGAAGGTGGAAGCGTACTGATCCGGAAACCCCAACACAATTGGGGGATTGGCTATCTTATCTCTGACAACCGGAACACAACAATGCTATTAACATTGCTGCTTGGCGGCAGATTTAGATAAGATTGTGGCAGCTAGCCAGGCGGACATTAAAATGCCCTACCACCAACCAAACCGAGTACTTAAACATGTAACCCGCTGGGGATCGAATCCGCGACCTCCGAATCGTAAACGCAATGTTGTTTACATTGAGCCACGGAGGCGGTTAATCGGCGGATTAATCTACAGGGTGTAATCGTTAAGTGTGCACAGGCGATTATTCCGTAACTATTATAGATATCAAAAAAATTTAAACTGATATCGTATAATGTATATAAAGTATAATGACATTAATAACTTTTTTAAAATAAAACGAGAAATATCCAAAAAAATTATATTGAACACTCCCATACATTTTATTTCTTAGTAAGTACAACATTTTGTACCTATTCAAAGCAGATGTTCGAAGTAACGTCGCGCAATAAATTGGCGGGAACGAGAATCCGCGATAAAGAATTTGAATTTAGAACGAACACCAAATAGTATCTTTTTTTTTGTTTTTATTTAGTATGTTGCTTTTCAGCCAGTTCAAATCAATGCGATATTGAAACAAGGTTTATTATTAATTTGAAGTGGTAAGATAATTAACCTACACGAGTATCTACTTGAAATTCATCACTATCATAATACATAATTATAAAATGATAAGGGTAAAATGAGTTGATACTATTCCACTTAAAATAAGGAAACTAAAATCTCTACTATCTCATGTTAAATGTATGGGAGTGTTTAATGTAATTTTTTTGGATATTTCTCGTTTTATTTTTAAAAAGTTATTAATGTCATTTTACTCATTAGGTAAAGTATTTTCGATATCAGTTTAAAGTCTTTTTGATATCTATAATAGTTACGGAATAATCGCCTGTGCACACTTAAAGAGTACACTCTGTATAATAACTGGCGCAGTAACTGTTCATCAAAACATATGTGACATCCCGTTGACAAAATCTTGAAAATTGGCATGAAGAAATATAATTCATACAATGCGACCTGTTTGGTGTAGTGGTTAGAAACTGACCGCTTTACCAAAAAGTCCCGGGTTCGAATCCCGCTACGGGCACGTGTTCCCGAGATATGGATGTTTTTCATTTATATTTGTATTAATTTACAAAAAAAATGTATTTGTGTAGTTTATCAACCATCTGGTATTCATAATACAAGCGTAGTTGTTTAGTGTGAACTAGATGGCGCTGTGTGTATGTGCAAAGATATTTATTTATTTATTATTTTTTTTTTTATTTGAGAGGGCGGCAAACGAGCATGCGGGTCACCTGATGGAAAGCAATCACCGCCGCCCATGGACACCCGCAACACCAAAAGGGTCACAGATGCGTTGCCGGCCTTTTTTTATTGTTTGTATTTTTACAATTAAAGGGACATAACCGAAAAATAACTGTTATTCCTAATTGACGTAATTTTGCGGCTTCAAATCATACATCGCTTAGGTAACTAACTACATATTAATGAGCTTGAAAATGACCGCTGACTATTGAATGGTATATCAATTTACTATGACAGAGGTCCTTATATTTTGTGAATTTTGTAGTTGTTTTTATTCGATGAGTAGAGTATTGGCTGTCTGATAATAACGACTTACATTTATTGTTTTGGATAGCACTCGTTCTCTGGTATATGAGAAGTTTATTTTAGGGTGCTTTAAAGAAGAAAAATGTTTAATCAGATCTTACAATATGTTTGAGAGCTTTAGGAGGAGGAGGTATGTCGATGAAATTGTAAATATAATGTAAGGTTGTGTGGTAAAGATAAGGCGCTTTTAGTGATAAAGCCGCCCAATTGTCTTCTTTTTATTGTATTGTTTTTCAAAATACTTATTTTCCTTTTGTGCAATAAAGTGTATTTGTATTGTATGACGAACTGTATGGTGTAGTGATTAGAGACTGTGACCGCTGTGACTTGGCGGTTTAAAAAAAACAGAATAATTAAAAATATTCTTTATAGAAAATTGACAAGTTATAGCTAATCCGTCCAATGGATATAGTTAGTATAGTTGCCAAATATGCAAATGTTGTGGGGATACGATGTGCTCAACTACGTTCAGATAAATATTCACATTGTCAGTTGCATGTCGCCGGCTTTCATTCGAACTCTGCCGCCATGCTGGTACGAATATTGAATTATATTTTTTTTAAACAAATAAATAGTTCAATAGATGATCTTTCCTATGACGGGAGCAACCTTTCTCTCGACATTTTTTATATGTAATAATAGGTATCTATATATTTAAAAAGAAAAAGTGAAAAAGCATCCATTGTCCATCAGTAAATTGTTATGCAAAGCTGGCGCAGCGCAAGTGACAACGCAATGCGCATACGCACCCGTATTGTGAGCACGCGTATTGAGCTGCCTCGAGATGCGGCCTCCTTCAGGGGTAACATTGTATAGTCTATGTAAAAGCCTAAAAGGTAAATTTGTACGTGTCTTTTATGGACTGTGAAAGAAAAAGTATTCTCACAAACAGACGGTTAACTATAGAGTATGGGTGTACAAGCCTAAAATGATATTAGTGCGTGGACGAACTCGAACGAATTTTCACCAAAGGCCGTAATTATATTGTTTTTCCAAATTAATAGAAATCAAAATTAGACGATGATTTAGATACATTTAATTCGCCTTAATATTTTCACATATTATAAACAAAAATAATCCAGTTATAAAACTGATTGCCATTTAAACGCATAAGCATAGGTTAAATTCTCAACTCAATAATAGGTAAAAAATAATAATAAAAGATAAAGATCGTAGAAAGTGTGTACGCGAAATCTACTGTTCTTTAACTTTATGGTAGACTGCAAGAAATCCCGCTGTAGGATAAGTCCGCCTTTGTACATAGATTTAAGCGAATTTGTTTTGTATTTTTATTTTCTTTTGTACTATATAGCGTTTGTACTATAGAACAATTGCAATGAATATCATTAATACAGTTCATAATGTCAAAAGTAAATAAAAACAAAATTATTTCAAATGTTATCTCAGTTAAAAACTACACAAACACACAAACCTCATCGTTTTTGGTCGGGTGTTAAAAATGTGAATCTTACAATACTTGCAATAATACCAGCTCTATTTTCGCATTCACCAGCACTATCTTATCACAAAACCATCGCAGATGGGTCGCTTTATAAATCTTCAGAAAAGATTAAGTATGTACTCTCACAATGCTTGTTTCCACCCTCATTTCTTGAACCATAACTTTCCGTCGACACCCACTCTAGGGTGCCTATGAGTAAGTATCATCCATCCCCGTTTCAACGCGATATATCACAGCCTACACTCGGGGACATAAGCCCGTGTCCATAAATATGAGATACGTCATCGTGTACACCGTGCGGTGACCGAAACGCGCGCGATTCGCGATATCGGTTATAATGTAATAAATACGCAGCGATATGTGCATGACACCTACTTACTTACGTGCGACAGCGGAATTGATATTGTATTCAGACAGTTTGCGTCTATTCGATTATATGAGATCAGATTTTTTTTGGGAAACAAATAAGGCTATGATTATATACGCTCCAGATGATAGGTTAAATTGGTAGTATATATATTTAGTATCATTAAACGAAATTTGAAAAAATAAGGCAATGCTTGTTTTATTTTATTTTATAGTATTGTAATAATTTTGAAACTTATTTAAAATTAATTTCACAAAGACATTAAGAAGTTTTGGCATATAGATATCTACACAATACAGACCATAATTATGTTTTAAATCCAAAGATTATAAGTGTGTAACTTACCAAATACATTAGTGTGAATAAGCCTTAGTACTAGTAGGAAAGGTGAAATAATTAATAATAAATAATAATAATAATAAAAATTGTTTATTTTCTCACCACAAATGACGCTTTACAAAGTCATTTTAGGACTATGTAATACATAGAACACATTTGTGGGAAGACTGGTGCCTGAAAAGGAAGAACCAAAATTACAGGTCACCAGGCCCCCCAGCTATGCAGATAGTGTATTAGAGCAGAGATATGGTGATTGAGGAAGAAACACTTAAGAAAAGAAACAAACGAGAAGGAAATCACGAAACATAAAACCTGGTTTTTGGAGTGGAGTTGTAGTGTTGTGCACTGTTTTTAACCCCCGACGAAAAACTACGGGTGTTATGTGTTTGTTGGCGTTATGTGTTTATGTATGTCCAGTCTCTGTCTGCAAGCAATAAGCGGTCCAGTTGGAGTGCTGTTTCCAAAGTTTCAATTTATAGTTGTTATTTAATAAATACATTACCCTAGTACTTGCAATATTTCTTCGGTTTCGTCGTAGTTTGAATTTGAAGCCAGTCAGTAACTATTTTTTTACAGCGATAACGATTTAGCGGGTAGCGTGTTAGTTTTTTATGAATTAAATTACTGTAATTGAAACGTTTGCAAAATTACTACTCACTTGGAAGCTTGTGAACCAAAGACACTTTTGTCTGTGTGAGGCTTATTTTAACAAATTATGATAGGTTACGGTAGATACTAACGTGCTTGTAAGCTAGCGTATTGTTAAAAAAAAGAATAATTTTGGATGAATAGTTCTCGTAAACCACTTCTCAAATCTATTTTAAACCTGTTCACGAAGAGAGAATCTACAACTTTTTGGGGAAGCTGGTTCCATACCTCAACTCTGTTATCTCTGTTATTGATCGTTGGTGTTAGCTTTTAGGACCAGTTTCTAATACCAACCTTAAATTATATTAAAAAACTATAAGATGATACACGTCAAATACCGACTGCCCAAGAAAGGAGCTAAAGAAAAAGAAAACATCCATAACTATATTATCCATACGTCCGTATTCATCATACAAACATATGCCCCTAGCGGGATTCGAACCCGCGACCTTTTGGTATAGTAGTTAGAGTTGCTAACCACTACACCAAACAGTTCGTCATGTATGTATGTCGTTCCTTTGGCTCATCCCGCAACCTAAACGGCTTGAACGATTTCGAAGTGCTTCGTGTCGTTAGATTCGTCTTGATACCTGGAGTGTCATACGATACATTTTATGGTATAAAATGTAACATGGCGTCCGCAAAATACAAAATATGCTGTAGAGTTTTTGATTATTTCTTCAGTCTACACCTTTTTTTTTTTTTTTTTTTTTTGAGGGGAAATACGTTTACGCATTCGACCCGCCGCTGTGGGGCAGCGACGGGGATATGTGGGACTCCCCGCTCCAATGACAGGAGCGGGACTACCCACTAAAACCCCCCGGCGACCTTCCTCGGCAGTAGGGAGGACCTGGGAACGCATAAGCGGCTCCAGGTCGTCCCCCGCCCCGCCTCCCCTCACAAGGGATTCAGTCTACACCTACTTCCCGATGGTAAATAGTTTTTTTTCATAATTTTCCGAGTGAGACTTTAGAGATAAGCTGAAGGACAACAATTTTGAACTGTTTTATGAATGTGGTAATATAATGTTGCACAAACTATTAGAGTTGACATTACTATACATATTGTAGTCAATTTGAATTCGTGTAACTCCCATTGCCTGGTGACGCCACTCTTGATTACGTTCGTCTTTCGGTTGGTTGGTTGATGGAAGGGCATTTTAAACGTCCACCTGGCTTATCTTCTAAATCATCTTATCTAAATCTGCCGCCAAGCAGTAATGTTAATAGCATTGTTGTGTTTAGATTGTCAGAGATAAGATAGCCAGTCCCCCATATGTGTTGAGGTTTCCGGGTCAGTACGCTTCCACCTTCGACCTCATCTTCACTTAACACCGACGACCGATTGGTGTAGTAGATAGTGACCCTATCAGCGAAACCAACGATTGCGGGTTCGAATCCCGCGAGGGGTGAATGTTTGTGTGATGAATGCGAACATTTATTCCCGAGTCTTGGATGTTTATATAGATATTTATGTATTTTTATCCGTTATCTAGTATCCATAGCACAAGCTTTGCTTAGTTTGGGACTAGATGATTGGTGTAAGTGTCCAAAATATTTCTTATTATTTATTATTATAATTTTTTTAATTTCTTTTTCTCAGCATGATCTGGTATTATCATACCATTTACGGTCATTAACCAAGTAAATGGTATATTCCTATTTATTTTAAAAGTTTATTTAAGTCAGTTTGTCCGTTATTATTATTATTCTTATTATTATTAGTATTTAAGTTTGTAGACACGGCCATAAGATCAAAAACGGCTTAAATTTTAATCCACTAACGATAACTACGTCGATCGTTGAAAAGAAATTTCCATTAACGGCACTTCGCAAATGTCACCATTTTTCGCATGTCATTTTCGCACCGCAAAGACATAATTTCGGTCATTACAGTCATCGTCGTCAATCCGTTATGTCGAACTCCTGATAAATTCAGAGAATTCATATTTCAACAGGATCGAACTCAACATATTTGAGTTACGATGTGGCTACAAAGGGTATTTTCTCGCACTAACAGCCAAATTAATCAACCCGCTGACAGTGAGTCGATTTCGCGAGGCACCGAGTTAGTTTGAGTTATTTATGCGATGTGCCGGTGATAAATATATAGGGTACCGTAAACTCGTTGCGTCACTGAGTACGTTACTAGTGTTGTGTTTTGTGCACCGATATTTTAAATAATTCCAAAATAAATTAACCGCCTCCGTGGCTCAATTTAAACAACGTTGGGTTTACGATTCGGAGGTCGTGGGTTCGATCCCCAGCGGGGTACATGTTTAAGTACTCGGTTTGGTTGGTGGTGGGGCATTTTATATAATGTCCGCCTGGCTAGCTACCATCATCTTATCTAAATCTGCCGCAAAGCAATAATGTTAATAGCATTGTTGTGTTCCGTTTGTCAGAGATAAGATAGCCAGTCCCCCAAATGTGTTGGGGTTTCCGAGTCAGAACGCTTCGACCTCATCTTCACTTAACATCAGGTGTGATTGAAGTCAATCACATATATTGTGTTGCATAAAAAAAAAATGTATGACGCAAAGGGAGAATACTTTCTAACCCCTAAACCTCAGACCATTAATACAATTGTTTAATATGTTGTGGGTATGTTACCATTCAATTTGTACATTTAGAACATATAGAATAGTTTTAACTCGGTAAAAGGTTTCCTAAGGATAACGCCTATATAGTAATTAGTTAGTCCACGCGAGCGAAGTCGCGGGAGAGAAGTTAGTTCGTTATCTATTTAAAAATGTCAATCATTCAAAACTTGAAACTCAATTCTACTGTGTGCTATATTGGACAGCGTGGTGGACTATGACCCATACTCCCTCATATACGAGAGAAGGAAGACCTATGTCTCTGCGTGGGATGTTTACGGGCTGATGATGATGATATGATATAATAACTATACATATTCTTCGTCTGTGTCATTATTAAAAATTATGGTAATAGTCTATGGTTTAGGAGGTTGTAAACCTTTCATTTTATAAGGAAGGTCTTTTATTATTAAGGAGGGCTGATGGTACACAACTACCTGTTTTGTGTAGTGGTTTTTTGACCACTATATGTTGAGGTTACGGGTTCGGATCCCAATAGCAGCATATGCTTGTATGATGAAGTTATGGAGTTTAGGTTTATAATCGTATTAAAAATTACATGTATTCATTACAATTATTATTATTACAGTCCTCTTAATATTAAAATTAATGCTTTTTGACAAAACTAACTCTTCGGAGAATGAGCAAGAAATTTGAGGAATGCTCTTTTAAATTAGTATTACTATTTGCGAATCGTCATAATAAAGTAAAAAATATTTAAACTAAAATATCGTCGAGCGATTATTATTCATGTTTGCTTATCATCAAAATAGTCAGAAATTTTAAGAATTCGAAGAGAAGAAAGTAATCGATATTTGCTACCACATCACTATACTCATTCGTGCTCATGTTACGTCCAGATTTTGGCGATGGTGGGCCACCTTCGCTTATGTCCGACGTCACAGGTACTGTTACCTTCCCTGGAAGCCTGGATTTACGACTAGCTACCATTAGGGTGACCACACCATTCACCATCGACCAAACAGGTGGTCATTTTTCACGTCATATAGTGAAAAGCTTGTAACTTTCTGACTGCTGCGGCTATTACGTATTTTGGTAGAGTGGAATAATACCATTTCTCTTCGCTTCGTGACTGAGCAGAAATTTTAATAGTAGGAACAATTTCATCCTGGCAAGGGCATTCACGGGGCACTGCTGTCTGAGGCCAGAAAGGTGCAGATTCTGCTTTCTTGTGAGTTTTGCAGAGGAGACACATGTATACACCTGCTGTGTGAATGCGGCCCACTGATGTATAAACGTAATAATTTTTTTATGCACAACGGGTTAGCACTTGATCTCACTCATACCTGATGTTAAGTGAATCTTCATTAAATTTCTTCTTGCCTTTCGCAAAACTTGTGGTCTCCACGAAAAGCCTGTCACATGGTGACCCTAATCAGTGGAGACCGTATAGCGCGGCCAGCGGGCGGTATTGACACAATTACACTTTGACCGACTTCGCGGTTACGGGACCTGCGAGGAAACATTATGCGATCGGAGGCGTAGCGTATCTGGATCAATGACCGGGACAATTTTGTTATTGCTCAATTAATAACGATGAAAGAGGTTTATAAAGTTTTTAAAACCTAGGAAACTCCCGAGAAACTATGAACGTAATAATATCATCATGATGACCTGTTTGGTGTAGTGTCAATCACATATGTTTGTATAACGACTTGACTTGACTTCAAACTTCAAGCATTTATTTCAACGTAAGATACATGATATCATTTGTTGAATGTCAATTTAAATCTACTGGAAATAAAAAAAAATATTGCATTTGTCTGGAAATCTTATGTATCCGAGTTATAGATGTTTTGCATTTATATATATGTATTTATTCACAAAAAAATGTATATGTGCATAGTATCAACCATCTGGTATCCACAATACAAGCCTATAGTTGCTTAGTGTGGAACTAAATAGTGCTGTTTGTATGTCCAATATGTATTATTTATCTAGGTATACAAAGCTACTGTATTAAAACTTGAATGTCATCGAAAGGGTTTAACCGACTTCCAGCAAACATGACTATGAACTGAAATAAAAAACCATTTCCAAATCTGATAAGCCGTTTTTGTTGTTGTTTTGTCATGAACAGTCAGAGGTTATTTTTTTGCGTCGGGGTTTCAATATAGAGTTTAAAAACCGAAACCCGATGACGACTTACGAGGGTTTATCCTGTCCAGGGCGCCATCATTGGATAAAAAATAAGATTTCTTAAATATAGACTAAATGAAAATCGCTCTGACCTGCTCTGACTCGAGAAGCCTAAAAGCTAATTATAAGTATTCCTAAATAGCTTTGATAACGGTAATTTTCGAGAATGCACGATCCAAAACAGTGGCCGTTTTTATCAATAATTTAGAATTCTCAAAAATAACCGTAATTAAAGCTATTTAGGTTTTATTAATAAATTGGTTTTCGGCTTCACGAGTTGCAGGTCAGAGTGATTTTTTTGATTAATTCTATATCTAAAAAGAAATCTTAATGTATCCAATGACGGATTAAGCCCTTTTAATTTTGCGAACTAAAGAGATCTAAATAAGGATTTTTCCTCAAATATAAATTTCTTTGAGAGCGTCGGTGGCTCAGCGATTAAGACACGATTTGGGAGGTCCGGGTTAGATTGCCAGGCAGGCCATGTACCAATGAGTTTTTAAATTTAATTTAATTACTTATGTGCATTTATCCGACTGCTCCTAAAACGGTGAAGGAAAACATCGTGAGGAAACCTGCATGAAATAAGAACCAGTTATCTGTTTATGTTAGCCGACTTCAAAAAGTCAGTAAATCCTTCAAAGGGCAATGTATGCGCTTTTATAATAAGGTAGTAGACATTCAAAATTTGCCTTTAAATAAATTTAAAGCAATCAAAAAACAGAAATTATTAGCAAAAGACTATTATAAAATCACTGACTATTTAAATGATAAGCCAGCATGGACATAGCTGTCTTATTATTCATATAATTATCAAATCACAGATTGTCATCCATAATCTGTTTAAAAGAGCAACCCCTAGAGTTTCTTGCTCGTTCTTCTCTGGGGAGTCCAGCTTTGTGAATGAGCAGTAAATATAAATGTAATATTAATATTAATAGTGACGTTTTCAAGTGATAATTTTATCCTATGAAATAAAATATTTTGATTTGATTTGATTTGATGGAAAACGGCGAATAGCTTTTAATCTTTTGGCCTAGGCCTGAACGACTTGTCCACTTACTCATATAGTTATAGGCGCGCTTCGTAGTGCTAATCATGAGTTGAAAAGATTTGCCCTAATGACAGGTTAGCTATATTTAGAAATATGATATCTGTGGAAGTTTAACCGCCTCCCTGGCTCAATGTAAACAACATTGGGTCCAATTGAATAATCAATCAGTGAAATGCAAAAGAGTCTGCGACAGACTGCGTGTTGAGCTTGGGAATCTGTTTTGCTCCTTTTCAAGATGCAGTTCTATTGAGGAAATCTACTCAGAAAAATTTCATTTCATCTGCAAAACCAGGATATTCACTATATAGATATGGCTCATGTTATCGCAATTATAGGTTTCCGTAGATTAGCAGGATGCATCAGCGTTAGTGTCACCCCCTGTAGCATGTGCATTTCTATATATATTTCGAAGGGTAAACCGCCTCCGTGGCTCAATGTAAACAACATTGGGTTTACTATTCGGAGTTCGCGGGTTCGATCCCCGGCGGGGTACATGTTTAAGTACTCGGTTTGGTTGGTGGTAGGGCATTTTAAATGTCCGCCTGGCTAGCAACCACCATCTTATCTAAATCTGCCGCCGAACAGCAATGTTAATAGCATTGTTGTGTTCCGGTTGTCAGAGATAAGATAGCCAGTCCCCTAAATATGTTGGCTTTTCCGGGTCAGTACGCTTCCACCTTCGACCTCACCTTCACTTAACATCAGGTGTGAAAAAAGTGAATAATTTTGTGGCATTTCATGAGACTCAACTTGTGGATATGCATTGATCCAGATCTTACCTGACCACATAAACCTTATTGAATACCACCCACGGTCACACTTCGATCATAAGTCTCCATAATCGCCATTAAGATACCTGTTCATTATTTTACAGTTTTTGTCACACAATATAACTTAAAACAACGACCCTGCGCTTGCGCATCCTTCCACAACATGCTCCGTGTTTCGTAAGCCTTATGTAACGGGAACGGGCGACGTCGCGAAGACTAACAGGGTAAGGTTTATTCCCAAATTATCCGTATTGTTTCATCACCGCTCGAAGGGGTTTCTTTATTCTTTATTGCACAAGAAATACAATCAGAAAATATGTACAAAGGTGAGCTTATCTCTAAAGAGTAACCTGTTACAGGGTTTGAGAAAATTATTTCCAATTTGTATTTTATTTTCTGTGTGGAGTATCACGCATTTTTTTTCAGTGTGAAGTATAAAGTAAATAAGAATTTCAATAAGAGAATATTTCCGTATTTCGCAAAATAAATAGTTAATACTATATAATAATAAAGAACCACCTGTTTACTATAGTGGTTAGAAAATCTGACTGGTGGAAAAAGGTCGCGGGTTCGAATCCCGCTAGGGGCATATGTTTGACTAATACAGACTTGATGTTTACGTGATGTGATACAGAATGGATGTTTTTCATTTGTGTATGTATTTATTTACACAAAAAAATGTATTTGTGTAGTTTATCAACCATCTGGTATCCATAATACAAGCCTAGTTGCTTAGTGTGGAACTAGATGGCGCTGTGTGTTTGTGCAAAGATATTTATTTATTTCTTTATTAATAGATAATAATTAAGTTATTATAAACTTTTTATCCAATATATTAAAGGAGTGTGCATGGTCCCCAGAAGGCATTTTCAGTGGCTAAGCTGGCATTGGCAGCTGCCTGTCTTCTGGTCACCAGATATTTCTATCAAGAGTGCCGATATATCTTGAATGAAATGCAGCGCTTATTCCCCCTACAAATAAGTAAGCCTGGGTATTTCTGCTGCTTAATATTAAATATAAATAACCACTGTACTCATTTTTATTGAGTAAATTTTATTGCGCAAAGAGGCTGTTTTATTTTTCGCCTATGTTTTATTTATTAGAAGAAGAAACTATGTAAGGCACTTCCACCACTGCAACTCCTGTATGGCTAAGATTAACAGCGGTATTTAAATTATTTAAGAAAGAGTACCTATCTGAAATATTCCGGTTTACTATGTACTAATCAGGAAAATTGGTCTAACAATCTCCACTAGTGGGACAATTCCGTAGGGATTTGGGAATAACCCAAGAAACAGCGTAGCATGTAACTGATGTAACCGAACACTACATCTCCGTATAAATAAACAAATAAACACCGTTCACCAACTTAACTTCACAACTCTACCAATATTTCCTCCCCTTTAACTCGATATCGAAATGGTTTTACTTAACCGCACGTTTAAGTTTGCGAGAGAATTCGCCAAAAATTCCTCCGTCAAAAAATGTTATTTGTCTCGTCCATTAAGCTGTGAACAATGCACCGTTATGCATACAATGCTGCTCGGTGTGTTTGCTTGCGTTAATATAAGAGATAAATTGGACAATTTCCTTTTTTTGGTTTATCTTTGAACTGCATTTAATATGATGTAACATACAATTGCAGTCAAAATATATAAAAGTTCAGTGTCAGTCAAATTAAAACATATTAAGTATGTTAATTTGACTTAAACGGGTTATGACTACTCGTTTAATTTCAATTTGAGGGTAACATTGTAAGGCTAAGCGATTAAATCTTTAATGAACTGGAAATAATTTTCAGTAAAGGTGTGTTGGCGATGATTTTTTAAACGGGATATCAAAATGTATTAATTACATGTCTGATGGGGGAATAATAAATAACTATTTTGCAATTTGCTTTTCTAGGATAAGAATAGTCTCTACAAATTACAAATGATTAATAAATTATGATGTCGTATGGATGTCACTCAATAGACTACGTACCGGAGTCGGTAGATGCCGAGAGACCATGTCCAAGTGGGGCTACACGGACGACAAGCGGTGCTTGTGCGGTGACTCACCACAAACTATGGGGCATCTTCTATGCTGCCCTGCGTGTCCCGACACTTGTACGCTACAAGACCTCTACGATGACACAGACAATGCTGTACGCGTGGCCACATTCTGGTCCTCATGGATTTGATGTTTTTGCCAGCGACTCGCTAAGAAGAAAATAAAATGTATTTTTTACTTGAATCGTATTGTTTTGTTTTTCGAATGGTGCATTTAAAATATACGTGAAGCTTTTTTTTATGTGGGGAAATGCTTTGTGCATTCTGGTCGCCTGGGGGACGGCGAGACGGTTATGTGGGACTCCCAAACCCCGCGGCGACCTTCCTCGGCAGTAGGGAGGACCTGGGAACCCATAAGCGGCTCCAGGTCCCCATCTATTACACCAACCGGTCGTTTATGAACCCCTGCCGCAAAAAGAGAGGTGTTATAATTTGAAGCTTATATTTCTCTATTTGTGTGTTTGTGTAGCGCCAAAGCAGCTGAACCGATTTGAAAACGGTTTACTATTTTCGTAAGTCAGTTTTTGTGAGATGATTCTTAGCCATATTTGACGAAAATCGGTTAAGCCGTTTAAGATAATCTTCGAATCTTTGTTGCACTTAAATATTACATATAACAGATTACAAATGATAGGTCGTGTACCAAGGTAGATTTATCTCTTTATGGGATCTCTCCCAGCCCACCTGAGGATTGATGTTGGAAATTGAGTAAATTTGGGGTTTAGTAACAAATTTTATGCAAAAGAAAACAATACTACAACGAATAATAAAACACGAATGATATAATCATAATCTCTGGGTTTTCTAAATTTTCAATTTTTAGTTTTTTCTGTTGTTTTCCTTAGTGGCTCTATGGAAATGTATACTCTCAAGGTCTAGCTAGTTCCATAGGTTTCCCGCTTATCGCTTCCGTAATACGTGCTCAGGTAACCAGAGGTCCCTTTTATGGTGTTTTATTATAGGTTCAATGAACCGAGACTTAGAACATTATTTTCCTTCTTTGCACGTGTGACATCATGCGGTCCCGCTAAGGACCGGCGGAGAATACTCATAATATATCTAGTTTTATACAAAAAAGCTTTTATAATCGATATGTGAATTTATTTATGGTGGTAAATACATAAAAATTTATATGGCAAAAATCTGAAATGTTTGGCTTTGATAAATCCATACTTGTACAATACAGTATATACATTTGAGGCTCAGAATTTTAAGCCTATACTCCAGGTTTAATTGAAGCTGTTCTAAATACAAATTTGTAAGTGGAACTCCAAAAATTCATAAATTTATTCAATTCAATTCAAATACCTTAGATAAGATGATGGTGGCTGGATGGTAGGTGGAAGCTTTTAATGCTCCATCATGATTATCACATATTATTCTTGTCTTATCATGTATGCAACATTTCGTATCCATGCTATTAATGGTAGAGGAGATTCCTTTTGGGAAAAAAATCCTGGCAGCAGCCATACCTGATGCAGTAACATCAGGTCATCGCGAAAATCTTGTTTAACTTTCAAAACTAACCGTGTATGAAAAATTTTGTATCCGTTAAGGAGTTCCCTTGGTCAGGAGACGATCGTAACTGCAGCATCAGTTCATGTCTATCATATATGTATTGTTATCAGCAAGAGTATGCAAAATTAGAGCTCTTTAGGTAAACAGGAAATGGTTCTAAATTTACTTGCAATTTTTGAAATTTCGTTTATACGAACTTGTAAGTTTGACAAAATGCCCTACTACCGCCAAACCGACTACTAAACATATCCCCCGCTGGGAAACGAACTCTCGACCCCTGTTTTGGAAATCCTATGTGTTCACATCACAGATGCGGTTAAAAGGTTCAACTAAATTCAAAAAAATTAAATACACCAAAAAGCATAAAATAACAAAGACATGCAAATTTCAACACTTACCAAAACAAAACTAACACCGCCTCGTTCCATATTCATTATTTCCAAACATTTTAATTTGGTAAAGATTTTTCAAAACACGCACTCTACCTCGGAAATATACATTTTAATACTCAGCAATATATTAGCCCTTGTACCGACATACACTTGATGTATTACTAACCGGCGCATATTTAAAAACCTATTACTCTCAACACGGCTCCGAAATGAATCCCCAATTTGTTTATAAAAATAAATTGATTAAACAATTTTATGCGATCGCAATTGAAACTCTCACTTGCCTTTGCAATGCGGATGAAGCGATATTTCGTTAATAAAATTTTAATTGTGCTCGCCCTTTTGGGGCTCCGTAGAGGGAAGTGACTGCCAGGCCAGACAAGCAAGCTTGGAAATACGACTAACTCATAAATAATTATATTTATGTATTAATAAAAGCAGTCGGAATTATGTGCAAAGCTGAGCTCTTAAACATATATCCGTATATAATGTAGCTAGTAGAATATGATGATGCTTCCGACCGATTTCGGCCATGGCGACCACTTTGACTCTTTTGGCGCTGGTGCGCTCGAAGATGACATACATAGCCGATCTTTGTGGTGAACTCCCATGGGGAATGTGGGCACAATCTGCGCAATCATAGTAGAATATAAAGAGCCTAGAAAGTATGTACGCCCAATCGATGTTCTTTAACTAACTTTATGGTAGAAATTCCAGATAGTCATATATAGATGATAGTCTGCTTTACGTAAGTTTGTTCTGTGTTTAAATTTTCTTTTGTACAATAAAGCGTTTACAAAACAAATAAAGATCATAACTCGAATAAAAATATAACACTCGTGACGTCTGTATACAATGAATATCATACAGTTCATAATGTCAAAAACAAATAAAAATTAATTATTCAAATTTATTTGAGTCACAAATACATAACATAACGTCACGCCTTTTATCCCAAATGGGGTGGTCAGAGATATGCCAAACATTAGTTTAATGCTTGAAACAACATCCACGTCACCTTTCGAAATATAAAGAAATGTACGGGGGGGTAAGCTCATCGCCGTTGAAACGTGCAAGTCTAATCGATGTTCTTTTTGGTAGAAGGGCCCTTAGTCGCCTTTTGCGACACCCACGGGAAAAAGCGAGTTAGTTCTATTCTCTTTATGTGGCGAACTCTATATATTTGAATAAACAAAAACATTGAACAACTTATATGGTACTTGTTGCCACTGAAAATCCTACAATAGAGTATTGTCATAGAAAATACTACCAGGAAAGTATACTTATAAAGGCAGTTTTCAATCTATTGAAATAATATCTATTCTCTTAATCGAAACCTCTAGCTACATATAGCATCATCAGTCATCACACAACTATGAATATCTAATAAGTGAGGTTCTACCTCCCACTTCAAGTGTAACACAACGACCCAGCCCTCTTAATTACACAATTATAACGGTTCCAGTAATATTTGTATCACGAAGTATTACATAATATATTTCATAAGAACCGCTTTAGGCGCCGGATCGGTAACATGGATGTATAAATCAGTCCTCGGCCAAATATTGTCGGTGCTTCCGCGAGTCATCTGTCTTCTTCCACCGATCGAGTTGTTAGGGTTGTCGCTTTTAAAAATCTACGGGAATTACAAAATAATTAAAGGTGGCGCATGCACTAGGTACAACTGTGTTTTTGCTACAATGGATTGGTATGCGTCAATCTTGTTGGTAATGCTAAAATAAATAAATAAACAGTCGAATAAATAGTATCAGACTGAAAATAACGATTAAATAGCGCAGCCCGTTTTCAAACAAAAGTAATAGGTAACCACGCTTAAGATTGAAGGCATGAGAAAATATTTAGAAATGAGATCTAATGATGTGGATGATCGAATTACGAATTACCTTTTACGATTTACCTTATCGAAAACCTCGTAAGAATGTTGTTTGAAAAAAAAAGCAATATTTATAGGGATAAAAAGCTGCATCGACTTCTGCATAACTGCTATGATTTATAAATCTGCTTATATTATTATCGTGACAATGACACGTCGCAAATTCCATTAAAACATTGATTAAAAAAGTTAAACGAACTAAAAAGACTGCTACTAGGTGTGTACTTTCTTAAGATCCGTTTGCTTTAATGCCTCGAAAGCCGTTAGATGCCAAAAACGTTATATTGTATTCTACGGGCGCCATGTTGAATTTTTGTGTACCCTATGACACTAGATGATGATGGCATTGGGGATCAAGACAAAATCGGTCAAGTCATTTAATCTACAGGATGTAACACAGAGTTCTATTTTGTTACAGCTCTTCGGCAGTCCGTATATAGGGGCTTTGACATGCAATGAATTGACATATATAAAATAAAGTATAGATTGAATTAATTCATTTTCAATGCCCTTACAGGGTTCATGGAAACCAAATAAATGGTGGATTGATAACTAATTTTTATTACATTTGCTGGAGCTATATAGTTATCTACTACATAATCAACATAAAAGGCTTTTAGTTACCAACTGCAGAATATAAATTATATTATTTTTGAAAGCCCTGCGAGTTACGTCGCAGTGCAAGAACCAGAACAAATTGCGAACCAGTTCCGAGAAATGCGAAATTTTGGCGAAACGAAAGCACGAAATAATTAATATATTATGTTATTATAAATATTTATTAGCCGCATCCTTGAATTTATTAACAAATCGGTATGTAAAATTGAAAGATAATGGTATACATTAAAACTCTGTTTTAAATGTCAACACATGTCCAAAATGACTCAAAATCTGTGGGCCTACCGTGAAATTCTTGGGTCAAGCGAAGGACGGAAAATAACGAATACCGTTAAATTTTTAGTTCAAATCCAACTATGATTTGCAAGAATACATCTTTCTCCAGTACAGGGTATTATTGTTGGAAAAAAGTTGGTGTAATCAACTAGCAAGTGTGCAAGATTTATCGTAACATCATATTAAAAAGCGAGAATGCCTTTAATTATCTAGTTATATACTAACGATTGGTGTAGTGGATAGTGACCCCGTCAGCGAAACCAACGGTTGCGGGTTGAATCCCGCGAGGGGTAAATGTTTGTGTGATGAATACAAACATTTATTCCCAAGTCCTTTCATTCCCTCAACAACATACATAATATATTATACTCTCTAGTTATTATTTCACTACCTTATCACCGCAACTTGGCACGGAACTGCTCAAACAATCAGAGCTAAATAGAGGTAAATTTAGATTAATAAGTTTTTGTTTTACTGTTATTTTATTTTAAAGCTTTTTGCATGATGTGTTCACCTATAAAAGGTTGTACATTTAAATTTAATACCAGCTACATTAATTGTTAAATGGACTATGTACTAGTGTAACAACTGTTGGTGATCCTAAATAAATAAATAAATAAATAAATAAAGTCATGGATTGATGTATGTTCCTTTATCTAGTATACACCAATCGGTCGTCGACGATGGTGATTAGATCGGCGTCAGCATTTCGAAAACGAAAATGTACGACAAATAATTGAAAAAATACGCCTTTTTAATCGTTCTTACTCCATTTACATAAAATATAAACGGACCGTGTGAGCTCACAGGAGAGCAATTTCATAATATTTGATTAACCGTTTCACTGTAGCATCTAATCTTTCTCAACATCTATTGTTATACCGTCTGCTGGCGTACACATAATCTAACATAACAAGTTGCATCATTCATTATAAAGTGAGTGCATCTAATGAAGTCGTCAACTTCATTTTCAATCATTAATAATATTCTAATTGAATTGCCACTCAACAAAATTAAATGAACATTGATTATCACTCGATTAGATAACAATATGTTTTAACTAGTAGATGAAGTTAATCTACTCGATCATTTAATGAAGTAAACTGACTGGTCATCGATATAGAGGGCATCCCAATAAACAACGAGTTAAATGAAGAAGCTGATTGGGTAAGTGGTACTCAATCTAGTCCTACACAGGTGCATTTTGACGTGTTCCTTGCTGTCGCAATTTCGTATTTTTGCAGTTTGGTTTTGTTACAGTTCGGACTTGTCGCAGTTCAGTCTTTCGCAGTAGTATATTTCACAAGTAGTAGTGTCGCAGTTACGTACTGTCGCGTCTCGTACTGTCTCAGTTTCTTACTGTCCTAGGGCCGAATTAATAAATCGATCTTGAGACTGGGATCGCATACGCAACTGATTTTCAAGCGTCAATGGTTTGTTAATACGGGCCATAGTTTCGTACTGTTGCAGTTTTGGTACTGTCGCATTTCAGTCTCTCGCAGTAGTAGGTATCTTTCGCAGACATTCATGCCCGATGTATCTATCCCTTCACTATATATTGTCAGCGTCAATTATTTACTAACATAGGGCTGTTTTAGCTGCTTATTCAAGTTACACCATGTTCTCCTAAGTATCTATTACAAGAGAAAATTTGAAGATCACATTAAAATTACTAATACGAATAATAAATATGTTATACATAAAAGTTTGAGAGACTGGAATTCGTCTTCTTGATTTAACATTTGTGAGCCACAACAATTTAGAATCCATAATAAGGCCTAGATTCTTTACTGTTTCTAGACAATACATACATCATCAAAGATTATCTGGTTTCGTTGATGTGATATGATTGGTTGTTATTTTTGTGAAATTGTTAAAATTATCTGTGACGGTCGGTATGTAGCACGCTCTGTCTGAGTGATTCATTTCAAGATGAGTATGGAATTCAAAGTTGAATTGCAATTTCTGTTGAAATCTATCAGTCTTTTCAAAAATCGGTGGATATATATTTAGATATTTAGTATGCATAGACGTGGAGTCTTAAGTGTGCGTTCACGTATTCTTAAGGCGCCACAGAGACGACGGACTTCACTGTAGGCACGACTTTTTTCCTCTGAGCAACATTTAAGCACATTTGTTTTGTATTATCAAAATATCTAAATTACACCGTGTGCATTCTTTTATCACGGACGTTTATTACACAGCATACATTACACTACACACAAACGTACCTATTATAGTGCTTAATGATTCTTAATAAATATCGGATAAACTTTTTTGGTTAATAATTGGATAATAATAATAATAATTGGCTCATAGTCATTGAAAATTGCAAACCGTAATGCTGATGTATTTAACCTATCGTTGTATAAATTACAAACGTAATGTAAATATTCCTTACCTATCAAATAGGCGTTTCGTATGAAGAATTTCATTAAGACTGTTTTGTCCATACAAACATTTTTGATTTTTTTTTTTGGGAACGTAAATCCAATATTAATCTTTGTGTGTATTATCGAATAACATTAAGTTAAGTATAGGCAGCGTTGATTTTTAAAAGTAACCGCTTTATAAAAGTTTCATCGAATCTAAGAAATGATAATGGGAAGCACATGAAAAGAGCTCTGTTCAAATTTTTTTATTATGTGATTAAGCCCAGAAATGAAAAACTATTTCTGTGAAACCTTGAAATAATATTCCATTTTCCAAATAAAAAACAAATTTGGATATAGCTTTGAAAATCGCCGGAATTGGTACATAATGATTAACGAAGAAAAAAAAAACTCCAATTTCATAGGTAAAGATCCAATATATAAACGAGTTTTCCTTTCGGGGAGTGGCATTAATAACTGGTAACCACAAAAGAGTTCCGGTTCAATTAGATATTATTGGACGGCTTTTTGGAATACGTCATCATTACGTCCTGAACGAGGTTTTCCCCATTCGAGAGCAGTTGTGAATCAGTGACGCTTTTGATGAGGTATCAATTTGATATCTACCTTTTGTATACGTTCTCGAACGATGACCGTAACGTCCAGTATAGGCAGGTATCGTTGCGTTCATATTTCCAGTAGAGTCGGGCGGCCAGCTTACACTAGGTAACGTTATAGACGTCTCGCACTACATAGTACAGGTAATATTTCTGTGTAATTGCAATTTCGTTCATTAAAGGATTTTATCTGTAGTCCTAGTAGTAAGCAAAACTCTACATTATCCTTCCTCCTCCTCCTTTTTTAAGTCTTATACTGACACGTGCTGCATAGTAGTTGTGGTATAAATTACCAGCGCATATCCGCGACAGTGCTTCCGTGCCTGTGTTTAAGAAGAGGTCAAAAGAGCACTAACTTTCTAATCATCATGTTTGAGTTTGATTTATGTATTTGTATAGGTAACCCACCAAAAACATTCTGTAAAAAACTAGCCAAGTCTCGATGGAGCTGCTTGATTATCTCTAAAAAGTAATGAAATCTATACAAAGTCGTGCCAAGTCTAAGGTTCCTTACTGCGATTTCTTTATTTGCCGCTATTAATGTTATTAAGAATGTTCAACGGCAAACTATTAGCGAATAATCTGTGTGGCGTTTACATAACATTCTTTATACGTTAGTGGCTTTATCAAGCCTACAATTGACTGGTTATTGAATCAACATTTTCCAAGTGGCAATTTTCCACCGCGTAGCGGTTCTGGCGACAGATTGGTGCAATGGTGTCATGGAGCACCTGGTTTTGTACCCCTGTGTACCCTTCAACGGCCAAGTCACACAACATTAACTATAATAATAAAGAAATCGCAGTAAGGAACCTTAGACTTGGCACGACTTTGTATAGATTTCATTACTTTTTAGAGATATCGATCTCTAATAGTTTGGTTGGGCTCTTGTGTTTGCTAATCAGGGTCACCAGGTACTCCAGATCTTCGATTATCCTAGTTTTTATAGTTTTCCCTTTATGTGGCCATTAAACCATAACTCTGTACCAAATTTCAGCTATCTGAGTTTATGGAAAGTACTAGTTCTATTTTGATGATCATGAGTGAGTGAGTGTCATAAATGCGAAACTTTGCTTTCGCTTAACTTCGGAACTAAATGACCTACAGACTTGAAATTTTGGATTTTAAGTATGTGATTATAGCTTACTTGATGACGAAAATTTCTGCGTTCTAGTCTTATCCAGAGGTTCTAAAATAGGGGCCTGAAAATGCGGCGAAATGGTTCCAGTAAAGGATGGTACGGCAGTGTTTGCTTCGCGCTCGACTTGGCGGGGGCACTGCCGTGCCCCCCGATTTATATGTATTTAGTTATTTGTTAATTAATTTTATAAGTAACTTTGTTATTAAATGTATTTGTATCATAGATATCTACTATTAACTACATGTATAATTTTTTGGTTCCGCATTTTTATGTTTTCCCTCCCGTGTGACATTTCTAACTCCAGTAGCGTGGTTGGAAGAGATCTCTTTAGAGATAAGCTCACCTTTGCATATATTTTCTAATTGTAATCTGTTTGTATTTCTTGTGCAAAAGTAAATACTCATCATAAATGAAAAATAATTACTTAAATTCACTCTCTTATGATAGAAGTCCCAATGAAGCAATCAGTTGAAGAAGATGATGTGCGCTACTGCTTGATGCAGACATGGAATCGTTATAAATGGATTAATGGGAGCTGCATAAATTTCGGACTAGATATTGGTTAACATGATGACAAATATCATAATATTTGTCACCCATTTAGGCTTAAAAGATATCGTAATTTTTTGCTACGTTACAAAAAAATTTAAATGGGTTTTAAGGTGTGGGTCATGAGGAACAAATGTTATTACCCAATTAATCCTGAAATCACAAAATAAATGAAATCATATAGTTTGTATAAAAAGGGCAAGTTTTTAGGGAATTCGAAGTTATAACGAAAATTAAACTTTATCTAAGCTACCTCTTTTTGTAGAGTAATTATAAAATCACAATGTATAATCCTTAAATTGTAATCGAAGATAAATCAAGCTAATGGTGTTATTGTGTAGCTAAAAAAGAGATATAATCCTTCATTCTTCAACGACAATGATAGGCGTTAGATATAAGATAGATAAAAGGTTTCAAAAAGGCTATTTCAGCTTTCATAACAATAATGTCACGGCCGTTATTAAAGACGACTTTAAAAGTGGCAAATGACACATTAATTACAAGCTCGTCGTAGAACACCGCAGGTTCGTCACCAGAGTGTCGCAACCGAATATCGATACGCTATGTGGGCCAATGTCGCGGGCGAGCATGAGACGTTAGGCGGACCGTGTGCGGGCGACTTGCGATTATTCGCTTATGTATATTTAGATCGGCATAAGCACTCGAATTATTCTTATAAATTAAAAGCATACATAAAGTACACACATACATGAAGTCACGTGACCTTTATCCCAAATATAATGATAAAAAATGCCACTTTAGATCTCGTAGATTCTACTGTACTTTTGGGCATTACTTTAGACGCCAAAATGCAATGGGGTCCTCCTATACATAAATTGGCGAAAAGGCTCAGCTCTGCAGCGTACGCAGTCAAAAAAATTCGACAAATGTCAGACGTAAATACTGCTAGATTAGTATATTTTAGTTATTTCCACAGCTTGATGTCTTACGGTATCTTACTGTGGGGAAATGCCGCGGATATAAATACAATCTTTGTTTTACAAAAACGAGCCGTTCGCGCATTTATCAATTGAAACCTGCAGTGTCACTTGGAGATAAGTTTAAAGTGTATAACATTCTAACCTTTTCGTCACAGTACATTTTTGAAAATCTAATGTATGTCAAAAAAAATATAGCATCATTTAGGAAAAATAGTGATAAACATGATGTCAATACAAGAAATAAAGATAAACTTGCAGGTCACATAAGTCGCCTCCGCAAAGTCAGTAATTCATTCAAAGGGTTATGTATACGCTTTTTCAATAAGGTCCCAGTTGATATACAAAATCTTCCACTTGATAAATTTAAAGATACTATAAAACAGAAACTTATTAACAAAGCATATTATAAAATATCAGACTATTTAGATGATAATCATCCCTGGACATAATGAGATTGTTCGCATGCCAGGCTATTTCACGATTAATAATGAAATATAAAAACCTTTTTGTAATATAAAAACCTTTATGTAAAATCAAAACCTGATTTTAAAAGAGCAACCCTTCGAGTTTCTTGCTTGTTCTTCTCAGGGGAAAATTGCATTTTGAACAAGCAGTAGCTTAAAAAATGTAAAATTGACTATTTTAAGTGTACTCTGTGTACCTACAAAATAAAGCATTTTTGACTTTGACTTTGAAATGTGGTGGTCAGAAATATCCCAACATATCGTTTCGGTGTTCCAAATATTAAAAGTTCAATGCTTGGTACAACATTCACGGTTCACGGTTCGAAATATACAGAAATGCACACGTGACAGGGGGTGAACCCATTCCTATTAAAGCGGGCAAGTCTCTAGATGTTTTTTAGTGTAAAGTCCCATAGTCGCATTTATGACAACCACAGGAAGAGATAATAATAATAAATAAATAAATATCCTTAGACATACACACAGCGCCATCTAGTTCCACAGTAAGCGACCATAGGCTTGTGTTGTAGATACCAGATGGTTGATATACTACATAAATACATTTTTTCTTTGTAAATAATTATTATAAATGGAAACATCCATAACTCGGGTACGCCCGTATTCATCACACAAGCATATGCCCCTAGCTGGATTCGAACCTACCTACCTGCCTACTAGAGTTGGTACTATTCTTTTTACGTGCCGAAACCACTGGTTAAAATCAAAGTTAACCAAGTTTTTATGGGACTCAATACGACTATTTAGGTATTCCACGTTGAGTCGCATATAAAGCAAAAAACCCGACACCATATTTTGTATTTTGCAGGCGCCACGTTGGATTTTTTACCATAAAATGTATCCTGATACTCTAGAGATCAAGACGAATCGAACAACACCTTGCAGTTCAAAATCGGTCGAGCCGTTTAGGTAAACGGCTAACCGTAAACCGTAAAAACGGTAAACCGTGTAACCTTACAGGAGGTACCATAGAAATCTACATACATACATACACACGAAAAACATTACCCTCCTTTTTCGAGCTGACGGGTAAAAACTAGACACAATATTAGACACTCATCGTCAAAATTGTCAAAACATAACAAACGACTTCAATAAGTCTTTGTTTTCTATCTCCAAAGTATGATATGGAATAGAGAACGAATGATGCCATCAGATTATTATCCTAGCCACTTTCCATCAGGTAAGATTGTGGTCAAACGCGACGTTAATCTTTCATAAAAGAATCCTACTTTTCAAATAATAAAGAATCGTCGTAAATGGCTCACGGGGAAAAATCGCGGATCGTACAGAAAAAATGCAATCGAACTGATCTCCTTTTATTGAAGTTGATTGTATACTCAAGTAGCTTGCACTTTTGATTGGTGGTAGGGCATTTCAAATATCCGCTTGGCTGGCTACCACCATATTGTCTAAGTCTGCCGCCAAACAGCAATGTTAATAGCATTGTCGTGTTCCGGTTGTCAGAGATAAGATAGCCAGTCCCCCAAATGTGTTGGGGTTTCCGGGTCAGTACGCTTCCATCTTCGACCTCATCTTCACTTAACATCAGGTGTGATTGATTTCAAGTACCAACCCGTTATGCATAAAAAAAAAAACCTATAATAATAATTATATTTTAGTAAAATGTAGCATAACCTTCCCAATTATGAGAGCATGAATATACATTTAAGGAAGTTCGTTTTCTAAATTGTCTTGACCAGTAATCCAATCCGGGATCTGTTCGTGATCCTCGAGGTTGATCAGTGTACTACGGAGGTCGTCCATTTATTTATAATCAACTTACCTTTTTTCTTGTCAGCGTTAACGATAGTGGGTAAGATAGCCGATTGCCGATACGTGGAAGATCTGATTTGAAATTAAGGTTTTATGATTTAATGCATTTAGTAATTATTGAACTGGCTTTTAATCTACCTATCTGGTAGGTAATTGGATATATCAGATAGACATATTTAAATCACAAATGACTTAAAAACAAAATTGAATTATTAACAAACACAGATATATCGCAAGCAAATGTATTTTTTATTTTACCTTTATTTATCTATCCTACCTGTACTAAGGTTACAAAAATGTAATTAGTTAACTAGAGGGTTTATACCGACAAGTAACGCCCTCGTTGAATAAATTAGGAATTCTTTTTAAATACAAAAAAATAAACAAAAAAAGAAAAAAAACAGATTAAATCGAAAAAATCGCTCTGACCTGCACTCGAAAAACCTAAAGGCTAATTATAAGTAATACGTAAAATAGGGATCAGACTGGTTGCCCTCACACATAGAGAACCTTAGTGTGGGGAACCAGGGCTACCTTTTTTCTTATAGGTATTGTAACTTTGTTTTTCACAGAATAAATGATTTTTACTTTTTTTAAACATGATGTGATTATGTTAATATTATGCAGTTCAGTAACAGACACACGTTTGTTCAACTATAAAGATTTCGATATTACTATCAAGAAAAATATAAGAAACAAAATATGCTTTATTGCATAACAGAAAGGATACATTTCACAAAATTTTCCAGTATATTTCAATTGGGCAGCCTTAAATGATTTCTTCGCGGAATCTTATCAAAACTTGTCTTTTTCTACAAATGAAAGCAAGAGCTGTTATTTTAATTACAATTTGAGTATTAATACCAAATAACCATGGACTTATATATTATATTATTGCGTATAGACTGGGTCGTCGAAACAATCAAAATGGCTCCAATTCATTGATGTTAAAACAGGAGTTTGGAACCAATGGGAACTCAGTTACATACCGACTTCGTTCGCGAACTGTTATATCAAATGCTGATTTGTTGTAAAAAAATGTATCATTTACCACAGAAAAGTGACCAAAAAACATGTGAGTATCTTTTAAGTATAATAAACATAACATATTACTTTTAAAACTCATATTTTTAAAATTGTATTTTTTTCTTGCACTTGCATAGGTTGTGGGCACAGATACTATATTAATTTTTAAGTTTATTATTAAGTTTCGGGCATTTATTCTCAGCAGTCCTATTGTTCTCGAGGATTATAAGAGATGGCGCTATTTTATCTACTAAGAAAAAGATTTGTTCGCGCGACCATACCTAGCACATAAATCAATGCAATGAACATATTTTCATATTAAATTGGACCTAAAAATAGTAGCCTACTACCTACTTCTATATCCGTAAATTTATTGAAATATTTGAAAGTTGACGCCATTTTGTACTTTACCCCGCTATGTTTAATTTTGTACCATAAAATGTGGGTATCCTATGATACTCTAAGCATTTTAAGACAAATCTAACGATACTTTGCGTTTCAAAATTGGTTAAGCCGTTGATTCTACAGGAAGTAACATAGATATCTATGGATAACATACGTATACCCAAAACACATTACCCTACTTCAAGGTATTAAAGTCTAAAGGACTTCATATTATTATCTGACGGTGTGTGTGAATCAAACCTTCACCAGAGGTTTTGCCTGGTTAGGTGGTGACGTGGGACGAGATGTCAGATGGGTATTCCGGCCTGACAGTTACAACAATGGTGTAAATACCTGATCGTTACTGATGCAACTCTTTGCAATTCATGCAATTCACCTATATAGTAATATATCTATAGACTATAGAATTATGATTATACTAGCTTTGCGGCCGTGGCTTCGGCTGCATGGAATAACTTTATCGCGGACATGTTTAATTTGTTCATCCCTCGGGAACTATGAGTTGTTCGGTATGACTTTATCGGGATAAAAAATATTCTATATAACATTGTCCGAGAAATTCTTGTTAATAAATGTTAGCTTAAGTGGTTTGATTACTCGAAGATCGATATCCACAAAAACGGTACCAAAAGTGTACTACTTTATATGGAGCTTATTAATTTGGTGATTTAGAACGAATTTATGAATCGAGACTGATTTATATACAGGTTACAAAAAGCGTTTGTTTTATGAGAAACTTACATAATTGTTACGTGCTTCATATTTATATACATTATACGAACTTTATATCATAAGCCAAAACAAATATGTAGTATTTGAAAAAGCTTGTAATAAATAAGAATCCAGTTTTATTGTCATACAGTTGATTTAACCGCCTCCGTGGCTTAATGTAAACAACATTGGGTTTACGATTCGAAGGTCGCGGGTTCAATCTCCAGCGGGGTACATGTTAAAGTACTCGGTTTGGTTGGTGGTAGGGCATTTTAAATGTCCGCCTGGCTAGCTACCACCATCTTATCTAAATCTGCCGCCAAACAGCAATGTTAATAGCATTTTTGTGTTCCGGTTATGAGAGATAAGATAGCCAGTCCCCCAAATGTGTTGGGTTTTCCGGGTCAGTACGCTTCCACCCGTATATAGTTAATATACCGAACATTCGCACTATTCGAAGTTCGATTCTTAATTCATAATCCGAATAGCCAAGGCATAGGACTCCCTTCCGGCGTCAGTCTTTCCAGTCAGTGAATCCTACAACCTTGGGACCTTTAAGAGCAGAGTGAATAGGTATTTACTGGGATCGCGTGCTTCATCTTCGACCACATCGTCACTTTCCATCAAGTGAGATTGTGGTCGAACCCGAATCCAGTCAATCATAAAAAAAAAGTTACAAGTCCTTCTTAATAGGATCTCACTTAAAATAACGGATCATCATCATTATCCCACACTAATCTACTGCTGGACATACTTATCACAAGATCGAAAAATGTGCCATCGCCAACCCGCCCAGCAGCGTGGCAATAAAATCCTCTAGTTGAAAACGTTTGAAATCGCACCTTGAAATAGGCTTGAGTGAATGAATGATTCAGTATCCATACGCATTCCTCATGGAACAAAGTACTATCTCAAATAGCTTGTGGAATGGCAATGTGGTACTTAAAAGGGTGGCTTGCTCAGCATTACGCCATGGCAATTTCACAGTCATGATTTTCAGCTGGTTCCTGATGACGAACGGATGAAATGATGAAATCACTGTAACATGGTAGTATATGCATCATGAAATGAAATCCCCAAATATGCGAAACAAATATGACATAACGTCATTGGGATATTTCACGTACCTACCAGTTGACGTCACTATAGATGGTCATATTGTGACCTTAACAATAAAATGTAGGAGAAATGTCGAACGCCATCTAGATCCGTAACTTGACAGTATGTGTGGTCTAAGTAACGAACTGACGAAAAAGTTACATACATAACGTCACGACCTTTATCCCAAATGGGGTGGTCAGAGATATCCCAAACAATAGTGTTTGGGTGTTCCAAACATTAAAAGTTTAATGATTTAACCAATATCCACGGTTCACCTTATGAAATATATAGAAATGCACATGTGACAGGGGGTGAGCCCATCGTCGTTTTAAACGTGCAAAACTATAGAAGTTTTTGGTGGAAAGTTCCTTAGTCGCCTTTTATGACACCCATGGGAAGAGACGGGTTGGTTATATTCTATTTGAGTGCCGAAACCACACGAAAGCACACGAAAAAGTTACTTGACATTTATTTTATGATTCACAAATTTTTAAATTTAATAAATAGAAAAATAATGTTAACGATTTTATAACTAATCATGAAACATTTATGAATGAATTAAACAACACTGACATAAATTCACAGAGAAGGGGGTAAAGCTCATTCACAAATAAAGCATAATAAATAAAAACAAAACATAAATAAACCATGTATATATTTTACTCAACGTACTGGATTATAAATATATTTTCACGTTAATCATGTGGTAATTAAAGCTTACTGTCATACGAAACTGAGGAAAAACTCTGAAACTGACGTCCATAACTCTACATTACAAAATAGAATTCTTTAGTATTATGTATGACAAATTAATAAAATATAAATGAAAATCCGAAGACCGCCGACTAAGACAAAGGCAAATAGAGCATCCCAGTTAGGTTTAAACATAGCAGCCTAACCAAAACTTACCAGCCATACTAATGTAATTCAATGTTCTCTAAAACCTAGGTATAATTCTTGCAAGCGTAACTACTTTCGAAAAATAGTGTTCATAGGTCAATAATAATTCCATAGCAATGTCAAAATATAATTTGCAATATTATTTTTTTTACAAGTAACCAATAACTTTCCTGAAATTTCGTACCTATCCCTTGCATAAAGTGTCATCTAAATTTTGTTAAAAAACCATCTTTACTTTCATTATGTAATATCCTATATTGAATAAAAACTTTTTGACGTTTTACATTCCAGGCATTGTAAAGTTTGAGTACTTATGTGAGATGAATCTTGATTTGCCTCTTTAAACGCGATTATTGAATTGCCCAATGAATTAGTTGACGCATTTGCGATTTCATTAGCATTACATGACTTCAACATGAAAAAGCTACAGATTATGGAATTATTGTTAATTTAATAAGTTTTTCCGGCGGCGTGGGAGTTAAATGTGTCGAGGAGGTTTTCAGAATCCGCAGCATCTTAAGACTTACATCTCCACATCTCGATAGCAAGGTGATTAAGTATTTCGGGCGCGAACGAATGGTGGGAGTCGCTCGCGCAGTTTCTCGCCGACAGCCTTCCGTGCGCCCGCCCGCCGCCGCTGCGCGCACGCCACTGAGCGCGCCAAATTCAAATTCCTGAACACAGGACATTATTTTTTCAAAAATCGAACAGTGCCCATATGTTATCCAAAGTGTATTACAGTGTTGTGCGCATGTAACTGTGTGACGTAAAACTTGCGAATAGCTTGTGGTGGTGCGACTTTCACCCAGTTTCCAAGAGTTTTTGCAACCGGTGAGTGTTTTTGGCTTATTTTTTAATCGCGTAATTGTCTGTTACACAATTGTGTCTCTCGTACTGTCTATGTGCGGAAACGGTGTCGAAAGTCGGGAGTTTCTCGCAACTGAAAATCGCAATGGTAGTTAATACAGCAATTAAACGCGTGCGTGAACAATACGTAAGTTACGAGAAACTAGGGATCGATGTTTGTGTTTGAAGGCTCACATATTTTGCATGCAACTGAGAAAAAAATCTTAAAATCATATTTTTTCGATTTATTAGAAGTTAAACAATACATTTTTAAGATGTTGAATAATTTTGTCGCTTATATATCAATTCGTACAAATACTTTCAAAATGTCTCATTTTATTAAAACTTTTCCGAAGTGATTAAGTTGGCTTCTATTATCGTGACAGTTATCAACTTTTTTATAATCAATGAGCACGTAGTATGGGCTCAATCATGCTTGATGGTGAAGATAAGGTCTATAATACTTCCCAAGCATTCTTGTGTTTTTTCCGAATAAAAAATCGTGAAGCGAAATAGTCTTACGAAACGTTTGAAATTAAATTAAGGTAGTTATGCCGGCATTGATGGCAGGTGTTAGGGAATAATAAATAACATGATAATTAAATAAAATAAATGTGTAAATGAAAATGATAGTGAATAAAGTGTTATATGAAAATGTTCCAGAATAGTCACTAATGTAAAATTTAATAAAGCTATGGCACCGCGTTGATGTCTTTTACACACTACGTTTGAAGTTCGTACGGCGCATGCGCCGATCCAACGGCGCTTTTCCATTATCGACACTGTCAGTCGACCTCGATAGAATTCGAGACCGTCCCAGAGCTTAATTAGTTTTCAATTACATGGGATTTTGATACAAAAAGTATCCACTTACACTTTTTATTTAAAATTTTAGAAGGAATTAGTTATTGTACAGGCATTTACAAGTTAACATACATTATTTTATAGTAATATGACAGTACTGAAGTAAAATGGATTAATGTGTAACGAATGAAACTTGATGATGATGGATGATACCGCTTTCGTTTTGTTTTAAAAGATTTAGAATAACTTTGACCGTAGATTAAAGACTTGAATGATTTTGATATATGTATAGTTAATAAATCGACGAAAGACGGGTGAATACTTCAAATGACGCTTGCCCTACTAGTATAAAATGTAGGTACCACATTTTAATAAGCTGGTAAAATTAATGTTACCATTTAAAAAAATGAAGGTTCATGTTCATCATATATCTATATAATATAGAAGTTAAAGTAAAATATTTTTAAATGCTAGAAGATTCACTACGATCAAACTTTTTTAAAATTAATTTTAAAATATTTGAAAAGTACATATTAAAGGGTGGTTTGTCTGTGAGTTTGCAAAAGTTTTATTGTACACAAGAAAATAAATGAGTTGTGAGAATTACACCACATTTAGTAGAGAGGTTTCTCCATATTCAATCCAATATTGACTTAATCAGATAAATTTCAAATTTCAAATTTGATCCTATAATTAAAGTTGTCTAATTTGGTTGTTTAAGTTTCCTTTGCGATATCTCCAGGTGCTTTAAAATGTCCATACATTTATTGACTGCTAAGACAATTTTGATACTGTCTGTACGATAATCCCGTTGTTAGATTAAGGAATCATCATTATTATTAAAATCATCGATCATACAGTCGATAGACTCATAAAACAGAGGAGGGTATTTGTTAGCATTATCATGATAAACAGATGCCCCAAAATTTCGAATCAGATATTGGTTAACCCTGTCAGCCTGCTGCACTCTAATTGGCTCTGTCAAGGTCACGTAAATAACGACCTTGGTAGGGCCAATTGGAATGCGGTACCCCGCCTCCTGCATATCACAGGTAGTTGATATAATTAATTTGGAGAGTAAAACTAAAAGAAGCTGTGTTAATGGGCTCTATGGTCCATGATTTAAACAGATGGGATTAAGGTTAAGCGTTACTCCATTGTGGATAAAAAGTAATAATTATTGCATCAAACAGAAAGAGTCGAGACAAACAGAAATAGAAGTTTTGGGTTTTTTTATGATAATTAAGTCAACAAACAGCTATACATTTTACTTAGCAATCGGTGTTACAAAAAAGTATTGGAGTAAAATATTAGTCACATTTTATTATCAATTAGAATATATATTAGTACTTGCTAATTTTAAATATATAATTCCTTTAAATAGAGTGTGTATATGAGTGTGTATATGTATAGTATGTGTAGTGTGCATGTGTGTTAACGATTTAGCCCTGCAATCTGGAGATCAGAGTCGCTTAACAAATTATAGCCACGAAGCAGCCAATGCTTAGCAAAGCATTCAATGTGACCAAAGTTTGTTTTTCATTAACCTCCGAAACATACCTACTTACAATTAAAACTATTTTATTGTGGTTCGCATTACAATCATTTAGTAATCTATTGCATGGCGATCTTTGACCAACGCATTTTTTTTAATGATTTATGTACCTACATGTGAGTCATCGACTTATCAAAAAGAACTAAACACAAGTTAAAACTTTGCATTGTTTGATAAACTAAATTATACTTTAAATGGAATGTTATATAAACGATTTTACCGTGTAGTCTTCAGATTGTATATTGATCTTCCTTGTCCTATATCACCATAAATGAGTTAATCAATCAGATCATAAAAATAAAGCCAAGCCTTATAATGTCATAAGCCTTAATAAAATATGCATAATATGTTTATACCATGTCATCTTTACTCAAGGCTCCCAAAATAGTGGGATTACGAAATACGGTCCGAGCGATGAAACCGCGAGGTTCTTCTGTTATGTCATCAATGGTTTAAGATCAATAAAAACTGAACACGTTCATTGGCATAAATCATAAAAAAACGCAGTTTTTAATCATACGTTGTGTAAGTATTTTGAAGTTTTGAAGCGTGATTAACAAAATATTACAAAAGTTACATTTACTTTTAGAAGTAATAACTAGTGTTCCGGTTGGTTTTTCGGGCAGCGAGCTTCCATCAAGATTATTTACGCCTTAAATAGTATTATAAAAAAAGCCAATATAATATTTTTCACTTTATAGACATTTTCTACATTTTGACATTTTTTGATACTATAATAGAGTACATTTTGGTTTCATAAATAACTCATCACATTCAAAATATAAAGAATATGCCGTGAGAACGATATTTTTGAGCAGATGTGTCTGAATAGGCTGATGTGTAAAATTATATTATATTATTTTATATTTATAAAATAATTTGTTGCTCTCGAAACACGATCGGATGTACTTTCTATTTTATATTTAATTTTAAATTAGCACTTGTGAGGTTAGAGCCTGAGGGTCCTTTGTGATACAGAATCCTAAAGAGAAAACACATACTGGTTATGCACTTTACAGATTAATTGTCTAATTAATTACAAACTATTTACAATTTATTTACGATATATTTTAATTGTGACTATTTTCATACTATAATCTTGAAGAAAAATAGATGTGGCGAAGCCGACAAAAAATATGATCAGATTTGACTACGACAATACTTGCATGTATTAAATGAATATGCATGCATAAAAGAAGTTATTTTTTTTATTTTAATTATATGTAAGTCGTAGGGACAAATTTCTCTTATACTAAATTACTATGATAATACTATGCAAGTCAGGAAATTTCATAGCCGCGATAGCCGCTAATTCGGCAGTTCCCAAATCCGATAGTAGACTACGATGGCTAAACTATTTCGTCTATTGACTCTACACTCCTTAAAATTCACCTGTTTTTTATTTGCATCACAAACCGCTTGTTCGTCGCATAACAAAACATAAAGGGGAGTGACGCCCAAAAATGAGTGAACAATTCGGACAGTTGTATCTATTTATATTTAACAAAAGAGAGCTAATGGCCCGTTTAGAGTAGTTGAAGTCTTTGTTACAGTTATTGTGGAGTTGACAATGATGCAGGTTGCTTGTGCAATAGTCAATCGTATGAGAATGTTCTGTTTTGTTCGATTTACGTATACATGCAAGTAGTTATTAAAGTTTCACGTTCTGTATCATTAAACATTTAGCATTTAATAGTTGGCGTACTAACAGACAATTTGTGGTTTTTGATGTGGTGGTACAGTCAAGAATGTATCCTAAGATTTTACTATAAATAAATAAATATCCTTGGACATACACACAGCGCCATCTAGTTCCACTTTAAGCAACTATAGGCTTGTGTTGTAGATACCAGATGGTTGATATACTACATAAATACATTTGTTTTTGTAAATAAATACTTATTTTAAATGAAAACATACATAACTCAGGTACACGTGTCCGCATTCATCATACTTACATATGCCCCTTGCGGGATTCGAACCCGCGACCTTTTGTTATAGTGGTCAGAGTTTCTAACCACTACACCGAACAGGTCGACGATGGTATATGTTACTACCATTTTTGGTCTACACTAGAAATAGCCTTTAATTCATAGAGTCACTTTCCATTAGGTGAGATTGTAGTCAAACGCGAAATTTTAATAAAAAAAAAAAAAAAGAGTCAGCAATTTTTTTTAGTTTTTCAAAAGTAGACCATTATTTCGAAGGCCTGTAACGAAGTAACTTTAATTTGTAGTTTCTATGAGATATTTATATGTACGTTCCGTATTTAAACAATAAAGCGTAATTGTTTGATTGATTGAAGTAACTTTAAAAAAGGGGACATTATTCATGTCTAAATTTTGCTTATTAAAATAAAGAAATGTTTTCTTTAAACCGCCTTAATTGTTACCTGTTCTAATTCAGTAATCCACCTAATCGGGGACCGCCAAATACTATTCTGACTGCAGTACAGATGAGGTGAAGAAGGTAGCTGGCAGGGCTAGATACAGGTCGTATGAGCCTGTTAAAATTGAAAATCCTTTGGTGAGGCTTATTTTCACCAGCAGACTAAAGACAGGCTGGAATGAATATGATGGTAATAAAGCATATTCACCTAGTCCCATTGTATCTCGCTAGTACAAAACTTGCATTGTTTAACTCGAAATGATTACATTTCCGAGTACTAAGGCCGTCGGAAGAAGATAATTTCGGGTATATCTGTTCAACTATTATCGTTTTTCCGGTTCGCTAGAAACGCTTCTTCCGGCAGGATATAAGCTTACGTCACAGTACGGCCAATTTGAATTGAGCTCTATATCTTTGATGTGATAACCGAATCCAAGTTTAAGACAAAATGGTTATATATCCGGTACTTTCGATAAATTTTACAAGTGTGCATCAAATATTTGCGATAATGGCTGTTGGCACGAAATGTGTGCGTGAATTTCATGTTAGATCATAAATACATCATCGCATGTTACTTAGTCCATCGCTTAATGCGTTTTTCTATATTTAGAGGGCTTCCGACCAATCGTGCTTCTGTATTTTCTGTCCGGACCAATAAGATGACAGCAGATTTCTTTTGTTTCACATCACACACATCTGGTGAGCCGCATTTTTTTTCTTATGTTTGACAATCATATTTATTTTACAGTTTAAGGTTATTGTAATTTATATGTAGGACATTGTAAAAGTAAGTTAAATCTAATTGATCTTAACGTATGACTCTGATCCTAATAGTTTTTTCCAGGTAGGTACTTGTGTTTTTCTCGGCTAAGGAATAAGCGACATAATTGTAACAAATTTATTATATATTTCGAGTATTTGTATTCTTTTATGAACTGTTGATTAAGACAACGATGATGGCGAATATGTCATAACGTACGAAATTAGAGCTATCACTTCTATAGTTAGGATGTAATTAGGCAAACAAAGCGCGTGATATATTGGACAGTTACACCAATTATCTAGGTAGTTTCAAACTAGGCAAAGCTAAATATTTATGTAAACACCCGTGACTCGGATATAGCTGATATTTATAGCGTGATTTATAAGTTATATAATTGAATATTTTTCTTCTTGTCAACTCTATATAGAACGTATTTGATCTCTGTATACATTTTATATACCTACATCTTAAAAATATATTTTTTACAAATTTTTTGACAGGGCCTTTTTTCGATATATGTCATGCGAAGTGCTTTGTGAGTTTTAAATAAAATTCTCATTCCATTACGTAACATTGGTTCGCGTGTTGTGACTTGTGATCGATTTTATTGCATGAAAATAATGTTTATCAATCGTACAATATAAAAATTAAGCACTCTCGTAATTTCTGCAACGTATCGTATAACGATTTTAAAGAATGACCGTGCGCCTTTTTCTTGTCAAAATTTGACAGTTTGAAGTATGCAAGTGCTCAATCATGCTTAGTGCGGATCTTTAATATGTATTACTTTTATTGAGCAGCCCATTGAAATGCCAAATTATCGCCCCCTATACGTCCTTTCATAAAAATGGGGTTCACGACCCGACCTGTTTAATTTGTTTCATGAAGAGAAATATTTGTGGAGGTTCCGTTATTTTTCAATGCATTTAAGGATGCCCTACATATATTTTTTTATGCACAATGCATATTTATAAGGGTATTTTGATTTATAAATGCAATATGTCGATACAGTGTAGGTACATTTAACGTGGTATTACCGTAAATTTTTGACACCGACCACCTTCGACCTCATCTTCACTCAACATCAGATGTGATTGAGGTCAAGTATCCGTTGTGAATTTAAAAAAACCGACATTATTTGCATATTATTAAAACAAAAAGAACTCCTTTTCCGATAGAAAATTTAATATAACTAGGTTGTACTGAAGAGATAATTTATTCATTGAGAAAATAAATTAACGAATTAGATAAATAAAAATATTTATAAATAAAACATTTGGGCCAGGTTTTGCACGGGTCGAAGAGTACGGGGCCCAGAGTTGTACTTAGTCGTATTTATCATTACTGTGGTTGTATTATGTAAAGTACTCGTTAGTGTTATCGTTAATTAAATTTGTATACACTTGCGTTTTTTAGTTATAATGATTATTATAATATTTTCAATTGTTTCTCATTTTTTTTTACTGTAAATAATTCATATACTGTTGGTATCTATTGAGCTGATTTATAAACTGTGACGTGGCACCTGCTTGCGCCATTATTGTTACAATTAGCTATCTGCGCACGCGCGCTTGCAACACAGACACTGTATAGTTGAGAACATTGCGATGATGTGAGGAATGAAAGTGTATGTCGCACGTACTCAGTTCTGTTCTATAACCAAGAAAATGTTGCAGATTTTTATTGCAATACTTTTTGCCTGAGTGATACGTTAGATAGATACGAGTACATTGAAACTGAATTATGTTGTTGCTATTCGATTTTTAGAGACTTCTTAGTAAGTCAATAAACCTGTTTAATTTAGTATGTGTGTATACGTTTTGGTGTGTTCAGCCTTTATTATTATTTTAAAATCAAAAAACAGGTTATATACGAGTAAAAAAATATATTTTTAATTAGAGCCTCAACACACGAACAATAAAAACGCGTCGTAATCGCAGCGAACCTACAGCTACATCGCCTTAGTTTAGAAATGATCGGTGTGATAGGGCTCTTAAGTCGCTACCCGGATGTGAGAGAATACGGATTCGAATCCTTATAATTTAAAACAAATGCAACTCATAACACAAACTTAACCTTTGTGCATAGTTTCAAGTAAATTTGTTTTGTATTTATTTTCTTTTGTACAATAAAGCGTTTACAAATATAAAAACATTGGATTTGTTTCTTCAATATGCATTTTTTTATTTATAAATGTGAAATAGAAATTAGTATTATTTAGTATTAGAAAGAACTTTAACCGCCACCGTGGCTCAATGTAAACAACATTGGGTTTACGATACGGAGGTCGCAGGTTCGATCCCCAGCGGGGTACATGTTTAAGTACTCGGTTTGGTTGGTGGTAGGGCATTTAAATGTCCGCCTGAGCTACCACCATCTTATCTAAATCTGCCGCTAAGCAGCAATGTCAATAGCATTGTTGTGCTCCGGTTGTTAGACATAAGATAGCCAGTCCCCCAAATATGTTGGGGTTTCCGGGTCAGTACGCTTCCACCTTCGACCTCATCTTCACTTAACATCAGATGTGATAGAGGTCAATTACCAACCCGATCGTCATAAAAAAACTATTTTCCTTCGATTTATTTGGTAACACTGCTTATAATAAAAATTTACGGCCAGAGACTAAATCTGATATTATTATAATAATATCAGCCTCAAGACGTCCACTAGTGAGTATGTGTGAAATGAAAATAGAGAACAGATGGTAAAAGAAGTAGTGAGATAGATTGTTTAAGAAAAAAAAAAGCTATACTTTTCACGAAAATCTGTTAATTTCTCACCTGAACACTAATTTATTATACTTTAAACCACTTTTATAACTCACACAGATTATGTTTCGTTGACGTAATGCAGTAGAAATCATTCAATCTGATTCGAGTTGCGATGAAACACTGATTGGCGCTGTAAGGTCACCTCTCGGTTAGAAATTATAAGGCACTCGCGTAACGTTCATTCTTGATATAGATACCAATACCTGTTTATGTTTATAGTGATGTCCGTTGCATTATACATGAGTTTAAACAGAGCAAGGCTTCTTTGGGAATGTGTGGGTTGCAAAGTCTCTATCACTCAGTCGTTTAATGTTCAATAAGAAGTTAGAAAATGAGACCCGAGATGTCTTGAACCGAGTTAGCACAGAAAAATATTTACGTTTGCTGTTTTCTAATAAGAATCAAATTTTTCCTAATTAACTGACCGGCCAAACATTGGCAACCACTTCAAAGCTCAGCAACAGCAAAGTCAGTAATTCATTCAAGGGGTTATGTATACGCTTTTTCAATAAGGTTCCTGTTGATATACAAAATCTTCCTTTCAATAAATTTAAAAAGATACTATTAAACAGAAACTTATTAAGAAAGCATATTATTAAATATCATATTATTTAGATGATAAACATTCATGGACTTAAACAGCCCGTTCGCATAACCAGGCTATTTCACAATTAATAATGAAATATTATAATATAAAATAATAATTAATAATTTCGTAATATAAAAACGAGTTTCTTGCTTGTTCTTCTCAGGGGAAAATTGTCTTTTGAACAAGCAGTAGTTTAAAGAATGTAAAATCTGACTATTTTAAGTTTACCCTATGTACCTACAAAATATAGCATTTTTTGATTTGATTTGATTTGATTCATGTCATTCAAGTGTATACTTGAATAGTTGTGAAATAGTTGATACCTATGTGGGTTTCTCTCCGGAATCCTACATCAGATCTTATCCAAATATATATGGGATCACTTCGGCGGTAAACCATAACCATTAAGGAATACATAAAAGAAATACGTAGAGACGAACATAGAACTTCCTTTTTGAAAGTCGGTTGTTTGTTGCATTACAGTAACAATCTAACAGTCATCCGTCCTTGTAATATTATAGTGTTATTCACTTGTTTGTCTACAGGTAGATGTAGGTAGGACTTGACATTGAAAGGTGATAACTGCTTAAATCAATTGTCGTGCTACAGGTTTTCTCTTTTTTTATCAATCTAGCATCAATAATTTTATAGTTTTTCTAATAATAAGACAACGCAGTCTTGTTTACTTGAATATCCAGCTTTAGTTGTTTACATCGCTCGTTTCTTACATGTAATTCTAACGAGACTGATTTTTGTGTCGTTGGCTATGGCATTAAAAATTCACGTAAGCATTCAAAAAAGCATTTTATGAAATTTTACTGCATGATAGTCAATTTATATCTACTGCTGGACATTAGACTCTCCCACCGCTATTCAATAATTAATATTGTCCTGTATGGTACCAATTCGCCTGCCCAGCATGCTGTTACGTCAATACACGAATCACGTTTCAGAAGAGATAATGGTAAAGCCATTGATTTGAATTGTGACACAACATCGTCAGTTTATTCATGTCCACTGCTGGACGACATGGGAGGATTAATAGCCACGCTGGGTACCTGGGTTGGCTGCTGCCCATCGCTGATGTATTATACTGCTATGCGTACGACACATGATTCCCTGGTTGCCTTATACGACACCCACGTGAAGGGTTGCTCCTACACACCACAGGGAACCAACCACACGGCACAAGCATCCTTCAAATGTATTTTCAATAACTATAAATTGAAAATTTAGAAAACCCGGACAACAAATGTCGATGTCGTCTAAGTAACGGCTAAACTGATTTTCATCAAACTTGGCTAAGAACGATACTCCGGGTTTAATCTTAAATAAAAAAAAATTAGAAACCGTCGATAAATAATGATATCATTGAAATACACCAAAAGAACTATGTTGAAAGCTAATCTTCGAATGGCTTAACCGATTTCCATCAAACATGACCCAGAACCTGTTCCCTTGTTTAGTCTTTAATTATAAAAACCGCACTCAAATCGAACCACTTATTATTGAGATACCCCCGGACAAAGACACACAAAAACGCCGCCAAACACATAACACTCGTCGTTTTTCGTCGGGAGGGGAGGGGAATAAAAATCGTAATATCGATTACATGAAAATAAACTACCACAGCCCGCGGCATGAAGATGATTTCATATAGATATATGAGTGATTATCACATTTAAATTGTTAGATTGCTTTCTAACTGATGTGACTGTAACTAGCTCTCGGTAACTGGAAGTTTAATTAACCACGTGAATAATTAACGCAAGGGAAAGCTCCGTACAAGATATGATTTATCGAATTTGATAATTGTTTCGGATTAAAGTTCACACATAATCTTACGTGGATACCAATTGAAAATAAATAGAATAGGATTGGAGATAGAATTAACAAGAACGAAAGAAATGTTTCTGTGTGTGGTGAAAGTAATTAACGCCCATGACACTTGTCTGCTTAATAAGGACGAGAAATTAAATTTTTACAGCATTCGACACAAAGCCATGATTCGATACAAATCGAACTTATTTTAGTACAAAATATTATGATATTATTCAGTTTTATTTTCTATAGAAAAATAGTGTAAAACAAACAGATCACGTATACTCTGCAGTACAGAAAATACTACATCTTCTAAGATTTTATTTATCGTGTTAATTAGAGAGTAAGTATTACCATGAAATTGGCAATATTTTGTATGAAGAATTTCATTAAGACTGTTTTCTCCATACAAACATTTTTGATTTTTTTTGGGAACGGCAAATCCAAATTTAGCTAAACATTGTGTGTATTATCGGATAACATTAAGTTAATTATAGGCAGCGTTAATTTGTAAAAGTAACCGCTTTATAAAAGTTTCAGCGAATCTAAGGATAGATTATGGGAAGCACATGAAAAGAGCTCTGTTCAAATTTTTTTTATTATGTGATTTAGCCCAGAAATTTCATGTGAAACCTTGAAATAATATTCCATTTCCCAAATAAAAAACAAATTTGGGATATGCTTTGAAAATCGCAGGAATTGGTACATATGATTAACGAAGAAAAAAAACTCCAATTTCATAGGTAAAGACCCAATATGGAATAAATGCAAATAAATTTTGTTTTAAAATATCTTAAATGACTTTGACCCCATAAGGCTTTTTATTGATTAACCACAACAATTCAATTTGATGTGCCATGGGCTATGATTACTGTCCCATAGCGAGCTCCTTACCCATTTGTCAGGTTTGATTGAGAGGGTGTCTACAGACAATCTGTGCTATCTGTTCATCAAATAAGGTGTGTCTTACTGAGAGGCAATTATAGTTGTTTTAAGCAAGAGGTGTCCATTATGACGATCGCTCGCATGTTTTTCGCTATAAAACTAGAAGTTTTTTTTATAATTTTATTTAAAAATCTAAGTTTTATGTCACAAAATTACGGTATAGTATTGAAAATGAAAAAAGTACGCTCTACTTTTCGCGATTCTTTATTGAGGCAAGTTTTGGCTATTACGTTATTCTTTAACATAGGCGAGTTACCAATTTCAATTGTTTTATTCCGAACTAAATGAAATTATTGTTTTAAAATTAGCATTAGATTGCTTTACAATACCGCAGCTTAAAATGTTTACACTATATACGTATACATACATCATTATAACTTTAAATTAACTATTATTTTGTTATTTTAGACAAAATCGAGACAAGAACAATCAATATTATGAGTTTGACACCAACTGGACATGTGGATATGGGCACACGTGTCGTGTTATCCAGTTAGTGAAAACCGAAATAATTAATGTTCATCTTTTGTCAACTCGAACATATAGATTTTTACACGTGTCAAGTTAGTGAAGCTTAAAATAAATGTTTGTTTGTTATCGCCAACATTAAAATAAAATATATTATATATTTTTTACATAAAAAGGTTCAGTCATCAACAAACGACCTTATAGTAGATGACGACTTGTTAAAGGTCGCCAGAATCAGGTATAATTTCTAGTTCCCCGTGATTTAGTAATAAAACGATATTTCGATTGTTCTTTTTAATCTATTTGGTTCAGTCTAAGACTGGTTTTATTATCCGGTTGAGCGAGATAATCACTCTGCACTGTCATTAAGTTGGTGATATACGGTTTTCGATTAATTTTCTATGACACCAACTGATGATTTGCTTAGGAATTTGTTTTATATTTCATTTATTGTAATTTGATACGGAATTATGCTACAAATACAAGGTATTATTAGAGTAAAATATCGTAGAGATTGTCCAGCTTAGGATTTTTTTTTATTTATTCACACACGAGCGAGCGCACATAAATTACTGCACTTAAATAGATATTTAGATATTGTGAACAAAAAATATAGGTAATTTATATTACAAACACCTTTTTTTTTAAAGAGCAACCTCTCGAGTGTCTTGCTTGTTCTTCTCAGGGGAAAATTGCCTTTTGAACAAGCTACTGATTGTTCACATTTCAAAATGTAAAATCTGACTATTTTAAGTGTACCCTGTGTACCTACAAAATAAAGCATTTACTGATTTGATATGATTTGGTACTCGTGGTCTTCCTCTTGCGCTGCTAAACTTGATTTTTAAGTTTCTGATTAGGAGGAATAGAATAATCCATCCTCCATTAAATTTCTTCTCTAGGCAATCGTTAAGCGAAGTCAGGGTCTATAAGACCTGTTTAAAAACTTTAAGGGGCCCACTAGTCTGACACAAGTCTACCAATCTATACTGGGCCCGCGTGGTGGATTATCTCTCCCAGTAAGAGGAGACTGTGGCCCACAGTGGGGGCTTCTGGACAGACTACTTAGCTCCTGTGTACCGGTAGACGAAGAATTGTACCGCCTATAACATAAGGTTAATTACAGGGAGGTTGAGGATTCGATTCTCTGCAGGGTACATATTTAGTACATTTGGTTGGTAGTAGAGCATTTTACATGTCGGCCTGGATAATTACCACTATCATATCTAAGTCTGCATTCAACTGTGTTCCAGCTGTTTGAGATAAGATAGCCAGTCCCTCAAATGACTTGGATACCCTCGGCCTCACTTGTGGTGTGATGAAGGCCAAGAGTTAGTTCGAGGTACATAAAAACAACAAATTGTATTAGTGTTATTATTCCAGACCGATAAAGATGGCACTACTTTAAAATTACTTTTACTCGCAGTTTCGAGGATTATCATCGCTAATATTATCGTCTCATTGCTGTCTCTAAACATGAAATGTAATATTTCATCATCAAAGATTGATTATAGCTATCACACCCAGTAATTTAGTTTGTAATGAACCTTGAACTGAAGTCTTTGGATTTGTTATTCAAGGACAAGTGAGAGCGGATTTATTTAATGAATATTGATTTTTCTTTACTGCGATCGCCAATCTTAGACCACGCCCTCGTTGTGGGAGAAGCTTAAGTTCAGACCTGAAGGTCTATGAGCTGCTCTGCCCTGTTAGTATAAAAGGCCGTCTTTTGACATTAGGAACTTTTGAGATAATTGAGAAAAAGGCGGGAACTTAATTTTCTAAGAACTTGAACCATATTATTGTAAAATTCTAATGGTGTATAATTATAACTATTGCTTATAATGTAACCACATACTAAAATTAATGGAATTTATTTTACTTTTTAACAAAAACGCTGATTTCTGTTTTAGTTTATTAGCATTTTTTCTATTTTGTTGTTCATACCAAGTTAGAAGGTCGTGTAGACGCATAATACGACTTTTTTGTTTAGGCTCATCTGGATAAAAATAATTAACTAAATAAAGTTATAACGTATCAAACAATTGCTAGTTTAAAAAGTGACAAATTAATATACTGCTTTGTAAATTAGACATAACTATACAATATCTTAACATAGATTACTAATGTAAAAGGCCTTAAGTATTGAAATGCGTCTTTCTAAACTAAGAAAAGGGTGCAAATGTAAATGCTACGTTTATATCTCACTAAAACTTTTCAATTTCTAGACAAAAACAACGCAATATCTCTAAAGCTGTGTTTTTTATCGCCTTTTATGTTAGTACATGCTAAAAAAATAAAAGAAATCAATATTATTTATTAATGAAATTAGTCTTTATTTTTTATATAATAAACATTCTTAAAAAAAAACTCAAAAAATTGCAACCTGTATAAAATAAAATGTTGATATTATTTCAATTAAATCAAAACACGGCCACTCAAAACAATACTCAGACTGTATCACATTAACCTAGTATTCTACTACTACTATTTATTATACGAGATCCTAAGTAAGGATTAAAGATTTCTATCTTTAATCAGTCAGAAATGATAAGTCTATTAGTTAATACTAGCAGCTATCTTTAATCAGTCAGAAATGATTAGTGTATTAGTTAATACTCTAGCAGATCTCGAGAGCAGCTTTAAACAAGCTTAAGGACATTTAATATTTGCTCAATTTATTATTTTATCTTCATTTGTTCCACGACCCATTAAAACATAATACAATACTTTGTCATTAGTTTTTTAAATCCTAATGTTGTTGTTTTCAAACTTGCTCTGTATTTTTTTCTTTTACTTATTTCTCCTTTCTTAGTCAGTACTTCAAGAATTTCATTTCCAAATTACGGTTATTTGGATCATTTTCTAAATCAGAATTAGTTCATTCACTTTCGAGACTACTTTCATCCTCAGGTTCATAATCTTTATCTTTTACGGAATCGTCTGAATCAAAATCTTCATGTAGTGAAATCGATATAGACGCCTCAAGATTTACAACGCGTGTTACAGATATTGCAGTATTGCTAGCAACTGGGGACTCATCTTAAATTGTTGAGAAAACTTTTATGACTGAAACAGAATTTTTTTACAGGAGATTCTGGCATAGGAATATTGAGAGCAACTGAGGACTTATCTTTGTTTATTGAGACAACTTCCACGAGCGAATCAAAATCTACAGGCAATTCTGGCACAGGAGTATTGAAAACAACTGATTACCTCACCCAGAAATGTGATTTACTTTGTTACGAGAATCTTCAATATAATAGTGACAAAGAGGAGGATATAGATGCTCAAACATATAAAGTTAAATGTTCAAAAGGTCCCATTACCGGTAAAATACCAGTAGATGTTTCAAAAAATATAACCACCTCTTCAACACCTGTAAGTCCCATTGCTTGTGAAATTGTTAAAGGTACCGTATAATTGATACCAGGTATAGTTATTGTGACTGGTAAAGACACTGTCTTATCCCCATGTTCCCCGAAATTGAATGCTATTACTAATACTACTCTTATGCCAGAACCGCCTGTAGATTTTGATTCGCCCGTGGAAGGTGTCTCAACAAACAAAAATAAGTTCTCGCAGTTGCTTTCAATACCATTCAATGCCAGAATAGCCTGTAAATTTTGATTCGCTAGTTTGTGCACATGATCGTTGTGACAGACCTCTTACGTCGTGACTGTTCTAATAACTATAAATTGAAAATTTAAGAAATCCCCGCGAAAACAGGCGATTATATCATCCAAATAAAGCAAACCAACTGTGTTAAAGCTAAATATCTTTTTTCGATCAAGCATGGTTAAGCATGGAAGCCTTTGGTTTGATTTTACTGTTTTTTTTAATCTTTGGTGGAAAAGGATTCTGCATTTTGTATTGTGGAATCTGTAAAAAAAATAAACTTTTAATGCAAAGCACGGTCAGAGAAATTAAATGTTTAATTTTGTCAGCTTTATATTAGTCTATTTAACATTAACTGGATCGTAGATGTTCAGTCTGTAAATTAATGTTTTTTGAGAGAAAAAATCCGGGAGATAGATAGATAAATCGTTTATTTGTATCTCCAGGCACACACATACCATAAGTTCCAAAGCAATTGGATAAACATATTTTATAACAATCCATAAAAGTATCATCAGGATACACTAGAGTATGTGTGTGCTACAGCCGCACAATGGAGACGAGGCCTAAGTAACAGAAAGTCTTACAAAATAAGTTTTTATTTCTTTTTGCTTTTTTGTGGGTTCAAAATACTTTAGTTAGTGTTTATTTCATCAAAGTCGGCCCACAGAATCAAAAGATATTCAATTTTCAAATTTAGAAATGTCCTAATTAGCAACTTGCCCGCCGGCCACTGCCATCGTGGGGCAAGGTGCTAATTCCACGCGGACGAAGTCTGTCGCGGGCACAGCTCTGCTAGTAAATAAATAATAAGTAAGTATTCCTAATCATTTCTATAAGAGATTCAAAAAGAAAAATATAGCCCAAAACTAAGCATTCCAATACCCTTATCGATTTTCTACACGATATTAAATACAACAAGCGTTATGTGCCACTCCGTTAAATAATTGATTATCACAAAATTAAAAAGCCGTATAAATTCTTACAAATAATAATTTGATACTTACTCGTAAAAATGGCGCCAACACGACGCAAACGACACACTACATACATTTATGCGCCGGGTTTGAACTGACCGTTGTCCGTTCAGTCCGTAACACCCTGCCCCGCGCACTCCCTACACTTGCGGACGTATATCGATGTACAGAGATTGTACGGCGTTTTAAACTAGTAACCAAAAATTACGGCAAATCAACCTGTAACATTTAACTTAAAACTCCTACTATCCGAAGCTATAATACCGCAAATCACATTATAATGTCTTTTACTTTAATGATCCTAAAATTACATTTCATTGCCGTGTCTATTTAAAAAGCGGTATAATAACTCCATACCGCCGTCTAATTTAGCAAAACTGCGTAAGGTTGTAAAGGGTAGTTTATTAAAATATTATTCGCCTAACTAAATAAACAACAAGGCGGTATACAAACATATACAGCTCTCTACGTTAGTTATCATACCTTACAGCCTTGAAGTTTAAAACACCTCAGTTTCAAATATATTTTTCTCTATGTAAAAAGTAGGTATGTTCCGTTTTACGTTATTATTAACTAGCATTGATCGTTTACTGTTTTTATGGGTAGAATCGACTGAAAATCGAGCCGATATACGTCAGTTGTTACACCTGGATCTCAGAAATTATACAAGATACAACAAAAATAGAAAATTGAGTAGATGCGGTATGTTCTAAACGCTATGTTAATCTAATAAACTCAATTTAGGTAAAATGTCAAAAGACGGCCTTTTACACTAATGGGGCAGTGCTGTTATGTGTAATAATTCTAGAATTTGTGAAAATGTATAGTACCCTAGAACAAACTTCTTGAATGGAAATAATTTCATTCTCTGATTCTGATCTTTGGGTCTCCATTTCCAGTTACTAGCATCCTCCAGCAGGTGGTTTCCATTCCTGAACTCTGTTTCCATCGCCATAGATTCTGTTAAATATATGCCCAGCAGTTGCCTCTCCAGCTTCTCTAAACTGTCAACAACTCTCACTATCTGACGAAACGTCTCACATCTGATCTTTTCCCTCAGATAAATTCCGCTGGACGTGAAGCCTATCCCATGGCGTGATTTATTTCGGTTTCCATGAGAAGATTTACCCTAATAGAGTCTTAGAATTTTAAGAGCCGACCAATGGCTCGTTAGTGTGTGCTGTTACACTCACTTTCCTTTAAGTCGCGTTTTATGACGATGGAATAATTAATATAAGGTCAATTCCGAACATAGCTCTTTCTATAGCTTATCGACATTGAACTTCAGGATATGATTTCGGTTGCATAGGTTATGTAGTACACATGAAAATAACAAAAATAAATAATAATACCTTACCAAAATAATTTTACCAGAAACTTTAATGTTGTCTGTTGCTAAGTGGTACCGAACGCTGTTGATTCGGTGTCGAACGAATTTTATGTTTAAATGACATTTCGAAACTAGTTATACTTATTTTGGTATAACTGGGCGGCCTTTACGCGCCTGCGTGGCCTCTGACTGATTGGCAGGTAATGTAGTTCGATTGTGGGTAGATAAAAAACTTCCGTTTCCAAATAACTAAGAAAATCTCAAACGAAATTGACAAATAATATGACCTACAAACTACCAGGAAAAGTGAGTGACAATGTTAGCGCAGTATTGAGGTGACTTTCGAGTGAATTTTGGTAACTTGTTAGTCATCATCACCAACATGTTCCTATATTAAGGCACAGTCTCCTCTCACTGTGAGAGGGTAAGGGCCATAGATTATCTTCCGGCCTAGTGTGGATAGGTGGATTGTGTCTGACTGACTTATAGCACTAAAACATGCTCTCACTATGGGCTTCATAAGAAATATCAAGGTCACGCAACGAACTATGGAGAGGGCGATGCTCAGCATTTCCCTTTTTTTTAAGCGGGGAAATGCTTTTTTGCATACCGCTCGCCTGGGGGACGGCGAGACGGTTATGTGGGACTCCCCTCCCTACCGGGACCACCATAACCCCGCGGCGACCTTCTTCGGCAGTAAGGAGGACCTGGGAACGCATAAGCGGCTCTAGGTCCCCCCTCGCCCCCTCACTCACAAGGTGGACACGACCTGATAAAGAACGCGGGAAATCGCTGGATGCAGGCCGCTTCCAACCCGTCACTCTGGAATTCTATGGGGGAGGCCTATGTTCATCGGTATATGATCGGTATGATGAGTGGCCACCTGACAGGTGTTTTTAAACCGCCCCTGTAGAGCACCGACTTGACTCACCTATCCAAGCATTGATCCAGCCAGACGTTGCTTGCATTTGCACCACGAGTGCTTGGTGCATAAATCACATAATAAGTATAATAAATAACGCTAATAATATACAAAATATATAAAATGTTGTAACTAACAAGGATTGTAACTGTGAATACTTATTGCTTATGATTCTTATAAATGAAATTAATACTAAGACAAATGGCTACCAAATATGCAGTGACCATGACCGACCTATGAAAAATATTAAAACGCAAATAGAGGTATATAAAAGAGATTCTTTGAACTAACTGTACCTGAATGTAGCTTAATTTTTGTATATGCTATATAAGGCAATTGGTTTGAATTTTCGCATCAATTGAATTGCATATCACACTTGAGTATAGTCGACTATCGTTGGTCCCCGAATCTCAAACTAAGTAGAAAGTCCGTGTTCCTCCGCACACAGCTTATAACGTATATGCAAGGAATATAATAGTCATATCAGTAAGTGTACACTTTTGTCTTTTAAATCTATAAAAAGTAATATCTATATAAATAGAATATATATACATACTTATTGAAAAACACTGATAAGAAATTCATATGATATCGCAAAATCTACTAACAAGATTAATTCGCATATATTGGGTCTTTACCTATGAAATTGGAGTTTTTTTTCTTCGTTAATCATATGTACCAATTCCTGCGATTTTCAAAGCTATATCCAAATTTGTTTTCAAGGTTTCACATGAAATATTTTTTAATTACTGGGCTAAATCACATAATAAAAAAATTTTGAACAGAGCTCTTTTCATGTGCTTCCCATAATCATTTCTTAGATTCGCTGAAACTTTTATAAAGCGGTTAGTTTTAAAAATTAACGCTGCCTATACTTAAATTAATGTTATCCGATAATACACACAAAGTTTAGCTAAATTTGGATTTGCCATTCCCAAAAAAAAAAAATCAAAAATGTTTGTACGGAGAAAACCGTCTTAATGAAATTCTTCATACAAAACGCCAATTTCATAGGTAAGGACCTAATATTTCAAAATCATTCAGTGACTCGTTGAAAAATATTCTATGTGCAATAACCCATGACATATACGAGTAATGGTATTCTCAATACAGCCACTTGTAGTTTCGCCTGTGTTCGCTTTTATTATAGAGTCTGAGAGCTAACTTTCTACGCCTGTACAATCTATAGGAGAAATCAGTTTTGTGTGTATATAAGAGTCTGTTAAGTGATACTTAAGTTTAAACAGCTTAAGTAATGGTCTTAAATAAATAAACATAAGACGAAATATCGCAGTTACGTTAGATTTGGTTTAGATAACACGCTCTCAAAGCATTATTTTTATATAAATATGTATCAAACTAAATGGCGCATTCGCATAACTTCGGATAATGACGGTAATTGACAATAAATAAATTATATGTGTATATTGTTGGTCAATTAGATATCAAACTAATTTCTAACGAGAGTAAATCTATGATGTGTATTGTAAAGTTAATTTAATTGGTATTTATGTGTATGTATCGCAAGCTAAGAAGTGCTGTGAAACGAAATTAATCATTGACATAGTTGGATGCCATGTAGTCAACGTCCAGTGTCGAAGTAAAAGTTAGTGTGACTGGTATTGTAGTTTACAAACATTTACTTATTACAAAATATTTAGGTACTTACTATTTACGAATCATTATAAGTAAATTTTAAGTGTTTAATTCAAATGTTTACTACCTATGTGCATAGGGAAGGAACTCATCCTCAAGATACAGGTTTGACCTAATTTGAGGATCAGAGTCCAAGCATTAGAATTTATACGTACTTTAGTAATTAGACTGTTACTTGTAATATTTTTTTGAAAATAAATAAAGAAATAAATGAAAAAAAAAATCTTTATTCATTTTCGATTAGCGAAGTTAAGCGACATCGTGTGCGATCAGTCCTTGGTGACCACTTGTGTCAATTTAATTTGAGTATTTCCCTGATTCGGAGGGAAAGTGTAATGGTCGGTTTGGTTATTTTCAATTGAAGGCAGAGCCAAGTCGGTATTTTACAAGCCCAAAGTGGATTATGGCCCATATCTCTCAGTGAGATGAGGCTGTGGCTCAAGAGTGGAGACGTGTAAGGTTGATGATGAACTAAGCGCCAATTTCAAACGATTTCTTTTCATCATCACAAAAAGCAGGATTGTAAGTATTAATTTTGACTCAAGTATTTGATATCACTGTTTGGCATGAAGATGGGCTTTTAAATAAGAATGTGTGAATAAAGTTTTGAAGTAATGTATACATTTATTCAATATTTAAGGTTGCGTTGGCTCTTTCCACCCTTTACATAGAAAACACTATTGTTGCTGGTTATAATATGGATATTTTAACCTATTTAGTCTCCAGAGTTTGGGGGTTACTAGAAGAAATTGAAAGCAATGGATACCTGTGAACAATATAAAATTGGCTAGTGGTTAGCTACCACCATCTTATATGAGTCTGCCGCCAGGCAGCAATGTTAATGCATTGTTGTGTTCCGGTTGTCAGAGATAAGATAGCCAGTCCCCAAATGTGTTGGGGTTTCCGGATCAGTACGCTTCCACCTTCGACCTCATCTTCACTTAACATCAGGTGTGATTGAGGTCAAGTATGAACCCGTCGTGCCTAATTAAAAACAATTACTAGTGATGAATAACAGCAATAATTAACAAGACAAGTATGACCAACTTTATAACCTATTATTATCTCATTGCCATCATTTTCCAATATACAACATAAATTTTCTAAACCACATCCGTCCTCAATCATGTCGGCAACGAGTAGCCGCAAACTAAAACTGAAGCTAGAGAAATTCTATAATTTGCCCTCGTAAGAAAAGGCGATTAAATTAATGTTAGACTTTCTCTAGTCCGGCCTATTTTCTGGGGAGCAAGGTCGTTTAGATATAAAGATTAGTTGAGCACAAAACAATCTACGACATTTCCACGATCACGAAAACTTTTCTTTGAATCTGAGTTCCGGCAACCCTGCGATATCGAATTATTTTTACCCGAATGCACCGGGTCCTATTGTTTTTCGGATGTATGTATATTTCTATAATACCTCCTATAGTCTTAAACTTCTCGACTGATTTATAAGTGTAAGTTGTCGTTAGATTCGCTCTTTCATAAATAAACAACATTGGGTTTACGATTTGGAGGTCGCAGGTTCGATCTTTAGCGGGGTACATGTTTAAGTACTCGGTTTGGTTGGAGGTAGGGCATTTTAAAATGTCCGCCTGGCTAGCTACCACCATCTTATCTAAATCTGCCGCCAAGCAGCAATGTTAATAGCAATGTTGTGTTCCGGTTGTCAGAGATAAGATAGTCCCCCAAGTGTGTTGGGGTTTCCAGGTCAGTACGCTTCCACCTTCGACCTCATCTTCACTTAACATCAGGTGTGATTGAGGTCAAGTACGAACTCGTCGTGCATAAAAAAAAGTGAATATACATTTTATAGAAAATAATCCAACATGGCGCCCGCAAAATACAAAATATGCTGTCACGTTGTTTCGGTCTTCAACCACTTAAAATTTATATTATAACTTACGAAATAAAACATTTTTTTTTATTTGATACCCGGTGGCGGAGCGAAGTACCTGGAGTTTTCGGAGCGTGGTCCGACTCCCAGGTTTTCAGTATAAGACGAGAGTGGAGCAATTATCACCTATATACGTGGCAAGGTGCGCCAGACCAAGCACTCGCCCATATTGTAGATGAATGCTACAACTGGTCGGTAGGTTTGTCACTTTTGCACTTGCTTATATACTTATACGTGTGAAAGTGATAGGTAATGTCTATATTAGTAGTCAAATCTCGAGTGTACGAGAATCGGGCCCCAGTGTTACTCCGACAGCTTGGAAGATCTCCAGGAGCTAACCTCAGTGGCTGGGCCCTGTTCGGACGTTAATTTGTAGCAGAACGAAGTAATAACTAAATATGATGGAACTTAAGATACTGTGCTTTGGATGTACCTACTTCTTCGAATTACATAAGAGTATAAATAAAAAGCAAGTAAAGCCTAGGTAAATAAAAACATGACATCCAATTTCCGAACCAATTTTTTGCTAGTCGTTTCTAGCACAGTGGGCTAATCTTCGACAGACATAGAACAAATAAGAGATATAAAAAGGAACGTTCAAAAATAGATATCTATTAAAAGATTATGGTCCATATAATACGCGTACACATTAGTTGTTTATACAATTATGCAGATACAATGCAGTATGCATACAAAACGTAGTCGGATTGACGTAATTACCGAGATGTGTTAACAGTGGGTTATTCAACTTCGCTTGGAAAGTAACAGAGAGAAATGCAGAGAAATTCGCATTCATATTTCTAACGATCATGCTAGATCGAATCATTGAGCGGAACGTGGCATTAGCTACTTGATTTAAGCAATTATGGAACGTTTGTTTATTGTGTTACGGTTCGGAGTAAATGGACAATCTTTCAGATGTTTGTTGTATGTATTTAAAATTGAATTTAGTATGAATAATGGAACCAAAAATTGGCATAACAACCGATTAGGATTCCATTCTTTTACTTGGGTGTCCGATATCATCTGACTCCAAAATCAGTTCTGGCAGATCATAGCTTCACCTAATATGCAACTGCACATAAATGTCAATGCAACAATCAGGGCAATTGCTCTCATTGTTCAAAAGGCATTCGGATTTTGAAACTTTCCGATATCGAATCGAATGCCCATTGATTGACGATGTTATTTATTCTAAGTAAGTGAATGTTTGTGTCCCTATTATGGTTGCATGCACTGTGCAGGGAATAAATGTTTTTCTATCAGTCTATTTAATCATGAATTCGGGGCTGGTCACCTCATGTAAATTCCTTCATCAAAACTTGATGAAATTTAAACGTGCCCACCACGAGAGTGTTTTCTTTAAATAAATAAAAATCACGCCAATCGATCCTTCCAGCAATCTCTAGCAATACTCGTACATAGAAAAAAAATCTTAATTTTATCAAATAAGAAATTATAACACTAATACCAATTTAACCTATTGTAACAATAATAACCCTTGAGTTACTTGCTCATGCGTCTCTGAAAAGTCAGCCTTGTAAATGAGCATCATTTTAATATTTTTATAACGAAGATAAAAGATTTGGCTAATGTTGCAACCATATTTCAGACACAATATTGTAACGTTATTTAAAAAATGGAGTTAAATTGATTCTACGATTATCTAATAACTATAAATTGTTAGAGAAACCCCGAATAAATTTTAATACAACAAACAACTGTGTCAATAGCTAAATATCTTCGAAACGGCTACATCAAGTACAGCTAAGTAATCTCTTTTTTTTTATGATTGACTGGATTCGCTTTAGACCACAATCTCACCTGATGGAAAGTGACGATGTGGTCGAAGATGAAGCACGCGATCCCAGTAAATGCCTATTCACTCTGCTCTTGAAGATCCCAAGGTTGTAGGATTCAGGAAAGACTGACGCCGGAAATGAGTTCCATGCCTTGGCTGTTCGGATAATGAATGAAGAATCGAACTTCTTAGTGCGAATGTTTGGTATATTAATTATATACGGGTGGAATCCCTCCCCACGCCTAGTGGTCCGAAGATGGAAGAGTGACGGTGGAATAATCTTAATAATCTTATCTTATCTATCTCTTATCTTATCTCTGCTCTCGTTTAGTATTTATGTATCATAAACCGCACTCAAATCGGGCCACGCAATACTGACATACATAGGGCCAAAAAGACTGGACATGCACACACACATAACGCCATCAAACAAATTATACACTGGTCAGTTTTCGTCGGGGTTACAAAATGTTACTGAGGTTTGTTCCGGAATATGTTAAACAATAGAAGTTGTTGATTAACCACAATACTAGTGAAATACTTTTACTCGCACAGTGGTGAGGGATATTGAATTTCGACCTCAAAACCGACAAAAATTACACAAAAGTGTCAGCGCAAGTCACGACATCATTTCTTTATTTCCACACAGCGTCGGAAACATTCCCACTGTGGAAACTGCGCACGCTCGTGTCTAATTCGGTGTCGAAATGATCCTTAGAAAGTGTCTAAAATATGCTTGACAATGGTAAAAGAAGTGTTTGTTGACACTTTCTTTTTCAGATTTTTTTCAGTACGTTTTTGCGGTTTCCAGCATAAATAACCTGAGTACTTATGTCATAGAATAACTTCGCCGTCAAGTCCACAACAACATTAGGTATGTGTATATGTTATAAACACAATAAAAATGATTTTAAATTATTATGTTTTCATATTTTTTTAAACATCGGCAATTTTCATTTATGTTTCAACAAACTTAATTTTGCGGTCCTTAGTCCATTCTTCAGAAGCCTAAGTTGATGCACTTGGGTGATTTCTTTTTCATTTCAATATTATCCAAGTATTTATCTACGATTCAGATATAACTGGAAGATATTTTAAGGTGGTTTAGATCATAGTGACACTTACGTACATTTATTAAGGGACAACCTATAATCATATGTCACTTGGTCGGTTATTTTTGATTACCCCTACCCAGACCCAGAAAGTAAACCGTTCTGAAACCACGCTTATATGGAAGCCCAACAATTTTCGGCTGAATTCGATTTAAATTTCACCCTGTATACTTAATTTGCTCATATGTCACAGGCTAAATGTAGATTATTTTCGGCACCTTGTCACGCTATTTAAATGTTCTCTGCTGCTATAATGTAAGTCTGTGGAAACAAAAAAAATACGAATATATTTGAAAGAACTACTTGTATGACGAAATTAAGATCAAAATATGCCCTGTTAAAAGCTAAGATTTCTTTGAATATCATTAATTTGCTGTCAAAAGCTGTCGTGTTCATCTGATGCAACTGTTCTGTACACAGACAGACGGACAACCGGACCCGACTAATCTCCACTGACAAATTATCCGGGCTTGTCCGGTTAAGCCGCTTATTAATAAATCATAAATTTGTTTGAAACGAGCCGAAATGAAAGTACTATCAAAACCTTCAATCACTTGCTGGGCCGTAGCCCACTAGGCCCACAACTTTCACCCATCTGTGGGACTAAAATATATAAATAAATATACATATCTTTATGGTCTCAAAATATCGTACATTATTTTCAATTTACAAATTTTAGCATAATTCTTGACAACAAAATCAAATCGTTTCAGCAGCTTTTCTTTTTTTTTATTCCCAATAGGTTAGCACTGGCCCTTAATCACAACTGATATTAAGTGAAGATGAGGCTTTAGGTGGAAGCGAACAAACCTGGAAACCTCATCATATTTGGAGGACTGGCTATCTTATCTCTGACAACCGGACCACAACAATGCTGTTAACATTATTGTTTAGCGGTAGACTTAGATAAGATGGTGGTAGCTAAGCTAGCCAGGCGCACATTAAAAATGCCCTACCACCAACCCAACCGAGTACACATGTAAGTACCACGCTGGGGATCGAACCCGCGACCACCGATTCGTAAACCCTATGTTGTTTACATTGAGCCACGGAGGCGGTTAATAGTTTTTATACTTTTTAACAATCAAACTGAAATATAGAATATCATTAGATACTATTAATAAATAATGTTTGTTTCTTAATAATTGCACGAAATAGGTCTTTAATGGTTTTCGTGTACGAATTGCAGTGCAAAGTCTGGTTGAATCCAAACTAGAGTTCTAATAAGGCTCGTACGGTCAGGAACATAATTCCTAGGAAGATAAGGCTTTATGCGAACCAAAACAAACACTTAATGGAATATTAAGTAAAAATTGAAATAATCAAGTGGAAAATTGTCCCGTATTGTCACGGCGGAAGTGCCACACACACCGGAACTAATGCGGAGTCATGACACGCCGTGACTGGGTCCGCTAACTGCACTCCAAAACGAGACTTGGAATTGAATCGTGGACGATCGTTTACACGAATCGGGTTAATATAAGAAAATAGTTCTTTATGAAAGAAATGAAAAGAAGAACCAAAGAAGAACCATTTGATTTTACTCTAACAAGCATGTTACATTCTCTAACTCACCGAAAATTAATGAAACTTTGTTGGTGTGCAAAGTATTGAATATAAATAAATAAATACACCATCTAGTCCCAAACTAAGCAAAGCTTGTACTATGGATACTAGATAACGGATAAACATACATAAATATTTATATACACATCCATGACTCGGGAATAAATGTTCGTATTCATCATACAAACATTTACCCGTCGCGGGATTCGAACCCGCAACCGTTGGTTTCGCTGACAGGGTCACTATCCACTACACCAAGCGGTCGTCGATATACCTTTTCACAATTGATAAATCTGAAAATTATATATTTTTGCAATCTTTTATTTCACTTGCAATATTCGAATTCGTTCGTTTTATCTAGTTTTTAAAATTATTTTTAATGTAGAACGTATTGCCAATCAAGAAAATTGCATTCCATATGGGCATAAGTATAAACATCGGAGAAATTCCAGAATATTTCTGTTTCTTTCATGGAAATACTATTCTGTTTTTTACGGACGATTTTTATCAATGTTTTGTATTTGTAGCTACTGAATTATGTTTAATTGAATTTGTAAGTTCTACATTAACTGTCTATCAATCGTGTACAGACCGTAACGACCAGTGTAAGCTGGCCGCGCGATACTACCAGAGATGTGAACGCCGCTATATTGGAAAAGTTACAACCATCGTGCGGCCGCTTGCACATCGTGTACTTGTAAGACAGAGATTCGATAATTGTTTATTTTGCGAGAAAACATCACTAGCTCAAGACCATTAAAAGCTAGTAAAGCAAAGTTACAATCATTCTGGGATAAGATAGAGATTCACACACGTCTTAATCTTTAACTTTCACAGCACGAAAGAACTAATGCATCAAAAGCCATCAACATTATTATAAACCGGCCAATTACTCGTATATAAATTACAATCTAATTTAGACCATAAACATGTAAATGTTAGAATACACTATTGTAAAATGATGGCTGTATAATAAATCATTTTATTCCGAGGCGTGATGTGACGGACACCGGACAAAACGACCGGTCCGAGAAAATATGTTAAGGCGACAACACACGTTCATTATGAAATTTTTTCATGGACAATATACATGAATAGTCGATTTATTTATTCTTTATGGATGGATTTATTCTTTATAAGCCTGAACTTTGCTCTTGTCGATGGAGTCCTTTCCACACTTCTCTACATTCCGCCTTTTCATGTATATAAGACAGAACGAAATGGCTAAAATATCACTGTCATCTAGAAACTAGATTTTTATGTGAATTTTTAGAAGATATAAAAATAATACTTCCTTGGCAGTCGAGTAAAATCGATTGGGCTTGTTTTTAAGAGTATTTATCTCACACGGCATTCCATAGAAACTTTCAAGTCCAAATTTTTCGAAATGAATAGACCGATAAACTTTATACGCATAAGTAGGATACATAGGTCTAAAAAGTAGACAATATTTACGAACCACAGTAGAACTACTAAATTAAAACGATTTTAAGTATTCCATAATAACAGAAAACATGCAAACATCTTTTAAAATCGATATTTTGAAAATGTTTTCTACTTAGTTTTAGATCTATGTATCCTGCTTTTACGTATAAAGTTTCATTAGAATCAGTCCATTCATTTTGAATTTGGACTTGAAAATTTAGTTGAAATGCCGTGTCTAAACGCTCTCAACACTATAAATTTCAAACGCTGGTAGCTTCAACAAACTGCCAATTTTCAGGTGTAAATTTTACCTATGAAAATAAAGCATTATTAAGTACCTATAATAAATATTTTTAAAGCAGCATTTATAAGCCAAAACTCCAACCAGTCGTAAATATTTACATTTGATATTTAATATGACAACATCGAATAGTGATTAATCGCATCGTTTTAAGAATTATACGCTATTTCACTTAAGTATGATACGCATAAGGCCAAACTAATCAGAGAGCGAACGTCTGAAGGCGCCGTAACTAAAAAATTGGTGTGCTGCTAGATTACCACTTTCGGATGTAAGATAAGCTGTTTATCTCAAATTGTCCGGTTTACAAGGCCGGCTACATTAAGCTGTGCGTAGACTGGAGAGCGCGTCTTCATCTTTCTTCATAACTATACCACAATACGTTTTAAAGCGTTATAGAAGTTAAAACTTTATGATTCTGAATAAACATTTTTTTTTATTTTAAGTTGCTATAGCTTCAATGACGATCTACTATAGAAGTGCCTATTATAGTAACAGTGGTTGCAGGCTGTAAAATAACGGCATCCTTTTATTCTTTACCCCCTGTATGAATGTCGCTGTTTGAAATATCTACTTCAAAATTAAAAATCTTAATACCGCTATTAAGTATACCGCTCATTTTCTGAGGAAGAATGTGTAGGAAACTCATGGGTTCCTCTCTTTGAATATTACTGACAAATTTTGCGAGCCTTCGCAACAAAGAAAAAAAATATCAGTGGAACCCAAAAAACGAACTTCGTACACTTTCTCATTTATGTTAATAAATAATAAATATAAATAAATAAAAAGCCTTAGACTTACACACAGCGCCATCTAGCTCCACAGTAAGCAACTATAGGCTTGTGTTGTGGATACCAGATGGTTGATGTACTACATAAAAATAATTTTTTTTGTAAATAAATACTCATTATAAATGAAAACATACATAACTAACTAATAACATGTTGAATGTTCTTCGTATTTTATTTTGGGTGCAATAAAGGATTTAATAATAATAATACAGACGAGATAAGATAAGATACAATCTTAAAAACGTCTGGAAACAGATGAGGGAGGCCGTTGCTCAGCAGTGGGACACTATGGGCTCTTAATAATAATAATAATATCGAACGGAATACTCCCGAGCAGTTTATATCCATGCTTGCTTATCATCTAAGTGAAACATTTTATAAGCACCCTTTCACATAGTTTATGTTTTATAGTATTTTTGAAGCTATTTAAAGGCACTACAGACACTAGGCTACTTAAAACTAGTAGAAAAGCGTTTTCCAAAGTAGTTTTCAATTGTCTTCAAAATATGACGGAAAACAATTTTGCCGGTTTTCGGGGAGTATATTAATAAAGTAAATTTGAAAATTGTTGGGAGTAATTGAGAATAGAAGAGGGAAAATGCTGGGACACCTTATACGACACGATGATTTCATCAAAACCATTTTCAGAAAAGAAGAAGACCGAGAATAAGCTACATGCAGCAGATAAAAGAGAATAAGTTGAACGTCGTGTCGTATTAGGAGGTCAAGAGGAAGTCGGAAGATATGGAAAAATCTCCACCGACAAGAGCGTGGCTCTTAAATTAGATGATGATGATGATTAATAAAGTGATCTGAAGATTTAGATTTAGTCTCACGTTCAATGCCGTTTTCTTTATTGCTCTTTAGACTTTAGTATCAATACCATTTCTTTAAAACTTTTAATTAAATGTATCACAAGTGACAACGGAAGTCGATTTCAACCTTGAGACAATTTTTGAGTGAACTTGTACCGTGAGTACAGCTTTAGCCCCGATGTTGCAGTGAAAGTATAGATAATCGGTAGACATGCATATAAGATTTTTATAACGTTATGCACCGTTGCACAATGATTTATCGGCTTGTTTAAAATTTATTGGATGTTCGGTGCTCATTGTATTACTTTGTTAGCATTCTAATAGTTGAGTAATGACTTGCTACTGTAATTAATTACTGTTGTTTTGGGCAATAGAATTTGTGTTAGGCAGACTATATAATTTGTCAAAATGCATGTAACCTTCGCCTAGAAACGATGTGGATGATTGATATTGTATTTGGTTATTGAAGGAAATATTGAAAGAAAAGCAGCACGATGTAACTGAGATATATTTAATACTAGATTTCTGCCCGCGGCTTCGCCCGCGTGGAATAACTTTATCGCGGAAATTTGTTTATCCCACGGGAACTACTTTATCGGGATAAAAAATATTCTATGTTTTACTCCAGGGTATGTTCTACCTATATACCAAATTTCATCCAAATCCGTTCATCCGTTTCGCGGTGATTGAGCAACAAACAGACAAACATCCAAACTTTCGCATTTATAATATTGGTTAGATTAACCATCAACAGCTTTACACGTCCCACTATTAGGGCACAGCCTCTTTCACAACATCCTCTCATTGCAAGCATTCGGGCCACAATCCACCATGCGGGCCCAGTGCGGATTGGTCGATTTGTATTAGACTAGTGCCCAGTGTTCAGTGTTCTAAAGCCGCATCTAGGCCACTGACTTGGCTTAATAACTGTCTTTAATTGAAAACAATCGGAATCAACTATTTAATATTCCTGTCGATGCGAGTAAACTCGTATTAAAATGACGCTAGAACAGATAGCCCATACATTGCTTAACTTCTTAAACGAATTGCGAGTTGATTTACTTGTTTTATTATTATTTATTCAAGTAGGCACATACTAAATGATTGTAAAATGTATGTATTTGGTGGTGTTTGCGGTTCGTTTTCTATATTTGAGATAATATTAAAACAACGTGTTTGTGTAGTATATCAACCATCTGGTATCAATATATAGGCCTAGTTACTTACTGTGGACCTAGATAGCGCTGTGTGTATATCCAAGCATATTTATTTATATATTATTAGACCACCTTGGATCCATTCGACGCTTATTGTATCATCCCTCACTGGATATCTAGTTGTTTCTGAATCATAATAGATAACATCTCTTTAACAATACAATACAAATACAAAGAGTATTTGTATTGTATCGCAAACAATAATTTACAATAATTTTTGATGATAACAACTGATTAACTGATTTTGTCTATTTTCATCCATTAATAATACTTTTATTTGTTACAGGTAATTAACATTTATAGCAGTATCAAACCATAACTTGCATTTACGACATTTGGTAAGATCATCAATAAAATTCTTTTTATTGTAGTGTCTGCAGGTAATGTTGAGTCTCTATTGTCGGTAGTCGGTAAAGTTTAGTTCCTGGAACGGTGTCGATTGCGGCTATGCGTTTGGTATGTACGGAACTAGATTGAGTGACGTGACTATTGATGACAGGTAGAGTATAGAAAACTTAGAAACGGCATTTTGTAGTATCATGATTGGATTAGATTTATTTAGCTCACTTTTACAATTTCCTAAAATTAATGAAGTCTAAAATAAAAGTGACTGTCAAATATAAAATAATAACATTATACATACATGTCATAATTTATAGAATTACAGAATTGTTCAATCGAATTTTATAATCAACGTTAAAATATTTTTGAAACGCAAAATAAACTAAATAAAATATAAAACTTGTTACGATATTATCGATTGTCTGCATGACATACAAATAAGAATTGTAACCAATGTGTCTATGTCAAATCTGTGTGTCAATGTATGTCATAATTTATAGAATTACATAATTATTCAATAAAATACTATAAGTATGTAACTACTGTCATGTCAAAGTCAAAATATTGTTGAAAACTCAAAATAACAAATCATGGTAAATTATGATATATGTTCAGTAGTGGATTTTTCTAGGCTGTTGACGTTTTCAGCTCATAATGTCAATTTCGCAAAACGCCAACTTCTCATAATGACAACTGTGTGTGATGGTCTATCTGATGAAAAGTCACTATTTATCGCATATGCCGAACTGTTAAACCTCTGTAAGACCACAGTTTAGAATTTTGTTTTGCATTTTCACAAATAAAGACGTTTAATTATTTATGAATACCTAACTGTAAGATTAATAGTCCATAACTTTTAATGTCTTTTTTAGTTAGTCTTTAACGGTCATTAATCATTCACCAAATATTATCTAGTCTCGTTTACACAATAGTAAAAATCAACAAAACCGTTAATTTTTTTTTTCATTGACAAAAACCATAATGTAGTTCAGGATATACATAGAAGTAACAACCTATTAAGATCGTAATAAACTTATAATTAGCCACATAATGTAGATGTAACTGAACCGGACGAATAAGGTTACAGCGGCCATTAAGCTCCTGCGTATTACAAAACTCATTCTTACCTAATTATTTGTGTGGTTGTGTGACGTAGTTGCTGTGCGGTTGTGACGTGATAGGCATAAATCGAACTAGTCAGTATCGTGATTGAATACTGATTAAGTGAAATTGGTATGCTCTTTATAACAATAAGGCGTCGACCTGTAGAAGTTCTAGCAACGTTATAATAATGAATTTGTCTATTTTCTTTAAACGGTGCAGTATTTCAATTGTCAATAATTTTACTACTTCAGATTGCATTTATTGAGGACAGTCTTCTATGTCCTGTCTAATCTTAAAATAGCCTATTTACTCCTGGTACTATGGTGATACCCATATCGGTTCAGAGTTTTAGTCATGAAAAGATAACAAGCACGGACAGACCGAGTTACTTTCACATTTATAATTTTAGTGTGAATTTGTTCTAAAGTTAATTAAATTTATAAATTATATCAGTAGAGTATACTTTGCTGTATCGGTTTTTTTATACTCCTTCCTTATGTTTTCTACATTAGATTAGAGAAAAAAAAATTGTGAGTTATAAAATTATATATGTGTCGAGAGGGCGGGCGTTGCTAGCGACCGGGACGTGTCGCCAGCCATCTCGTGGTCTCGTGGTACCGTACCGTACCGTATACGGTTGCTCGGCAAATTCTGGCCACACCCGCGCCACCTGGTTCACTTCCCGCAGCAAACAGCATATTATGATAGTCATGCTACGGTCCAAATTATAAATTCTATCGCTAATTTATCATCAAAATAGGGGTAGGTAGGTACTGGCGATCGGTTCTATATAAATTTACAAATAAGTCTCGGATACTTTACTAGATGCACATATAATTTGAAGGTAGTTAAATGTATATATTTTTAACCATAAAACACGTATCAGCAATTCCATTAGTCTCGAGATGTTACCGATTGCACGCATGCGCGTGCTTCGAGCGTGCGTAACAGATGCGTTTATAGCTTAAACACTGCTACTAACTTCATTGGATTTGTCTGTATTCGGACAAATTGAAACACTGGTACACTACCAGGGAGTCGCCATCCATCGATTTTTTTTTATAGTTACAGGGAACTCCTGTGTCCATGTGCAAAAAATCACCCCTTTATGATTATAGGAAGTTGCTTACTGGACTATAGTCCAGTATAAATCCAGTCAAAAAATCATCGAAACAATCCCGTGTTTCCAACCTCCTAGTACATGTCAATAAGAGTTGTACTGTTGTTGACTAGTTTTTTTTTGGTGTGTTGTTAGCTTTTCTTCGTGATCCTTATCGCCTTGCGCTAAAGTCGAGGTCAGATCTCAATAATACATTATGTAGAGATATCTATTCATAGGTCTCTTGACCATTTGCCCACGCTTCGGAATTGTCATAATATATCACCTTGATTGACACACAAACCAACTGGCTATTTAATTATAAATAGATTTTAAGAGCTTGCGTGTGTAATGTTGTCCACTACACAGGTTAATTCACAACAATTAATCCTGAATTAAGAGACAATAAATTGCTTTTTAAAACGATCTATACACGCAATCTTTAAAAGAAAGACACTTAAATGTGTTAAACAGTGTGTTTTGGAATCTACTAGTATGTAGGAGTTTGATTGTAGGCTGTGGCTGTTTGTCGCAGGATTTATAACCAAATAAAACTGTATAATTCACCGAAGACCGTCTCAACGAAGCATGGCTCGCCGATACCGAGTACATTGTGGAGTTTGCTTTTATTAAAAATTTTGATCATGAAGAAACTTCGTAATGTATTCGGCATTGGGCGAACCGTGCTCGGACGAAAATTCTTCGGAAAAGTATAATTCGGTATAAAAGAATTATTTCATAAGATAAAATTATCTCTTTAAAACGTTTAAATTTTTAACGTTAGTTAATAACGAAATGAATAAACCGATTCTCATGAAACTTTATACTTATAAGCAGGATACAAATATCTACAAATTTAGTAGTAAACATTTTCAAAATATAGAAAATAAAAGAATATATTCCCGATTCATCCCACACGGGTGCCACTGAAAACCAGCGCCTCGCTCTGTGACCGAAGCATTATGACGAATCGTTACCCATTTACCCCACCACTACTACAGCACTCATAGCATATGCAAGTCGTAGTCTAGTTATTACTTTGTTATTTTGTTACTTTTTAAGTTCTTAACAATGTGATTTCTAATAACGTAAATTGTAATGTATCTATTGTTACGTCTTTTAAGTTGTGAATAAACTATTTCTCCTATATTGCATTTTTTCTGTTACTATGGAATACTTAAAATCACTCTAATTTAGTGACATAGAAATACTATTTTTCGAAAATATTTTCTATTAACTTTAGATCTATGTACGTTTCATTAGAATCGATTTACTCATTTCAAAAAATTTGTACTTGTACGTTTGTATGTACCGTTTGGAATAAACCCTCTCAACAAATGATATATCGTCTAGTAATAGCCAATGTGTTATTGTAGGATTTTCCCATACAACGTAGGTAAACCAATCATCAGTATGTCACTCGTGTGATGTCGCCGTTTATGATCATTCACATACCACAGTTCTCACAGTACAACATAACTTGGGTGTATTGTCATATTGTTAGTCAGACAGTAATAAATAACTAATATCCGGATATATTCTATATTAAGCGGATATGGGATAAATCATGCAGTCAATACCGTAAGAATATTAGTAATCAAACTGACTTTGCCTGCGACTCCAGCGGTTCAGGATTCAAATCCCGTTAGGGGTGATGTGATGGATACGAACGTTTATTCCAGAGTTACGAATCTCTATATAAATATGTATATATCTATTACACATTTCGCGTATTTTGGGACTAGATAAATAGTAATAAATATTTCGTACACTTACACCAATCATCTAGTCCCAAACTAAGCAAATCTTGTTGGATAATAGATAACGGATAATCATACATAAACATTTCTATAAACATCAATGACTCGGGAATAAGTGTTCGTATTCGTCACACAAACATTTACCCGTCGCGGGATTCTAACCCGTAACCATTGGTTTCGCTGACAGGGTCACTATCCACTACACCAACGTAAGTATCCAAAATATGTATTCATGTCTCAGTATCATCATAATCATACAGCGACCACACCAGAGCGACCGGTTGGAAGGGGCTTGCATCCAGCGATTTCCCGTTTATAAAATCGTCCGTCCATCTTCCGAGTGGACGTCCTATGCTGGGCTTGCGGTGCGCGGTATTCACTCGAAAACTTTAATGCCCTACCGGCAGTCAGTTATTCGAGCTATGTGCCCTGGCCACTGCCACCTAAACTTGCTAATCCCCTGGGCTATGCCAGTGACTTTTGTTCGTCTATACATTGGGTCTTTACCTATGAAATTGGAGTTTTTTTTCTTCGTTAATCATATGTACCAATTCCTGCAATTTTCAAAGCTATATCCAAATTTTTTTCACATGAAATATTTTTTAATTTCTGTGCTAAATCACATAATAAAAAAAATTTCAACAGAGCTCTTTTCATGTGCTTCCCATAATCATTTCTTAGATTCGCTGAAACTTTTATAAAGCGGTTACTTTTAAAAATTAACGCTGCCTATACTTAACTTAATGTTATACACACAAAGTTTAGCTAAATTTGGATTTGCCGTTCCCAAAAAAAAACAAAAATCTTTGTATGGAGAAAACAGTCTTAATGAAATTCTTCATACAAAACGCCAATTTCATAGGTAAGGACCTAATACATAAATTGTTTTTGATGCAATTATTGATAAGTGTACACAGAGTTGTCATAGAATTTGTAGAAATGGCATCTTTAGGAAACACGCACGTAGAAGAAGATCGGACACAATAATTAAAATATCTCGGCCCTTGCCACTGTGGTACTGTCATGAACTCAGTGGGCTTAACACGAAACTTCACGTTCTGTTATCATTATAGTATTAACTGAATTTTGTAAGGTAAGTCACGCATCACAGCGTCGCCTGGGGAGCGTTAATTGATCTAAAAAAGTGTACAAAAAGAAATACTTTAGATTACGTTATCGTACGTTGAAGTAAGTTAGTACCAGACTTGAAATAGTACTATTACATAGTCTGAAAACATTTGTATCAAACTCATTACATATAAACAAGGCCAAAAGAATATTTTTAACCGTTACTTGGTAACGCAACCCGCAGTGGTTTAGTATTCCATACGTCGTACATCCAATAACGGTGTGTTAAAAAGGGTCCACTGGTCAAGTGAGAAACTATTGTGCGAGTGTGCGTGAGAAATTCGTTAAAAGTGACTCGTCAATTGTGTAACCGAGCGTCGTTCATATTTGTTAAATATAGGTATGTCGTATATGACAGATGTTTTATGTATGTCAAAAATTTCATCAATACTTCTCGTCTACTTTAGAGATGAGTCCATCTGTCGTATCAATCAATTTGACGACCTGTTTGGTTTAGTGGTTAGAAATTGACTGCTATACCAAAAGGGTGCGGGTTCAAATCCCGCTAGGGGCATATGTTTGTATGATGAATATAGACATGTGTTTCCGAGTTATGGATGTTGTTCATTTATTTATTTACAAAAAAAAATGTATTTGTGTAGTATATCAACCATCTGGTATCCACAACACAAGCCTATAGTTGCTTAATGTTGAATGTGTGTTGTGTGTATGTCCATGGATATTAATTTATATATATTTAATCATTCTCTCGTCAATCGTTATTCTTCCAGATATTTGGAAAAATGCGCAGGATGTAAGTGACATGTTGTGTAGGTAAACGCTAGTAATGACTATTTAAGTATTTAAAAACCAAAAAACCCGAAAACATATTTTGCGGACGCCATGTTGGATTTTTTACCATAAAATATATCCTATGACTCTCGTATAAAGCCGAATGTAACGACACCATGCACTTCGACATCGATCGGTGAAGCCGTTAAGGCTACAGGATGCGCCAAAGGAACGGACATGCATGCACTCGAAAAACATTACCCTCCTTACTTGGGCAGTCGGGTAAAAATCTCATTCGCTAATAAACGACGAATCATATGTAGGTGATAGGGATTCGACCCGCGACCTTTTTAGTATAGCAGTAAGGGTTTCTAACCTCTACACTAAACAGGTCGTCAAAACTACCACAAATTGCTGCTTGGTGGCAGACTTAGGAAACTGATGGTAGCTGGACAAGCGGACATTTAAAAATGCCCTACCACCAACCAAACTGAGAATATAATAAACATGTTCACCGGTGAAAATCGAACTCGCAACCTCCGTTTTGCAAAACTATGTTGTCTTCGTTGAACCAAGAAGGAGGCGATTAAGCCTAATATGAATTTACTAGGTACCTATTAATACAGTTAGCAATCGTATTTCTAACTCCATATTAATGACGTTGGTACTATGTATGACCAATTATGTTATAATGTAATTCATACGTATGACACAGACAACATGGGTAGACATATCGGAGTTATTCATCCGTTTCCATTAACAAATTGTTATGCAATTAAATGTAGTGCCCCCTTTTTTCCTGACACAGTTTTCTTTAGCTCGGAATGCAATTTACGTAAAACATTATATCACATCGATGATTCGTTTTCTCGATTCAGTAACTTTGAAAAAAGTAAATGACTTATTTATTACTGGCCTATGGCCGAGTAATTTTGTTTTTATTTACCGCCATTTTGGTTTGAATTGATTTGATGTCCAGCTGAGCGGTTGATAAATTTTCAAACGCAATTTAGTTCTTGTATTGGGATCCTTGCTGTGAGATTATGTAAAATAATAATTTGTAAGTTTTTAATATTTCCTCGTCAGTGGGACCTACTTAGTCCAAACTTTCGGACTTATAAATTGAGGTCGAGGTGTTTGATGACGCGGCGACTGGCGAGATTAAAACGGGCCTTGTCGCGTTTCATACCGCTTATCTATCGCGGCGTGAGGCATCCCTTCGCTCCGGGAATAGGCCCCCTGGAGACAGTATAGGGAATCTGGAAGCCACTGATGCGAACCCATGTCCTCCCCACCACCGAGTATGGATGCGGGGGTTTAACGGGATAACGGGAGCCGGTATGCATAAAGCATTTCCCTCCGAAAAAAAGTGGTAGAGCATGTCCGGCTGTTGGCCTTAGGACAACTATTAAAAAAGAATTATCAAAATTGATTCACCACTGACGACTAAAAAGCTAATAAACAAATATTACTGAAGTGAATATATACCTCCTCCTTTTTTGGTCAAAAACAAGTATCTACTTCATGCCTCAGAAATAATGCAAAATAGTAAAAATTCCGCACACATATTCGCACTTGACCACTACAAACTTTGCCGCCTTATATCTTGCACGTGAATCGGGCAGTAAGTTCAGTTTGTATGCTTTTAAACTAAGAGCGGCACTTCCTAGTACTCAATTAGGTGGCATCTCTTTGAATAGCGAGGTGTATTTCACGCCTCACCTAATATGTACCTACTGTTTACTTCAAACGAGGCGATTTTCACTGAGTCTAGAGATCTACACACATGAATTTAGATTAGAAATAATTTTGCATACATTACTTTAGCAAGATATAGGTGATCATACGAATAACTGTGCATATTATTAACCCTCGACGCAAAAACAGGGGCGTTATAAGTTTGAAGCCTATGTCTGTCTATGGCATTGTAGGTTCTTTTTTTACGAAAGCAAGTAATTGCGAAATCTTTCTTAGTCATATTTGATGAAAATCAGTTAAGCTGTTATATACGAAGAAGCTAAATAGCTGTTAACGCAGTTGGTTTGTTTATTTGGATACTTTTCTAAATTTTCAATTTATTTTATAAATCTGGTAGTTCAATCAATAATATTTGAAAATAGTTTTTTGGGGATACCAGACTTTCGGAATTTACAGTATTCAATTCAAAAGACGCACAAGAAGCAAAGGGAGATTATATCTGCATCCTTATTTAATACCGCTCATTTCAAATGTATTGTTTTTACCCAAAGGTTGCCCGCAAGAAACTGCTTTTAGTGATAAGGTCGCCAAATTGTACCTTTTATTCTTACCAACTTTCTGTAATCTGTATTTTCTGTTGTGCAATAAAGTGTATTGTATTGTTGGCCTTTTTTATATGGTCAATAAGTATACTTTACTTTATGCAGCTATATGGATGTTTATAGAAATATTTATATATGTTTATCCATTATCTAATATATATATAGTACATACATTACCTAATTTGGGACTGATAATGTAAGTGTCGGAACTATTTATTCACTATTTATAACAATTATCAAGGAATCACACGCGTTAGTTCTCTGCAATAAGTTTTCTCACCAAAGCCACCCAGCAGGTTAATCTGTATAATAACTTGTTAATTTATGCAGTAAGCAAGTAATATTTTTTGAAAACAATCTAATCGATGTTAAACATTACTTAATTTGAAGAACTCTTATAGACTTGGCCCAATTAGATCTCAACATTCCTAACTTTTTTATTTGTATAAATCCATTTCACAATTTAGTATTTATATAGAGTATTTTTAGTCTAGTCTTTATCTTGATGTATCTCAGAAATACGTGGATCGATATAAGTCGGTTTTATTTACATTAAAGATTAAATGAGGAGAAAGGTTATTAGCCATGTTTGATTAAAATCTGTGAAGCCGTTTCGAAGATATTTAGCTTTTAACAGTATTAGTCAGTTTATTGAGCAAATAGCATAGCATTGAGCATACGCGGGTTCGATTCCCAGGCAGCCCATGTACCAATGAGTTTTTACATTTAATATATTTACTCATGTGCATTTATCCGACTGCACTTAAAGGGTGAAGGAAATCATCGTGAGGAAACCTGCATGCCTGAGAAATAATAATTCAAAGGCATGTGAAGTCCCCAACCCGCATTGGGCCAGCGTTGTGGATTATGGCCCATACTCCCTCATATACGAAGGAAGGCCTATATCCCTGCAGTGGGATGTTTACGATAAGTCAGTTTATTTGGATATCATAGTTTTTTTCAACTTATACGAGTAGTTATCTGTATTCGCCTTGTGTTCGTCAGTAGTTTATTAGGACATCGAATTCTTCCTTTTATCTTTCTATCAATTAAAATAATTGCAACTGACTAAACTATAATTAAAAGAACCATTCACGTTTGCGACACCTGGTATACAAGTTATTTCGACAGTGTAAACTCGAGCACCCCTCTCTTTCGTACGTACAACTCAATTAGCACGCTAGAGTGAGATTTCCGACTAATTGTAATTCGTCTCTAACGAATGTTTAAGGCTAAACCTGAAATTTTTATGTTAATTTAGATTGCAACTTTGTACTAATTAATTTAGTGGTGATTGTACGGAGGTTGTGAGTGGTCGTTAATGTTGTTGTTGTTGTGTTGTTGTTATACAGTGACTGTTGTTTTGTGAACATGGATTTCCGAAATCGAAGACTTTTTAGGTTCGGTAGGAAGATTTCTCTCATGCGGTCATCCTCCCTCTCCACTCCATGGTTTGTTTGGACTACTTTTTATTTTTATTGATAGTTCGTATGAAAATATCGGACCGATTTTTTGTAGTATTGTATTTTTATTGTAAGCTTGTCCTTTCACTTCATATAATAGTTTTTAAAAGGTCGAAGTGACACTTCCCATAGAATTCTCCAAGCGGACAGAGCCATAACAATTTTGTACTAAACGTCCATTAGGCAAAGATAAAAGTAATAATATTACCCAAATTTGCGGAATTTGAGAGAGCGACACTCTCATTGTAATTTAGTTAAAAATTTCGATTACCCATACAAAGTAAACCATTCTGTAAACACCTTTGGTATGGTAGTCCAACAATTTTCGGTTGAATTCGGCTATGGTTCCTAATGGAAAGTTGTTCGTAATCAGGAGTGGAGTAACCAGCAGAAAATTGTTGGACTTCCATACTAAAGTCGGTTTCAGAATGGGTACTTTGTATTGGTAAACGAAAATTTTTTGATCGAATTCGTCTATGGTTCCTTGGGGAAATTTGTTCGTAATCGAGAGTGGCGCCATCAGTTAATGGGAATTACACGACTTCAGTAAATTTCTGTTCTCTAGATAGAGATCCGTAGTGCGTAATAAGATGTTCGCCAAACTATTAAACCGGCCCGGTGGTATAGCCTTCATATAAAAACAATACAAATCACAGCTGAAGGAGACATCGTGGAACATAAAAAATACAGTCAAATTAATAACTTCTTCAATTTTGGAAGTCGGTAAAAAAAATATAAAATACGTTGACAAGGTAGATTTCACATTTCACTGCAAGGTCATGGGCCTCGTAAGAAGTCGTGATCGGCCAAATCCTCGTTATTGGATAAATTCTAAATATCATTAATCATGTTATTTTGCTCAACAAAATAAATTAATGCGACATGGCATATTTTTTATTCTTAATTTACAATTATTTTTCCCAGAGAAATAAACCCTCCTCGCGTTCAATGATCTTTATGTAAATGCTTTAAAAATAATACTTTTAAGAAGCCAATGGTGTGTTTTATTGCACCTTCTCTAAACTAAACTAAACTAAACGAAAACTAGTGTTAAAGTAGTGCTGTTGCTTTCTTCATGGAACAGTAAAACGCGACAGTACTATACTAAAACTTGATTTAGTTTAGTTAGACAAGGCATATCAATTTTGACACCAATTAACTCATTAACCATAATGATAATTATTAATAGTAATAAGGACATTAAGTGCCGTGTGGTTGCAAAATACAATCCGTCTCTTCCCATGTCTTAAGCGTTGAGCTTTTAATGTTCGGAACATCCAAACGCTTATATTTGGGATATCTTTGATACTAAATTAAAAAAAAAAACGCACCGAATACAGAACCTCCTCCTTTTTTGAAGTCGGTTAAAATATGTTTAATCAAACTGAATACGTTAATGTAGTCATTTTCCATGCAATATTGGCTTTTTTCTATGGATAAGAAGGCCATGAACAGATGGATAATCAACGAAATTATGATGGGAAGTAGCTAAACACAATTCTTGGTTTGTTAGTTAATCATAGGTACAATATTTATTATTTGGGTAAATATTAATACATACATATATTTATACAGCTAACAAATATAATAACTAATGGCATATAAATAGGTATACATTACAAAAAATTCGAAAACAAACTAAACTACATAAATAAAAATTTCACCTAAGTACTAATTAGGATGCTAGTAGTGTTACCTCTCTGTATCGCAATACTAATGGAGAGGTAGCCGCCAGCCGCTTGTCATCAGATATCGGCCAAATATTACCTATAATTTTGACTTGTATTGTTATAACATTTTATGGCAAGTAACCTTTAATTTGAGAAAATCCATGCTATACTTTCAGTTAATAATGTGCCACACACGTTATATTACTTCGAAATTCAGATTAAAAATATTTTATTCCAGAAAATTCCATATGGTTGGTAATTCTTAGTCTGAATTCAGAATGACTTGAATGCGTACACAGTAGCAGAGAAGCGTTAAATCAATTGTATAATGATTGGATCCAATGATGCATGCGGTGTAAAGTTGGGAGCCATCAAGTGGTTGTTTATCGTTTTATCTGAAGGAACATAGGCGGCGCGTGCGCATGATTTATTTATTGAGTGGTACCTATATGTTACGTTACTACAATCATTATTATCTATGGTACCCTATAACACATCGATTGTAGAAATGCTACTGACATAGTCAGTTATGTCAATTTAAACTAAAGAACTCATGCGTCATCTAAGAAAATCCTTCCGTGGATTCTGTGGCATCAGAATACTATTTCCTAATATAATGAGGCTTACAGCTAAATTGAACGGTATTTCTCGTGCGATAACATCCTTTTTAAACTGAGGAAAAAAAGTAGCATTGCATTACCCAATGCAAATGCAGCATTTTCCCTTATATTCTCAATGTTAGAAGAGCGTAAGTCGCGTAACGATTTTGATTAAATCTAATATTTACCACAATTGAATTTAGGTTGTAAGCCTTATCGATCTGCCTACTCCGATCTATTGATCCTTTATAACAAAATATAGCATCTAATTAAACATAGAATATTGTTAGTAGCCATTTGCATGTTCTGTTGTTGTCAAATATTTTTTCCTTTAATTTCATTTACCCCAAGCGGGAATTAGAAGATGGGGTCATTAACCGCTAGGTAGATCAATCGACCGTCAATATTGTAATACTAACGTATTTAAAATCTGATTGATGATTCCGGACAGATTTTTTCCCTCTAATCAGATTACAACACATGATTATAGCAATTTAAACATTATGAAATGTAAAATTGCAACGCCTAAAGCTATTTCGGCAGGATCATCAATTTCTGGGTCTAGTTAGCAATTTATATTCGTTGTTGTTTTTGTATCTCGATTACATAGTATATTACGATAGTAACTTGTCTTGTTATATCACTTGCTTATCTTACAGTTTCTCGTAGATATATCTTAATGTTTACTCGGTGCTTAATAATGTAATTACTGGAAGCATTTATTATGTACACGCTTTTTTGTTTAGTAGAGTTCGGTTCCTGGGGTCACAGTTTGAACGGGTTGTTAATTTGTAAAGTGAGCATTAAGTCTGTGTCTTTCAAGTTTATTACAATGATTACTTAAAATAATAGATAACATGTCGTTCATTGTAATGTAGCGTACATTACAATCTTTATGTAGTTTTTGTTAATTGTGCAATAAAGACTATGTGCTTTTTTTAATGCACAACGGGTTAGTACTTGACCTCATTCACACCTGATGTTAAGTGAAGATGAGGTCGAAGGTGAAAGCGTACTGACCCGGAAAACCCATCTTATTTGGGGGACTGGCTATCTTATCTCTGAAAACCAGAACGCAACAATGCTATTAACGATTTAGATAAGATGGTGGTAGCTAGCCAGGCAGACATTGGAAATGCCCTACCATAAACCAAACCGAGTACTTAAACATGTACCCCGCTGGGGATCGAACCCGCGACCTCCGATTCATACACCCAATTTTGTTTACATTGAGCCACGGAGGTGGTTTAGTGGCTAGTAAAGTCTTCGAGTTTAGGCTTATAGGATTCGTTTTGACGAGTCCAATATTGTACTTGGTATCTAGGGTCTAACAATGAAGCTAGGAGAGGAATGGTGGTTATTCAGTGGCTACTAGTAAACCCCTCGAATTTAGGCAAATCTGATGCATTTTGACGAATCAAATATATTTCACTTATTGTCGAGGGTCTAATGGGAATCGGGAGTCTAATGTTGTTTACATTGAGCTAGGGAGGCGGTTTTAATCTGAGTCTATCAGATAGGTAAAGAGTAACTTCTGAATACAGACATAGTCCAACCACTGCGGAAAAATCTCATGTGACCCAGACATATGTAGCGAAAATAAATATAAATAAATAAATATCCTTAGACATACACACAGCGCTATCTAGTTCCACAGTAAGCAACTATAGGCTTGTGTTGTGGATACCAGATGGTTGATATACTACATAAATACAATGTAATAAAACTTTTTTTGGTTCACGGAAGACAAATAAAACAAAAGATTTTTCAATTGACAGTTACTTATTTATATCTAAACATGAAAATTGCTTACGAGTATAATCAAATTTCAACGGATTATTGTCAACCGTAATCTTGATACTCTATCATATCGCAAGTTTTACTGACGGAAGATTTATTGCATTAGTATGACCTCTACCTTAATTAGACTAACGTAGTACGTAGCAGTAGCGACTATTGACTGTCCCATCGTTACATGAACACCTTTCCGAAATTTCAGACTTGAATGAAATACCAGAAATGATATGTTTCATTTCGATTTCGGTGTGGATTTATCGTTAGAAAAATAGAACAAAATGGAACACATAAGTTTCGTTCGGGTCGCAAATTTTGGAAAACTAGGTTCACAGAGTGCTACATAATGAGTCTAGAGAACTATTATACTATGTTCGTATGTTGGGTTACCAACCCTGTGGCAAATTTCTGGTGTTACATTGCATTTTGTCTGTCGGCTTGACCCACTGTGACTTGCACTTGCCACTTCTTTGGTGCATGTTTTATTTGGAGATATATAATATGGCACTTATTGATATTGCTTTTGCTAACCAATCAACAAAAACGGCTTTCTTACTTTTTAAAATTAATTTGAAAGTAGAGCAACGCTCATCCTCGAAGTTCAGTGGCATTGCCTCTAATTTTATTAAATCAAATAACATACATCCACTCTTCCTTGCACTCTTTCTATTTAGAGGTTCATATCGCACATAAAAAGGAACTTCGGGCATCGTTTGAAATATCTGGACAGTCCAGCCAAATTCAACACTTCTGGCAACGTTAGGAGTTACAGTCGAGTGTTCCCTGATAGACTGAAGAGGTCTGGGTGTCAGTTTCTCGTTTGTTAATAATAATTCATTAAGTAAAACCAGGGCGATGCAACATCACCGTGGGCGTAATACTTGTTAACCAGTATTATGTGTGTTTGGCCACAGGATAGTGGTATATATAATTTTGACATAGGATATATGATTGCTTTATCTTTCTGTACCAGTACCGGTACCCTCTGTGCATTTTTTTCATTACGCAGAAGAACCACTAAAAAGACTTTTCCCCTTGCTCTAAACTATAAATAATAGTCATTGCGCGAGAGAGTGGTACTTTTCCACAACGAATGAATGAATAAAATGGACTGTCCAATACCGTGTAAAAGATATACAAAGACGATACATAATTTTATGCTTTTATAGGAAGGTATAACTATAATTTTTATTACGCCTACTAAGAGAAAATAAGGTGTTTCGTGTGGGACCATTTTCTATTACGTAAAGTCTTTTCTGCTTTGTACAAAAGTACATTATACATAAAGACATAACTATGCTAATATTAGTTTTTATTAGTTTAGAATTTCTTAATGTAATAATGACAATTCTCTGGTTTATTCTTTTACGTCAACATAATATTATTATTTAAATTAACGTCTGCACAAGAACTTTAGAAGGAATTACTAGTATAAAATATATTGCCACAATTACGTAATTTAAACTTACAACTTTTTGTGAAATTGTAGGTAGAGTCAGAAAAAGTGCCGATAGGTAAGCATTACATAGGGATCATTAAAAATGTCTATATAGGTCGTGGTCACAAAAAGACCTAAGAAATACGTGGACCCCTATCACAGAAAGTATCAATAGTTAGGGGTCACAGAAAGTGCCTACATATTCTATGAATCCTATCTATCTAGGCTTTTTCTATGATCCCTACGTCATAGAAAAAGCCTTGATAGATAGGATTCATAGAATGTGCCTAGATAGGGAAGGGTCACAGAAAGTGGTTAGCTATGTTCAAATTTTTCATTTTGGAAGCTTATTGATATTTTAAAAACATGTAAGAATGAAAATAAAGAAAGACAAAGACAGATAAATAGTGGGGAATGGTGGAGTATTGTGACTGCCGCTGGCTTATTAATGCCTATACACGATTGTGTCATATCCGTTGATTAAGATATTCTATAGGTTACCTACAGTACGTTCAACGTTCTCACGACCACATTGCGCGGAAAAAATCATATGGCAACTGTTAAAACGCCATTTTAGGCAGAAGGCACTTACGCTTAGTGCGCGTAGGCATAATTGTTGTTGCGAACTGTTTCCATTTTGAGCTGCGCAGTCTGGTAGAGCCTTATTGGGTTAATAACAGTGAACTGCCCGTTGCAAAGTTAAGGAACTGAAATTGTTTCTTGCTTGATTTAACCATATATTTTCGTATACATGGATTTCTACTTCATTAAGTTGCGTGATCTTCCAAATACGCGTAAGGCTAATGATGGTGTAGCAGACAGTCATATACTGCAGATATGACCTTCTGTAGTTATGTGGTTAGTCACCACAGGTTTGCAAAAATATAGACACAAGAACTCTGAACAAAAGGTCAGTCAGGTTCAGGGTAGTCGTTTGGTTGCGGGAGTTTAAAACTGAGCAAAAAAAATCATTATAAATTAAATCCCCAGCTTTTGTTTCACGCAATAGCTTGAAGAAGAGATACCATATGGCAACTACTTTAGGTATAGGTATATGGGTATGCATTTTTACCCGGTATACACCAGATGCACTCATTCTAGTGTAAAAAATACATAAACACCTTTGTCCCGCAAACGGTGGTCAGAAACCCATAGCCATTGAAATGTGCAATGTATAGGTACGCATTCAAAATTTACCTTTAAATGATTTCAAAACCATCATAAAACAGACATTATTTACCAAAGGCTATTATAAAATTTCTGACTATCTGGATGATAAAAAAGCATGGAAATAGACCGCTCGGCGATATTCAGTCTAATTATACAATATAATATAATTGTAACCCAAACTTATTTTAAAACAGTAACCCTTGAGTTTCTTGTTCGTTCTTCTCTGGGGAATCAGCTTTGTGAATGAGCAATAATGTCAAAACTTTAATAATAATATAAAAAATGTGACGTTTTCAAGTGATAATTATAATCCTACAAATTAATATTTTTTGATTTGATTGATTTGATTTGTGAGTGTAAAACCCCGCAATCGCCACCACATCCACGTAAAGAGACGGACTATTTCAGTAATACGTACAGTACCCACAAAAATTGTTACTTCACGTATGAATGTCGCATATTTCTGTTTTCAACCAACCACAAACAAGTTCGCAATATATTGTCATACAACTTATACTAGACAGACATTTGGAATTGTGAACCCAACATCATTGCTCACAACGTAATTAACATGTAATAATAATCTGCCTAATACAGCAGACTGACAACCTACTACAGAAATTTATATTAAGTTATATAGGTGGAGTGTTATATATACATGTTTACATGTATGTATTTTTGTGTCTGCAACAATAACAAGAGGTTTGTGAAATGTAAATTTGTTATATTTAAAGTAAATAATATGGTTTGTGTGCAATTATTTAGTTTAATAAGGTGGACTGGGTATCCTGGGTATACGTGAATAAATTTCATATATTTACATACACATACATGCATAGATCCATAGACAAATATACCTACTTAAACATAACATCTATAAAATAGCAACAAACAAACGTAAATAAATATTTATTGATATATAAAATAATAATACAAAACTGCAACAGAATTGTGCTAAGGTATAGAGAGAAGATAAGAAGATAGCACAGATTATACATATATGTACGTAAACGATACCGGCAACATTTCGCACGTACGAAACCCAAAAATTAAGTTTGCAAACCGCGAAATTTGATCCGATGCTAACGGCAGATAGCGTGACCTTACTGCTTCTTACCGCCACTCGGACATAAACTTCGCAGTAGCGGTTCGCGGTGTCTACATTATTCATCACTGCCTCTAGGCCCTCTCGCGCAATCACACGAGTATTGTTGTGCAACTCTGCTGGTAGAGCTGTCTTCGCTATCGGCGAATGATATTCCGGTGGAGAACGGTACGGATTGGAAGTTCGTTCTGTAACTAGAGTGACATTGTTCATTGTTAATCAAACTTTGCATAAGGTTGCGAGCTTTATCCCAAATGGTCAACATAATAAGTATTTGGGTGTTCCAACCAGTAAGTTGAAAACAACTGTGACCATACATTTAGTGTGCCCTCCGAAGCACACTGGTATTAAAATGTCACTAAATTTGCCATTCATCCGTGCAAACATACCTACTTTTATCCCTAAGTAGGGTGGTGAGAGATATCCCAAACATTAGGCAGCATTTTATTTTTATGAACAAAGGGTTGATACTTGACCTCAATCACACCTGATGTTAAGTAAAGATGAGGTCGATGGTGGAAGCGTACTGACCCGGAAACCTCAACACATTTGGGGGACTGGCTATCTTATCTCTGACAACCGGAACACAACAATGCTATTAACATTGCTGCTTGGCGGCAGATTTAGATAAGATGGTGGTAGCTAGCCAGGTGGACATTTAAAATGCCCTACCACCAACCAAACCGAGCACTTAAACATATACCCCACTGGGGATCGAACCCGCGACCTCTGAATCGTTTTACATTGAGCCACGGAGGCGGTTATAATTTGGGTGTTTCAAATATTAAAAGTTTATTGCTTGAAACAATATCCACGTTTCACCTTTCGAAATATACAGAAAATGTAAGAAAGAAAGAAAGAAAGAAAATTATTTATTTGTTAGATTTTGGGTATACAGATAAAGGTCTTATTTTGTAGATAGGTAGTCCAGCAAAATCTGCCTGTTATGGCGTACAAATATTTAAAATATAAAAATAGAATTAAAAAATCATGCAATATAAGCAGACACGCTAAACGACAACATTGTGTTAACCTGAATAACTTTAAATATTACAATGTGACATTTAAACTGAATTAATATCATCTTACCTCATATTATTATATATTATGTCAAATACAATTAAATAACAATACTTAACAATATGTCAATTTAACTCATTAATAATGTCAGATTCTCATATTAAATTACAATTTATAACTATAAAATACAAAACAGATACTCTCTATTGCGCAAAATATTTACAACAATTTTTGATGATAATAATAGAACACATTTAGGCGGTCTTATCACTAAAAGCGATTTCTTCCAGACAGCCCACAGTTATAGGAAATTTGTAGATGGAAAAAAAAAACAATGTTATTTCCTATAACTATTAATATATAGTTTTCAGATTCTGTGTTTAAAATATTCGCCTGTGGAGTAGAAACAACCCTCTATTAGCCAAGAGTGAATTTTCCGTTTAAATTGGTTTAGAGGCAAGTCCTTAATCCCATCTGGTAAATGATTATATACCTTTACGGCCATAAAAAACGAGTTCTTCTGAGTCATTGTCAGATTACATTTTGGGATATATAATTGTTTCTCAACCTTTTCTCTTCTCGTTCGAACACTTACCTCCCCCTGAGTTTTGAAAAATTCGGGATACTGTTTAACGAAAACTACTCTAGTAGTAGTAGGGGATCTATAGACGTTTTTTGGTGTAAAATCCCATAGTCGCCTTTTGCGACACCCACGGGAAGAGATGGGTTGGTTCTATTCTTTTTACTTGCTGAAAGGACACGCCAATCGTTGCATATTTAAACTGTACCAAAAACTAGTGACAGTCGATCTCAAGATCGCTTTTTTATACGGCCCTTAGTACCGTGAAATGATAGCGTTTTATCTTTGCTTACTATAATGGTTACAACAAGGTCTACGACCTAGTAATGTAGAATTATAACGAACCCTATCTATACCAATCATCTTCTCTAGACTTTTTTGTGGTTTTCCTGTTGCGAAATACTTCTCTTATGTGGGTGGACAATGTACGTATGTACTCGTATATTGTACAAGTACCTGATTGGGGTTAATGTCCTGCAAGTCTGGAAGATAAGTTGATCGATTGCGGATATTTTTGTCATCAGTACCTATACCATTGTTCAAAAGTGGCTTATTGATCGCAATCTGATTAAAGGTGAGTAACAATAGCTACTTGATCTTCTATATCCACAGGGCATTAATTTAATCGCGTGAAATATTGAAAGAGATGGTACTTAGGTATCGCTAATACACAGAAAAAAAATAATATAATTTCCATGCATTAACTATGTGTGTATCAAAGCTTTGTAATTGATAAAAATGATTACCTACTTATCAATTTCATCAGTATAAAAAGCTCGTTAGAGACATTGAGAATGAGGATGGGTCAAAGGAAAGTCCCATCACGGATAATAAGTATTTTAATAAAAAAATTAAATGAGTTTAAATTTTTCATGTATTGTGAACGATTAAATGAACACTCTATATTTACAGAAATCGGCAAGTTCATTCCAAAAATTATTATAGTTATATTTATATATGCAATACAACAGACAGAGCAGTTTTTAAATAGGTAAAGTTTTTAGAGTCTGTCCCGGTTGTTTTAATTGGAGGCAATCAAGCCAAGTCGGTGGCACGTAACGCGTAAATTAGCATCGTAATATGAAATTCATTGATTCAGTCTCTCGCTGCTAATTGAGTACTGATAATCATTTGACAATTCTTTTTGTCACGAAAAATGAAATGGGGGTATGAAAATATTTTCTCCGAGACTGCCCGACCCAAAAAAAGGTTGTTAATCCCTGTTTAAAAAAAAAAACAAATATTTGACGACCGGTTTGGTGTAGTGGTTAGAAAATCTGCTGCTATATCAAAAGGTCGCGAGTTCGAATCCCGCTAGGGGCATATGTTTGTATGATGAATACAGACATGTGTTCCCGAGTTACGGATGTTTTTCATGTATATATGTATTTATTTATAAAAAAAATGTATTTGTGTAGTTTATCAACCATCTGGTATCCATAACACAAACCTAGTTGCTTACTGTGGACCTAGATGGCGCTGTGTGTATGTGAAAAGATATTTATTATTATTATTATTTTCATCCTATTCTAGCACAATATCGGCTTCTTAAAAGATGCGATTTCCAAAGACGGAAGGATTATCTCACACAAGTGCAAATTGGGGACACTTCCTTTGACACCGTTTCGTCTAGCATGATTTCACGTTCGATGCGTATTTGTGCAACATAATAAATAGGTGTAATTTCTTCTATTACACACCATCACTCTAACAGTTACTCCTACAGGTACACGCGGTTACAAAAGTCATACCACTTAAAGCTAATACGATTCAAATAGATATGACTGCACGTGTGGCCGCTTGTACAGTGCGACCTTTGGTTTACGTAACGGTGTGTGGGATTCTCATTAGGTTTGTAACGTTTGTAACATATTCGAGGCTATTTCTGCTTAATTTTGTATCGTGTATTCATGTGCAATTAATGAGTTTGGAGAAAACTGGACGATGGATGTAGGCGTGTTTTTGCAAAAAAAAAAGATGGATATGTAACGGCTTTTGGTTGATGATTGGGTATTTTAAATGTCCGCCTGGCTAACTACCACCATGTTATCTAAATCTGCCGCCAAATAGCTACAGTTATAGTATTATTGTGTTCCGGTTGTCAAAGATAATATTGCCAGTTCCCCAAATAAGATGGCAATTCAGTATCAGTATGCTTCAACCTTCGGCCTCATCTTCACTTATAACATCAGGTGTGATTTAGCTCTAGTGCTAACCCCTTTGTGTGTGTCAAAGTAATAGTGCACGTTAAATAGCTTTACCTATAACCAAATGACATTTTGTGGTTCACATGTAAAAATTGTAAATCTATTTTTTAGAGCTCCGTAACCAAATCGTAAAAATATGGACCCTTATAATTTCGTCAGTGTACATATACATACATATCGTCATTTCCTTTATCCCCAATGGGGTGGTCAGAGATATCCCAAACATTAAAAGATGATGAGAGATGCTTGAAACAACATCTTAGATATATAACAATAAGCAAAGCACCCTAAATAAGTTGAGGTACGGGTTAGCATTGACTTGATCTCATCTCAATTTAACGATTGTGGTCAGGCGCTAACCCGTCGTACATAGAACAATTCATGCTATCAAAATTTATTGAGCTTTAATATACCCTACTATTTAGTATTTAGTAAACGACGAACAATATCGAGTATTAAATGATTAGTGTTGCTCTAAGGCGACGTAATGAACTTGCACACGAAGTCCGATTTCGACCCACGAGCCAAAGATACATAATTAAGCCTAGTTTATGTTCTAATCTCCCTATAAGTAGGTAAAGATCCTGAGCATATTTTGTATACCTATTGTAATTTTCTTATGTTGTCATTATTATTGACACATACATACATAAAGTCATCTAGGGGTAGGCAGATACCACAGACTTCGACTCCATTATTATTATGGTGAGAGGTTTTTTGGTAATCTTTATTGATTATTGTTTATAATGGCAGAATACCTAGGTACTATCTGCAATGATTTGAATTTTACGGTAGGTAGGTACTTTATAAAAAGAGGTATACTTGCAAAAAGAAGTTAATTTCCTGTGTGACTTAACCGTTAATAAATTCAATTAAAATTTAATAATTCGCGTTTTATTGCAAGCGTTTCTTTTAAAACTTTAATAAATCATGTCAGCTACAAGGGTATAACCTTACACAGGATCTAGGAGAGTAATCCAAATGTAGCTCTATAGTGCTCCAGTGACCCTAAAGCACATTAATGGTTTCGGCAGCTTAGCCGGATGGGAGTCATTTGTTCTCATGGTATGCAAAAAATTATTTGCTTTTCTCCCTAACTTTTTAGAGATTATTGATATAATGTCTTTTGCTATTTAAGAGAGATCATGCATTGGGAACAACTTCTCTGTCTATAGTATAATCAGAATTGAAAACTGTACCAAAAGGAAGATACAGAAACTCATTTTTTTTTTTTAATATTTCGGATACTTACACCAATCATCTAGTCCCAAATTAAGCAAAGCTTGTACTGTGGATACTAGATAACGGATAAACATACATAAATATTTATATAAACATCCATGACTCAGGAATAAATGTTCATATTCATCAAACAAACATTTACCCGTCGCGGGTATCAAACCCGCAACCGTTGGTTTCGCTGACAAGGTCACTATCCACTACACCAATCGGTCGTCAACCCCACCCAACTTTCCAACACCTCAAATTTACAATACCCACAGTAAAATTTTACTGTAACAATAGACAGACGTAGCCACGGGGCAAAAGGTGACAACAGCAGAATACTAGAATATTATAGCCATTTTCATCATACGAAACGTCGTAAATATTTATAAGGTTACCAGCAAATCTATACTACATAAAATTATAAAGTTAAAAGACGTTACAAATTCACAGCAAGTCGCTGTCAAACGACATGATGCTTAATTTTTTGTAACGCCCCCTTCATCCATATTTCATTTTAGTGATGTTATACTATGAATTGCGGCCACCACCGTCGATTTTAAGTAAGTCGATGCTACAGTAAGTTCTAGTACTTTATAGGAAAAAGCAGTACTTAGTTACCTCAAGATTTATGTAATCGGGTCACAGAATAGATAATGTCGAATATGTTAAGTCATGGTTTATACCTTTGGAGATGAGGAAAGATAAATCAATTGATTTTTTTTTATGCACAAAGGGTGATGGCACCTCAATGATGTTAGTGACCCGGAAACCCCATCTTATTTGGGGAACTGGCTATCTTATCTCTGACAACCTGAAAACAACAATGCTACTGACATTGCTGTCGGCGATTTAGATTAATTTGCGCTCTTTGTTTGGTTTTTCTTTTTCTAATTAAATGTGTCGGATAAAAGCCAGAACCCCAGTTTATTAATTGGTTATCTTATCTCAAATAGCCGTAACACAACATTGATATATGACGGCAGAGTTATAGAGCTAAGACCAAACATGCGATATGTTAGAGGTAAGTCGAAAACTAATATTTTCAGCACGTGGGAGGATAGAGATTCACTAATGTAAATAGGTACCTACTCGTTTTTATTGCAACATTGAAGTGCTAACTGAAATTCACCAATTTACACAATCTTCAAAATCAAACATTTTAGACAAAATACACTATTTTAATAGCCGTATAGTCAATATTTGATACGCTAAGTGTGAGTGGGCACACAATAATATGATTCGATGCTGTTAAAAGAGCGCTTTCGCCGAGCAAACTAAATTGAACACGCATGCTATACAAATACACTGACGCGTCTGTCGTGTTATAACAATCATATAGATTTAGTAGATTGTCAGTAGGATGACGTGGGTGGACTTAGACTATTGTATCTGTAAAAAGTATCCCACCAAAAACATTCTGTAAAAAACTAGCCAAATCTCGATGGAGCTGCTTGATTATCTCTAAAAAGTAATGAAATCTATACAAAGTCGTGCCAAGTGTAAGGTTCCTTACTGCGATTTCTTTATTATTATAGTTAATGTTGTGTGACTTGGCCGTTGAAGGGTACACAGGGGTACAAAACCAGGTGCTCCATGACACCATTGCACCAATCTGTCGCCAGAACCGCTATTAATGTTATTAATTATGTTATTAAGAATGTTCAACGGCAAACTATTAGCGAATAATCTGTGTGGCGTTTACATAACATTCTTTATACGTTATTGGCTTTATCAAGCCTACAATTGACTGGTTACTGAATCAACGTTTTCCAAGTGGCAATTTTCCATCGTCAATGCGTAGCGGTTCTGGCGACAGATTGGTGCAATGGTGTCATGGAGCACCTGGTTTTGTACCCCTGTGTACCCTTCAACGGCCAAGTCACACAACATTAACTATAATAATAAAGAAATCGCAGTAAGGAACCTTACACTTGGCACGACTTTGTATAGATTTCATTACTTTTTAGAGATAATCAAGCAGCTCCATCGAGATTTGGCTAGTTTTTTACAGAATGTTTTTGGTGGGATTTCACTTCTTTTTGTAGAAACGTGGGCATATTATATATATACCCACGTTTCTACAAATATACTTGATACTGAAAGTTGAGTCAGTTCTACCATACACCAAGAAAGATATTGAATGGAAGAGACAAGACCCGTCTTTGGGCATACCAACTACTTGGTAGCCACTAAGTTCATCGTTGTCTTTTAATATTATCGACATTTTTTACGATAATTATTATCTTGCGAAATCAAACACAATTAAACTCAACGACCTTTAGTATATGGACAACAAATCAGAAATACCGATAACATTTAGACTAAAACCTACTTATATCTTTAAGACTTCTTTTGTCTTAATAAAACAAACTTAAAGAAAATATTACTCTGCCTACTCAATCTATACAAACTATAAGCAAAACGTTAACTCTTAATTATTAGACAAGTGTCAATATAATTAATTATGAATGAACTTTCTACCAAAGGTACTACCTACCTAGTACTGAAATACAGCTAAATTAATGATATTTTTAAACGAAACGAAGTAATATCTAACTAAATAAACTAAACTAGATATAAACACGAACGCGATTGGAAGTACTGCCTAACTGTAAATTAAACCTAGAAAACTAAAAGTAGGTACTAAATAATTAACAATTAAATAAAGTATTCAATTGAAACTTCTTTTAATTCTGACAATTAAGTAATAATCAGTAATCCGTCACTAACCATATAATTCCTAACCTGTTTAAATCTTTGAATTAATATAATAACAACCTGCCAATTAACCTTAGCAAACCTCACGAAATAATCAGCGAAATCAACGAAATGCAAATAATCCCTCCTAATCCCTAGCAAACATTTTCAAGCGCAATAGAAGAATGTAGTAAACGACTGTAACGCGGCCGGTTGCCACTTTGCCATATAAGGTTATCGGAAAAACAAAACGTAAGCGCGTTTTAACATACAGTCAACGCCATCTAGCGACGCGTGCGGGTATCACCGCCACTCTTAGCCAATGCATTATATTTTGACCAAATTTTCGTTTGTTTATTTAATTTGTGTAATGTTCGAGTAGAATAAAATTAATCGTTTGACTATTTCTTCTTGTAAACTTGTAATCCCACCAAAAACATTCTGTAAAAAACTAGCCAAATCTCGATGGAGCTGCTTGATTATCTCTAAAAAGTAATGAAATCTATACAAAGTCGTGCCAAGTGTAAGGTTCCTTACTGCGATTTCTTTATTATTATAGTTAATGTTGTGTGACTTGGCCGTTGAAGGGTACACAGGGGTACAAAACCAGGTGCTCCATGACACCATTGCACCAATCTGTCGCCAGAACCGCTATTAATGTTATTAATTATGTTATTAAGAATGTTCAACGGCAAACTATTAGCGAATAATCTGTGTGGCGTTTACATAACATTCTTTATACGTTATTGGCTTTATCAAGCCTACAATTGACTGGTTACTGAATCAACGTTTTCCAAGTGGCAATTTTCCATCGTCAATGCGTAGCGGTTCTGGCGACAGATTGGTGCAATGGTGTCATGGAGCACCTGGTTTTGTACCCCTGTGTACCCTTCAACGGCCAAGTCACACAACATTAACTATAATAATAAAGAAATCGCAGTAAGGAACCTTACACTTGGCACGACTTTGTATAGATTTCATTACTTTTTAGAGATAATCAAGCAGCTCCATCGAGATTTGGCTAGTTTTTTACAGAATGTTTTTGGTGGGATTTCACTTCTTTTTGTAGAAACGTGGGCATATTATATATATACCCACGTTTCTACAAATATACTTGATACTGAAAGTTGAGTCAGTTCTACCATACACCAAGAAAGATATTGAATGGAAGAGACAAGACCCGTCTTTGGGCATACCAACTACTTGGTAGCCACTAAGTTCATCGTTGTCTTTTAATATTATCGACATTTTTTACGATAATTATTATCTTGCGAAATCAAACACAATTAAACTCAACGACCTTTAGTATATGGACAACAAATCAGAAATACCGATAACATTTAGACTAAAACCTACTTATATCTTTAAGACTTCTTTTGTCTTAATAAAACAAACTTAAAGAAAATATTACTCTGCCTACTCAATCTATACAAACTATAAGCAAAACGTTAACTCTTAATTATTAGACAAGTGTCAATATAATTAATTATGAATGAACTTTCTACCAAAGGTACTACCTACCTAGTACTGAAATACAGCTAAATTAATGATATTTTTAAACGAAACGAAGTAATATCTAACTAAATAAACTAAACTAGATATAAACACGAACGCGATTGGAAGTACTGCCTAACTGTAAATTAAACCTAGAAAACTAAAAGTAGGTACTAAATAATTAACAATTAAATAAAGTATTCAATTGAAACTTCTTTTAATTCTGACAATTAAGTAATAATCAGTAATCCGTCACTAACCATATAATTCCTAACCTGTTTAAATCTTTGAATTAATATAATAACAACCTGCCAATTAACCTTAGCAAACCTCACGAAATAATCAGCGAAATCAACGAAATGCAAATAATCCCTCCTAATCCCTAGCAAACATTTTCAAGCGCAATAGAAGAATGTAGTAAACGACTGTAACGCGGCCGGTTGCCACTTTGCCATATAAGGTTATCGGAAAAACAAAACGTAAGCGCGTTTTAACATACAGTCAACGCCATCTAGCGACGCGTGCGGGTATCACCGCCACTCTTAGCCAATGCATTATATTTTGACCAAATTTTCGTTTGTTTATTTAATTTGTGTAATGTTCGAGTAGAATAAAATTAATCGTTTGACTATTTCTTCTTGTAAACTTGTAATAAGTAAGTATAAGTATAAAAGCCAGTCTAGTCTTATCCAGAGTTTTCCTTTAATTTTATTTATATTCGTATTAAAAGCAGAAGGGGAGGCATTCGCCCAGCAGTGGGACGCTATAGGCTAGATTAAATTAGAAGATGTGTCCCACTACGCTGGACAGTCGATTTTTTTATGTACCAATAGTAGAAGGGGGCATTACCATATCTCTAATACAGCTGGGACCAGCTGAGGGTTCTTCGTCAGATATAAAGTTAATCGTTCGACTATTTCTTCTTGTAAACTTGTAAGTATAAGTATAAAAGCCAGTGTAGTCTTATCCTGAGTTTTCCTTTAATTTTATTTATATGCGTATTATAAGCAGAAGGGGAAGCATGCGCCCAGCAGTGGGATGCTATAGGCTAGATTAAATTAGAAGATGTGTCGATGTCAGAAGATTTTTGCAATGACAGTCGATTTTTCTACCAATAGTAGAAGGGGGCATTACCATATCTCTAATACAGCTGAGACCAGCTGAGGGTTCTTCATCAGATACTTCAGACCTTCGATTTTTGACATCAAATGAAGCGGCCCACCAAGTTGAATATTTTTTGTAAAGGCGGTATATGTCGATCTCTAATAGTTTGGTTGGGCTCTTGTGTTTCCTAATCAGGGTCACCAGGTACTCCAGATCTTCGATTATCCTAGTTTTTATAGTTTTCCCTTTATGTGGCCATTGAACCATAACTCTGTACCAAATTTCAGCTCTCTGAGTTTATGGGAAGTACTAGTTCTATTTTGATGATCATGAGTGAGTGAGTGAGTGAGTGAGTGTCGTAAATGCGAAACTTTGCTTTCGCTTAACTTCGGAACTAAATGACCTACAGACTTGAAATTTTGGATTTTGAGTATGTGATTATAGCTTACTGGATGACGAAAATTTCTGCGTTCTAGTCTTATCCAGAGGTTCTAAAATAGGGGCCTGAAAATGCGGCGAAATGGTTCCAGTAAAGGATGGTACGGCAGTGTTTGCTTCGCGCTCGACTTGGCGGGCAGCACTGCCGTGCCCCCAGATAAGTAAGTATAAGTATAAAAGCCAGTCTAGTCTTATCCAGAGTTTTCCTTTAATTTTATTTATATTCGTATTAAAAGCAGAAGGGGAGGCATTCGCCCAGCAGTGGGACGCTATAGGCTAGATTAAATTAGAAGATGTGTCCCACTACGCTGGACAGTCGATTTTTTTATGTACCAATAGTAGAAGGGGGCATTACCATATCTCTAATACAGCTGGGACCAGCTGAGGGTTCTTCGTCAGATATAAAGTTAATCGTTCGACTATTTCTTCTTGTAAACTTGTAAGTATAAGTATAAAAGCCAGTGTAGTCTTATCCTGAGTTTTCCTTTAATTTTATTTATATGCGTATTATAAGCAGAAGGGGAAGCATGCGCCCAGCAGTGGGATGCTATAGGCTAGATTAAATTAGAAGATGTGTCGATGTCAGAAGATTTTTGCAATGACAGTCGATTTTTCTACCAATAGTAGAAGGGGGCATTACCATATCTCTAATACAGCTGAGACCAGCTGAGGGTTCTTCATCAGATACTTCAGACCTTCGATTTTTGACATCAAATGAAGCGGCCCACCAAGTTGAATATTTTTTGTAAAGGCGGTATATGTCGATCTCTAATAGTTTGGTTGGGCTCTTGTGTTTCCTAATCAGGGTCACCAGGTACTCCAGATCTTCGATTATCCTAGTTTTTATAGTTTTCCCTTTATGTGGCCATTGAACCATAACTCTGTACCAAATTTCAGCTCTCTGAGTTTATGGGAAGTACTAGTTCTATTTTGATGATCATGAGTGAGTGAGTGAGTGAGTGAGTGTCGTAAATGCGAAACTTTGCTTTCGCTTAACTTCGGAACTAAATGACCTACAGACTTGAAATTTTGGATTTTGAGTATGTGATTATAGCTTACTGGATGACGAAAATTTCTGCGTTCTAGTCTTATCCAGAGGTTCTAAAATAGGGGCCTGAAAATGCGGCGAAATGGTTCCAGTAAAGGATGGTACGGCAGTGTTTGCTTCGCGCTCGACTTGGCGGGGGCACTGCCGTGCCCCCAGATTCGCTGCTGTTATAAAACAGGTATTGATTTCGCAACGCCATAAATGACTCCAAATCTCTAATCTTGTAAATTACAATACACCCTATTTCGTCCAACAACTTGCATTTTTGTCAATAATGGTGTCGATTCGGATGTACACCAACTAAACTAAACTAAACTAAACTAAACTAAAACCTGTTTTAAAGTAGTACTGTATCTTTCTCCCTGGAACAGTACGATGCGACTGCACCACTCCAAAACTGGTTTTAGTTTAGTTTAGTTGGTGTACATCCGAATCGACACCAATATATGATTATGGTGCCGCTATTAGTGATATTATACCAATACAAACAAAGACCAACCGTGCCTTAATTGAAGACGCGAAAATGCTCTAATTGTAACATCTTGTCACTCTGTTCGACAACCCTTATAATCTAAGTTAGGGACGATACATTCAAATCACAATTGTTTTCGGATACTATATCTTTTTCTCTCGTTCTTTCCGTATCTTTGTTCTCATTCATTATTTTATTAGGTATCTACCTATATGCAGTGTGCGCGGTTTATATATCACGACCGATTGGTGTAGTGGATAGTGACCCTGACAGCGCAACCAACGGTTGCGGGTTCGAATCCCGCGACGGGTAAATGTTTGTGTGATGAATATGAACATTTATCCCTGAGTAATGGATGTTTATATAAATATTTATGTATGTTTATCCGTTATCTAGTATCCATAGTACAAGCGTTGCTTAGTTTGGGACTAGATGATTGGTGTAAGTGTACGAAATATTTATTTATTTATTTATAAACATCATTAGTGTATGTAACATATAATTGGCCGCCATTTTGTAGCTCCGAGCAAAAAGTTGTAAATAAGTAGCCAAGTCTATTTGACATTTCGCGCCGAAATATGACCATGAACTTATGACATTACCACACAGAGTTAACACGCGCTCCATTGTCAAAAATGCATTTTTGGACACGTTGCGAAAATACTTTACAAACAAACAAAAAGCTCATTTAGTAAAAATGGAACGCGACAAATCGTGAACAGGATTCTTTGGACATCGCTTTATGTTTCACTTAGAAACGTGTTTGAATATAAACTTTAACTCTTAGCAGAAAGACATAAGATATTGCTCGCGGATTTGAATACATGTTCGTAAATTGTTTTAGTACAAAAAACAATGGAGAAGAAATAATTAAGATCGCCGACCACGTTGCCATTTGACTTGGAAAGTAGGTACTGAAGAATGTTCTCGACCAATTTCTACTGAATTTTGAACAGATCTCGTAACAGTAACAACGTGTATTGTGTTGAATTAGTTTCGTTCTGTTAAATTTATAATTTTAAATTGAAACAGAAATTTCTAAAGTATTTAGAAAGGAAGCAACATTAATTGGGCTCTTCGTATCTTACAAAATCATTGAGTACCAAGTGATGAGATGATAATTCTATAAAATTGATCATATAACTACATTGCTGTGTTGTTTCGACACGTAAAATTAATTCCCACTCTAATTAACACCCCGTCTTTTCCTGTGGGTGTCGTAAAAGGCACCTATGGAATTTTCCACGACAAAAAGATCCATAGATTTTCATGTTTAAGAGCAATAGGCTCTCCTCCTGTCGCTTGTGCATTTCTGTATATTTCGTAAGGTGAACCGTGGAAGTTGTTCAAGCAACTTTTAATGTTCGAAACACCCAACCCCAATGTTTGGGATATGTCTGACCACCCTATTTGGAATAAAGGTATGTTATTGTTATGTTAAGAAATGTCTGACGCGGTCAAATTTTAAAACGAGTGTACTTCGGAGGACACGCTAAATATATTCGGTCCCGGTTGTTTTCAATTAAGCCAAGTCAGTGGCCTTAACAAACATTAAGAGATTAATGATTCAAACAACATCCACATTTCACCTTATGCAATATACAGAAATGCACACGTGACAGGGCGTGAACCCATCGCCGTTGAAACGTGCAAATCCATCGATGTTTTTTTTTATGTAAAATCCCTTAGTCGTCCCTTTTACTACACTCAGGGGAAGAGACGGGTTGGACGGTCTATTCTATTTGAGTGCACTAGTGGCTACACGCGTAGTGGATTATGGCCCATACCGTTTTCTTAAATCTTAAGCGTAAGCAATTACTTAACTCCATTTTCATAAACTTTGTCAAGCTTCAGTCCATAAGTACGACTACACATTTCCATGACGATGATGTCTCATGAATGACCATTTAAAAATAAAATGAAGTCAACAAACTCCAAAGCGATTACATCACACGCGATCCTGTTCTATAATGTACCGTAGTACGTAATTGCGCTGCGCGTACGCTGAGATGCCTCCACGTTTGTAAAAGGAAAATAAAAGTAGACCCGTTCCACTGGGGCGCCTCCCGTAATGACTAGCGGGCTAGACTAGGGCCGCCAGTTGTCACCCTACTATCGATATCTAGCGCGACGTCAGTAACGGTAATATCGAGTGTGTTTCCATCTATTTTTATTAAGTGACTGTTAATAAAAGTAGTACCATGTTACGTCATTTTATTTTATATGAAATATCATCATTCAGCCTTTCTTCTTCTTCTTTTCGTGTCGAGGCAAGTTTCAAATTTTATTGGACCAAAACTTAGCCACAGCCTGTCTGTGGCGTTAAGGAGGTCGCCAAAGGTGCAGCTGTCAGGACACGCGGGGCAAGACAATACGCGAAATAGGCGAATTGACAATACAGCCTTTCATAGGCCCTTAAGGACTGCCATAGAGTTATTTGTATCTATCAATTTCCAGTTAGCGTTATCCAACATTATACTACTACCAGAACATTTCTTCTCCGTTGGTTATTGGTTCTACGATTTATGTGGCTTGCCCACTGCCACTTCACTATTCCTATGCTTTATCAGCAACTTTTAGTTCTTGCACGAATTCAATCGTTATGAATCCTATCTTAAAAACCGCCCATCACCGCGTTGTGTAACTGTCCACCTACTATCCGCCTTAGTAGTATAGTTATAAATAAAACAACCAGTCTTATCGCAATAAGTTTGGGATTCTGTGTTCATACACTTCTACCTTCAGCTTCATTTTCGCTGGGTGGGATCTAGTCCATTATGTCTAAAAAAATTTACTAGGTACCCCATACTCTATTTGTACTACCTTAGAAGTCTCGTACCAATATTGAAGCCCATCTCTAGTTCACACGATATAGGTCAGTGTGCCTATAAACAGGTCTAACCCCTGCGAAGGGGAACATGCCTTGCTCATTCATGTTTCTCATAATTCAAAGTGTCATTTGTTATCTAGCATACAGTTAGTCTTGATATAGTGTATTTAACTCATGTTACTTTGTACGTACAATATCGTACGTCATTTTTTGTACTTTGAGAGATAGCGCTTCGCCCCATTAAAACTTGATGTTACTTGATGAACCTTGCTTACCTGGAACCAGCAATATATTCGGGGGAGTAGCTATCTTATGTAGACATTATCAACTTTGGTATACTTAACGGCCGATAAGAGTTAACATTAAAAATTAACTATCATCAATCAAACTGAGTAATAATGTTGCATTTCGCCGGGAAACGAACCTTCGATACCGTTTCGTAAACCCTATAGCTACGGAAGTTGTCCCGTGACGTCTCTACTTTCGCTATATACCAACTACTTAGCTTCTTCCTGAAAACCATTTTTGCATGGTCCTTGTTTGGCTTGAAGGGTTACCGGAGGGATAATATTAATTTTACTACGTGTGGGTACGGTTATATCACCTCTTACTGTTATACTAGATATATCCTTTTGTCTCATTATGATTTCATTCTGTGTTTATCGGATCTCGTTATATTTGAGTTCGGTATGTCTTTACTGCTGTTTCATCTTTGAAGTTAATAGCATATTTTAAATGTGTTTCTCATATTTTAATTAAAATATTTTCTAGAGTCTGAAGTTAGTTCTGTTACTTTTCTATGAGGGCGAAAACTAAGTGTGAAATACTCTGTATATTTCTTCTTTCTTTATACATGTAGCAATCATAGTCGCTGCACGTAGTGCTGTTAATCAGCTTCAATGCATGTTCTTTCGATATAGGCCAGGTACAGTGACGTCTTCATACCAACGAGGGCAATGTTCCCGTAACCGTGACTAACAGTCTACTATGCCACATTTTTTTTACTTGACTTTGATCTTGGAGGCTTTTGAACAACTTAATGAGTCTACTTTGGTGTGTATTTTTTGCTACGACTTTCGTTTCTTTGTGACTTTCAATTGGGTCTAATGTTTGAAATACTTTACATTAAATAAGTAAGTATAGCTATTACTTGCATATTTATCATAAGGTTTATCTATGTAGTTTAACACCTTTAGGCTCTTTGTTAAATTCACAGCATAGCGGCTATACCTTTCACTTTTAATGATCTGGCCTGCAAAAATATTATGCAAGCAGTGACAGATAACTTCAATTGATAAATTAATCATTGTTACGTCTATTGCACGATCTAGTTTCAGATATACCTATAAATCGATTACGTATTTGTAAAAACGAAATTCCTCTGGTTTAGATAAGCATTCATTAGAAAACGACGTTAAAGTCGTTCTACGCTACTTCAATATCTAACTGCGCGGTAACCACAAAGTAAATAGTGATTGGAAATTGGAACAAACTGAGGCAACTTTTACGCGACGTAAATCGTAGTTGAGTCGCTAAGGTAAAAGACACACTGGCATATTAACAATATGAAATTCCGGAGCTAATGAAATATGCGACTTTATTATGGCTGATGAATGAGAGGAATGCTTTCGAGAAAATTGCCGCAATGGCTTAGCCTCTAGCTTTCCACTCATTATTGGGATTTAATGAGCTTTAATGGATGTTCAATAATAGTAATTATGGAGTTCTAATAGTTTTGAACGCTGATGGAAGTTGAAAGATGATGCTTTAAATTACATTTTCCCTTTAATAATCTTTTAACATATTCCGCGGCGTTTTATCGTAAGATTACACCTTTGAGTATCTTACAGAAAATCTATCGATACGTAGTAAAACTTGGTAATGGACTAATTAAGAGGCATACTGCCTCTTTCTTCCGCTAAGTAGGCACAACTGACTTTTGAGAACATTGATTATTTAAAAAAAATAAATTTTGTAAATAACTCGATGCGCGGCTTTTAGACGTAAAACCAACGCTGTCCTTAAATTTCCTAGGATCCTCAACATAGTAAGCTGTTGAATTCAAATTTTTTTTTATCACGGTTCTTCCTGCTCTTAAAGTGTTCTTTTACTCGAACTCTGTCAACATATGACAATTCGCTGCAAACGTGACCCACAATTTATTTTAATGGCATAAATAAATACTTACAGTCGGTTAAAGCCCCATCAACCTCGCATGTACCCCATTCACGTGACCGACGCTTACAACTATGTTGTTCATTAAAATCTCTAGTGTAGGTACTTACATATTAAAAGTTTGTGTAGATGCAATTAATTGAAAATTATTTCCGATATTTTGAATAACAAAATAATGAGAGAATAATACCTATCACCACACCACCAGGTCTACCGACACGGTTAGATGTATGGAGGCTCTGAAGGGCAACAGGTCAAGCGTCACTTTGACCTTTAAATCAGCCATACGTAGTATGCACGACCTTATAAGAACGAGATCTGCTTACACCAGTGTACGCTTATAATATTTTGATTTGATTTTCCGTTAGAAACACGCACCAAAGGCATCATCAAGATAATTATAAAAGTCGATAGGTTAATAAGCACTTTGTGAAGTGAACTTCGATCATTTAACGACGCCTAAGGTAGAATAGGTTTATTCTATACATGACATCTTATACCAGCCAATGTCCAAGCCTATTGTAACTATTATTTTCAATAATGAGCTATCAAAACTAATAACCACAGTAACAAAAGACGATCGTGCTTTTACATAAGAAATAATTGTGCTTTCTCTAGCAGTCGCCTAAAGCGAAACTTCGGCATGTAAACAAACTGTTGGCGGGCCGAATGAATGGTAGGAACCGCTGGGTCGTTAGACACGCACCACGATCGCCAATGTCGAACGCCAATGCCGCACATTGTTACCTCTCGGAAGGAAGCCGAGGCAAAGGCTTTGTTGTTGGCATAAAAGAAGCTACCCACACCGCGGGAGTAAAGCGATGGCTATACAATAACACCAAATTATCAAATCATCACGTTACACCCAATTCAGAAATATTGTTTACTCGTTAAAACTAAATTTAGAAGGTTGATATAAAAAAAAGATTATTTTCTTTACGAATTGCTGGTGATGGTTTAAAATATAGGCTTGACAGTATCAATGAATAATGAATAATACTGATTAGTTTTGTGATAAAGCAATTTGAAATGTTAGTTTAGAAATCAAAAAAGCTATTTGAAGCATTCCTAATGACGGAATGGCGAGTGTGCTTGCAATTAATGCTCCACGAGTGGAGATATCGCCGTAGGATAGCTATCATGTAATAGGAAACAATGAGACTAGTTTGCTTTTCTTTTCTAATTTAGCAATGTATTATAGAACGAATTTTTTTATGCTTGATCTAGAATTGAAAGCAGACCACACAAGCTGAATTGTTAATGAAACAAGATAAAACTAAAGTAATTACTTAATAATTTGTATTATGTTTTGGCTAGACAACATTGTGTAGAATTTTATACAACTGTACGCGTATAAAAGAAAAGTTAATGGGATAATTCAGTAGAATAATAGTTAACAATACTGCACACGGCCCGCATTGTGAAGCCTTAGCCACTGCTAGCCTAGTCACAAGCCCTTCTACCGTCCGTACCTTCTATCTATTTTAATTTTAATAACGTTTTCATGTTTTCTGTGCTCTAAATTTGATAATATAAAAATCAGTAAAAAAGAGAAAGTGAATAATAATAACATTGCCAAACAAACTTTTTGTGTAGAGCCGGGTTGTCTTACCCAAAATAGCCAGACCAGAGGAAACTTTGAAAACCTTTTTTCATATACAATTTGGGTCGGTTGATCGGCACATTTTATATGTTGAGGCCGAATTCAGAGTGAATCTCTTAGTAAAAGTTGTTTCTTTTTTTCTTGGGTAGTTAAATATTGGGATGATAATCATGCTGTATAAGTACAGTGCATAGGACATCAGACGTTACACTTCAACTTTTGGACCGGTCCATCGCTGTATTTCACTTCGCTTCGAATATCAGCTTTTACTTAATGTGCGGTCGACCTATACCTATATACCTGTTACATTTAAATTTTTATCATACATATTACAACATACGCAATTAAAGAAATAGTTTTGAGAGCGTTATCTTTACAAATTATAACATTTCATTATTCTCATAATTTTTCAAATACAATGTTCGAAACTATCGTCTCTGTAACCACAATCAAATTTGCAGTTACATTATCATCCTATTGAAATATTATCTTATGAACCGAATCTAGATTTCGATTCCAATTTGACAAATAGGGTATCGTTAAATCTGAATAGGAAACTGATGAAGAGCTTAACTAATACAACGATAGCAGCCGCGGATGGCAATAATAGCTAAACTTTCACCAAATCCCATTGTTTCCGTTCATAATACGGGGTTACGTGTTAACCTAAACTAGGTGTAGAAAGTTTAATAAATAAATCAGTGTTTAAATCCAGATGAGGTGGTGGAGAGGTGTTATAAGTTTCAATCCTATGTCTGTCTCTGTTTCTGTATTAGCATTGTAGCATCCAAACTACTACGAAAAAATATTTCTGCATTCCCAAAAAATAGTGATAAGCATAACTTAAATTTGAGATATAGGGACAAATTAGCCACCCCTATGTTCAGACTGAGCAAAGTTAATACATCATTTATGGGACACTGTATACGCTTTTATAACCTTATACCTGAGAATATCATTAATCTAAATGAAAAACAATTTAAAAACCATGTCAAAACAACATTAACAAAAAAAGGTTATTACAAAATTAGTGACTACCTGAATGACAAAAACGCTTGGTATACCTCGCCCAGCTCCCAAAAATTATAAAATTGTATTAGTTGTATATGTTATATATAAAATTTGGAAAAGAAAAGAAAAATGATCCTGTGGGTTTCTTGCGCCGCTTCTTTTCCCCACAGATGATTTCGTGCTTTATTTTCTGCTACATCTTTCATTTACTCCAACTTTTTGGTCAGTCGCGTCTCTAGTCTACCATAAAATAAAGACAGCGGAACTCTACCATTCTAAAATATTCACGGATCTGTCAAAGCAGTTATTTCAACCATTATCAAGTCAAAGCAAGCCAAGGCAGCCATTACTAAAAGCCAAGTATAGCATCAATAAACTGCCGATATCTTTAGAGCTTTCGGCACGAGCTCAATAACATTTTATGACCCTTTATTTGATTTCTGTCGTGGTTTTAGCAAGCATCAAACGTTAACATTATACGTTGTTTTCTTTTTTCGTGCGAATAGATTGGTTTGATTTCTAACTTTGTTAATTTAAATAAAATAGGTAAACTTCTCAGAGTTATATTGCCAAAATTAATACGTGCACCTACAATCTGTAGGCCGTTTACAATAATTCTTTATTAGATATATGTTTTTATTGGCTATAGATACTTTTGAGCATTTATAGTATAAATATAGTATATGCAGTAATAATAAAGCATGATGTCTACGAGTATATGAGGGTATTTATATATTTAACATTTTATTGCATACACAAAAAAAAAACAATTACAGCGATACTTAGCTATACAAAAGGCGAGCGAATAGTGGGTGAAGCTAATCTTAATATTTTACTTTTCTCAAATTTTGTGTGCTAGTAATAGTAAGTTAGACAATCGATAACGTCGACACATTCAAACTCGAATACGTGGGTTTTACTAATAGTCTTAACATTTTGTTCCAGCCTAGGGCCGTTTGAGGCGGCGACGGGGGGCGAGATGGTGTCAAGGCGTCGTATCCTGTCGCGTTCTCGCGATGATCTCACACAGGCTTTCGCCCCACAGGAGGAAGAGGAGGACGTGTGGTTTCAAAAAGAAAAACTTTATAAGGTAAGATATTGATATTCAGTAACAACTCATTTGTGGTCCTTCTAAGATTGAAAAATCTAGATTGGATTCTAAGTTTAAGTTGGTTAAAAGTGCACTGGACTCTATTCAACGCGGATTTATACCAAATTTCGTTTGTTTAAATGATTATATAAGCATTCATTTGATATTGCCATAAAAAGGCTTCAATCGAGTTATCATCTATAAAACGAATTGCATTTTAAGAGATTATAATATTCATAGTTGGTAATTGGGCACTATCTAGACTTAATTGAATTTGTGAAACTTTAAAGTGCAATTGATCGAAAGCCTGGGTTTAATGGCAAATAAAGTGATCAGTGTAAACACAGAAATTCTAAACCACGGGCTCTAAACCACGGACCATAACTTTCTTTACATCAATCATATGGTCATTCAGACGTAAGTAATGTTCACGGCTCAATTCACATGGATAGTGTAATAGCAGTTAAGTAAATGATAGGTCATTTCATGGTAGAAGTCATTGTGAACCATTATGTCAACTGGCGAGGAGAAATCTAACTATTATTTCATTATTTGGTATATACGAATTAAATAATAAATAGCCCCCTTCTTCCAAATAAAATAAAAGAGGCTCTGTAAGAAAAATATGCAAACTCAATAGTGATAGATTTACGCGATTTAGGTTTCTGCAACATGACAATTTGTGATGTGTGATGCGCCTATTTTGCGTGGTTAGTAGGTAGCACTAAGGGTAGTGCTAAGTCAACCCATTATAACTGTATCGTATTGCCTTACCCCTGGACCTCCCAAAGTGACGTCCGCGACTGTCTGTTTAAGTAGTACTATTTTAATTCTGTAGTTTAGCCTCTGTATACGGCCCTGTTTATAACATCTAAAGTGAACAAGAGTTGGTTGAAAAGTGCCAGTGCCAATGTCCAGTAACATCTCTGCTGAAGAGTTGGAGCCTCATAGCTGCCGTATCTTTATGATAATCTGCTGATGATCGGGGAGTAGGGCTCTTCTGATTGTGTGGTTATTCATGGGATCATTTTGTTTATAAGACCACACACAAAGAATTTCTCTGCTCATTTTAATGTGAATTCATCAGTTTAATCAGTTATTTTAAAAATATAATTTGTAAAATTTTAAGCAGAACTAGTTTATGAAAGTGTGTAGTTATTTTCCCCAGTATGACCTGCCCTGCATTACTTGTTACGTAAAGAATGCTAAATAAACACACATACTCGTGCCGTGAATGGATACTTGAGATTTATCGCTGTTAACTTAATTTCCAGCATTAACAAACACTGTCTCCCATAGTTGTTCCGTGTATTACGTTTTCCTTTCCTTTGTCTATGGTTACGTTTTTGTAACCGTTTCCGACTGCTTACGGTTATTAAGGACGTGAGAACACGCTGTATAGTACAAAAGCGGCGCTGACGATTACCACGTTACAGTTAGCTTCAACATCTCTATTGATAACATCGCTTGTTGGTTATCCATTGCTACTTTATCATATTTTGTCTTTGCAACATTATCTATTACATTAGCATTGTACTTCGTTTCCTACATTATAGATTATATAGGTATTTACAATCTTACTAAAGTAATATCAACATGTACTTGTACAAGAGTCATGGCATGGTTCTCACTTTTTATGCCTGCTATGACAATGTGTTTGTGAGAGTGCTACCGAACTATTTTCATTTTTTAATGGTCAGCAGAATTAGATGCGTTGATCCACTTTTTATCACTAAATTCCTAATACTATTAAAGTGGATAATCATTTGCCGATGTAACTCTACTCTAAATCTATTACTAATTACTCATGAACTTTGCTATACCTTCCAGATAGTGACGATCTGATTGAATGTGTCATATAAGTAGATGTAAGTACAGTAAAATATACTCAATTAAAACTTGCAATATGATTAATAATTAATCAAAATGACACGTATTAATTTAGGAAGGTCATAGATGTGTGCCAAGTTTTCTAAAATAACAATAACTGCATAGTTAACATTATTGTATAACAATCCTCCTTCAACAGCAACAGTAATCCTCTATAACAAGTGTCATCAAAATGTAATGTTGGGTCGTAATATTTTTGTCCAGCATCAAGTAGTAGGTAGTATTATATGACGTTTGTCTCATAAACCGTTAGTACTCGTTTAATCGGTGGAACAAATCGACAATGGTCATCCTCAGACGATTTTATCGTCAAGTTCCGTTGTCTTGCGTCGGTATGTTGCGGCAAAATAACTTTTAAATCGTACTTAATTGCGTTTGGACATATTTAACATCTGGAAATGTTATAAAATTTTTGCATATTATAATAATGTTTTCTGGTACTTATCTAGCCATAATGAATTGCTGTATTTACTTTAGGTTTGCATCGTAGAACTAATAGGATTCATTTTGTTTTTATATAACTAAAGTAAATGAAGCAATCAGCTAAGTTTCTAGACCTTAGTAATTTACTGATCAAGATGGTAAAGGAACCAAATCGTTTACCATAATGACCATTTGACCAGAAACTGGCGATTCCTAATAAAATAGTCGGCAATATTCCTCGTGACGAGCCGTCAGTCAGCAGGGGTCACTTTGACCCATTGATCGAGATCGTGACCAATGTACAATGGGTGCATTACGGCATTGCAAATTGTCCGGAAAACATCTGGTCTATTCGCAGTCCGACCTTACTGAATAAGCAATGTCAGTATTACTTTCATTACATAACATATTTATAAAATTGCAGAAACCGGTGAGATATGAGTGGATTGTTTTAAAATATTACTTTAATAGAGTTCATATTTGAAAATTAGCAACGGTACATAAGATTGGAAGGCCAAAAGTGTAATTTAATTTTCATGTGCTTCATGCACAATACTGAATGCCGTTATGATCGAATTTGTAGAACGATTTGTTTGACAAATTTCCCAATTATAACTCGGTCATTGTTCCGAATGAAATATTGTTAAAACAGCACTCGGAGGGCGATGATCCGTGGTAATGGGAGGGCAAAATCGACCTTAACACTTTGAGTGCGATGCAAATCAGTTTTATGATTGTAATCGCATGGTTGTTACTTTGTGCTTACAATTCAACTCTTAAAATATTTACTAATATTGAATTTGGTTAGTGATTCTTCTTTCTAATTGAAATTTTGTAAATATATCGTCAACTGATTTGAATTTTGGTTAGTACTATTACTCTATTGTTCTAGACATAGGGATAAAGAATTGTAAATCAGCGCGTATCAATTCTATGCTGAGTTTATAATATATGAATAAATATTCTTGGACATACACAGCCCCATCTAGTTCTACACTACCACAAGGCTTGTACTATGAATACCTGATGTGATTCATATACTACACAAATCTTTTTTTATTTTGTAAATATATGCATATTTTAAATGAAAATCCATAACTGTCCGCATTCATCATACAAACATAATGCCCCTGGCGGGATTCGAACCCACGACCTTTTATTTTAGCAGTCAGGGTCTCTAAACTATTACACCAAACAGGTCATGCACATATTATATCACTTTTGTGATCCATATGATGAACGACCCAAGAAACTATAGTCGTTGTCTTAAAGCAAAAACTTTATTTGTTATACTTTTATATTTAGCAATGTACATAGTCACGATTTTAAACTAAACTATTTCGATCTAGAATTTCAGTTAATATCAAGGCTTCGCAATAGGTTCAGTAGGAAATAAAAGACTGCAAATGCTGGAATGTAGTCCAAGGTTATTTTTTATTTCGAAGCCACCTAGTGTTTTAATACCGAACTGTATGTTGAGTTCGGTACATTGAAATTTATCCCCAATGAGATTGTTTCTTTCTTAGCCTGAAATTATCCTGAGGCTTTGCTTTTTATTATCATTTGCATTAATTTTCATATCCTTATAAATATAATGTGTTACAAAATTAAAGTGACTCCTATGCACCTACATAATCTGCTTTAAATGTGCTTTCGGTAGAGATTTTTGGTTTTCGTTTGTCGATAAGATAATTTCTGCTTGCATTTTTAATAAAATATGTAAATAAATGAGTTTTAGTCTTTGTTCATTCATTGCAATTGTAGTTACAATTTTATTGTAATGTAGGTGAATTTCACAATTATATATATCATTTGGAAATGTGCTTATTTGGCATTGGTTTGGTATCATCATCACCTGTCAAACCCATTGTTGGACATAAGCCTCAGCCTCTTTCACAGTATGACATTCACTGCTTTTTAAGGGAGCACTTTTTTTCAATAATATTTAGTACAAATCTATGCATAGAAATGCAGAGAACCCAGGCTTTCAATGTTTCGAGCTTTCTTTGGCCACTTGTGTGAGGCCTTAGCTAGCACTGGGATAGTATGAGTTCCTAACAATGGTAAAAATATACCTTTTTACTTGAATTTGGAAAAACCATGTTATTTAACCACGAATGCATCCAAGGTTTCATACCGTCAGCACATTAACACGAAATTATACAACTATGTCCTTATTACGCTATTGGCACTGGCCGGGCGGCGTGCGCGCATAATGTCGCAAGCGACCTGACACTCTTGGTCAACACCTGCTTGACCACTTGTAATCGCAACTAGACACTCGAGAATTTTATCACAATATCTTTTTTATTTACGATGAACGAAGAATTTGGCTGATGTTCATTGTTCTAGTATGCTTCTTTTTATGCGCAGTATCTTTTGAAGTTGTGTTGCTTAATCTTATTCCACTGCACTTTATTTATACATAATCCTAAAAGACGTAGTTATAATAATGTGCAGTTATTTCTAATATTTACCTATCTACATTAGGTTTAATGTAACTGCGTTATGCGGTAATTCTTATAAAGAGCTTCATTAAATTAGCACTAAAGTATTGCATTTTTTATGCAAAGCCATTTTTGTGAAGGTTACCTAGATTCTAAGACTGAATAAAGGTTTCATCATCTGTATTATGAAGGTGACTGTGTCAATGCTAATCTCCCACAAAGAGCACTACATTAGCACCTTTTCTGTCTTTCAAATGTCTGGTGTTCATTCTCACAAATACTTCTTACTAGGTATAAGTATCTTTATATTCTGTCTTCTTTCTGTTAGTTGTTTTTAAACACTATTTTGCGCTATTGTGTGTTCTTATTATCTTAATAATGGGTGTCTTGTTCTAAACAATACTTTCTTGATCATTCAACTTATTTTCTCCTTCCTTACATAACATAGGTATCTACATTTCACTTATCTCATCACCTGCAATTCCGGCTGTAATAGTTGTGGACAGTTTAATTGCGGTATGATCACGACTGTGTCTGCGTGACGATTCCAACTATCTCTTACATGACACACGGCGAAAAGTGAAAACTTTAGCAGTACATGCTATTATTATAATATAGTTAAAATGTTATTTGATTTAGGATCATCTTTATACTATCAGTACCTATAGATTGAAAGTTATTTATTACAATTTATTGCAAGCATTGGTAGTTGGGGATAATGAAGAGAATTTGTCTAGCGGATGAAGCAGTTTGATTTTCAATTAAATTTTCAATATTTTCCATTCATTAGTTTTATTTGATATTATATATTGTGTTCTGCTACATGAAGATATGTGTTAAAGCAATAGAAGAGTATATTGATACTTAGTAGTATTAGGAGCTGTTATTAAATGATACTTATACTTATATATAATACATATTATATAAATTTCAAAACGATTACTGTCTAAAAACTAGCTGATAGTATCAAAATAAGTTTTTACGAATGTAATAAACTTATCTTCGTTTTGTAATGTACGATTTGACGTTACCATATTAATGATAGACCATTTTTTACATGGATAGATAATAAAGTTCTTAAGCGTTAACAGCTGGTTTCGTGCTAAACGTCATTTTATATCGTTAATTTTATTATGTGTAATAACAATGTTTAACTTTTTATACAAGTTTCTGATTTCTTGCATGTCCAAAGACGAGTTTTATAATTACTGCAGTTCCAAATTGTATTCCATTAATTTGTTTTTGAACACCCAATTTACGTAATGCTTTATTAATTGATTTACCACTGGCTTGCGAAATAGTCGTAGGTACCAGAATCAATTAATTAAGTTTTTAAAACAACTACATTATAGCCTTACAATAAAACATTATTTTATTTCCCATATTCCCGATGCTACAATTATCTTTTCCGAAACTTTCATCAATTGTTTTGTTAGTTGTATAGTTCCCCATCACAACTTTCAATAACAGCTACATTGATTTACGTAAAAATTTTACCTGTAATATCATTTTTACAATACAAACGATTTCTAGCCGGTTAGTACTGTGTCAGTAGCCGCATCTTCATGTCATGGGTCAATATTTGACATTTAATCAGCAAAAGTTGAATTGCCTAATACTTTGGACTGTGCAAGATTGTATGACTACTTATTACGAAAGTAGTTGGTTGTCACATTGAGTACACACAGCAGGCTGATATTTAGTTAGACGCAATCACACGGAAAGGTCGGACATGCATACATAATAACCTAATTAAAGATCAAGAGATCAAATGGTGTTTAGATAATATGAACAATAATTGTATTACATTGTTAAGAAATACATGCATCAATTAAATGTTAGTGCAGTTAATAAATTTACAACAGAAAGGACTAAGATGATCAAAATTACTCCTGATGACCTCAAAAATGTGAAAACAGGAGGTATGCGAGTTGTCCTTGCACGGCTGGATGGTTAAAGATAGGCGCTCCCCACATCCGGTTTGTAATAAAAGAAGATGTATTTTTTTACTCCACTTATGTATTATTAAAAAAATACCAGTTCTTTTTATTGATAAGTGCATTCTTATTATTGTTATTATGGTCCAATACGGAAGTGGTGAAGCAAATTGAGTGAGGTATGTGGGTACATCTTAGGGTTCTGCAATGTAATACAAATAAAAGTTGTTGATAAATCGATGCGCAGATCGAATGCGAAATGTTTTGTTATCTCTGATTGGACCTTTACAAACAATGATGACCCTGAAGATGATGTGCGTAAAGTTATGAAGTTTTATGATATCCACGTCAAAGGTGCAGGCTTACGGTTAATTGCTGTGTCATGCTTAGTGCATTCAGATATGCAAAACAAATTGATGATGTGATTGAAGTTATCGGTAAGCATCTGAATATTTTCAAGTCATATGACAGAAAGGGCAATGAAAATTTAACAATTCATATTTATATCCCTATTAGTCTTACTAGAAATACTATAACATTTATAATTTGTTAATAAGGAAAGGAAATAATGCTTTGTGAAATTAACTATTTCGCTACCCAGCAAAACTTCACTATAGTCCTAAAATTCCACTACAATCAGGTTTTACCTCAATCGATTCATTGACATTTACCTTTAATACCGACCTCTTCAAAAGTTCACAGCGTTCAAAACGAACTTGATAATATCCATAAATGTCGGTAATTATAGTCCGTTTTGTACTGAATTCGTGGATCTCATAAAAACGATTTGTAGCTTTAAATGCCTATGTTCTCAATTTCAAATGATTTGATTCTTGCTTGCAAACTTACTAATTTTTCGTTTGACTTGTACCTCTCTTTCTCTCTTTAAATACTGGATGACCTCCAAAGTCACTTGCAGTGCGACAGCTGTTTAACTGTTCAATACTTAACATGTAATTAGAGTGGGTATGTATTCGAAGTACTCGTAGATATGTAAATTTTTAAACTGAGACTTGTTTACAAAAAATCTTAAATGGGTTTTTGCCTCCTGCGTAAATTTTATTTAACTATACTTATTTCTTTTAATCTACACCATATAACAGATTGATCAATTGTAGAGTCCCTCCTATCACACCCGATTCTTATCAAACCCAAAGTCATTATCACAGTTAGCGTTATCGCTGCGTCTGCGCTGATTCCAGTTTCACTTTTAGCGTCTTCTGAGTGAAAGTCGTCGATTTGAGCTCCCAACTCTTCCTTTCGTTTCGCTTGTGCTGCATAATAAACTCATAAAGTTAACCTGTTCCATCGAAATACGCCTGTTTTTTTTGTATTTTAGTAAAGCTGAAATGTCATTTGACAACTTTCGATTTCGTATATTGCACTTTATCATTTTTTATCAGAATATGAGCAGGCACTTAGTTATTTTTGATGTCTGCTAGGTTTCACATGTCATGTAATGTCTATATCATTTAATTCACACCATTGGATACTTTGCAAATGTATTACCATGCATAAGCATCTAATTTACATATCAATGGCATTATCACTGTCAAAGCATGAGAAATCAATACCTAAAACCGGTCTTGCATATTTGACTAATTTTCATTGCTACATCAACCATAACAGCTAGACTACTTGAGCTATTATGCCTTGTCTTTGCAATTTGTTTTATCTATATCGCTAAACAAATTACCATTCAGAACGATTATTAGCGCATAGTTGCAACGTCCTTGCATTTCAAAGCAAGTCGCCATAACGCCTGGAGTCGAGGCGAGCGGGTGAACAGGAAGAGAACAACTTTCATTTTCCAAGCACCTGTCTTGTCCTGCAACTTTATTGTCATCGTTTGTTTTACATAAAATAATAAACCGTATTTTCTATGGCATACAGTGTCTTTTTAGATTATTCATCATATTGAACTTGTTTATTCTGAGGACTTTAGTTTCTTTTACATTATTTTGTGTCAACGTTTTTATAAGTCTTCTATAATTATCGCTCCAAATTTATAAAGTAGTAATATTACAATAATTCGTGTTATTTTTTTTGATTCGTATTCTTTAGTATAAAGCTGTTTTAATGCTCTGCTCTTTGTTTATTGTATTGTGTAACGTCGAATGTATGTACATTTAAATTATTAGTGTTTAAAGAAAGTGATGTGTCATTGACTTTTAACGCTATTATTATTTGGACCTTTTTCAGTTTTAACAAATTGGTGCTTGTGATAATTTTGGCAATTTTTTTGTCAAGTACGAAATTGCCGGCTTTTAATGAAATTGTTATAAAGACGTGTGATATCATGCCCTAAAATTTACGTAACATTTCATCTCACTTTCGCTCACGACCGTGCGTGCAGACAATGCGTGCACGCTGATTTTCACACGATATTTGTACAAAATGGTCGGACACTTGACTTGCTTTGACGCGTCTTTGCTTCTGGTTCCCATAAAAGGATTGCTGAAAGAATGATGTGTGCTATTTGAAATGATATGTTACAAAATTGTCATCATAATATCTAAAAAAAAAACTGATTGAATTTTTTTTGATAAATTCAACCGATTATTCATTTAAATAAATATACCAGCCGTGTTCTCTTCTCTTTATAGTAAGCATTTGTTTACGTTTTGAAGTCATTACTCATTCTATACGAAGCAATGGTCTATTTTAAATTATCCATGTCACCTTCTATGACGTTAGAAGACAAACTGTTTTAGATAAACATTTTTTAACCACGTCTTTCTTTCTTCTTAATTATATTATCTACTTTCTTTAAATTCGAACTTCCTATCATTTGAGTAATCATTTTTTTTACTTTCACTAAGTCATTATGTTTACTACCTCTAAGATTGTTATACCTATGAAATATTCTGCTAGTTACACAATCTAATTACCTTAAAAATATAGAGGTGGTTCCTCTCTAGGTATGGGCAATAAACTCCGATTTAAATTCTGTTTTATAATATCTAATAGTTTTTATTGCATATTTGAAGTTTATTTGTGTGTGTCAATAAACCGATCTTCTTCTTGAAATTGTGCATGTTACTTGTGTAATTGGCTGCAACATATTGGTGTTATTGGCCAACCAAACCAAACCTCTGAACCAATTTTGAAGCTGTGAACAATTGAATTGAAAGGATCTCGTTACACAGTAACGCAATACTAACATGAAGTAACACAATATTAGTTTTTCGTAAAAGGTAAATTCGTCTTTTTTTTTATGCATGAATCGTATGAGTTGGTTAGCAATGGTTGGACTGTCGTATTTATTGTTAGATTAATCGCATTTTTCTTATCAAGTAACGGATAATAAATTATGCATTATGGATCACCCAAAATGATACTTAAAGCCTGAAAAATGAAGGCTGGTTAATTTGAACAATCAGAAGATGTGTCAACGCAATCTACTTCATTGCAATTCAATCAATCAATATTATATTATTTTAACTAGGCACGGGTGCTATTACTTTCCATAAAAATATATTATGTTTGTATTACACAAATGAGCCTTTCGGAAGAAGTTTCCTGGATGATGGCGAAAAGGGTATCAATATGCTTTGTGTAGCTCAGAACAACTAAGTGCACAAACCCGCGCGCGCGCAATACGGTTACCAAATCTCTGAGGTGCACAACAACAACATAATATTCTTTATTGTACAACAATAAGAAACATAACAACGATAAATAAGAAAAAATTGCACTTACATTGAAATAAAAATACATACCTTTTTTTACGCGGGAAATGCGATGTGCATACCGCTCGTCTGGGGGACGGCGAGGCGAAAAATACATAGGTACCTAAGCAACGAATATGGGATATGTAGATATCTATATTACCTCCTGTAGCGTAAACAGTTTCACCTATTTTGAAATATGTCGTTGGATTCGTTCTGATCCCCAGAATGTCATAGGGTATATTTTATAGTAAAAAAGTCAACAGAAAATATGCTGTCAAATGGTTTCTTTTTTTATGTACAACGAACGGGTTAGCACTTGACCTCAATCACACCTGATGTTAAGTGAAGATGAGGCCGAAGGTGGTAGAGTACTGACCCGGAAACTCCATCTTATTTGGGGGACTGGCTATCTTATCTCTGACAACCGGAACACAACAATGCTATTAACATTGCTGTTTGGCGGCAGATTTAGATGGTGGTAGCTCGTCAGGCGGACATTTAATATGCCCTACCACCAACCAAACCGAGTACTAAATATGTACCCCGCTGGGGATCGAACCCGCGACCTCCGAATCGTAAACCCAATGTTGTTTATATTGAGCCACGGAGGCGGTTGGTTTTAAGACTTAAGTCTACTATAAAGTTTGTCGCGTCAGAACAAGCATTAAACAAATAGAACAAAACACTGCAAGAATTTGGAATCTTAAATAGGCTAGTCTATAGTTTTGCATAACATGGAATTTACCGGTTCGTGACTTGCTCTGTCAAAGGTCAGTGCAAGTTATTAGTATTGTTCTCAGCTTAATGGAATTACTAAGAAGTTACTCGTAAATTTTAATCTTCTCATACTTGCTTAATGATGTGGATTCTTATTTGATTTGACAAAGTTACGGCAGCGTTAATTCTGCAGATGCTTACTGGTGCCATGATAAGACTGATAAGTTGGCGGTTGGATAAAGGCGACCTGTTTGGTGTGGTGGTTAGCAACTCTGGCCACTATACCAAAAGGTTGCGGGTTCGAATCCCGCTAGGGGCATATGTTTGTGTGATGAATACGGACATTTGTACCCGAGTTATGGATGTTTTCATTTATAATAAGTATTTATTTCCAAAAAAAAGTATTTATCTACCATCAACTATCTGGTATCCACAACACAAGCCTATTGTTGCTTACTGTGGAACTAGATGGCGCTGTTTGTATGTCAAGGATATTTCATTTATTTCATTTATAAGATAGAAGTTGTTTACGATAGGTCATAAAAGTTGTGGCCGTTTGGTGTGACATGATTTTAGTCTAAGCATTGGCAGTTCGGATATTTTTGTTTTATGCACAACGGGTTAGCACTTAACCTCAATCACACCTGATGTTAAGTGGAAGCGTACTGACCCGGAAACCCCATCGTATTTAGTGAACTTGGCTATCTTATCCCAGACAACCGGAACACAACAATGCTACATTGTTGTTTGGTGGCAGATTTAAATAAGATGGTGGCAGCTAGCCAGGCGGACATTTTAAATGCCCTACCACCACCGACCAATATCATTAATGTTACATACGCCTGCAATATAGACCACCGGAAAGTGGGTCAAGTTTAACTAATACGATTTGACAACAGACAAACATATACAGGGATAGATGAAGATAATGAAAAGTTGTATAAATATGGAAATAATTGAAACTTGCAATCCTAAATAAATAATACATTTAACAAAAAGAAAATAAAACTACAGCGATAAATGTTAGCTTAAGAGAACTTAGCCTCCTTTTTATATTCCACTTAGTGGTGGAATTTTATAAGAGAAATATGAAATCAAATCAAAAATGTTTTATTTCGTAACTTATAAGAATAAAATTTTAAATCGTCATGACATACGGTTATCGCTCATTCACTAGGCAGTCTCCCCAGTGAAGAACGAGCAATAAACTCCGGGGTTGCTCTTTTTAAATAAATCAATACAATTGAAATACCTAATTGTAAAATTAATGATTCGACAAAGAAAAATAAGAATAAAATATACCGGATATTGCCGAGCGGTTCATGTCCACGCATTCTTATCATCCAGATAGTCAGAAATTTTATAATAGCCTTTGGCATATAGGTTTTGGTATGCCTTCATTATAAAACTGATGATAGGATATCCAAAAAGAGTTTTATTAATTAAATACTTAAAAGGATATGTATGTAATACATAGTAGGTAGTTTAATTACCCATGCAACTTACTTAATATACAATTCGTGTAATGAATAAAAGGTGAACCAGAGATGACCAAGGTTGCTCCACTTGGAGCAAATAAATCAAGCAAATTACATACAAGTGCAGTAGGCAATTCCGATGGTATGCTTTAGACTAAGGAATGTGGTTTCTTCTAATTACGTTACTCACTGTATCGCTTTTGACTACTGACAGGCTAAACAAGTGTTATGTGTAATTATATTAATTTATGCAGGTTTGATATTAAATATAACGAGTTACTTAGTTTGATTTAAGTCTTTTTAAGCAATTGCAGGAAGCTTGACTTTAAAACTTGTTATTTTTTTCTTTGCTGCCTTAATGTTATTAGGTTAATTGGAGCCAAAAATATTTGCGATGACGATTTACTTTAATAGATATATGCATATGTATTTGCGTTGAAAAATACTTAGATGTTTTGGATCTTACTTGATAGCTTGATATTTGCGGACATCTATTCAAAAATAAAATAAATATATTTTAAAAATTCTAATATTTATCTTTTCAGTAGTAGCAGAACAAATGTTATATAATTTATTCAGTACTGAAGAATATATAGTATAAATAATTTTATTGGGTTAAAAAAATATTTGGGTTTCCGGGTCAGTACGCTTCCACCTTCGGCTCTCACTTAACATCAGGTGTGATTGAGGTAAAGTGCTAACCCGTAATGCATAAAAAAAATATGTAAATTACTTCTAGCTAAAAATAAAAGTTATTATTAAAAATACTTTTATCTTTTCAGTTAAATTTTTTCTAATTGTAGCTTTAAGTCTGAATTGTGTCAAAAGCGTATTTAATTATATGCCTGATTTTGCAAATGTTCGATTTTTAATCTCAAACGTAAACTCGTGCAGTCTTTTCCAGTCATACAATCATCATCATCAACAGCCTTATACGTCCCCATTAGTGGAGCACAGCCTCTTCTTACTGGAAGAGGGTATGGGCCATAATCCACAATGACAAATTAACACTTTCACGGAAAGTGAACCAGACACATTAGAGGTTTTATTGATATTACGTCTATAGGCGTTCAGTGTCCGCGAAAGTGTTAATAAGCAATACAATAATTAGGGCAAATTTTGTAAAATGTATTAAATTTTGTAAAAAAAGCCCTAAATTTGTTTACATTGAGCCACGGGGACGGTCAACTTTGAACTCGCACTTATATTGGAGAGTACACAAGGCAGAAAATAAATTATTGTTGACTGATTCTTTTAGTAATCTCAATCGTGGCTCAATATAAACATCAACCAATAACGTTGATGGCAGGGCATTTAAAAGAATTTTCGGCCACACCTTCACTTAACATCAGGTGTGATTGAGGTCAAGCGCGGTTAGCATTAAGTATTGTTTATATAAAAGTTGAATGGCATTTTTAAAGGAGAGTAACCATATAAACAGTCTTCGTTAAACTCTCTCAAATGACAAAGTAAATTACTTATAACTCATTTTAAGATAGATTTTGTAGAATTTTTCCAGTTTTAATGAATTTGTGGAAAACATATAGATATTGTTAGATTTTCTTTTACCCTTCATAAATGAAATGTGACGTTAGGACATTCGTGTCAAATTGAATGAAATTTCTAATTATTCATATAATGTACCTTAATATCTATAAGTGACGCTAAGATGTAAATGACGGGAAGCAACGCCGGATACTTACAGATATTTTATAAATCAAAGATAAAAATAATAATTGGCTAATTAACTACCTACCATGTTGGATTTCAAAAAACGACGACGCAAAGCCACGCCCCTAATCGTTAAGTGATTTCGCCGATAATACCTTGTTGGTACAACATACAGGAAAATTGGATTGAATACCTGCCGAAATTTTACGAATTATTATACATACATACATACACAACGTCACGACCTAATCTCAAATGGTGTTTGGGATATCTTTGACCACATCATTTGGGATTCGGTCGTGACGTTATCTATGGGTGTGGATGTTGCACAGTTCACCTTATGAAATATACAGAAATGCACACGTGACAGGGGGTGAGCCCATCGCCGTTGAAATGTGCAAATCTATAAATGTTTTCTGGTGGAATGTCCCTTAGTCGCCTTTTACGACACCCACGGGAAGAAACGGGTTGGTTCCATTCTATTTAAATGCCGAAACCACATAACCGGGGTTTAAATATACAGACACCTTAAACTTAAAAGTTCGAAGTCGATTAGTTCGCTCAAAAGAGGAATCAATGATAGTATCGTCATTAAAATCCGTTTTCGTGACGAAGTAATTGTTAATTCCTTTTTTAAATTTTCAAACCGAAACTGTCGGCCGAGACTAATTCCTTATTGGAATTATTAATGTTTTAAAACATAATAAAAGCACAACAATGATTCCGATCATTGTTGTGCTTGTACCGATTTTTAACTTCACTCCAGGTACTAATGGGCTAAGTGTCAAAATGTCCAATTATTGTAATTGAACCGCCAAAATATGCTAATACAGACTCAGTAAGTTCTCTATCTCCGAGTGTATCATGAGATCATCACCAAGTTCATCAGGGACCACTATTAAAAAAGAAGGAATTACTAAATGAAATCGTTTCACAAAATGCGTCGGAGATATCGCAGAACATAATATCCCAACTAATCCCAACTTATATTATAAATGCGAAAGTTTGTGTGTGTATGTATGTTTGTTACCTCTTCACGCCTAAACGGCTGGACGGATTTGGATGAAATTTGGGTGGTAGACACATTAATACCTGGATTAGGCAAATTTTTTTGCTGAACCGATTTTTTTCTGAATCTTCCACGCGGACGATGTCGCGGGCGGTGCTAGTTAAAAAATTGTCGAATTAATAACCTCCTCTTTTGACACCTCTAATTTAAACAATAAACAAACTAATACGCATTATTGTTTATCCAAGGAAATGCTTGTTTAATTTCCTTTTTTGAGTTACTTCATTCACAACTATAGACATGTGACATTGAACTCGGAAATTTAATTTTGAGGTATTCTTATTTTTAAGAAAGATTAAAGTGGAACTTGGCGATATTTTTTCTGAATTGCGAGTGAAGTATTTCATTATTGAAACTCAAAATCGATCCCTCTCCAGTTACCATTGAAGGAAGTAAAGTTCATCATATTTTTTACGGTGAAATTGAGTGCAAAATAACTGCCACTTTTTAATAACTGCCAGTTTTTAATAACTTCTTGTAAGCTTCATATTATGTTAGCGTTTGAACGACCATCTCCGATATTTCTTGGATATCGCAACTAATAAACTTTTATAAAATTATCCACTAACTTATACTTCATTTCATTTTTTGCATTTTTATGTTTGCATATAAAATATTTTTCGGCCACCTAAATAACAAAGGAAGAACGTAAAATATTTTTTTATATCGAACCTGTGGATATGGAAAAGATTTACCTGTTAAAAAAGAAGGATTTTTTAACGGGTATTGTATTTTATATGACTTTGTTATTTTGAAATATATAAATACATAATCAATCTACCCACTCATCATAATCTCTGCCCGTGAACATCCCACTGCAGGGATATAGGCCTGCCCTCGTAAAATGAGGGAGTATGGGTCATAGTCCACCAAACTAGCCCAATGCGGGTTGGGGACTTCACATGCCTAGAATTTTTATTTCTCAGGCATGCAAGTTTCCTCACGATGTTTTCCTTCATCGTTCAAGAGCAGTCGGATAAATGCACATAATTAAATTAAATTTTAAAATCTATTATGTACATGGCCTGCCTGGAAATCGAACCCGAACCTCCAAAATTGGGAGACTCCGTCTTAACCGCTGAGCCACCGACGCCGTCTACCTACTAAATTGGGTTAATTATAGATTTCATAATTAACAGCCTTACACGTCACCTAACAGCACAGTCTGCTGTCACTGGGAGAGGGTATAGGCCATAGTCCACCACGCTTGCCCATGGCGGATTGATGGACCAGTGACCATCTGACAGTCAGAGTTTTTAAGCCGCTCCTGTAGACCACGACGTGGCTTAACGAGTGCCTTAACTTTAAAACAACCGGAACCGACTTGCTTAACTTCTCTAATCGAAAATAAATAGCTAATGCGATTGTGCCACGAGTGAATTACAGATTTTATTACGTTCAATGATTAAGCGATGTACACGTGGCTCCACGACATGCAGTTTAAGGAGTTCTAGTTTTCACATAGATAGAGCGTAGTGGTAGTGTTATACTGCCCGCCCCCGACCGACAATCGGTAACCGATTTTTTTGTAGGAGAAAAATGGAACGTACTTATTGCAATATTTCAACGCACACGTCCTACTAAAAGTCGGTTACAATATCGGTGATAAGAGTATTGACGAAAAAATTGGCCCGATTATCGGTCCTAAAAAATTTCTGTCGTGGGAGGGCAGCCTTAGGGTGGTCGTGCTGTTGACTATACAGACATAGCAGCTATTTTTGCCCAAGAAATTGGCCTATCTGTTTGATCTACACATTTTTGTTTACATATTGAGACCCTCGCAATTGTTTATTAACAATTTAAACAATATTATAATTATCTCCGATGTTTGATATTTGTACCGAACGTTGTCCCTTTTCATATTTATGTTTATGGTAGAATATACTATATTACCAACACATAAGGGTCTTATGTAGGGTCGACTTTACGACTTTACGCAAGAATGTACACAGAGTACGGAAACTTGACCCTGCAAGGCCGTTTCTTTGCTGTTACCTCTACATATGTAGAACAATCTAAAACAATTTTAATATACAGCTAATACAGTGCAAAAGTGCTCTTATAACCTTAAGTATATTAGATTCAAAATCTTATGTTTGTAAATGCGATCCATGAATGCGGTAGTTAGATGAAAAAGTTGGCGTGGTATGGAGATAACGATGGCTAATATTAGAGGAGTCTGCCATCAAACAACGATTGTGATACAGCTGTTTGAGATAAGATAGTGAAACAAATTGGTGGTTCTGTGTGATGTTTCTACTTTCGACCTCTTTGCGTTTAACAAGTATTTAAGGGTAAAGCTGTAACCTGTTATATTTATAATAGACATAACCAATACAAATTTACGACCGATTGTTGTAGTGAATAGTGACCCATTCAGCCAAACCAACGGTTGCGGGTTCAAATCCCGCGAGTAGTAAATGTTTGTGTGATGAATACGAACATTTATTCCAGTGTCTTTATTTTTTAATTTTTTATTTATTTATGTTTATCCGTTAAATAGTATCCACAGAACAAGCTTTGCTTAGTATGCGACTAGATATTGGTGTAAGTGTCCGAAATATTTATTTATTATTTATTTATTTAATAAAGCATATTTAAATTGTTTTACCCGACTGTCCCAGGAAGGAGGGTAATGTTTTTCAAGTGAATGTATGTAACTATGTAGAATCCGCCTGTAGCCTAAACGATTTGACCGATTTTGAAGTAAGTACCTACACGGTGTCGTTCGATTCGTCTCTGACACCCAGAGTGGTGAGCTACCTACATGTCATGTGCATAATGCTTCCTAACCCAAAGGTTGCCTGGAAGAGATCGCTTTTAGTGATAAGGCCGCCAAATTGTACTATCCCCTTTTTCTTATTTCTTTTTATGCTTCGTATTGTTGTACAATAAAGAATATTTTGTTTGTTTGTTTGTTTGTTGTGTTTTTAAGGAAAAAAATCCAACATGGCGCAGCAAAATTTGGTTGTTGGATTTTTGAGAGCGTTTATTCTGTGCAGTGGCACCCTCATTGAATAAATAAAAATTTCTTTTTAAATACAATATAATTAAAAAGAATCCCTCTGACCTGGACTCGAAAAGCCTAAAATCTAATTATAATAATACCTAAATAGCTTTTATGGTTGTTACTTTCCCGAACTTACGCTTATAAAAGAAGTGGCCGTTTTTGTCAATAATTAGTAATTCTCGAAAATAACCTGGAATTTATCCAATTAGGGCACCACTGTAGGGAATAAACCCTCTTAAATTATCCAACGGTTATTGTTTTAAATAATACTTATACGATGAAGTAACGTAGGACCCCTGATTACATACGAACGTTCAATGACAAAGGCAAAACATGACAAAATTACCTTACGTCGAACACCATTATGTTATGTATGACATACAATTACATCACATACATTCCTATACATTGGCGACTAATCTCTCACGACTATTTTATTATTTGGTTAATACGTATAGGTACCTTTTATTTGTGATTGGACTTTACTAGTATCTATGTACCTAATTGTGGTTACATTATTGATTGTATAATGTTTTTGTCCTTTCATGTTCGGTATGTTACATTGAGGGAATAATTTGTATGTTTGGCCGACGGCTTGCCTCGACGACGGCCAAAACTCTATCAGTGGCCACGCGAGGCGCTACCGGAGATATGTACAGAGCATATACTGGAAGTGCTATGGACGTCGGGCGGCCGTGTGTACCTATAATGGTTGTAACCATTTTGACTGTAATTTTTGGAATAAATAGGTATTTTACAGCTTTGTCTTGCCGGTTAAAATGGTATTGGGCGGGTCACCTGTGCAGAATGCCTCAGGAAAAATGGGCCAGGATGTGCACCGGACAGTTGGCGCGGCAGAGGTAGGCGATGGGCTGGATTCTATCAGCAAGGAGGGGAGAGATATTGCACTGGACAGAGACATGTGACAAAAAATAGAGGAGGCCTTTGCCCAGCAGTGGGATAACACATCTAGTAAAATAAAGGTATAATTCAGTGTTGGCATAACGTGTTAATGTGGCTTCTTTATATATGTGGAATATACGGATCTTTGAAAAAAGAAACCTTCTTGAGATACTTTTAATGAAACAATATTTGTTATTTCTCTATTTTTGAAATAAATACGTATAACAGAGCATTGACATAACAAATTCTTTATATTTTATTTTTGTGTGCAATAAAGAATTTTATAATAATAATAATAACATGGTAATGTGGCTTTTTCATTTATGTAGAACAAAGTATCTTTTTGACTACTTGAAATGAAACAATTATTGTTATTTCTCTTCCTTCTTCTTACTACTTATTGGCAATCGTTAGCCTATTAGAGCGAGATTTCTGCCAGTGTCGAGGATACATAATAAAATAATAACTTCTGTTGGTAAATAAACAAACGCCCTTTATTACACAAAAGGGAAATATACATTTCACACAACATTACATTAAAAAGAGTACAATTGGGAACTAAAAGCTTCTTCTAGGCAACCTTTAGTAAATTGTTCATATTTTCAATAACCATCTTAAGGTGACATTGGTGTCGATTCGGATGTACACCAACTAAACTAAAACCTGTTTTAAAGTAGTACTGTCTCTTTCTCCCTGGAACAGTACGATGCGACGGCACCACTCCAAAACTGGTTTAGGTTTAGTTGGTGTACATCCGAATCGACACCAATGTCCTTATAAGAACATATAAGCTCAGTCATACCTATAGGTAAGTCAACAATATTCTGCCTTTATTGTATACACATCAAAATTCGAAATATACAATTTTCACGTAACTTAAGAAAAACACGACATGACTAGCCGACTTCCCGCTAAAAAGGATGATTTGTTATCCATTCATCAACATCTTGCCATCAATTATTTCTTTTAATTTATTACGATCTTTAGGAATTAAATAAATGTGCCAGTCTTTCACGGCAAGTTGACATGTAAATCGAGCGATAAGCGACCTCTCATTCCGACCTCCGTTCACTGCAAGCTGCAATGTATTATTGCGATATTTCATAGCAATTTTGTGGGCAATTCAATTTATTTCGGTTCAGACTCGGAAGAAATGATTTCGGCAAGTGCATGCGGAATTTATAATTAGAGTTGGCGAAACTAAACTAGATCGAGTTTGTAATGTCAGTTTTAATCTTTGAATTCGATTTGTTATTTGAAATACCTGCTTAGCAATACACAATGCTTTTAAACGTTGAGAATATTATGTTTGTATCACCTTATCACCTTATCATCTTAGCCAGCTAAGAGTCAAACAAATAAAAGAAGAGAATAGAGATCTTATTTCTATCCAGATCTGTGTAACAATATTTTTTATTTTGGGGTATAATAGTATTGTTGCTTAATAATAAAGTTGCATGTTATACAAAAACATCTTTTTCTAAAATGCTATGAAATGTTGCCAACAAATTCGCAATCAGAAAATAAAATGCGCTAATATAAAGGCTCTTGGGAAAAAAGTGATTTTGAATTTGGAACTATCCATATGTCTGTGACTGCGATTTTTTCAAAGGAGTAAAGAGGTGAGCGTTATATAAAAGGTTGTATGCGAATTCTAAACGTAAATGCGATAAAAACGCGGGAGTCTTCACAAAATCAATATTGGTGATCCTTGCAAAAATTTATTTTGTTTGTTTTATCTTACTCAGTGCACTCATGCTTCAACCGCAATTGCCATCTATTGTATATAGAAATTACTAAAATTAAAAAGTCTTAAACGGCAATGATAGCTTACTGTACTAATATCTGCAGAAATAAGTAGATAGTATTCAAATGCTCACTGAATAGCAGTACTTATCTTACGTATCTTGGGGCACATGAGACCCGACTAGTCTCGAGTTTTATACAAAATTAAATACTCTTGTGTCGCTTTCGTTAGTAGATAGAACAGCGCCATCTCTTAGAATATTCGAGAACTAATAGGACTTCTGAGATTAAGTGGAAAAAAAACCGCGCACAAGCAAAATTTTTTTTTTAGATTGTGCTCACAACCTATAATAGTGCAAGAAAGAATTACAATAGTGATGAGTTTTACGAGTAATATATTACAACTGAGTTCCCATTGGTTCCAAACACCAGTTTTAATACCAATCAAGTAGTGTTATTTTGATTGTTTCAACGACCCGGGTCATACGCAATAATATATAAGTCTATGTTCGTGTTATTATAAGGCTTTTTGTTTTATTTTTAGTGGACGTACTCGGATCATCTTTTTGATACGTCGTTAGATAAACATTGTCCGACCTTCACAAGGCGTTAATAACGCAATTTGCGATTGCCTGCGCGCATATATGGTTCGTTGCATGCTTTATATGCAACCCAATGTATCTCATTTATTGCACAATGATTCGTGATAGCTCATAGTTTGTACAAAGCTATGCCCAGATTACTGACGAGACCGCTTGTCTCTCCGTTCATTTAATATAAAGTAAAGCGACGGCTTGTTGGCAGACTTATTACAAGGCATTTCATATCTCTGTAACGATTGGAACGCCGAGTTTTTGTTGTTATTTTTTTGTATCACAAAATACTATGCTCCCGTCTTGTGAAGGATCTTATGTCATAGATTTCAAATAAGGTCAGGGGATAGTTTACTCCACGTAGACAATTGCAGCTAAATGTATTACCATCACCAATGTTTTTTTTTTTTTTTTTTTTTTTTGGTCTGTTTTATTTTAATGGAGGGTTTTTTCTTAATAGAAAATGTCACCCTCATTGTACTGTCACTCATAAAACATCTAATTTAATTGATTTGATCGCCGTTTAACCGCTATTTGCACCATCTTGTATAGCACCCTAGCTGCCCCTGACGTCGGCGCAGACAGAACACTATTACATAACCCTACCTCTCCACTATAATTTATTAAGAGCATGAATTGGTATCGTTCAGCCTCATTCCGGACACACTCCATCATAACGTGATATACATCCTCGATGACTTCGCACTCACTACAGTTGGGTGACAAAACCTTCCTCATTAAAAATGCAAAACTATTTAATGGAATGTGTCCAGAACGAAGCCTAAAAGCAGTGACAATATCGCGTCTGTTCATCTTGACTCCATTAAACCATGGGAACCTACACAAATTGGGCTGGATGGTCTTGTACCAGATTCCTTTCGTAAGTGACCGTTCGTCGAAGTATTCTCTCCACAATTTGGTACAACACTGTTTTGCAATATACAGCAGTTCTGAGAAGTACGGTAAGCAATGAACAGGAATACCATCAACGGTTGCTTCCTTCGCCAACATGTCTGCCTGTTCGTTACCCTCCAACCCAACATGTGCAGGCACCCACTGAATCACAACGTGCTTCTTTTCTTGGGACAATAACAACAACATTTCCAAGATTTTATAAGCTATCGGTGTTCCTCGACGGTTCGAGGTACACCGAGCTACCAGCTGCAGAGCACTTTTGGAGTCGGAAAGAATCACAAATCTATTATAATTGATGGACTGTACGTACGCTAGTGCTTCTAGAATAGCTATTAACTCGGCACGCATTATGCATATGTTGTCACAGTCAATTTGGAACTTACACTTTGTATTGCTCTGAGGATCAAAAAATGATGCTCCCGTTTTATGCTCATCTTTAGATCCGTCCGTGTAAATTTTATAGAAAGCTGAATAATTTTCACAAATGGTCTGGTGACTTACTTGTCTTAAATTAGATTTATAATACCAACTTTTGCACTTATCCACTGATTCTAATTTCGATTTAATACATTCACCGAGATTCACGTTGCTGACCCATACATCTAAGGAAAACATCTCTAACAAATCGCTTTGGTATATAGGCAGTTCATTATGATATTGATGAACCCTAATGAGCAAAGGTGTTTTTTTGCGAGCCCAGTACGAACCGTGACTTAACTGTTCCAATTCATTTAACAATTCGATACTTTCATTCTTTTCCTTCGATTTACATTTAAGCCAAAATTTAGCTGCTAAATAATGACGTCTGATATATAGAGGTGGAATGCACAGTTCATTTTCCATGACATGGATTGGTGTCGACTTAACAAAACCTCCAATCAATCTGAGACATTGATTCTGCAACTTATCAATTTTGCTCAGGTGTGTAGTGCAGCTGTTATCATACAGAAAACTACCGTAATCTATCCTACTACGAACTAAAGCTATGTACAAACGTCTTAGGTGTGTAGGGTGAATGCCCCAGCCAGGACCTCTCAAGATTTTTAAAATATTTAAAAACTTCATAGCTTTCTCCCTGAGTTCGTTTAAGTGTTTGGTCCATCGTAAGGAGCGGTCAAACCAGATGCCTAAATATTTTACTGTCTCAACCACTTCCAAGTAATTATCATTTATTTTAACTTGTATTAGCTCCTTTCTGAATCCCCTTTTAAATACAAGAACCTTTGTCTTATTACTTGAAACCTCTAACCCCATTTCTGTTAAACACCCCACAAAAATATCCACTGCAGCTTGTAAAGCTCTTGTTCCGTCTTCTAAATTACTGCACTTAGTATATAGAACGAAGTCATCTGCAAATTGTGACATGTATACAGTATTTAAAAAGCAGATTTTGTGAGTTGCAATGTTAAATAATAGGGGTGATAGCGGATCGCCTTGCCCTAGGCCGTGACTAGTACATCTAACTATTTCGGACTCGTCTAACTTTATTTTGAGGTTCCTTTGTTTAAGAAAATTCCATAGGTATAAACATAATTTAGATCCCACCCCAATGCTGTCTAATGTTGTAAGTAAATGCGAAATGCCGATATTGTTGTAAGCGTTATTTATGTCGATGAAACAGGCTATCGTTGGTTTTTTTTCCGAAAAACCTATTAAAGTTCTGGAAACTAAACTACTCAAGTTATCAAGACACGGGTACCCTTTTCTAAATCCAGATGTGTTCGGGGAGAATATTTTATTCTTTTCACAAAACCACTCAAGCCGCTTGTTTAAAATATTGTGAAATACTTTACATACGCATGACATTAATGCAATAGGGCGAAGTGATGTAACAGAATCTGGGTTTCGCCCCGGTTTTGGTATCGGTATTATGGAAATATCCCTCCACTGTTCAGGTACAAAACTCATTTCATAAATTTTGTTGTACATCCTAACTAAAACTAACTTGGCGTTATCTGGAATGTTTTTAATCATTAGATATGATATTCCGTCGGAACCTGGTGCAGTATTTTTCGCTGGGATACTGTGCTCTAGTTCCGATATTGTGATTGGAAAATCTAACTTGTGGTTCGCAGAAAGAAGCCCAGGGCACTTTGGATTGACTGAATCAGGTGTTAAACTATGTAATAATGCGTTTGCAGTTTCTTTATCAACATAGTGTTTAGTCATTTTATAGCCTTTCACCCACTTCATTTTTTGCCATAATTCAGTCGAAGAAGTCGAATGATCTAATGAACAGCAGAAATTTTGAAAATTACTATTTTTAGCCTCGCGAATTAATCGTTGTGTTGTGTGAATTTTATTTTTTAAAAGATTGGAATTATGTGGGCTAGGATTCCGTCGAAATTTGGATAGTGCTAGTCGGCGTTCCGCTACCGCTTTTGACAGTGTCACGTTCCAATAGGGCTTAGGTGAGAAATTTGTGGTTGGGTCCTGGCTGATACGCACACATGGAATACATAGATCAGAGGCAATACTGACATAATCAAGAAAGGTATCATAGACTTTTTGAATATCATCAGTGAAATAAAATTTCTCAAATAGCTTTTGTAGTAGAGTAGAATACCCTTGCCAATCAGCCTGTTTAAAATTTCTTTTGTAGATAGATTCATATGAAGGCCTAATGGTTGTTGTGATCATGATGACCCTGTGGTCACTTCCTAGCGTTTCATTCAATACTTTATAATTAAACTTTAGAGCAATATCCGAAGTAGCCATTGATATATCGGGTGAGTACTGTTGTAACGTGCCATTGACTAACTTAATCCTTGTCGGCGTACAGTCATTCAAAGTTACAAACTGGCTTTCAAGTAGTGCATCGTATATTTGACTTCCTCTATTATCGGTCTTATTAGACCAGTTTGAGTGGTGTCCATTAAGATCACCGAGGAGTACAGTCTTCTTGCTAATTATGTCAAGCAGTTTATCCCAATGCTGAGTGGTAGTGTGCACAGAGGGTGGACAATACGCCCCAATAACATTCTCAACATCCTCACAGTTATAGAGTTTGACGTGTACAACCTGGATACCTGCATTACTACTACGTATCTTACAAATCTTAGATTTTATAGATGTATGAACAAAAACAGCTACTCCGCCATAAGAATCATCACGATCACAACGATAGATATTATAATTCTTAAGGTTTAAAGGGCTATCGGGTTCTAACCAGGTCTCGCAAATAGACGCAACGTGAACCTTCTCCTGTAATAATAAATTCTCAAAGCTAATTAGTTTAGGTCTTAAACTTTGCGAGTTCCACTGGACAATTTTTAAATTTAACTTATCCATTACAATAATCTAATATAAGTTTTAAAATCGGCCAGTCTGCTATATTCTCCACTACTATTAATATTAACCACTCGAAACAACATTTGATCACGCGATTCACTTTCTGCTGTACCGAGACTCCTTTTAAGAACATTATTTCCTTCAACCTAGAAAGTAATTCTGAAAATGTGACGTCTCTTGACATTTCTTCCGGATTATTAGGCTGTACTGATTCATAGTGAGTACGAGTATCTGATGAGTGTACTTTGATAAGTGTAGGCACTTTTGCATACTTCGACACACGTTGTTGTTTGGAGGGAGGGTGGTCTCTCGACTTCATATCAGCATGGACGTCTGCTTGAACTTTCACTACTGAGGCGTAGGTATGCGCATTATTGCTATAATCACGATCGGTCTCATCAGGTACATAGTCTGTCAGAGGCGAAAATATGTTGGTCGACTCTCTTTCTTTCGTACTTTCCCTAGACCGTGGAGGAGCGGATGCCGTGGCCTGCGTGTTATGCCGAATGTAGCTGTTCTCTTCTTCGGTCGGAGATTTTGGAACGTACATCGTTCGGGCTCTTCTGTAAGTACAATTGAACTCCGACATTATTTCGCGGATCTTCTTCTCCTTTAGGAACATGGGACATGTCTTGCTCAAAGCCATGTGGTTACCTTGACAGTTGACACAAACATACATTTTGCTATCACAGTTTGGGTGATGTCCAGCACATTTCGGACATATTATCTTTTCTGATGGGCATCTTGTATGTGAATGACCCAGCCTCCAGCATTTGGAGCACTGGGAGACTGGAAATACAAATGGTTCTACTTTTATCCGGAGGTTGTCAACCTGCACATATGGGGGTAAAAATGAGCCTTTAAAACCAAGTCTAACTGTCTCGCAAGGAATCCAGTCTCCAGTCTCATTTCGCCGTTTTAAACGTACCGCTGAAGATAACGCCGTACGGGGGTCACACCGAATATTTTCAAGTATGTCCTCTTCTTTCAAATCTATATCAACATTCCTTATTAGACCATAGGAGTAGCTCACTTCAAAGGCTTTATGAAAGGACCATCCTTTGTCAGATAAATCCTTACACGAAGTCATGTCCTCCATACATGTCATGCTCTCGAATTCCACTCTGATTTTGTATGGGCTTAGATATTTTATTTTGATTATGTCCAATAGACCGAGATCCTTAAACAACTTCGCCAGCGCAAATTGTTTGGGGAATCTATCTTTACAAGATATATACATCACCATATTATCCTCAGTCTTAATTTTCTTTTCCTTCTTTTTAACGGTCTGCCATGTCTCTTCCTCTTCTTCTCTATCTCTTTTTATAGGTCTCTCTAACGGATTTTCAAGATTTGCTAATTGTGGAATTTCCTCCCCGTTTTCACTTATCTTGCTTTCGCTTCTCAAACTTCTCTCTAAAAAGACGCTTGGGCTTGGAGTTCTCATTTCCTCGTCTTTCGAAATCTCACCCACCGTTGCATTAATATTATCGTTATCCATTTCGCACCGCTTGCATAACGAGGCGTAGGTATGCTCAGGCGCTCACCTGAGCGCCGTAAACAATGGATCGGTCGATAGACGAGCTACCGGCCGGCCCGTACAGTACCTATGTATTCCCGGTGCTGCGCTGTTCGCAAATACCTACACTACACAGCACACTCGGCTCGACACACAACCTCCACGCGCGAGTGCCGCCGCGGTACTCCCCATCGCCAATGTTGTCAGCATGTAAAATTTTCATATCCTTGTCTTAAAAAACGTATAATTGTAAACACCACCATTCTACTCGTGTGTGTATGATAAATATATACAATGCAGTTTTCTAAAATAAAAAACCGTATTCGCATTACAAAGCCACAGACAGACAGAGACTTTTTCCATCGGGGATGAAAAAGTGTGAAAATATTTAGATAATATAAAAATGTGTAGTATACATTTACAAGTAGTCCGTGTTTTAACAATAAATCTCTATCTAAAATGCCTGACGTCTAAAGTAAATGGGTAATTGGTATTTATGAAACTATAGCTATGCCACAAAAAAATGAAAACAACACAGAAATATCAAGGGATGATCGCGTATCAGGACGATATATATACAATGTACATAAAGTTTTTATTGTATTGCAAATATAGGTATTTATAACACACAGGTACTATAGGTTTCTTAATATTCTGTACATAATATGTAGTTATATATGTATATATTAGTAGTTATTTATCTATTTAGATATGTAAGTAGGTATATGTATTGTACATATAAGTATGTGTATACAAGTATTATATATTATATTACTATTATTAGGTATTTATTATTATTAAATCTGTACACGTATGTATGTCTATCCACTTCAATTCTCACTCTTGTCACTCACGGTCTTGCTGGAAGAAATCTCTTTTTAGAGATAAGCTTGCACCTTTGTACATCCTCTTTATTGCTGTACTGATTTTATGATTAGTGTACAATAAACTATAAAAAAAAAAAAAAAAAAAAAGTGCAGGTACGCAGCCCAGATTAGTACAAAAACGCGCTTCGTTTTCATTTACGTGACATTACTTGTGTGACGTCCAATCAGTGCGTTAGATTGAGCGTAAAGCACACATTGCTTTAAAATTGGCGACACCCGAACTCATACTAATTTACAATAACCTGTCCTGTTATTCTCGAAGTTGAAAACTTCGCTCTCATATTTTTACAGCCATACCAAAATTAACCCTATCAAGAACTAAATGAGTGTACAATAAATTTAATCCTGAGATAAAGCCTGAGTCATTAATTTTAAAAGTGTCACAGGTAAAAAATGTAGGGCTTTTAGGGCATCCTAAAAATAAAATACCGACTAAAGGGAGCTTAAAGACGTTCTGGAGACTAATTTTAAAGTCTTACGCGAGGACTCACGTCATTTAATAAATTATTTTCAAAACGATTTTTGTTCTTAATGACCGTTTTTGAAATACGAGTGATAAAAGATATTGCTAAATCAAAATGAAAATAACAAAAATAATTTATGTGAGTTTGGTCTTTGATGTATTCGAATTTTAGGTTATATAGGATAATAAAACTCCAACTTCGGCAGTACCTACAGATATATATGTGATATCATTCATTGGCCTGTTCACCAATCATTCCAAAATTGTTCGTTGCAAATCGTTTGTCAGCTGTAAAAAAACCTTGGCAGGTAGTCTACAGGATAAAAAGCTTTTAGATTTTTATGACGAGAAAGAAAAACTTGTAGAACACATATGAAGCAAAATATCTAAAGCTATAAGTGGGCTGCACTACGTAGCCCCAATTTAGCCTGAGCCTGGTGCAGGTATGCTCGCACATCCGGCAAACGTCGATTCCAAATTCAGTGTTACCAGATGGCTGTCTCGAATATGCTCCAAACCTACTCAAAATTCATACAAAAACTAAGTTTTTATGTGAAAAGGACATTTCCTTTTATTTTTAGATATTAGTAAAAGAGACATGTTACGTATGAAAAAACGTATCGCATTGGTATACTTTTAACAAAAGTTTCCGATCGACATTTGACGCTGTCAGATTCTTCTCCGCATCAATGGCAGCATCCGCGTCTCTGAGTTAAAAATTTTAAATTTTTCTCTCCGAAAATCCCTCCACAAGTGTTAGGTAATCCTTCTAAATCTCTTCCTCCAATACTCTTAAGTATACTACTGCCATCACTCGACTTTGGAGGGAATCCATCCAAAAAGGCATCACTGACCGAATTCCTGCAATCCGCGTAAAGAAATAATACTGGTTCAAAAGTTTATATATTTTCGGGTGACCTTAGAATTATCTGTAGGTAGTCTTGAACCGCGTCCGTTCCGTCCTTTTTCTGTTCTTCTCTATAAACGAATGGTCTGAATAGATTTCAGGTTCTTTTATATTTCAAGAGGTATCTATTCGTACGGGTATCTACTATTGATGTGTAAAAACTATATTTTTACTAACTTTATAGTTTGCTGGCCTGGCATGTGAGACAATTGTCAGTTAAAAACGACTACCAATTTCCCTTCAGTTCTCATAAAAGCACAATTTTATAAATAAAATCCTGCCACCTTATCTCTGTCCTTACTATATCTTCTGGTCGACAATCATTGGCGATAAATAATGTTACACATTCAATGAAACACTATGTCTATTTATTATGAAATCCTCATAACACGGTAATTAAAGTGATAATGACAAGAAAAATAAATATTAAATGTATCATCCGATGACTAACACGTGCAAATCATTGCAATTATAAATTAATCGTAGTAGTTTGCAGAGTAAACAGGTTATAAAATGGGTAAATACGTTCGGCATTTTTTATCTGCATTACACTCACAAATGTGTATACTTTCAAAAACAATATTGAGCTTGTACATACACGGTCCAGGCTGGTAGGCTTTCGCTGATTTTTGGTTGCCGCAAACTACTGCGGAGCTATGCACAACGGGTTAGTACTTGACCTCAATCACACCTGATGTTAAGTGAACATGAGGTCGAAGGTGGAAGCGTACTGACCCGGAAACCCCAACACATTTGGGGGACTGGCTATCTTATCTCTGACAACCGGAACACAACAATGCTATTAACATTGCTGCTTGGCGGCAGATTTAGATAAGATGGTGGTAGCTAGCCAGGCGGACATTAAAATCCTACCACCAACCAAACCGAGTACTTAAACATGTACCCCGCTGGGGAACGAACCCGCGACCTCCGAATCGTAAACCCAATGTTGTTAATCCATGATCAAACTATCAACAGCTTATAGAAGTCCATTACTAGGTATTGGTATATTCCTACTCGTGATAGGTGGTTTATGTCCAGCACCGATATTAATTTTAAAGTGAATTTGATTATAAATTTAAAATTTAGTAAACCCCCGAGAAAACATCCTGACAAACTATGTTAACTATATGTTAAAAGATTCATCCTAGAAACGCCTTGACCGATTTTCATCAAACATGGCTAACAACCTGTCACCTCAATTTCGTCTTTAATATAAAAAAGACCGCACTCAAACCGAACCACGTATTACTGAGATACGGCCGGACAAAGACTGGACATTCACACACATTTACACAACGCCGTCAAACGCCTTGTTTTTCGTGGGGGTTTGAAAATAGTTATTTAAACGCAACAAATTCATCAACCCAACATCACCTATATATACCTCACACATACTAAGTTACCTGATCTGCAACTACACATATAGAAAGGTGGTACGCGTCTTTCTTTGCAGTTATTTTTAATTTTTTTTTTATATGAGAGGGCGGCAAACGAGCATGCGGGTCACCTGATGGAAAGCAATCACCGCCGCCCATGGACACCCGCAACACCAAAAGGGTCACAGATGCGTTGCCGGCCTTTGAGGAAGGTGTAGGCTCGTTTCTTGAAGGTTCCAATGTCGTACTCGTTCGGGAATACAGCTGCCGGAAGTCCGTTCCACAGGGTGGTCGTACGTGGTAAGAAGTTTCTTGAGAAACGTACAGTGGTACAGTTATGTCTTCTTCGTGTTTCTGCCAAGTATCAATGCTTGCAATGTTGCAAATTATTTTGCAAAATTTTACCCCGAAAATTATCGGTTCTTCAGCTTTATTCTGACGTCTCAGGATTACAATTATGGGTACAGTTATTTGACAGTGGAAACATTATCCTTGAGTGTTTTTTTTATAAATATTTCGGACACTTACAGCAATCATCTAGTCCAAAACTAAGCAAAACTTGTACTATGGATACTAGATAACGGATAAACATACATCAATATTTACATAAACATCCATGACTCGGGAATAAATGTACGCATTCATCACACAAAAATTTATCCCTCGCGGGATTCGAATTCGCAACCGTTGGTTTCGCTGACGGGGTCACTATCCACTACACCAATCGGTCGTTAATCGTCGGTTTACATGTGACTGTTGCATATTTGCTAAAGTTTGACGTTAAAAAACCTTATAGCGGATGATGAATGGCACTATAATAATAATATAATCTTATCAGCTGTTAAAATAAATCAAATCAACATGGCGATTCAGTAGGAGTAAATGTATTAAGCGCTAAACACAAATCGGGTGGGTAAGGTAAACGAGGTGTGGCTAGCCTTGGGTAAGCGACACCGGTGGGTACAGTCGACAACGAATGTGGAGTGGTAAACAAAAAGAGAAAGAGTGGTAGTAAAAGACTTTTGTTGCTGATTGTACTTTTGCAAATAACAACTTCGCGAGTGGGTTTGACAGGATTTTTAAATTCAATACACGAATTGATTTCAATAATTATTACTGTTTTTGTTTGGATCTGGTATCTAGGTCAAACGCAAAAGGAGTTGAATAAAAAAATGTTCTTTGATTTAATTAAGTATTTGCTCATGCTAATTAAATCATGAATACCTTAGACATAGATTCTCATCGTTAGCACTTACATTTTGGTCTACAAAAGAGATGTGTATACAAGAGAAATATTTCAAACTCTGCAAGCTCATTTTTAAACTGTACCTAATAAATTTAAAAACAATTGTCACAGCGACGTTCACTATACTTGTATTATGTGTAAAACTTCTGTCTCTAAGTATACTTTATGCGTTCTTGGCACAGTCGCATTCGCTATTCGTTTTCGATTAGTGACGTCATGCAGCGTCTGGCGTGGTCGATAGATCCACCGCATCCAATACCGCTATAGAAGTTACCCGACTGCTGTAGTGTCATTTCAAAAAGATATTGTCATCGACTACGTTCTGATGTATGATTGGTTGGCTCATCTCTCAGTCGGCAATTTGCCTTTTCTTATTGGCCAACGATAACGATACCGACAGCTTACACAATTTAAGGGCTGACTATTTAAAATTAAAAGCACTCGTTAAATCAAGCCTAACATAAGTACGATAAGCCTCACTGGTGCGGGCGTAGTGGATACCCTCTCCTCGTGAGAATACACTGGGGTGCCTACTACTTGGCTGTCCCCAGTAGTGAGCGCGGCTTATATTAACGTACCTTGTGAGGGCAGCGACAAGTGACAATGAAAATATTGGCCTATCAGCAGAAAACCACTCCAATTTCCTTTAAATAAAATCTAAGTACATACTATACCACAGCCAGGTAGATAATTTCTTACCTACCTTAAAAGAGCTCGATATAATATGCCTCCCTGAATCGGTACCACTATAAATCAGACCAATGATTAACCATGACTGACTCTTGCGCACATTTGCGAATAAATACAATATGGCCGACACTAACGAGCTCTATTCTTTACAAACATGGCGCCCGTGCCTATCGACAATATGGCTCTAGATTGTGCTGATTGTGAAATGGATATTAGCGAAAGTATTATCAGTCATACTATTGGTATTACTGAATGTTTGGACGGTGACTAAGGTGGTTTTAGATCAGGGGTACACAATAATATGTGGTCTGTCAGAATAGATAATACCTGCATACTGTACACAATTTATACAATTCTCAATTTGCTCTAATACATATTCGTATAAATATCCATGGCACGGTTAATAGTGTTCGTATTTATCACATAAATATATATTTTGTTAGATTAAAATTCGTGAAAGATTATTCAAAAAATAATACATGAGCATGACAGAGTATTATTCTAAGTTGCTTTTACATGTATAATGTATATTTATGTGGCAAGCGAAATGGTTCAATTGTGCTATAAACATGGATACAGGTTTTTGTAGCGCGTTCAATTTTGTTCTTATAAAATAAAAAAATAAAAACAAAATTATGGATACAGCAAATTCGACGAGAATAGGATATAATTCATTTTGTAATTTTAAGGTATGTTCAATAATAATATGTTTTGTAATTTTACCAAAGGAATCGCTATTAATACATTAATAATAACTGAAAAAAAATGTGGGCATACTTTATTTAGGGTGGCCATTACAGATTTCTCATTATATTTAGATTTCTTTATTTTTATTTTGATTTTATATACTGTGCACTGAATAAATATTTTATCTATCTATCTAATAATAAACCTGATATATCCATACTTGATACCAATTGCTTTTAAAGAACATCGCCAACGAATTTCACTTAACCCTACTTTAACTCGTTGACAGTCTCCCTTACAAGCGAACTTTTTACACATCTATACAAGAACCGCAGATTAAAAATGTTGACCACACCTGGCTCTGATTATAAATTGAAGATACATGATTTAGAGAAAGTGATGTTTGTAGATTTGTTACAGATAATCTAAAGGCATCTAATCATAACTTATTGCAATTGAATAAGGTAGATGAATAGGTGCAAAATTTTCTTAAGAGATCATTTTATATCATTCACTTACAGAGAATCTTAAGGGACACAAAACAGTCCTGATGCTTTTGAGATCTTCAAATTTACGGTCAGTAGGTGTTGGCACTCGTCGTCACTTAGACCAACAGGTGAATTTGTGGCCAAGTCTACAGTCCGTCACGAACAAAAGACTATGACAATAGTTTATCTTCGTGTTCTATCTATTAATAACAATATATGTTTAAGAACCAAACCCGACAGCATATTAAATAAATAAATATCCTTGGACATACACACAACGCCATCTAGTTCCACATTAAGCAACTATAGGCTTGTGTTGTGGATACCAGATGGTTGACATACTACCTATACAAATACATATTTCTTTGCAAATAAATACATATAAAAATGAAAAACATCCATAACACGGGAACACATGTCTATATTCATCATACAAACATATGCCCCTAGCGGGATTTGCACCCGCAACCTTTTGGTATAGCAGTCAGTTTCTAACCACTACACCAACCAGGCCGTCAGTATTATGTATTATACGGGCGCCATTTTAGATTTTTTACAATAGGTATAATGTATCCTACGACACCCCATTGATCGAGACGGAACTAACGACATTTTGCACTTAAAAATCGGTCAAGCTGTTTAGGCTATATGAGGTAACATAGAAATCTACATACATACACCAGTGTGCGAAGTGTAAGTTTTGTCTCGTTTTTAACTTTACCATCGCGTTCGCGTTTACGAAAAAAGTCCCTATGAAAAAAAACTTTTTTTTTTTTTTTATATGAGAGGGCGGCTAACGAGCATGCGGGTCACCTGATGGAAAGCAATCACCGCCGCCCATTGGCACCCGCAACACTAAAAGGGTCACAGATGCGTTGCCGGCCTTTGAGGAAGGTGTCCACCCCAGAATAAGTAGGGCAGCCTGAGCGATGAGGGATTCTCCAGCAGTGCTGGTACCCTCCTGGGGTACTAACTCTTTAAATACCGCTATCATTCTGGAGAGAGACTGGAAGGTGGGCCTCCGGCGCCCTCGCTCACCGGACGAAGCGCAGTGGCAAAATGCCACTACTCAGACGTCGGTCTTCTGCGAGAGGGTGGTACTTCCCCGGTCGAGCCGGCCCATTCATGCTGCAAGCTAACAGCTAAAATCGTTTTGCAAACTATCCGCTAGAGGCGCTGCACATTTCTCCATTCAAATCTTCACGGTAAACGCGAACGCGGTAGTAAAGTTAAGTCGAAACAAAACTTACACTCCGCCCTTTGAAAACCATCATCCTCCTACCTGGGGCAGTCGGATCAAAATAGAAAGAAGATAGACTGTTCTGTATTATCGTATCTAAAATTGTGAATAGCTATTGGATAGACCTAAGGAGTCCACTTGCTGACGTCAATTCCATCCTGATCTTCATCTCCTTCTCCAAACTGTAATTTCCGCATCCGCCTCCGTGGCTCAATGTAAACAACATTGGGTTTACGATTCGGAGGTCGCGGGTTCGATCTCCAGCGGGGTACATGTAAGTACTCGGTTTGGTTGGTGGTAGGGCATTTTAAATGTCCGTCTGGCTAGCTACCACCATCTTATCTAAATCTGCCGCCAAACAGCAATGTAGCGTTGTGTTCCGGTTGTCTGAGATAAGACAGCCAGTCCCCCAAATGTGTTGGGGTTTCCGGGTCTGTACGCGGTGTAGGTGTGATTGAGGACATGAACGAACCTGTCGTGCATAAAAAAAAATTTCATACGGAAATTTAACGGCAACGGGATTGCCATTATTATGCCAAGTATTTTCAATGCAACTTTAGATCATTACCAATGTTATTTCTGGAAAGTCATTGCTAAAAATGAACCATCTACATTTCAATAACAAGCACAATTCCCTCGAAAAGAAATTGAAAGTCAATTATAAGAATACGGATACAGCGTAACACCCAAGTATTACACGGATAGTTGCCGCCAAAATAACGGCGCCAATTTCACTTTCATGCAGTGTGGCCAGGGGAATAAGACCGAAAGTAAAATTCACCATTGCTCTCATGGATGCGGAAAAGTAGAAACAATCTTCTAATGACCGCGATAGGTAATTATTACACAACAGTACTTCAAAACAATCACAAAATAGACGTAATAGTAACGGATGTTTATGTAGTTTATACTGGTTTATACCTGCTTTTGATTAGGGTTGCCAATTCGCCGTTTTATTGTGTTCTTAAAGATGTTTATTCTTCGGTTTTACGCCGAATAGGATGGGGAGTCACGCTTCTTGCGTTGACTTTACTTAGTGGTGCTTTAATTGGTAAGTCTTATGACGTCAGATGGAAGAATATAGAAAGACAACATTAAAACAGACAAACGCCTACATAGGGTTGATGACATCTTAATGACCAAGAACTCATGGCGTAATCACATTCGCTAATCATTTATGATTACCCAAATTAAGCAACGTCCAGCACGGTCACATTACACGTACGACGGTCAATGCATTTTCCGTGCTGTGTGAATGGCATGTTACGATCCCGATTTTTTTCAATTGATTAAGGTCCTTAAGCCCAGTCGGTGGTTTAACGACTTGAAAATTCCATAATATAATATATTCAATAACCAGGCTTGTCTCGTTTAGAGAGTTTATCCCGTACGGTATTCCATAGAAACTTCCAAGTCCAAATTTTTCGAAACGAATAAACCGATTCTAATGAAACTTTATACGATGCTTTACGCGTATAAAGTTAATAGAGAATATTTTCAAAAAAGAGTATTGAAATTAAATTAGAGCGATTTTAAGTCAAATGGTCACTTGTTTGACAGGCGATCGTGCCGCTGCAGTGGAGAGCTGTGTAACTACTGAGAATATTTCTAAAATTTATAAATTTAATTTATGGTTATTTATGAATAAAAGAGAAAGATATTTATTTCGTAGGTGGTCATCAAACACTGCCGGAGAGATCTGTATAGTTCTACATCAGTCTAGTCGTAATTTTCTATTAATAATACCATTTGATAGTGCTTTTGTAAATATGATTTTTTTTATCATTCCTCAATATTATTATACAACCAAAAATTTCCGTTCGCTGTTCGATGGTGCACACTTGACCATCCTTGACTGATCAAGAAGATCAGCGTATAATAATAAATAATATTATATATTGCAATAACTACACTTCAATAACACTACCTAATCAATATAGAGTGACCCTATGAGTGGTTACATTCAAAAGTTTTTGTTCAAAGTAACGGTCTATTTGGAGGCAGCAGTCGATTCGTTGGCAGAATTACAACTGTTGTTACGTTGTGTGAACAAAAACGTTGGCGTGCTCAGACTAGTGCATCAACAAATAATCTAATAACTAACGAACCACGAGAAAGAAATAAACGGTCTTCATTTAGGTATAGTATATTAATTAGATCTTTGCTTATGCATCACTCAATTCCACACCCTCCCAGTGTGAGGGTGAATAGCGGTACATTGCACGGCGCCTACTGAAGGTCACGTAGTCAGTGACTCTACTGTTACCTTGGATACCACAGTAATTAAAGAAATAAATAGGGTGTGTAGTAGGAAAAGAGATGTCAGATATAAAGACATTTTCATACTGAAGTGTGCAGCGTTCTTTAGAGTACTCGATAAAGAACATTGCGTTCTCTATTCAGAGAATAATCACAGATTACTTGTACCATTAGAGTACTTGGACACTATGTACTGGAAATTTCATGGAATTGCATCGGAACATCTTTTTTGGGGTAAGTTTTTGAAAGCATGCTTTGTCGACATTGGTGTCGATTCGGATGTACACCAACTAAACTAAAACCAGTTTTGGAGTGGTGCCTTCTCATCGTACTGTTCCAGGGAGAAAGGGACAGTACTACTTTAAAACTGGTTTTAGTTTACTTTAGTTGGTGTACATACAAATACGTACAAATCGACCCCAGTACCTACTTACATTGTAAGTCTTACAATCATTTAACAAGCACTCGTATGGCGT